>CM076569.1:970548505-971148505 GCA_034641835.2 Pinus albicaulis
GTTTATCCTACATTAATTATCAATCCAGGTACAAATTTTTATCTCGAGAGTGTACTCAGTCTGAGGCGGAAATTTGATCTAAGAGTGATGCTCTTAAATGTGTAGTACAATGTCTTAAATACAAGAGTAAACAGATGCTTGAAAATGAAATCTAATTACAACAATATGAAACTCAATGTTCTTTAATTCAGAAAGTCACTCAACAATCATTAGTCAAGGATGCAGTAGTGATAACTCTTTCCTCTGTCAATTGATATAAATGAAATCAAATATAAAAAAGGTAATCAATTTGAGAACGTAGGCAATAATAACCAGTGTCCTTTACAATTGATGATCTTGCATTCCACACTGAAGCAATTAAATGGAAATGGTAACTGTGTTAAAACGCTGCTAGTGAAAATGGACTAAACAAGCTTTTTGTAATAACACTCCAAAGCAAAACCAAACTCTTGCAAAAAGGAATAAACAATAAAGCTAATTAACAAGAATGAACAGAAAATATATTTACTGGAAATAAACAACAAACTCTTTCTAATGGCAATGAACAACAAACTATGAATGGAAACTAACAACAAACTATTTAATGAAAATAAACAACAATCCTGAATAACGAAGCTCTATATCTGCAAAGCATAACAATATAAAATATAAAATAATAAGTACTCTTGTTATGTGGAAAGGAACGACAACACGATTCACTGATGCAACACACCAATTTCATAAATCATTAAACAATAAGCTATAAACTAAGGTAACTGTGAAGAAATGTGGTTTAAAGGAAATGAAAACTAATGCAAAGCATCACACGACTGAAATTGGAAATTAAAGGTACAAATAGCAAGTGGATCCACCAGGGCCGGGCCCTTAGCCGCTAGTGAAGCACCGCCGAACTACTCCAGTATCAACTAATGGAACAACAACCGAATTTATGTATTAATCATATGTAGCAGATTTTACAAGCAATCGTACTCTGTTTTAATTAACAAGAGTCGATGAACAATTCTGAAAATTACAAAAGGAAATCTGAATAATCATACAATGCTCTCCCCTTTCATTTATATAAGCACTGTTCTTTTATAACAGCCAGTAGGGGAAACAAGAAGCACAGATAACTTTGAGCAGTGATCCCTTAGGATCGAGAGATCCCAAGGTATTCACTCTATCTTCCTTCTCCGGATATCGTTTTGTCTTCTTGCACTGGTGCTGCGCTGTTCCTTTCTTTACTTTGACTGTGCGCTCCGATCTTGGTCTTCTTGTCTGGCTACTGCCTTTTGTTGAAGGGACAATAGTTACATCTACCTTATCTTTTCCTTCTGAATGGTGGCTTCCCACTTCATTTAGTTCCTATATAGAAGAAAATACAATCTTTAGTTAATTTCGAAATAAGCACTAATCTCCTCAATTATATTGCAATTCTTCAATATATTATCATTCTAGAACATATAGGAGTCATGATTAAAGGAAAAAGATAAGGAAATACATGGCAAATGCATAATTTTTCCAATGCTCAACATACCCCCCTTCTTACCCTTTTTCATGTCCTCATGAAAACCATAATTTACATGTAAAGAAGTTAGAGAATAAGCTGGAGAGGGTTTTTCATTAAGTGGTCTAAAACCATGATTTGCAGCTAAAACTTCAAAAACATGCCCTGTCTTCCCTTCAGGTAATTCATATTTGGCCTTATAGCCTGTTGCAGGATACCAGATAATAGGGCTGCAATATCTACAACCTAGCCAATACGGGCCTTCCCTCGAGATGAGGTTACTATAGATAACTAGGCGGTTGGCAGCTAACTCAAAATTTTTGTAATTGAATGGCTCTCTGTCTTGAATATTCCATCGAAGTTTAGTTGCTACTATGGCCTCGTCTCTGATAGATAGAAAATATTATACCTCATCCAGGATGATTGCTTTGTGTATGGGTCCCAATGTTTGGATCACACCCTCCTTTGTCAATAAGCTTTTCTGCCTAGCCCACAATTGTAATGGGTGTCTCGGTTCAACCCTAACCCAAAGGTCTAACCCATTTTCTTGGCTCTGAAAAGTGTTATAGGCCTTGAGCCATTTTAACTGGTTAACAACAAATGAAATGAATGCTTGATGTTGGATATCACCCACAAAAGGACTGGGATTTGTCTCCATTTCCTCAACCAATATAAAATTGTGCAAATAAAATTCACAGAGTAGATGTTAGACTTTTACTCCATAGATTTTGCAGCATCTTATAAAATCATCTACAGTTTCTAACTCTATAGGTTTTCCTGCCTTAATAGCCTTAATTTTTAACTGCAAATATATTTCTAATAAAAACAAAGCATAATTTTTTGCAGGGCACCTACATGATAGAACATCTGTGTATAAAGAATAGAGAGTATCCATTTGATTCTTGACCATTTTAATCTATTCCCTACCTCTTCAACTTTCTCTTTTGCCTTTTGACATCTATCGAAAGCTTCTACCTCTGATGCATTGATGTCATTTAATTGTTGCTGTAATTGTTGGTATTTATTTTTGGGAACAGTCTCTTCTTCGAGCTTTTCTCTAGCCCTCTGAGCCTGTGCCAGATCCTGTTGGAGTTTTTCTATACCAAGGTCTTTTATCAAAACATTTTTGGGTTGAAGATCTACCTAGTTTTTCTTATTACAATGTCGAGTGCCTACAGTCTGTGTCTCTTTGTTGGCCATACTGCTAGAGGACAGTGCCTTGGTCTGAACATCTTTTTCACAAACTTGTACATTTTCAGTTTGGGCAACTACATCCATAACAACTTCCTGCTATTCCTTGTTATCCTAAATGAATATGGCCTCGGTTTGAGTCTCCATGGCCGTTGTATTATGGGGTTCCATTTGGATGGCTGCATTCTTCGTTTTCGGAGTTCTTTTAGAGACTTTCCCCCTTTTTAGCACCCTAATCCTTTGCTTGAGTTGTTTTACTAACTTTTTGAGCTTTTGTCGTTCCCTCTGCAGCTTCTCAAGTTCATTTCTCTTCTTCTTCTTCTTGGAAGGAATAGCTGTTCCTTTTTTTGTACTTGGTTGCTCGGCTAGGGTTTGTTCTCTAGTGGCCATGCCCTCACCCAGGCTTGCTTCTATGCTTTCAGTAATCACATTCTCCGGGCTAGGTACCTCAGGGGAAGTAACCCTAGTTTGTTCTGCCGTTTTTTGAGGGGTTTCTTCTTCTACCTCCTTAACATGCATTTCCTCAAATGTGTCCTTGATAATGGCATAATGTTCTTGCAATTGTTCTATCTCAATACTGAGATTGAGCGGACTGTGGGGTTGTATATATTCACTCATATTGGCCAAAATTTGGGCCAATTCATCCTCTTGTAATGGATTCTACGGTGGGCTTGCACTGGAGGTTATGAGAGGTTCTGATTCCTCCCTTTCTTCTTCACTGGTATGGTTACTTTCTTCTTCTTCCTGCTCTTCTCCTCCTTCAAGTTGTAGAGGTTGCTCTTCTTCTTGATCTTCTCCTCCTTCAAGTTGCAGGGGTTTCTCTTCTTCATAACTAGGTAATTCCATGGGTTGCATGCTGCTACCCTGAAGGCTTCCCACCATTCCCCTGCTTCTTCTTAATATGGAGTATTGTATACGTTTCATAAGTTTTTTTGCTGTGCTGGTGACTCTTTTTTGTTTTGGGGTAGGTGAGGCTGTTCCTCTGTCAATTGAGAATACCAATTCTTCTCAGCTAGTCTGCTGCTGGGCAAGAATGTAAATAACTATTAATTGAATTAGACAATGGTGGCTTACTACCATCCCTATATGACGAGATTTCCTTATGCTCCGAGCAGTGTCTTACAGTAAAAAATTTAAAAATGCAGGCAAATTCACAGCGCATTTTTTTTTAGTACTGCTAATAATTTAAGGTGGCGTGGTCTTACCACATCCTTTCTTCCTTCGCATGTAATGTAGCTTTGCACTACTCTGGCCAGTTTTGTCCATGGTTCTCCCAGAATTGCTGGTTGGACTCCTTTTCCTTTGACGATCAGGGTTTGTCCTTCGTCCTGAAAGATGTTCATGGCCTCTTGAAGTTTTACTTTTTTATGGGTCCATATGGGTCCAACTGCCAGTAGACCAGATACCTTGGAAATTAATGCCTCTGTCACTATTATTTTCCTACCTCTAACCATGGAATAACTCTCCTGCAAGTTCTGCAAAAATTTGATAGCCACAGTTTCATGGGGCTGCTGTAGTCACGTAAGGTATGTAATCCACCCTGCTCTCTCCAAAATTTCTCGTGTAGCATCGGAAAATGTTAGTACTAAAGGTTCACTATTTATTGCTCATCCTCCCATTTTGTCTAAATCCTGCACACTGTTAGTTCTTCACAATAATACACAAAAATGGCTATGGAACAGCTCCCTGTGCATATCGAAAAAAATACCATTAAACTTTCTATTTCCAGGAATTTATGAACATAGAGAATTGACTCATATGCAAGCATATTTAAAAGTCACCTGCACCCCCCTAAAATATGATAGGTCGCCCTCGACCATCAAATGGAGGAGCAACGTACTGCAGGTAGTTGTACATTATAGAAAGGCATGCATACTTATGATATGATCCAAAAATTATCGAATTACTAAAATCGAGGCATATTATGAAATCATGAATAGATATGAAATGCTATGTAATGATTCGAAAATAAGGGAAAGGACAGCGGACATAAATAAAAGTGCTTATGCGGTCAATATTCACTTAAACCATTATGATTGATTGATAAACAATATTTCATGTATAAAGGTTCAATCAAAGGGGTTTAGGATCATAATCTCATTTGTAAAAAATATAAGATAAAGATATAAGAAAAGGGTTTATAATTGCTATTGAGTTGTGAAAAATATGACTCCAATACCATCAATAGAGCTCTGTTGCCCACATGTGTCCATAACCTTGAAAAAGTTGCTTTTTCACCCTTGGAGCCATAATCCTTCATATATGCCTAGGAAAGTGCTTTATGATTTCATGATGGAGGCCATTGTGCTGGTTTGGGAACCAGATGAATCACAATGCCATTCACTGGGAAGGAGTGAAAGGTGGGCAGGTCGGCTCGTGATGAGACCTCCTATTCCAAGGACTATTTATTTTTCTGAGTTTCCCATTGGATCATGTCCCTGGTGTGGTGGACATGATGGGAAAGCCACTTCACTGCTTCCTCATGATCATGGTAGGTTGGCTCGTAATGAGACCCCCTATCCTCCATCTGACATATCATATAATGTTTGTATAGATGTATTTTTTTTTTCTCTTTTTCTTTTATATAACACTTTCCTATTGATGTATAAAGGATGGCTCACCACTCCTTAAGAGTAGGGATGGTGGAAGAAGTCTAAACATCTCAATAGAGGAAAGTATGCTCTTATTCTTATTCAATAATAAAAGTCAAAGAGAATTATGAGGATTAGGGAAGAACCAACCTGATAAAAATAATCAATCAAATTAGTTTTAGTGAAAATAAAGACAGCAAAGTGATATAGATAGTTGTGTCCTTTCCTTTTTCTTATCAATACAAAGAAATTTTTTTAAAGATTACAATTTATCTTTGATATGTTGATTCCAGTAACCTCTAATTTTTTTTTCCTTGCATAAATTTGTATATTTTCCTTAAGAGGATCATGAAAAATTCTCAAAAATTCTCAAAATATTGTTCTAAGAAAGAAAAATGCACTCAAAAAGTGTTGTTCCTTGAATGGAACAACTGCTGTTCCTTAAGAGGAACATCAAACAAAATCTGCGGAAATGTTGTTCCTTTTGGAAGGAACAACAAAACAATTGGAAAAAAATGTTGTTCCTTTTGAAAGGAACAACAAAAATAATCGGAAAAAATGCTGTTCCTTTTGAAAGGAACAATAAAAACAATCATCGGGATTGCTGTTCCTTTTGAAAGGAACAATGAAAGCAATCGACAAAAATGTTGTTCCTTTTGGAAGGGACAAAAAACACATTTAGCAGAAATGCTGTAAGGAACAACAAAAAAAATTAGTGGAAATGTTGTTCCTTTTGGAAGGAGCAACAGAAAGATGAACACGCAGACGCGCTGTTCCTTAAGAGGAACAACACGAAAAAAATAAAAGCACACAAGATTGATGTTCCTTTAAGAGGAACAACACAAAAATAAAATTTGTACAAAAAAATAGTTTATTAAGGCAAAATTAAAAAGAAAAACTTATGTGCAAGTTTCATAAATAAAGGAATTAATCAGTGAATAAGTGCTGAGGAGGAATTATCTTCCTCAGCAAGAATCTGCATTGTAGAATCTCCCCGTAATTGTTGGTAAAAGGATTCCTGATTAAGCGGTTTATGGTAAAGTCGTAGTCGATGACCGTTTTCTTTGAAAGAATGTCTAGATCCATCAATGGTAGTTAATGTAATGGTGCCATTGTCATGCACTTTCTGTATCTCATAAGGTCTAAGCCATCGTGTCTAGAGTTTTCTGGGGAAATCCTAAAACCTGGATTCATATAGGAGTGCCCAATCTCCTTCATGGAAGATTTTCTTTTTAATGAGGGCATCATGCCATTTTGATCTCTTCTGTTGAATTAATGCAGTGTGTTGGAGGGTGGAGAGCCTAATTTCATCTAACTTGTTGATTTTCTGTAATATGCTGATCCGGGCTTCATTTAAATTCAGACCCACCTTCTAGGCTATTCTTAATGTTTGAATTTAAAATTCTATTGGAAAGATGGGTTATTTTCCAAATACTAATTGATATGGTGAATATCCAGTGGTATTTCTCCATGTTGTTCGGTATGCCCACAAGGCTTCCGGAAATATTGAAGCCTAATCAGGTCGGTGTGATGCAAATGTTTTTGTCAGTATAGATTCTATCACCTTATTCATGCTCTCTACTTGGCCATTTTCCTGTGGGTGGTATGGGGTCATGATTTTGTGCTGAATGTGGTAATTTTTTTAGTGTTGCAGCGATTTTATTACCTACAAATTGCGGTCCTCCATCTGTAATTACGTCCCTTGGGAGGCCATATCACACAAATATTTGGAAAAGGAACTGTATTATAGAGTCCTTTGTAGCTCTTGGAAGTACCTCTGCTTCAACCCATTTAGTAACATACTCTGTTGCGACTAGTATATATGTTTTCTGATTTGATGGTGGGTTAATAGGACCAAAAAAATCGAGCACCCAACGCTCAAATGACTCGATTACTAACTATGGGTTCAAAGGCATTTCATTGGATTGTCCAGTGCATCCTGCCCTTTGGAAATTATCACAGGCTTGTACAAAATTTTTAGGATCTTTAAAAATTGTAGGCCAGTAATAGCCTGTTTGTAAAACCTTGTGACCGGTCCTGCGATCTACGAAATGTCCACCACATGGCCCATCGTGGCATGCCTTCAGGATGTCAAATATCTTGTCTTCTCGGACGCATCTTCTAATGTGCATATCTACTCCTCTATGAAATAGGTAACCCCCAATCCAAGAGAATTGGCTACTGCGCTGTACTATCTGTTTTCGTTCATTTGGCGTTAGATGCCTAGGTAATTTACCTAATGCTAAATAATTTGCAACATCAACATACCATGGGGTTCTGGCAGTAACAGCAAACAAATGTTCATCTGGGAACTGATCTTCGACTGCTGCTGTGTCTGTTGGTTTTGGCATTCGTGAGAGAAAATCAGTTACAAGATTCTCTTTTCCTGGTTGATCCTTTATTGTGATGTCAAATTCCTGCAATAGAATCAACCATCTTGTTACTCTACCATTTGTAATAGGTTTTTTTGCTAAAAATTTCATGGCAGAGTGATCTGTATATAAAACTACAGGATACCCAGTTATATAATGTCTAAATTTATTTACAACATGTATTACAACAAAAAACTCTTTCTCAATCACAGTATAGTTTAATTCAGCATGAGATAGATTCTTGCTAATATAATAAATTGCATATTGTTTTTTATCTTCTTCTTTCCCAAGGACTGCTCCAATAGTTGTGTCTGAGGCATCAGATGAAATTTGGAATGATAAATCCCAATTTGGGCCCCTTAGCACTGGGGCTGTTGATAGAAGCTTTTTCAGATCCTCAAAAGCATGGTCACCTTTATCTGTCCAATTAAAATCAACATTCCCTGTTAGTGCATATAGAGGTGCAACTATTTGAGAATAATGTTCTATAAATCTTCTATAATAACCAGAAAATCTGAGAAAGCTACATACCTTTGTTTGTGTGGTAGGAGTAGGTATTAACAAAAGTATCTGAATTTTAGCTGGATCTACCTATATTCCAACTGCTGAGATATAATGACCTAAGATGAGTCCCTCGGTCATCATCATGTGGCACTTCTCATGGCTTAAGTAGAGTCTGGTGTCAATACACCTTTGTAGCACCTTTTCCAATGTTTCTAATGCTGGCTGAAAATCATCTCCATAAGGTGTGAAATAATCCATATATACTTCGAGCCCTTCATTTATTATATCTGCAAAGATGCTGAGAATGGTCCTCTGAAATGTGGCAGGGGCGTTCCATAGACCAAAGGGTAAAACCCTGTAAGCAAATGTCCCCCAAGGGCAGGTAAAAGTATTCTTATCTTGGTCTTCAGGGGAAATATGAATCTGATTGTATCCACTGAAGCCATCTAAGAAAGAAAAGAATTTCTTCCCTGCTAATGTATCTAATACCTGGTCAATGAAAGGAAGGGGAAAGTGGTCTTTCTGGGTTGCTTTGTTTAGTTCTTTGTAGCCTACAAATATCCTTCACTTTCCATTCTTCTTTGGCAGCAATACTAGTGGAGAGACCCACATACTGTCAGATATTGGATAAATAAAGTTGACATCCAAAATTTTTTGTAATTCAGCTTTCACAATATCCTTAAGTTGAGGGTTTAATCTTCGTTGGGGTTGGCGAATGGGTCTAACATATTTTTCTGTATAAATGTGGTGCATACATAATTTGGGATCAATTCCTTTCATGTCTGGGTAATCCCATGCAAAAGATCCCTTATATTTTTTTAGTAGTTGGACCAATTTTTCTTCTTGTTCAACAATCAAATTTTGTTAATACTCAGAGTTTTTCCTGGCTCAATTTCTATATATTTTCTATTGTAAATAGAAGTGGTAGGTATTGATTGTTCATGAATGTCTTTCAGGGGATCTTCTTTTTCTTTATTATCAAATGCTGCCTTGATCATGTGACATTGCAAATGGGATCTGGTTTTTGGTTGGTTGATAAAACTGTTAATGATGTCATCCTCTGTTTGATTGTTAAAGTCGAGGGCATCTTCTATGATTAATGGTGATCTAATGTTTTCTATGAGGTTTGATACAAGATTTTTCTTTGTTTTTATTATTTTTAGGCTTGGCTGGGCTGGAGGGTATAAGGCTAAGTTCTTGACATAACTCCCTCTAGTTATAGTCATGCTGCCTTGCCGGCAGCCAATGTAGGCATCAACAGTTGCTAGCCAAGGTCTACCTAATATTAAAGGGTGTCCATCTAGACGGTTTTTGGAGTTAATAATCAGGAAGTCGGTAGGGTGTTCCCAGGAGTCTATAGATACCATTGCATCATGTAGTGTGCCTTCTGGCTTGACTACCGATCAGTCAGCCAATTCCAATAAGGTTGTTGTTGGATCTAATGATGTAATGCCAAGTTTTTGGCAAGTGGTGGTTGTTAGGATATTAATTGTAGCTCCCAAATCAACTAAGGCATTTGGAAATGATTGTCCATTTATTTACAATCTAACTATAGGGTTTCCTGGGTCCTCATACTTTATAGGTGCTTCTCTTCCTGATAGTAAGTTAGATAGAGTGCCGAATACTTGGATAGTTGGGTTAGTTGTTGTTTTCCTCTTTGGATTTCTTATGCATATTTCTTTGATGGTCTTTGCATAAATGGGAATATATTGGATAGCTTGGAGGAGTGGGATTTTTATACACAAATTTTTCAGTTCTCCCAGAAGATCAAAATCAGGATGTTCTATTGGACGAGGTATGATTAATCGTTCTGGGAATGGTGGAGAAGAGGTGGTTGCTTGCTCATGAGTTTGTTGTATAACCACATTCTCCTTTTGCAGTGTTTGTTCTGAAGGTAACAAATTTTCAACTTGAACATTTTTGTCTCCCTCTGATTCTATTATGTGCCCAGACCTTAGTTGAAGGTCGTTGCACTCCCTTAACTCGGTTTCTAGTTCTGGTGCTTCGATTATTTGAACAGATTGAACTAGTCTATTATTAGGGTTTGGGTTGGGTTGGGTTGGGAGTTGCGGTCTTAAGTTGGTCTGGGGATTTTGTTGCAATGTATATGGTGCTGGCAGTGTAGCTGGAGGGAGAGGAATCATTCCAGCTGGTTGATTCATAGATCTTTTCCAGTTCAACTGCCAGGTCTGACTCTGCGAGGTGGAGGGAGACCATTGTGTTGGATATGTATTATTTTTCCAAAATGGTGGACAATAAGGAAAATTTGGCCAATTGGTTTGATTTGTTTGATTTGGACATGGTGGTGTAGGAAATGGATGCTGTGACCAACTAGGAAAGGGTGGCTGATTTTGCCACATTCCATTATATTGCTGAGCATTATACTGAGGAGACTGAAAAGAGGAGGATGGATCAATGGGCATACCTATTTTTCGTGGCTGCCATTGACAACGCTGATTGAGTAGGTATACTGTTTCTATTTCTTCTTCTGCTTCTTTGTAGACTGATTTCAATCTCGAGAGTGAGGGGAAACTTTCTGTAGAGTGATATTTCGTGCAGATGGCACATAATTCGACTGTATCCAATGAGCACTCTTTATGGCTATGTTTCTTTCTGCATCTAGGGTAGAATATTGCCAAATTTTGTTCTGCTTCTGCTTGCTTTTTTTTAGCTTGCATGATATCAAGTTGCGTTTTCAGAGTCCCTAGAATATAATTTTTGAAATCTTCTAGTAGATTGCAAATTTTTGTGCGGGTTATACCTCCACTAGAGGTCTTGCTATCCCTTGTCATCATGTCACGTTCTGCTGGTTTTAGTATTGTGCTGCCTCTTGAACTCCTGATACATAAATTAATAATGTCAGCAAAATTTTCCTGATATATATCACCTTTTCCCATGATATTTAATGTTTCAACCCATTGTCCCTTCATCCCTTTAATTAATGTATTTTTTAACACATTATTAGGTAAGGGTAAATATGCATAGGGTGATCTCTGGAGGTTGTATTGAAATCTTTCTACATATTCCTCCAATGTTTCATTAGGTTTTGCTGTCATATGAAATATTTCATCTTTTAATTCCCTGGACCTAAATAATCTTGATATTTCTTTAGAAAAGCAGCTTTCATCCGATCCCAGTCATTTATAACACGTCCACCTAACCCCATAAACCATCGTAGAGCTACTCCTTTTAATGTAGAGGGGAATAATTTTAACTTTTTGGGATCAATGGTAGAGTCATACCCTCTGCATAATACATCAAATTCAAACAGAAATGCATCTGGATCTTTCCATGTTAAGCCATGGAATGTAGGAATATGCTGGAGAGGAATGGCCTTCATTGGTGCATTAAATGCAGTGTCCACAATGGGATATTGCAGTGTGGAAGTTTGGGGTGGTTGCTGGTTGTGGGCCATTTGATCAAATATGTGCCAATATCCTTCTGGGATTTCTAGGGAATTATTCCTAGACTGACTAGAAGGAGTAGGGATGACCTTAACAACACTTCCTTGGTCTGGGATAATGAATGTCCCTTGCTGAACTATTATCCGAGGGGATTTTGGTTCTTCAGGTTCTTCGGCTTTGTTTTGGATGATTTTGACAACACTTCCCTTATCTGGGCTACTTAGTGTTTGGAATACTTCAAGAGGGGATCCTGGTTTTTCTCTTTCCCCTGTTTCTCCTTCCCCTTCGTGGAGATTACTAGAGTTCCCTTATTGTAAAGAGATTAGGCGAGAATTCTCAATTTCTTGATAATCTTGCTCTGTTGTTTGACTATGCACCTTAGAAAAAGCTACAGATGGTGATTTTGTGGCCTGAAGGGAACTAGTAGTTTGTCTAGAAGCAATTTTTCTAGGGCCTATTGATGGCTGAGATTCTGCTCTCTTAATGATGTTGTCGATAAAATTTGTTCGCCCAAGGGTCACCGGTCCCTTAGGTTTTTCAGGTCTGGGAGGAATTTTCTTTTGTTTAAATTTTTTAGTCATTCAAAAAAACACAAGAATTCATTCCTACCTTAAATTTTCACTCAATTCTGCTGTGAAGTGGGCAGATGAACGATCATGTTCCTCGCTCGGTATGCAGGTTCTTACCTTCCGTTTTTAATACCCAGTTCTTCCCTAGAAGAGAAAATCAAATGTACATCACTCTTTTCTAAATAGCTACACTCTGCCCGGCAATGGTGCCAAAATGTTGAGGTATAAAAGGTGTCTTTTAACTCGTGTTTATCCTACATTAATTATCAATCCAGGTACGACTTTTTATCTCAAGAGTGTACTCAGTCTGAGGTGGAAATTTGATCTAAGAGTAATTCTCTTCAATGTGCAGTACAGTGTCTTAAATACAAGAGTAAACGGATGCTTGAAAATGAAATCTAATTACAACAATCTGAAACTCAATGTTCTTTAATTCAAAGAATCACTCAACAATCATCAGTCAAGGATGCAGTAGTGATAACTCTTTCCTCTGTCAACTGATATAAATGAAATCAAATATAAACAAGGTAATCAATCTGAGAACGTAGGCAATAATAACCAGTGTCCTTTACTGTTGATGATCTTTCATTCCACACTAAAGCAATTAAATGGAAATGGTAACTGTGTTAAAACGCTGCTGGTGAAAAAAGACTAAACTAGCTTTTTGTAATAACACTCCAAAGCAAAACCAAACTCTTGCACAAAGGAATAAACAGTAAAGCTAATTAACAGGAATGAACAACAAATATATTTACTGGAAATAAACATCAAACTCTTTCTAATGGAAATGAACATCAAACTATGAATGGAAATGAACAACAAACTATTTAATGAAAATAAACAACAATCCTGAATAACGAAGCTATGTATTTGCAAAGCATAAAAATAAAAATTATAAAAGAATAAGTACTCTTGTTATGTGGAAAGGAATGACAACGCGATTCACTGATGCAACACACCAATTTCATAAATCATTAAACAGTAAGCTATAAACTAAGGTAACTGTGAAGCAATGCGGTTTAAGGGAAATGAAAACTAATGCAAACCATCACATGACTGAAATTGGAAATTAAAGGTACAAATAGCAAGTGGATCCACTAGGGCCGGGCCCTTAGCCGTTAGTGAAGCACCGCCGAACTACTCCAGTATCAACTAATGGAACGAAAACCAAATTTATGTATTAATCATATGTAGTAGAGTTTACAAGCAATCGTACTCTGTTTTAATTAACAAGAGTTGATGAACGATTCTAAAAATTACAAAAGGAAATATGAATAATCATTCAATGTCTCTCCCTTTTCATTTCTACAAGCGTTGTTCTTTTATAACAGCCAATGGAGGAAACAAGAAGCACATATAACTTTGAGCAGCGATCCCTTAGGATCGAGAGATCCTGAGGGATTCGCTCTATCTTCCTTCTCCGTCTATCATTTTTTCTTCTTGCGCTGGTACCATGCTGTTCCTTTCTTTACATTGACTGTGCGCTCCAATCTTAGTCTTCTTGTCTGGATACGTCCTTTTGTTGAAGGGACAACAGTTACATCTGCCTTATCTTTTCCTTCTGAATGATGGCTTCCCACTTCATTTAGTTCCTATATAGAAGAAAATACAATATTTAGTTAATTTCACAATAAGCACTAATCTCCTCAATTCTATTGCAATTATTCAATATATTTTCATTCTAGAACATAAAGGAGTCATGATTAAAGGAAAAAGATAAAGAAATACATGGAAAATGCATACCTTTTCCAATGCTCAACAAGCTGCAGCTAATAGGAATATTAATTTTGCCTTGTTTATTTTTCATTTCATGTATTGATGAATAAATTGTAAAGGAGGACATGTAAAACTCCTGAAAACAAAGAATAAATAAATTCCTATGTGAACAGAGACATATCTGGGCTATGTAAATAAAATCTTGCAGGTGTGAATGAGTATAAATCACAAGAGTGGATCCTATTTGACCAAGTCAACAACCCAGTCTAGATGCATTGAATCTCTTTGAGGGACAGCGCAGTTCTAGAAGGAGACTCTAAATGTGAAAGGAGCTAAAATAATGGAGTGGTTTAGGGTTTTTCCAAGACTCCAACATTATAAAAGAAGGAGGAGAGAAACAAGAGAAGGTTGTTGATGATAATTCAATTTTGAGCTTGCTTAAGCAACTCAAACTCTCTTGGTTGTTTAGCTAGAGAGAGAGGAATTTCTTGTTTAGGAATTCCTCATCCTTCCTTGAGGGTCTCTTGGAGGAGATTGTGCTAAAATTGTCCACTATCAGGCTTGGGCCAAGATTCACCTTACATTATAGCGTTGCTCATGTTGAGGGTTGAGCTATCTTATGAGCTGCAACAAGTGGAAGACTAGATCTGCTTAGATCTAGATGATAGCAGTGGCTCTTCTCAGTGAGTGTGTCTTTTAACCGCCTGGAAGAGTTCATTTGGCGCTGATTGAACTTCAGATATACATCTTGGCATCAGGCCAAATCATCTTCAGAAGCTACAACGCTGTTTCTCTCCCTAAGATAGTGTTATTTGCAAATCTACAGCTGCAGGGTGCTTTGCTTGCATTTTGGAGAAGAGATCTCCGGTGTTGGGATTCTTCCTTCATTGTAGTGATCCATATATTGGCCAAAAAATCTATGTTATATTTCAGATTTGATATTCTACATGTACATGATTAAGTTATTTTCTGAATCATTCTGCAGATCTACATTCTTAGATCTCAGATCTACTTCCGGTGTTTCATGTTTTGAGAAAATCCCCAAGGGGAATGTATAGATCAGCCTCTCTTGTACATGGATTTGTATTGGATCTACATTTCTATGTACAGATCTGATATAGATCTGAAGAATCAATAAACTGCTATTTCAGCCCTAAAAATAACGCTGTCATGGTTATGCAGTCTTTTGTCATGGTTGTAGCACCTCATTTCTGAGGATTTCTCCTGTATTCTTTCATTATTCTTCTATAAAATGTATGATATATGCCTCTGATATTATTTGTGAATTTTCAGACCTTATTTCAGTCATACCCTTTAGAAAATCACGCTCACATGCTTCAGTAAATTTCTGCATACTTCTAGTCATGGGAAATCAGGGTTTTCTAGCCTAGTTAGGGAAGGAGGAATTGTTTAGCATAGAATTTTTTTTTTTTCTGCAAAAATTCGACATGGAAGTCCCTCATAACCATATCTATCATATCCAACCACTTTCCCATCTTATTTTTACGCATATCTCTGAACATACTCATTTTATGGCCTAAATCCTCACTTTTCCCCACCTTTTGCCTTATAAAATGCTGTATAAAGTTGCTGTTTCATATTTCACTGAATTTTAAGTGTTTTTACATATTTATGTAGCTCCACATTGGTAATAACTCATATTATTCCCAATAGTGTAGTTGTTCCTATTTTGGAACTTTACACACAGAAATACCAAAACCAATTAAAAATATCGGTGCGTTTGTGCGATACTGCACAATTATGAATTTATGTGAGACTACGCACAACTGAATTTGTATGACCTATGGGCACCATAAAAATATCAATACCAATTATAAATCTCGGTGCGTTTTTCTAATACGGCGCACCGGTGCGTTTCTATAAGTATACGTACTGGTGCGTTGAGACAACCTATGGGCACTGCAAAAATCCCAAGACCAATTAGAATGACCCCATGCGTTGTATCACCAACACTGCACTTGGTGCGGTTTTATACCTTGACGACCCGTTGCATGCACCTTCGACTGCCCCAGACCACCTTCTAGATGACACGCACCGGTGCGTTGAAACCTTAGTAGCGCACCGATGAAAAAAAAATCCGTAATAACCTTCAGCTGCCCAATTTTTTTAGTTGTGTTGAATTTTTAAAAGCTCTGCCAAAACCTCCGTAACCATAAACGGATGTTGTAGCAATTTTTTTTTTGACAATTTTGCCCAATTTTATAACATTAAAAACCTCCTTTATAACCTTCGCTAGGGTATTTTCCTTGTAGTGGATTAAGGTTTTTGTCCATGATTTGTAGATTATTTTTAGTGAAATAGAAGCATAAAAAAACCATAAATAACATTGAACAATAGTGTAAAATAGAGAAATAAGTCACCACATGAAATTTACACAATAGGCATGATGAAGCAGTTCACCCCTCCTGGGCTACATTTGCTGGTCCAACTCCCAATGGCATGTCCATATTTCATTATGATCAAATTTTTTCTATTACATGTAGTTAAATTCTCTAATGGTTATTTTCTCTACGCCCATGGCTCCATAATGCTCCAATTAGTTAAAAATGACTCTTCATTCACTCAAAATGGGTGAAAATTCGGCCTCCTTCACTTTTTCCCAATTTTACCTAGGAAAGCTCCACTAAAAGTGAGAAATCCACTTAAATGGATTTAAAATTGGGCTTGGCTGCCAATTTAGGCGTGCCCGCTAATTTTTCCACCGTAATTGACTATTCATTAAGTGTTAGCAGTTGGGTGGTGGCCACATGCGCACCCCCAAACCGACATTATCATAACTGTCAGAGGTTAGGTGGAACTCCCGTCAGAACTCGCATTATAAGCTGCGGTTTAAATGTTTGACTGTGGATTGAAGGACCATCGATTAGCACTGACTGCACAGTGTTGTTGAAGTTTAATGTTGCCATGTGACAATACAACGTGGGGACCACTAGTGGGTTGGGTCGCCGGCGGTTCCCAACCCCCAACATGATTTGCAATACAACATAAGTATAACCTGCAACCATATACGGTTAAGAACTAATGCATAGAGTAGTTGGTAAGCCATGTGTGTGCCTAGTGGGAGGTCTGGGGGTTGATTCCCACAAACCCTCACAAAAATTTTAATGTGTAGTTGCAGGGCCACGTGGCGGCCTTAGGGCTGGCCACGTGATGCCCTATAATTGGTTCCTCCAAACCATAACCTGTAGAAAATCGACACTTGTCAACCAGTGATTGGTCCGGTGGAGGGAATATTTCGAGGAATATTCCATTTTTTTCTGACTATACATTCCACTTTGTTGATTGTGCATCCCAATCAAACCTGGTCAAATTGTCACAATTTTTCTTGTTTGAAATTTCGATCATAACACAATATCTTCCTCATATGACATCAGTTTTTTGAACTGTTCACGGAGCCAGAATCAGGAAGAAGAGATATACCCAACCATCCTAGTTTCAACCCAATCCTATAAATTTGAATTTTGAGCAAAATTTATGAACTCCTGATCATTCCTCCCCATTGGGGAGATTTTGGGCCCCAAAAGACTTGATTACCTATTCAGTAGATGAGGGTACAACTCCCTCACCTTTCCAACCTCCATCCATTTTTCCTTGCTTGGTTTAGTGCCTTTGAGCCCAACTTGAAGGTAGTCAACACTTCCCCTATTTGGTGCTCTTGTCCTCCTGTCAAGAATTGTATCTTCTTTGATCTCATCCAGAAATTATGGCAAGAAATCTTCAATAGAAGGTAGCTGAACATCACTTCCTTGATCATCAATCAAAGATGGCTCATACAAGTGTAAGTTTTTGACATTAACAATTGAATACATTTGCATGTAAGAAGGCAAGTCAAGTTGGAATGCATTATTACCAACTTTATTTATGATCTTGAAAGGACCATAGCGAATGGGTTTGAGATTTTTACCTTCCCCTTGCATCCTTTATTTACTAATGTGCAACCATACCTCATATCCCTCTTGAAACTTGTGATCAACCCAGTGTTTGTCGTGCCTCTCTTTGTATTTTATTTGACTTTTATCAAGCTGTTCTTGAACTTGTTGATGTATAATCTGAATTTGCTTAATGAAATTTCGAGCCTTATCAATGTCACTATGGACATAAATTGCAACATCCTTCCCAAAGATGAAGTCTAATGGAGATTTTGGCAATGATCTGAAAATGTAAGTACTTGAAGATGTGTGCAAGGTTTCCATTTCTAATTAATTAAATGTGTGAAAAATTCTCCATGGCTTGCAGGTTAAACAAACTGTATTTGGTAACTGTTTCTGAGTTTATGTTTGAGGGTATGTTAATTAAGTTTTCTTTTTAACATATTAAATCAGAAATACACAAAAAAATAACTTCATGATAACATGACTCAGATATTTGGTGAGCAGTTCACCCCTCCTGGGCTACGTCTGCTGGACCAAGCCTCCCAAATTGGCTTGTCCTCTTGTATTAAAATGCTCCAAAATGCTAATACAAGTATAAAAGTGCCTCAATAGGCAAATCTGAATGTAAAAACAGAATCAAAAGACATGAAAATTCTAAAAATGCCTTTCCATATTCACTAAACAGTGCCTTCTGCAACAAGGCCCTGATGGCTCTTTGAAATCCTCTGAAGCTTTTTAGGCTGTAGAATTCCTCAAAAAATTTTGAAACCTCTTCCATTAGGTTTAGAAGGTGGAAAATAGCTGAAAATGGTTTTTGGATCACCTCAAACAGTGAGGTACAACTCCAGATAACTCCATTTCCCCAATGGCCCTAGTGGCTCTCCAAGCTTCCCTGAAGCTAAAATGGCTGTAGAACACCTCTAATACCTCTAAAACCTATCCCAATGGCTCTGTAATGTTGAAAATAGTCGAAATTGGTTTTTGGTTCACCTCAAATGGTTAAGCATAGCCCAAAACAGCTCCAACTCCCTTTTGGCCCTGATGGCTCTCCAAGATTCCCTGAAGAAAAAGTGGCTGAAAATAAACTCTAATGGCTCTAAAACCTATCTCAATGGCTCCAGAATGTTGAAGAAAGCCAAAATTGACCAAAATTTCGTCCAAATTGGTCCAATATTGGAGAAG
The DNA here is from genome assembly GCA_034641835.2 of Pinus albicaulis. Lineage (NCBI taxonomy): Eukaryota > Viridiplantae > Streptophyta > Pinopsida > Pinales > Pinaceae > Pinus > Pinus albicaulis. The sequence goes on from CM076569.1 coordinate 970,567,414, forward strand.
TTATCACAAAAACAAGATTTCTGCCCAATGTCATGTGAAAACCCCACTAAATGTGGGAGAACTGCAGATAAAATCGAAAAATATGGTAATCTCTGCCAAAATTGGTGGTAAGCGCCAAAATTGTCCAGGAGGTTAGAGCTGGAAATAAATGTTGGGTTTATGGTGGTCACATGTCCCACCATTGAACCCGCTGTTTAAACTGTTAACAATCCATTTTAAAAAACCGCCGCATTTGATATAACACAAGTGGTCACACAAATAACCATTGGAAAAAAGCTTAACCTACAGGTCTCGGTCATGGGCCGATGGTCATATATGGGTTCGGGGCTAGCCCTTTAGGGCTGGCCCCTTTTTTCATCCGCCCATACATTGTTTAAACGTTAAATGAAACTCGCCACCGTTTAATATTAAGAAATACCGTGTGACCCAACAGTAAGTCGTGGGTATATTATGCGGGAGGTCTGCTGTTCAATTCCTGTGGACTTATCAAAAATTTTTTGTGTGCCATTTACCTCCAACTTGGGGCCACGTGGTAGCTTTCGAGCCTGCCACATGGCAGCCTGTGATTGGCCAAAAATCACAAAAGTCAAACCAAATTCCAACCGACGATTTCCACTTGTCACAAAATGATTGGTCTGAATGGAATATTCATTTTTTAATTTTTCAAAATTTGAAAGTCAAACCTGGTCAACTCAGTTTTTGGATTTTACTGAAAACTTCAAACTTGCATAAATTTCACATACGATGTTGGATTTGAGTGTCATTTGTGGAACCAGGATCGTATCGATGAGGCCTATCTGGTCGTTTAGGTTGCAAGTGATTTTGAACACTTTCAATTTTGAGCTTTTTCCATAGCTCGAACTTGAGCTCCTGATCACACCTCCCAAGTGAGAATCTTTTGGACCCCAAAAGCTCACTGAAATGTTGAAACTGAAACTAAACTGTATAGTAAATGAGAGAATAACAACATCCTCTTCTCTTCAGCCTTCAAAATTTTTCCTGACTTGCCAACTGTTCACATGGAAAATTTTTGCTAAATGAGCCAAGTACTTGTGCCGAATCTTGACCAAGTTTTCTCACCATACCAATCTGCCATTCTGAAACCAGCAATGACCCTTGCTGAAATTTGTGCCCTCTTTTCTTGCATGCCTTTCCATCTCATGGAATCTTGCACTGCTTTGCACTGACACTTCATTTTCTGCACCAATCGACACCAAAGGCACCTTGTGCAACATACGACATCAACAACAAGTTGACCTGAAATGTGATATATAATTGACACACAAAATCTATAACAAGTGTGCACACAATCGACACAAGTCGATAAAAAAAAAGATACATCTTTACAAACATGTGTATGTATCATGTACAATGAACTATATACAGTTCACTAATTACACATATAACCTCTATGTACATGTGCAACTTCAACTCTTCTTTTCAAATACCAACAAGTACATCATCCCAAAAACATGTGGGTGACTAAGAGCTGAACTAAAAGACATTGCTGCAATATAAGTGAGTATCATACTCATCTTTTACACCTCCATGGCAAAATTTTGCAACAACAAAGAAATTCCTTCAACTGAAACTGCTTTTACATGCAATCTTACATCAAACTTTTCAACTGAAATACATGCATACCAATTTGAAATTTACATGTACAAAATGAGTATGACTTACTACATTAAGAAGTTACTCCACTTCTTACCAAGCCAACTCCATGGCATCTTTTACTGCTGCAAAATTTCTACATGTGAATCTTCCATTTCCACATCAATAATGGAATCCGTAGATCCACTTGCACCAAAAGTTTTGTCCTCTAGCTGCATGTGCTTTGGAAGACTTGTTGGATACAAGGTCCAACAATGAGAGACATCATGTCCCTTCTTTTGACAAAATGTGCAACTGTTAAGCACTTTTTGGGAAATTTTTCTTTGCCTCTTCTGCTTCCTATGTGCTTTCTTTTTCAACCAACATCTTGAAGCAACATGGTTAAATCCACCACAAAATGTGCAACAAAAATTTCTTTCATTTGAACAAGAAAAATTATCATTATTTGCTGAAAGATAATCAAATTGATCATGTGAATAATTATACCTCTTTTGCTTCATGGAATGTCCATCCTTTTTGTCTTCTAAAGAAGATGAACTAGTAGAGGAGACAACTTTCTTTTTCAGACTTTCATCATAGTTCTTGTCTTGAAAACTATTTACATTTGCATGCTTGCCATAAGCGACATGTTTACCCTCTACTTGCTGCAATGATGGCTTAAAACAATGGAAATCATCCTTAATTTTTTTTGACATATATGCATTTTAGAACTTGGAATAAAGGTTCTCTTTAAATTTGCATCACATGCATTCAAGGATTTGGAGTCTTCACCATTAAACTGCATATATCCAAGACCAACATTCTTGGGTCACTCCACAACCGAAATAGGGTCAACCATGCCTTGTGCATGCTTGCACAAACCTTTGCCTTCATGATAGCCCATCTTAAACATTAATTTGGACCCTATACCCCTTGTATGTTTTTCAAAATAACCAACACACTTTTCAATTGAGGAAATTGAAGACAAGTTTGAATGGTTTACCTCTTCCTCAGGAATTTCATTGGACAAAGCTTCTTGAGCTTGAAGGAGTTGTTTCTCCATGTCATGCAGTATTTGGAGTTTTTTTTCCTTAAATTCCTTCACGGTCAACAATTGTGCATGAAGCTTAGCACTTTCTCTTTGATCCTAAATCAAAATCTACACCATGTCCTTCACCTTAATGAACTCATTCTTCATGTCATCATTGAAGAATCTCGTGAAGGAGGAAAATTCACTTGTAGAAGAAGTTGACATTATGTAAATGGTCAAATTAACAAAAGGAACTTCCAAAGAAAAGTTCTCAAAGCTTTCAAACAAATGACAAGCTTTTTAACCAAATGTCTGTTGGAAATGTTGTCATTGATGGAAAAGGAGATGGAAAGGAGGAACACCTGAAACAACAACAAAGCAAAGAAGTAGTAGAGGCAGCAAAGAAACAGACAAGAAGCAGAGGTAGTAGAGAGAGCATAAGAAAAGTAGTAGAGGCAGCAAAGAGAGTAGCAGAGATAGAAAAGAAGCAGAAAGGCAAAGGCAGAGGCAGAGGCAGAGCCGTTATCGCAGAAAGGCAGAGGCAAAGACAGAGCCTTTATTCTGAGAATCATTACCCCAGTCAGAGGATACATAAACACCATTCCGGGAACTGTAACCCAGGCGGGAGGATACATAATATTTCGGGAATCGTAACCCAGGCGGGTGGATATATATTATTCTGAGAATCATAACCCAAGCCGAAAGATATATATAAAAATTATTCCGAGAATCATTACCCAGCTGGAGGATGCATTAAAGTGGAAACATAAAGCTTATATATATGCAGCGCCTCATTTATGTTGCACCTTATATGCAAAGGTCCAAACCATATATATTTATATGGTGCGCAATATATAAAGGCAGGGTACAATGCATCGTGGGCCCGACGAGCAATGTTAGTATTAAACCATTGGCAAAGTATACATATATATGAAACAGAGGGTAGTGCCTTTGTTCAATACATGGCTTGACTTTCGATCTATGCGGAGTATATATATATATATCTGTGTGTGTGTGTGTGTGTGTGTGTGTGTTGGCCTATAATATATTGACATATATATATAAAGATAAAATCTTATATAATGCATATATATGCGGGTTTATATGTTCAAAGGGAACTGGCATTTAAATGAATTAAAGGTGTGAAGTCTATCAAATATATGTGGGCCCGTGAATTGAATACATCATAATATCTTGTGCTAATGGTTAAAATACAAGGCGTATATATATATATATTATAGTTATGGATGAGAAATTTAAGAATACAAAAGGGTTTGTTCGGTTTTAAATACAAATAGAATCTTATATTGTGGGACCCTCATATAATCGCATCGGAGAGACTTATGGCATCGGAACTTGTTAAGAAAAGTTTCGATCGCGATTGAGTTCCGGACTCGATTCATTATACATGGTGACTCAAGTGTGTTTAAAGTCCAGCTTAAAGGTATGTCAATCGCATCGGAGTTAAAGCGGAACATTGGAACATACCATTGAAGGATGCGATTGCGATCAATCACATTCGAACAATCGCAAAGGTACCAATTGCAATCGGAAGAATACAATTGCGATCAATCGCATTGGAACAATCACAAAGGTACCAATCGCAATCAGAAGAATATAATTGCGATCAATCGCATCAGAACAATCGCAAATGTATCAATCGCATCGGAGTAAGGGAAGAACATCGAAGCATAATATTGAAAGATGCGATTATGATTAATCGCATCGCAACTATCGCAAAAGACTTAATCGCAATCGGAAATATTTGCAAGGTGTTTCATCGCATCGGAGCATTGGAGCATAAGGAATATCGGAAAATGCAACCAAAAGTTGCGATTGCGATGAATCGCAATCGGAATGATCACATCGCATCGGAGAAATAAACATTAGATTCAAATGATCGTTGTGGGGCCCAATCCTTTCAAATATTAGAGTTTGTGATTCGATTTATTGTGGATTGGATCGTAATATAAGACCAAAGGCTTATCTAAGGTTTTACAACATTTGATCGCAATATATGAATGTAAAGCGGCCAATACATAATGCGATTTATTATAATGGACGACGGAGATGATTCGACTGACTATATGGTGGGCCTTTTCTAATCGCATCGGCAGAAATCAAAAGACCAAATCACAGGGGTATTGTGAATGTTGCGATTGCGATTGAAATACACGAGTGGAGTATAGCTGGCATGTGGGGTCCATCCAAAGATAAGACTAAGAACATGTTTTCTCCAAGTAAATTAATTCAAAGCTAAAGAGGAAAGGAAAGCACCGAGGCACATATATATGATACATACATATTTCCAGGATGTGGACAGTAATTCATCGCATTGGAAGACAAAACAAGTTCAACAAGTGGGCCCGTAAGGGAATTCTAAGTATTAAAACGTTTTATTATGTGTATAACGCCTAGATTTGAATTTCACAGTTACACGTATGCAGTGGTTGCACCACGACAGAGAACAAGAGAGCTAGAAGTGCGAAAAAAAAAGGGACACAGTTAAAGAAAATACAAGTGAGCAGCAATCCAAAGGCTGAATGAGTTGAGCTGGAGTGTTCAGTGTAATTGAATGTAAATGTTTTTAATTGATTTATATTGTTGTGATGCATTGGCAAGTCTCTGAAAGAGAACAAATATCCCACTGTAATGTTAAATTGGTACCTATAGTTATATTTTTCTGAATGAGAGGATAAAAGAGATGAGAAGGCAGAAGGAAAAGAGACATGGCTATCCATTTCGAATTCCCAGTAGAATACAAACATCCATGAAGCTATTTTGTATAAAACAGGGTAATATCCAAGGGGAGAAAGTTACGAAAAAGGGAGAATGAGAGAAGAAGAGAGTGTGCAACAGAATTGAAGAGAGTTGAAGGAAATAAGAAAGTTGCAAGAGGTCAGAGAGTGTGAATATAGAGAATGCAGAGTATGAAGAATTGAGGAGAAAAGAAAAGAAGAAGGAGGAGCTGAGGAGAAGAAGGAGGGGCTGAGCAGAGATGATGTAGGGCTGATACGAGGACTGAAGAATAGTAGAAGAGAAGGTACAAAATAGAGTTGATATCCAAGGCAAATCAGCAAGTGTTTTTCTTTTGAAAGAGTAAGGAAGTTGGAGCTTCCCTATCAAGTTGTAGCTTGATAGATGTCAGTTGTAGCTGACTGAGGTTGGAGCCTCCTATAGGTTTTAGCCTGCAGAAAAATAGATGGGATTTGGTGCTTCCACATCAAGTTGTAGCTTGATAAATTTCAGTTGTAGCTGACTGAGGTTGGAGCCTCCTGTAGGTTGGTGCCTGCAGAAAATTGATGGGAATTGGAGTTTCCTTGCAAGTTGTAGCTTGCAGAATTGAGGTAGGAGCCTCCTGTGGGTTGGAGCCTCTTGTAGGTTGGTGCCTCACAATCTAACATCTGTGATGTGAGAGGGATTTCCTTTACATCTATGACAATAAGATGTGGTTTTCTCCCTTTATGGGTTTCCACTTATATCTGGTGTCTTTGTGCATGATGTTTATGTGTTGATATGGTTTATCTCATCTGCTTAATACTTGTTTCTCTCATATTAAATATGTTGTTACATTATATTAATACTTTATGCTCACATTCTAAGATTGCTCACATATTAATTTGATCACGAAATGAAGGTGTAAATAAGTTTTAAGGGAAAAGTTTTAAAAGTCCATGAATGTGTTAAACTGATTCACCCCCCCCCCTCTTAGTTTAACTAAGGGTTCAACAATTGGTATCAGAGCCGGTTCCTTTGGTGTAAGCTTAATAGCTTGAAGGAGATCTAGTTGAGTCATGGACTATCAAAATGAATCTGTGTTAAATACAACAAACTTTCCTAAATGGAGAGATTAGGTTAAAACAGGTTTAATGGCCTATGAACCTGAGGTATGGAAGCTTTTATGTGAGGGTTACTGCAAAGACTCACCCATAGTGAAAGAAAAAAAAAGGAATGCCAAGGAAAAATTTGTGATATATAACAATCTTCATAACAAGGATCTTGAGTTAATAATGGATTTAACTTCAGCAAAAGAAATCTGGGACAGACTGCATTTCATGCATGGAGTAGACACTAAGGATTGAATTGTCAAGAAAGAGAAGAGAATTAAGAAAAAGAGAAATTCATGTCAAAAAGAAGATGCTCAATCAAATGAGGTACCTGCTAGTCTGAATGGTACTAAGAGCCATGAGGAAATTGCAGGTGAAGAAAAAGCCAAACTTGACACAACTCTGACTAAAATAGAAAAATTGAAGAATGAAAACAAAGACCTTAAGAGATTGGTACAAATATGTGATGAGAAAGAATATGAAGATAGGAAAGAAATTGTTGGCCTGAAGACACAACTTGAAGAAGCAAAGAAAGTAGAAGACACTCTACTGCAACAAATGAGAGAGAAAAGTCAGGAATGTGAAAGGTTGGAAGAAGAAGTAGTGAGCCTAAGAAAGAACTTATAAAAATCGCAAAGAGAACTATTAATGAATACACCTCTAATGAAAGGCTCTGGAAAGTTGGACTAGATTCTAAATGCACAAATGTCACCTCTCATAAAGACTAGGATAGGATATGAAGGAGAAACTAGTAATTCCAAGGTAGAAGATAACAAGAAGACCGTTTTTGTAAAAGCTGTAAAGGAAGATGAAGCAGCTCAGAAGATTACCACAGAAGAAGAAGCCAGCAAGAACAATATGTGCAAAGAAACAAACAAAAACAAGCAACAACATGAAAGAACAGAGAATGAGAGGATGAAACAATCAGCTACTAAAGGCTCATATGCTCCTAAGGATGAATTGAATAAATTTGGAAGATGTCAAAGAAGGTTCTTTCCTCATGTGGGAAGTATCACTTGTTTTGCCTCCCACAAACCAGGACATACTGAAACATATTGTAAGACAAAGCAAACCCAGTCCAACCAGCAAAGGATGCAGCAAAAGAGAAGAACCCCTCAAGCAAGAAAATGGAAAAGACAATCTTCCACCAGGTACACAAACTATTTCCATGGATACTGTTATGCATGCAATAATTTTGGACATAAATCTGTTGAATGTAAATTGTGTTCAAAAAGGGGAACAAAGTATTGTACATCAGCTCAAATGTACTTTGATAAAATAAAATGTTATGTATGCCTCAAGCTTGGCCACAAAGAAAAGGACTGTAAACTGCATTATATATTAAATAAATCTAGACAGATGATGGAAACAAAGAAAATCAAACAAAACTATGAATCTAAAAGAACTGCAGACATTATGAAGAACCCTAATAAATTATGGAAATAAAAGAGAAAGGGGGAGCCTATTATCTTATTAACGTAATGAAAACTTCATAGTCTCAGGGGGAGCTTCTCTAGGAAAAAAAGCTAATATCCAACCAGTGATAAATATGAAGCAACATCCCAGGGGGAGAGAAGTTTATATATAGACCCCATGAAAGTAGTCCAAGAAGAGCTCCATGAAATGAGAACAGCTATGAGAAAAAGAAGGGAAAGGAACATCCCTCTAACAGAGAACTATTGAGGAAGAATATTATTTGGATTGACGAGATTGATGAAAGAAGAGAAGGTAGTAAGCAACCATGGTGAGGAAAAATTAGTCATGATCATTTCGATTAAGAAGGCATCAACCGCATTAAGTGATGATCACGGTGTGCGAGCGGTCTGCTAGTATGAACAATGATTCACCTCAAAGGGATCAGTAAGAAAAGAGCCTCTCATCATTGTATCATTGCTTCCATCATGTCCCTTGGAAATTTGGAAAAGAACAAGCCCAAGTAAGTGATAAATCTTTGAGTAATCTACCCATGAGATTTCTAATAAACTAATTGAAGATGTCTTCTGAAGTTCTGAAAATCTTTATGTTAGAACAATTGAATTGAATATAAGCGACGATGATTCACAAGCTAGTCCTAGAAAGGAACATCCAATGGCTTTCCTTGGAAAAGAATGACAAAGAAGAATGGTAAATGGTGAATCCAAATTCAATATATTGATGATTGTTGGTGTGAATAGTGGAAAGCTCAATAATAGAACATGAAGGATGTATCAATTATGGGTTAGTGTCAAGGCGAGAGTGAAATATGCGCATGATTTATCAAAGTAATATCAATTGGTGTTTAGATACAAGAAGCATGCTTATCAACCTGATTACCAAGCATTATCGGGGAAACAACGGTATAATATAGGTCCACGGGATCAAAGGACTACAACAAGAATGCATCAAAAAGATTAAAATTCCGGGGTTATCTGCATTTAGCATGAAAAGGTCGAGTAGTAGTGCTAAAGAAGTGTTTGTTTCTTTGAGATTTCAATCAAACAACTTGAAGATGTTTATGTTGAAGATCATCGTGACAGAATAGTTGTGTTAATATAATAGTTGAAGTCCAAAAGTTTGTTAATGATTCATCACAAGCATACTTCAGCAGAAAGGAATTGTTGATGTTTAACCATTGAAAATAAGTTGATCATTAAAGAGAGATTGATCATTGACATACACAACCTCCTTATGTCATAAAGGAAAGTGCATGGTTGATAAGTGAGACTGACTAATACACTGAATGTATCTAGTCTCAAGGGTTTTTTTTGAAAGTACATTATGCAAGCAGTAAAAGCATTTTATCTCTTAGATAAAATTCTGGTTGATTCATTGATCATATCAGTAAAAAGAACCTGCAGCTATTAAGTGTAATATTATTATAAACATCCTAGCTCAAATCATCACTAACATGAAAGAAAAGTGAACCATAGCTATAAAAAACATATTGGATTCATCACAATTGAACAAATGCTATACTACATATGAGTATTGCAGAAGAAGACATATTCCATCCAAAATATTCCTCAACATAAATGTATTGGCGCACAACATCAGATAGAGACTGAAGTATATTTGAAGCATTCTCAGTATTTTAGTTTTAATCCAGTGATGCATCCTTGATTAGATAAAGCTCGTACAATGTGTTCTATGAAGTGTCATTATCCTCACTTTTTGCTTTATATAAGTGAAAAGAGTCAATGCTTTGGGATTGTATCAACTTGCAGTGTACATTCAAGATCAATAATCCTCAAAGTGTTCTCTCAACAAGTCTTGTACACCAGTCTGAAGTAGCAAGGTACAAAGTCAGAAGAAGGTGGTCTAAAGACAAATCAGAGAGAGGAAATGCAAAGATAGAATCTACACTGAGCAGTGTGCAACCCTTTTCCATTGATGTCAAACGGGTAGGAAAAGCAGGAAATAGTAGAAAGAGTCTTCTAAAAGAAGCTAGGTAGAGGAAAACTTGGAAAAAGCATTGGATTATTGGTGGATGAGTTTCCATCAATGCCAAAGGGGGAGACTGTTCGAAATGTTGTCATTGATGGCAAAGGAGATGGCAAAGGAGGAACATCTGAAACAGCAACAAAGCAAAGAAGTAACGACGGCAACAGACGAAACGGAAGTATGACGGAAGAGAGCATAAGACAAGTATGAAGCATCAAAAGTAGCGAGATAGCAAAGAAGTAGAAAGGCAAAGGCAAAGGTAGAGGCAGAGCCATTATGGCAGAAAGGCAAAGGCAGAGACAGAGCCGTTATTCCGAGAATCATTACCCCAGCCGGAGGATACATAAACACAATTCCGGGAACCGTAACCCAGGTGGGAGGATACATAATATTTCGGGAATTGTAACCCAGGCGGGTGGATATATATTATTCCAAGAATCATAACCCAAGCCGAAAGATATATATAAAACTTATTCCGAGAATCATTACCTAGATGGAGGATACATTAAAGCGAAAACATAAAGCTTATATATATGCAGCGCCTCATTTATGTTGTGCCTTATATGCAAAGGTCCAAACCATAGATATTTATATGGTGGGCAATATATAAAGGCAGGGTACAATGCATCGTGGGCCCAACGAGCAATGTTAGTCTTAAACCATTGGCAAAGTATACATATATATCAAACGAAGGGTAGCGCCTTTGTTCAATACATGGCTTGACTTTTGATCTATGCAGAGTATATATATATGTGTGTGTTGGTCTATAATATATTGACACATATATATAAAGATCAAATCTTATATAATGCATTTGTATGCGGGTCTATATGTTCAAAGGGCTCGGGCATTTAAATGAATTAAAGGTGTGAAGTCTATCAAATATATGTGGGCCCGTGAATTGAATACATCATAATATCTCGTGCTAATGGTTAAAATACAAGGCATATATACATATTATAGTTATGGATGAGAAATTAAGAATAAAAAAGGTTTTGTTCAGTTTTAAATACAAACATAATCTTATATTGTGGGACCCTCACATAATCGCATCGGAACTTGTTAAGAAAAGTTCCGATCGCGATTGAGTTCCGGACCCGATTCATTATACATGGTGACTCAAGTGTGTTTAAAGTTTGGCTTAAAGGTATGCCAATCGCATCGGAGTTAAAGCGGAACATCGGAACATACCATTGAAGGATGCGATTGCGATCAATCGCATCGGAACAATCGCAAAGGTACCGATCGCAATCGGAAGAATACAATTGCGATCAATCACATCGAAACAATCGCAAAGGTACCAATCGCAATCGGAAGAATACAATTGCGATCAATCACATCGAAACAATCGCAAAGGTACCAATCGCAATCGGAAGAATACAATTGCGATCAAGCGCATCGGAACAATTGCAAAGGTATCAATCGCATCGGAGTAAGGGAAGAACATCGGAGCATAATATTGAAAGCTGCGATTGTGATTAATCGCATCAAAACTATTGCAAAAGACTTAATCGCAATCGGAAATATTTGCAAGGTGTTTCATCGCATCGGAGCATCGGAGCATAAGGAATATCAGAACATGCAACTAAAAATTGCGATTGCGATGAATCGCAATCGGAATGATCACATCGCATCGAAGAAACAAACATTAGATTAAAATGATCGCTGTGGGGCCCGATCCTTCCAAATATTAGAGTTTGTGATTCGATTTATTGTGGATTGGATCGTAATATAAGGCCAAAGGCTTATCTAAGGTTTTACAACATTTGATCGCAATATATGAATATAAAGCGGCCAATACATAATGCGATTTATTATAATGGACGACGGAGATGATTCGACTGACTATATGGTGGGCCTTTTCTAATCGCATCGGCAGAAATCAAAAGACCAAATCACAGGGGTATTGTGAATGTTCGAGATTTGAATTGCACAGTTACATGTATGTAGTGGTTGCACCACGACAGAGAACAGGAGAGCTAGCAGTGCGAAAAAAAAGGACACAATCAAAGAAAAGACAAGTACGCAGCAATCCAAAAGGCTGAATGAGATGCGCTGGAGTTTTCATTGTAATTGAATGTAAATGTTTTTAATTGATTTATATTGTTGTGATGCATTGGAAAGTCTCTGAAAGAGAACAAATATCCCACTGTAATGTTAAATTGGTACCTACAGTTATATTTTTCTGAATGAGCGGATAAAAGAGATGAGAAGGCAGAAGGAAAAGAGACATGGCTATCCATTTCGAATTCCCAGTAGAATACAAACAGCCATGAAGCTATTTTGCATAAAACAGGGTAATATCCAAGGGGATAAGGTTACGAAAAAGGGAGAATGAGAGTAGAAGAGAGTGTGCAGCAGAATTGAAGAGAGTTGAAGGAAATAAGAAAGCTGCAAGAGGTCAGAGAGTGTGAATATAGAGAATGCAGAGTATGAAGAATTGAGGAGAAAAGACAAGAAGAAGGAGCTGAGCAGAGAAGAAGGAGGGGCTGAGCATAGATGATGCAGGGCTGATATGAGGACTGATGAATAGCAGAAGAGAAGGTAAAGAACATAGCTGATATCCAAGGTAAATCAACAAGTGTTTTTCTTTTGAAAGAGTAAGGAAGTTAGACTTCCTATCCCGAGTTGTAGCTTGATAGATGTCGGTGTATGGCGGGCGGGTTGGAGGCCTCAGAATAGAATACAGTGCACACGAGAAAATAGATGGGAGTTAGAGCGCTTCCACATCAAGTTGTAGCTTGATAAAATTTCAGTTTTAGCTAAGCGAGGTTGGAGCCTCTGTAGGTTGGTGCTTGCGAGAAAATTGATGGAGTTGGGCTTCCTTGAGTTGTAGCTTGCGGGAGTGAGTTGGAGCCTCCTGTAGGTTGGTGCCTATAGAAAATCAGTGGTGAGAGGGATTTGGAGCTTGCCTTTGCATCACAACAATAATAAGATGTGGTTTTCTCCCTTTATGTGTTTCCACTTACATATGGTGTCTCTGTGCATGATGTTTATGTGTTGATCTGGTTTATATCATCTGCTTAATACTTGTTGCTCTCACATTAAGTCTACTTTTACATTATATTAATGCTTGCTGCTCACATTCTAAGATTACTCACATATTAAGTTGAACATGAAATGAAGGTGTAAACAGGTGTTGATGAAAAAGGTAAAAATTCCATGAATGTGTTAAACTGATTCACCCCCCCCCCCTCTCAGTTTAAATAAGGGTTCAACAATGTCTTTACAGCCATACTCTTATTCAAGCAGCCATAAAACACAAACTCTATTAGCTTTTGTAGCAGACACTCATCAAGTGGGTTTGTTTTCCAAAGATAATCTTGAGGTACTTTGGGTTAAGGAAATAGCCTACAACTCTTTTTTCATTTCCAAGTCTTAGTTATCAACAACTATCCTTTCCACTCAAGAAAACTCATACAATCAACCATTTTGCAACTAATAAAACAGTCAATCTCTTACACTGTTTTAACAACTTTTGCACAAAAACAAATGCTCAAACTATGCTCTGATACCAATCTGATCTAACTGTAAAAACAGAATCAGAAGAGATGAAAATGCTAAAAATTCTTTTCCATATTCACTAAACAGTGAAGAATTACCTTAAACAGTGCCTTCTCCAACAAGGCTCTAATGGCTCTTTGAACTCCTATGAAGCTTTTTGGGCCGTAGAAGTCCTAAAAAATTTCTGAAACCTCTTCCATTAGGTTCATAAGGTGGAAGATATTTGAAAATGGTTTTTGGATCACCTCAAACAGTGAGGTACAACTCCAGATAACTCCATTTTCCCAATGGCCCTAGTGGCTCTCCAAGCTTCCTTGAAGCTAAAATGGCTATCGAACACCTCTATTGCCTCTAGAACCTATCCCAATGTCTATGGAATTCTGAAAATAGTCAAAATTGGTTTTTTTTTCACCTCAAATGGTTAAGCATAGCCCAAAACAGCTCCAACTCCCTCTTGGCCCTGATGGCTCTACAAGCTTCCCTGAAGTAAAAGTGGCTGAAGATAAAATATAATGGCTCTAAAACCTATCTCAATGGCTCCATAATGCTGAAGAAAGCCAAAATTGACCAAAATTTCATCCAAATTGGTCCAATATTGGAGAAGTTATCACCAAAACAATATTTCTACCCAATGTCATGTGAAAACCCCACTAAATGTGGGAGAACTGCAGATAAACTCGAAAAATATGGTAATCTCTACCGAAATTGGTGGTAAGCGCCAAAATTATCCAGGAAGTTAGAGCTAGAAATAAATTTTGGGGTTATGGTGGTCACATGTCCCACCATTGAACCCGCCATTTAAACCGTTAACAATCCGTTTTAGAAAACCGTCGCATTTGATATAACACAAGTGGTCACACAACTAACTGTTGGCAGAAAGCTTAACCTCCAGGTCTCGGTCATGGGCCGATGGTCGTATGTGGGGTTTGGGCTAGCCCTTCAGGGCTGGCCCCTTTTTTCATCTACCCATACATTGTTTAAACGTTAAATGAAACCCGCCACCAATTAATATTAAGAAATAACGTGTGACCCAACGGTAAGTCGTAGGTATATTATGCAGGAGGTTTGTTGTTCAATTCCCGCGGACTTATAATTTTTTTTTTGTGTGCTATTTACCTCCGGCCTGGGGCCACATGGCAACTTCCAGGCTTGCCACGTGGCGGCTTCTGGGCTTGCCACGTGGCAGCCCGTGATTGGCCAAAAATCACAAAAGTCAAACCAACTTCCAATCGACGATTGCCACTTGTCACAAAATGATTGGTCCGAATGGAATATTTTGAGGAATATTCCAAGAATATTCTTTGGAATATTCCTTTTTTAATTTTTCAAAATTTGAAAGTCAAACCTGGTCAACTCAGTTTTTGGAGTTTACTGAAAACTTCAAATTTTCATAACTTTCACATACGATGTCAGATTTGAGTGTCGTTCATGGCACTAGGATCATATCGACGAGGCATATCCAGTCATTCAGGTTGCAAGTGATTTTGAACACTTTCAATTTTGAGCTTTTTCCATAGCTCAGACTTGAGCTCCTGATCAGGAAAATACCCAAAGCATACTTCAAAAGGTGAGGTTTGTGTTGAAGAGTGCTTTTCCTAGTTGTAAGCGTGTTGAATGTAATGCAGTTGTTCATCCCACAACTTAGGATGTTTTCTGCAATATCCTCTCAATAGATGCACAACTATTCTGTTCACCACCTCAGTTTGTCCATCTGTTTGTGGATGAAAATCGGTACTCTTTTTCAACTTTGTGTCCATCATTCTCCATAGATTTGACCAAAAATTCCTAATGAACCTGGAATCCCTGTCACTAACAATAGAAGTGGGAAATCCAAAATGAACCCAAACATTTTGAAAATAAAGTTCAAAATTTTGTTCAGTTGTAATGGTTTTCTTACATGGCATAAGTATACACATTTTACTGAATCTATCCACAACTACATAAAGATAATCATGTTGATTTCTTGACGTAGGTAGAACTCCAACAAAGTCCATGGAGACGCTCTCCCATGGCCTTGATGGTACTGGTAGTGGCGTGTACAATCCAAACTTCCTATTACTAGACTTACTTGTTGCACACATAGAACAACCTCTTATAAAACGTGACACACTATCTATCATGTGAGGCCAATAACAATACCTTTGTATATGCGCCATTGTTTTTCTTACCCCAAAGAGTCCAGCAATAAGAGAAGAATGAGATTCTCTCATGACACTTAGCCTCTATCCTTTTGGAATACATAGCTTGCCCAAATGAAACAACAAATTGTTATGCATGTGATAATCTTTTTCTTCAACTTGATTCCCTTCATTCAAACTAGCATACACATCTTGGAAATCAATGTCATGTGCATATTGTTCTATGTAACTCTCACGCACAATAGAATCATTTTTGAGTAAAGTAGAAGCACTAATGATTGGTCTTGAAATCATATCCACAAATTTATTGAATATACCTTTTTTGTACCATATAACCAAGTGAAATTTTTGAAGAATTCCCATCCACCTGAAATTTCTTGATTGCTGCAATTTTGTTTGCAATTGCAAGTACTGTAATGGTTGGTGATCGATATGTACAATAGTCTCTTTACCCATCAAGTAGTGTTTCCACTTCTTAACACTTTATACCAACACATATAGTTCTTTGTCATATGTAGGATAATTAGTCACAGTGCCATTAAAATTTTCTGAATGAAAGGCGATAGGCTTACCATGCTGCAAAAGAACCACGCCCATGGCATAATCACTAGCATCGGTTTGTATCTCGAATGGCTATATCAAATTTGGTAATTCAAGGACTGGAGCTGAACTGATCTTGTCTTTGAAAGCTTCGAAAGCTTGCTGCTGTTTGCCTCCCCATTGGAAGCCTTTCTTCACACTTGTCACGTCACTGCATGCATAGGAGCCATGATGGCCTCCACTTTAGAAGGATCAATCCTCAATTCTCCTCCTCCTACAATATGTCCCAAATAGACCAAATAAGTTTTTCCAAACTCACATTTTGACATCTTAAGAAATAATTTCTTGTTCTTCAAAATATCAAGCACTCTATTCACATGCAAGACATGATCTTCTCTTGTTTTGCTGAAAATCAAAATGTCATCTAAGTACACAATAACAAAGTCATCAAGAAAGGGTTGCAAAACATTATCCCTCACTCGCATGAAAGTTGTTGGTGCATTACATAAACCAAAAGGCATAACTAAGCACTCAAAGATTCCTTACTTGGTTTTGAATGTAGTTTTCCATATATCACTTTTACAATTCTTACTTGATGATATCCACTTCGTAAATCTAACTTAGTGAAAAAATTTGCTTATTTTAGCTAATCAAGAAAATCATCTATTCTTGGGAGTGGGTAACGATTTTTTACCGTAATCTTGTTCAAAGCTCGAAAATCTACATACATGCGCCAAGTCCCATATTTCTTTGGTATCAAGACTATGGGTGAATCGCATGACAAGGTGCTTGGCCTTATGATTTCTTTATCCAAGATCTCTTTGATTTTCCTCTTTATTTCAACATTCTCCATTATCAACATGCGATACATGCCGATGTTTGGAAGAGGAAAATCATAAGAAGAAAAAAAATTCTTACTTGAATTTACTAGCCTCTTTATGTGTCCAACATTTACGAAAGCAATGTTTGTCTTCTTGCGATGTGCTCTAACAATGAAATCCTTGCCATCTTTGAATAAATTATACTTGTTCTCACGGTGATAGAAGATCAATTTCCTGTCACACAAGTAAGGACTCCCTAATAAAATACAAGTTATGTCAAGCGGAACCACATCTAATTCAACTGTGTCAACACAACTTGTAGTGATTGCAAACCTCAATATACATTTCTTTGAAACCTGTAGATTTGCATCCTTACAAATCCAACCCAATGGATATGGTTTGGATGTGGTATGGTCTCAAGGTTAAGTTTCTTGACCAAATCTTGAGAGATTAAGTTTTCTGGTGACCCACTGTCAAACAGTGTGTCAATCTTGGTATGCTTGGATATGACCCTCACATGAAACAATTCTATTCTTTCTTCTTCATTTGGAGTGTTTATGTGACAGTTTGATGTACTGGTACTGGGTTTAGTTACAATTTCTTTTCCCTTCATGTTCTTCAATCCCATGTATATGATTTTAGTGTCATCACCTGAATCATGTCCTAAATCATGTTGAATTTTAGCAGCAATTTTCTGTTTGCCTTAGTTATTGGGTTTCTTTGTCCTCAATTCGGGATGTAATTTCCAACAAAGAGTTTCATCATGGCTTTATTTTGAACAATGTTTACAAGTTACTTTTTCTTCCTCTTTCTTAACAGAGCATTCCTTTTGTTTTTACCTTTTAAGGTATTTTCCTTGGCTTTACCCTTGAAAGGTTTCTCTCTACCCTCTTCAAAAATGTTCTTCCATCTAGCTTCTAGATGTGTGGCCTCAACAAAAAATTCATCTAGACTGGTGGGGTTAAACATGATAATAGTATGTTTTAGGTAGCTATGTAAGCCTCCTATGTACTTTAGCAAAGTATATTGGCTCTGCAAATCCACCCCTAATTAGAGAGCTCTTCTCCTAAATTCTTGGGTGTATTCTTGCACATTTTGTCCCTTTAATTGCCTAAAGTTATACCAGTTCATGATGGATTTCTGGAGATGAGATAATGGATAAAACTATTTTTCAATAACAATAATGAAATCTGACCATGATAGAATAATATTACCATGTTTCTTGATTTCCTCCTTTATCTTGGCTTCCCACCAAACAACTGTTGCATCTTCCATTCTCAAAGAAGCTAATTGAATTTTTCTATCATCATCTTGAAGGTTATGTATTCTGAAATAGACCTACAATTGTCTAATCCAATTATCTAACTTTTCTGCATTTACTTCACCATTACACATTGGCAATTCAAACTTAACATCAAGTTTTAATAAATGATTTTTACCAGTGCTCTTGGAATTGTGTGGCTGATGTACTGAAGAAGAAGTAGAGGATGATTATGATAAAGATGAGGGTGAAGATGGTGGCTCTCCATTGCCTTCATTTCCTCCATTTCCCTTCTTTAACTTGTCTTCATCATGTTGACCTCCTGAATATCCTTGTCCTTCCTTGTAAAGTTTAGATAATTCTCCTTGCAATCTCTCATTTATTTCTTGATAAATAATTCTAACCATCTCAGTCATGTCAAGGAATCCTTTCTTGAACACTCTTTCTTCCTCCTTGGGATCAACTTATTCATGGATTTATCCTTCCTCATGAGGCATGCTTAATGGATCTTCTGCTTCTTTAGGAGGTGAAATAGGTGGTGGATATTGTGGAAATATTTCTCTCCTTTGCTTTGGCTCCTTTTGAAACCCTCTTGCTTCCACCAATTTGCCTTCTCCTCTTTTTAGCTTGAGCCTTGTAAGCAGCTAAAACTTGCAAATAGTTAAACAATTCTTTGCACTAAAAAACACTAGAAAAAAAACTCTAGTTCTGATACCAATCTGATCTGAAATGAATGTATTATTTTTGTTGTGCTAATTTTCTTTCAGTTTAAAAACATATGCATAATTGCCTCTTTAGTTTGCATACAGATTAAGGTGTTTGTCCATGATTTTCAGATGATTTTTAGTGAATTAGAACCATAAAAAAAACATAAATAACACTGAACAAAAATTTAAAATAGAGAAATAATTCACCACATGAAATTTACATAGCAGGCATGATGAGCCAATTCACCCCTCCTGGGCTACATCTGTTGGTCCAACTCCCAATGGCATGTCCATCTTTCATTATGCTCAAAATTTTTCTATTACATGTAGTTACATTGCTCTAATGGTTTTTTTTCTCTGTACCAATGGCTCCAGAATGTTCCAATTAGTCAAAAATGACTCTTCATTCACTCAGAATGGGCAAAAATTGGGCCTCCTACACTTTTTCCCAGTTTCACCTAGGAAAGCTCCACTAAAAGTGGAGAAATCCACTTAACTGGAGTTAAAATTGGGCTTGGCCACCAATTTAGGTGCGCTTGCTAACTATTCGACCATAATTGACTATGCATTAAGTGTTAGAGGTTGGGTGGTGGCCACATGCTTACCCCCAAACCTCGATTATCATAACTGTCGGAGGTTAGCCGGAACTCCCGTCATAAAATGCGGTTGAGCTGTTTGACTACGGGTTGAAGGACCATTGGTTAGCGTTGATCGCACGATGTTGTTGAAGTTTAATGTTTCCATGTGACAATACAACGTGGGGACCGCTAGCAGGTTGGGACCACGTAGCGGTTCCCTGGTGAAAATGCAGCAAGATGATGGAGCTTAGTGAAATGAAGTCGCCTTCACTAAGTGGGCCCGCAGGCAAATTCTGGCGCAAAATCTATTTTTAGACTATGTCTGTTTTTAGACATATGGAGCATGGTTCGGGGATTCCAGTTTGAGATTCTTGGAGCATTGGTAATGTTGGTAAAAATAGATGGGACTCTATTTTTGTGACCTATAGGTCGAAGAGGTCGAAGTCTATTTTTAGATTGCCTCTCCTAAAAATAGGGAAGTCAAATATTATTTACCCTTAATAATATTTGGACTATAAACTTCAGTTTACTCTCTTGGAGCACTTCAGTTCGAGCTACAGAAGTGGCTCATGCATCTGACAGAAGAATCACGTGGTTCCCAAGGGTTTGATGGCATCATGCATGGTTGACTTCAGTTGGACTTCAGTGGCAGAAGTTTGGAGGAGTTAATGAGACAGATAGTGGAGTTGTGTTCTGTTTATTTTAGTTGAACTGGTTGAGATTAGTTTAACTAGCTAATAAATTAGTTATGAGTGGAGTGAATTAAATATTATTTAATTCATTAATTAATAACTCATTATTCAACTCAAGAACACATCAGTTCACTACAGTGCATGATCAGTTCAGTGGAGACCAGTGAAAGAGGTAGATGAAAGGGTGGAGTTAGCTATCGGTTGTGACTATACTGTTGCTATTTGCAACACACAGATAGGTGGAGTAAGCCCATGAGGATTGCGCAGTTCAGGCTGGTGGTTTATCTATATAAAGAGGCCATCCCATAGCATTGAAACACGCAATATAGGCAAGGCAATTGGCGGTGAGTTTTGAACCAGTAACCTGTTCAAAACTGAGCTAGTTTGTGTGTAACTTCATGAGAAAGTACTGAGTACTTGTGAGGAGTATTGTATTGATTTTGTTACATGATTTCTCCATTATAATATACACAATAGCTGCGGGGTTTTCAGCTATAAGCTTTCCCCATACATATTGTGTTAATGTGTATGATGATTTGATGTGTTATCGCTTGATTTTATTTCCGCATGTTTGATGATGCGAGTTGGTTGAGTGGAAGAGATTGTCTGGTTGTTATTATGAAGTTCAAATAGTATGTGACCCGGGGATAGTCTCGGTGAATAATTAATCATTATTCGGTAAATTTCTACATTTTCTACATTCCCAACCCCCAACACGATTTGCAATAAAACATAAGTATAACCCATAACCATATACAATAAAGAAATAATGCGTAGAGTAGTTGGTAAGCCATGCGCGTGCCCAACGGGAGGTCTGGAGGTTGATTCCTGTGGACCCTAAAAAAAATTTTAATGTGCAGTTGTAGGGCCACATGGCGGCCTCAGGGCTGGCCACGTGGCGCCCTATAATTGGCTCCTCAAAACTATACCCAGTAGAAAATTGACACTAGTCAACCAGTGATTGGTCCAGTGGAGGGAATATTCTGAGGAATATTCTCCTTTTTGCTGACTGTACATTCCACTTTTCTGACTGTGCATCCTAGTCAAACCGGGTCAAACAGTTGCAATTTTTCCTGTTTGGCATTTCATTCAGAATGAAATATCTTCCTCATACAACATCATTTTTTCGAACCGTTCACGGTGCTAGGTTCCTATAATAATAGGATTCATAATTTTGAATTGACTATGATTATTCTTGTAATATTTTCCATACTTTGATTTCTGCAAATTGTTTTCCCATATTAAAAACGTAAGGAGGGTAAGTCCTAAAACAAAAAATCAAAGGACTAAATAAAAAGATCAAAAAAGAAGATAAAGTATGAACCCCACCAAAAAGAGATAAAAATAGATCTCGAAAGTGATGCAAATTCAAATGCCACCACTTTTTATTTTACTTCGCAAAATAAGATTGTGTGCATCTTGTAAAAAATTCCACAATCCATGATGGTCAAATAGCTTAATCTTGACTCATTCATGCTTTAAATTTCATGCTGATAGTTAGAGAATAAATATCTAGCCAAAATATTTAATCTTGGCAGATCAATAGTTAGGTAGAGAATAATAATGAGCTCATCAGTTTAATCTGAGCCATTGTAAGTCATAAGGTTAGAAATAGATAGTTTTCTTATTAAAATAAAATAAAAAGGGTCAGCAAGCCTAAATGCACCCAAATAAATGAAGAAAAAAAGTTAGGGTAAATGATGGGTAGGCAGAAGTAGTTTTCACAAGTCATGGAGAGCATCAAATTGGTCATTTCAGATCACTAATATCCCAAAATCCCCTTCCCCTTGTTTAAAACACTAATGCCATTCTTAAAAAGGAATTTTCCATTGTAAAAATATCCCTCCCCTTCATATTAATCTTTTTTCCCTCACTTCACTCATTTTCGCTTACTAAAACCCTTTACCATAGTTAAAATCCATTTTCCTTTGAAAAAATAATTTCCCCTTACTAATTTTCCTTTTTCCATTTCAACACACTAAACTACACTTATCCTAAGTTTTAAATATATGAAATAATGTCGGGCCTTACTACTAAATCTCTCCCCGATGTTATTTTAATTCATCCCTAGTGTATGTTATGTTAGGGTCCCGTGATTTAGTAGATTGGTAGAATAAATGCACAAGGTAACATCAGAATAGTCTTTGGAGTCCTAGGACCTATCCTTCTTGGACTCAAAGAGGGCTCTCTCTATTTTGTGCAAAGGATGTGAACTTGTTTGCTTTAGATGGTTGATTTTAGGCTAGTTGTTAAGTGTAGGGTTTGTTGTTTGTTTTTGTTGGGTAAGATGATCAAGTAGAATAGGTGGATGAGAGGTCTTCAAATCATTGGGATATGGAGTCAATGAAAGTCATGGATATCTCAACAATGGATCGGGGAGCATCACAGGCCAAATCTAGCATGGTCAATGGATTTTCAAGGTTTATGGGAATGAGATGGACATCAATTTTTTGAAAAAAGAGTAGGAAAAAGGGAAATCAAGAATCCTTTATCATGTACCTTTTTAACAAGAAGGGAATTAAATACCATTAACATCAATAATCAATCAATAGATAGGGAAAACCAATAACTCTTTGATTCAACTTAAGCAAATAAGCATTCAAGGCGAAAATTCCAATGAAATATAGAAGGCGAGAAACTCATTTAACTTCTAGTGATTTCACCTTCAAGGTTAGAAAACATTTAAGATAACAAATAAATTTAATCAAGGAAGAGGGAACTCCTAAACATCTTTGATCACAGCTATAAAGATCTCCAAAGCAATTATTCAAGCATGGACAAAGGGTATGATCGAAACATAGCCTCTTTGGAAGACCTAATTAATGGTACTTTGGAGAGAGACCTCAAGAATAGTGTTTAGGGACATCAAACAATCAGGGCTAGCCATAAATCATCCTTGATAGCTACTGTATTAAACCATTCATGAAATAAACAAGATTAGGGGGTCTAGAGAGCAATTAAGAATTCTCTAAAATGTCCTAGTAGAGGAAAACATAAAGACAATAGAAAGTAAGAAGGACTAAGGTGCCTCAAAGAACATTTATTAGCCTATACTTTTATGTTCTACTGCAACATAGAGGGATGAAACATCATGATAAACATGATAAAAAAAAATAATAAACAAGAATACATCACCATTAACCATGCTAAGGGATCCTACAAGCTATCCTCCTTCATCATCAGTCAAAGCAAACCATTCATAAACTCAACAACACCAATTTCTTCTCCAAGCTCATAAAAACCATGTATTTCTCTCAAAACTCATCAAATGCCAACATTTACAATGAAACCATAATGCTCTATTTATCTTATCAAAGGAGGGAAAAAACCCTAGATAGGGTTGGAAGATGTCAAAATCACTCATAAATGTCATTTATGCCTAAGAGACCATGGAAGGCCCAAGGCACAAAATATCTCATGAAATAAATGCCAAAATAACTTCTTGCACCTAATTTCAGAGTGATTTGCCTTAGAAAACACTAAAATATGACTTTGCAATAAATGAGTGTGTTTTTTTGACTTTTGGCGAAAAACACACTACACAGTCTATAAGCGCAGCACCACTTTAGGCAAAAAATAGGTCCTGTTACAACCAATTTTTGGACACCTTCTTGATGTTAGATTTTGTTCCGTGATGGACTGTTGGAAAGCTTGATGAGTCTAATTTATAAAAATACTCTTGGTTTCCTGATATAGCTCCTGTAACCCATCCAAAATGTCAAAATACCAACACTATTCTGAGCGCAGTGCCAGGCCCGAAAGGTGAAAAATGAGGTGTTTTTTGACCTTTTGAGGGGTAAAAAATGCTCCAATTTCTCTCAAATTTGGTGAACATAGTGTGCTAGTCATGAGAAGTCTAAAAATGTAGATTTTTACCTCTGATGATTCCTGAGGGAAAAGTGTAGCACCAGTGGCACTGCGCTTATAGGCCTTCAAATTCTCAAAATACCAAAAATGATCAAAACTCCCTCAAATTTGGTGGATAAGTGCCTCATGGGGTTTGGGAGACCTGTAGAGAAGCTTGTGCCAAAAATCCAAGGTTTTCTTGGTATTTTCCTCCTTTTAGTGCTTGAATTTCAATGAGGGCCTCTTTGAGTTTAACACTAGTGAGTTTGCTTTTCAAGGCATAGTGTTGGGCCATCTTCTTTTGTAAGCCAAGGTCTCTTTTCATTTTCTTCAAGTGCTTGTGATCATCCTTGTAATAATCAATGATGTATTGGGCCATGCCAAGGCTCCTTTTTATGTCTTTTATCTCTACTTTTTTTGATTTGAAGGAGTATGCTATGAGCTCTCTTTTTGTCTTCTTTGTCACTGTCAACATGGATGAGTTCAAATTCCCTTTCATCCTTATGTTGATCTTCCTCATCCTCTCTTACCTTTATTTTTCCTTTTTCCTTGCTTTTTCTTTTTCCTTTGTTGTTTCTTTTGTCCTTTCCTTTGTCTTTGGGTTGCATAGGATGAGAAGCCATGATTTCTTGCCTTTTGGAGGCAGCAAACATAAGTCTTGACCCTCTTTGATACGCCAAGGGAAAAGGTTTCATTAGGCTTATCATGGTGTTTTCCTTTTGGTCATCATCATGAGCGTATAGATCTTCAACATCATCATCACTCAAATCCTCTTCACTGTTGTGATCTTCAACTTGACTATTAGCCCCTTCATCATTTTCCGTACTGTCCTCAGCCTCATTTCTTTCATCATCAACATGCTCACTGCCCCTTTCTTCATTGTCTGCCTCTGTACCTTCTTCACTTTTATTTTGTTCATTACCATGACTTCTTTCCTCTTCATCATCTGTATTGTCATTATCACTAAGGGGTTGATTTTTGTCATGACTGTCATGACTGTTTTCATGACTGTCATGAATATTTTCTTCCTTGCTATCTTGTCCCTTACTATCTTCATCTTTTTCATTGTCCTCTTCTTCATTTTCTACCTCTGTGTCCTCTGTTTTATTGCTAACCTCCTTTTCATCAATGTTCAACTCATTTTGACTATCAACCTCCTCATATTATTCATCACCCTCTTCCATATTTTCATTGTTTTGCTTACTGTCATGCTCACTGTTTTCATGTTCATCATTGTTATGTTCACTGCCCTTTTCTTCATCATCATTTCCTTCTTTTTCCTCTTCATCAATTTATGTCTTTGCCTCATTGTTTTCCTCTTCTTCACTTTGGGATGATTTGTTTTCACTCTCACCCTCTTCATTTTTTTCATCATTGCCACTTCTTCAGCTGATGCATCAAGAGAAGGGGAGGAAGGGAGGTTTTTCTAAGGTGAGGACACTTGTGTGGATGATGAGGCATGATCTGTAGGAGGTGATGGAGGAGGAGAAGGAGGAGGATGAGAGGATGAGGGAAAGTTTGGTTTACGATGAGGCTGTGGGCTTGTGAAGACTTCATGGGCTATGAATACCCCCTAAGGTATGTCCTTCTATTCCAACTGATGTAATACCACCATATTGATTAAGGAAAGGTGAAAAAAACTCTGCATTTGTTGGGAAGGATTCATTCTCCAGAAAACAGAAGACATTTTGTCCATACTCCTATAGAGGTAGTAGGGAAAGTTGAGCATCTTGACCCTTGTAAAATGCATGAGGAGTCTGACATGGTAGGATTAGATCCTGGAGTATCTCCCCTCACAGGTGAAGTACTTCATGATAACCATCATCATGGGTGCAAATCTTTGTTTGAGGTATGATAAAGAGAAAATTTCCTTGCATCCATCTCTATACCTAGTCTTGAAAAATGGCTCATAATAGTTCTTGTCCAACTTTGCCTTCTTGAACCATTTCTCACCAACAGTAGGAATGCCTGTAGCATTAGAGATGGAATCTGCTGATAGTTCAAAATCCACCCCTGCCAGATTCACCTATTTGTTTTGGAGGTTGAGGACAAACAACCTTGTAAGATCTGGGTGGTGTCGTACTTGTTTGAAATTATCACAAAATTGAGAACATCCCATATTCTGGAAACATGAGAGGATCATGGGATATGAGGTGATAGCCATTGTCACCAATGGCTATCACCTCCTTAGTCACAACAGATTGGCAAACCCTTGACATTCTTTTATTTTGAAAGAAAAAACAAACTATCTACTTCTATCCTTATTGCTTCCAAGAGTTCAGATTATGCTGGTGAACTCTTTTATTCTCTACCTAGACTAACTGACTGTTAAGATTAAACTGTTTGACAGAATTCATTCTCTAAGCTACTGACATGAAATTGAAAACATGGTTTAAATTAGGATTAGGCAATCTGACTTACCATGGGTTGTAGCATTAGAACAAGCTACACACAAACATTATTTTTGTACAAACAAAACTAGAAAAATAAGGGTTGTGATCTATCATTTGCTATGCATCCCCATCTTTCTCCTTGGTTCAATTTTGAGCACGTGGAACCAGTATCTTTCATTCCTAATCTATCCCTTTTGACAAGTCAAGTTTGAATGATTTGACAAGCTCTCTTTCACTAACTTATCAACACAAAATTAAAAACATGTTTCAACCATGATTAGGCTAGATGACTGAAACAAGATATTCTTTTTGAACCAACAGTGGCATTTAGGCTTGCACACTTTCAGTAGTACTATCTTTTGGGTATGGGGCTGTACCTATTTTCAAATCTGCCCTCTTTTTCTTTCTTTCTATGTTTTTGTGTTTTTGTGATTTTTCTCATGCAATGTTATGTACAATGAATGAAAATATTAAACTAGGGGCTTTGACAGAAATGATACTTGAGCATCTTGTCATCAACAGGATCTCCTAACACCCCTTGTCCATTCAGTTTTGGTAAAAAAAAAGCATTGCTACTTATTTTAGAATGCATGATGGGATGATTTTTCCACCAACTCTGAAACTTGTCATTTTTTCCTTTGTACCTTCTTATTGATCTTTTCTTTTGAACTTTGTCTTTGTTGAAGAACTCCCTTAGATGAACAAGGTAGTCTTTATGAGTTATAAAGCAGACAATGATGTCATCAATGTATATCATGTTAGAAAAGCTCAAATCAGGAGCCATGGATATTTGGAGAGTAACTTCAACACTCCATGATTCAGAAGGTATTTGATCATATAAGAAGATACCCCAAGGTGCTTTGAAAATGGCCTCATGTTGATCAGTTGGAGATACCCCCTCTTGATTGAAATCTAAAACACTACCAAGCCATGACATTTGGTTAGAACTCCCTATCTCTTGCAGTATATGATTTTTCTTGAGAAAAGGGTATCTTTCCTTCAGGTGGCTCTGATCTATGTATCTGAAGTCCATATACAGCCTACACCCTTTTATTTTTCTTATTAGTGACATAATTTTCTCTAAAGACTTCTGGTTCTTCTTGAAAGGGATCAAGGGTAAGAAGAGCATGTTTTTTAGGTCACTATTAGTAGTTAAGTTTCCTGTTCTAGAAGTTTGCCACAAAATATTTTATGGGTCATTAACTATAGTAGGAGAGTTTGGGTCCGGATGAGATTTGGTATTGACCCTTTGTGAAGCCATATTTCAAATTCAAAATATAGAGAGGCTAAAAGTTTTAGGAGTGTATTCAGAAGGCTGACCTCTCATAATGTTTGGTAAACTCACATGGTGTGTAACTAGGCTTCTAAACTTCTCAGGGTTTATTTGACACAATCCCAGGGAGTCTAATGAGAACTAGTGAAGTAATAGGCCTACTAGAGGCTAGTGGAGTCACTAGGTGGATGTTTTTAGTTTTTTTGAGGATATGTGTATATGGTCCACCACCAATAACTGAAAAAAAAAAAAACCAATTTAGGGTTGTTTTTTGGGGTTTTCTGAGTTTATTTATATAGCACTAAAGTTTGTATGAGTGTCCTACAGCCGAGTCATCATTTTTATAGGATGGTGAAACAACCATATTATACTCTTTGGCTGACAGTTTGAGTTCTCTATGATTTGATAAGGGTTTCTGAAGTCCTAAGGGATACTTAGATTGTCACTGACTCAGAGGTCCCATCGTGATCACCATTATGTTAGTGATAGTGATGAGGTGGCTACAAATCACAGGATACTATTTGACAAGGGCTTCTGAATTCTCTAAGGATGTATAAGCTTGTTACTTACTCAGAATATTCCACCGTGATCGCCATTATGTTAGGGTCCCGTGATTTAGCAGATTGGTAGACCAAATGCACAGGGTAACATCAGACCAGTCTTTGGAGTCCTAGGACCTAGACTTCTTGGACTCAGAGAGGGCTCTCTCTATTTTGTGCAAAATATGTGAACTTGTTTACTTTAGATGGTTGATTTTAGGCTAGTTTTTAAGTGTAGCTTTTTTTGTTTGTTTTGGTTGGGTAAGATGATCAAGTAGAATAGGTGAAGTGAGAGGTCTTCAAATCATTGGGCTATGGAGTCAATGAAATTCATGGATATCTCAACAATGGATCGGGGAGCATCACAGGGACAATCTAGCACGGTCAATGGATTTTCAAGGTTTATGGGAATGAGATGGACATCAAGTTTGTGAACAAAGAGTAGGACAAAGGGCAATCAAGAATCCTTTATCATGCACCTTTTTAACAAGAAGGGACTTAAATACCATTAACATCAAGAATAAATCAATAGACAGGGAAAACCAGTAACTCTTTGATTCAACTTAAGAAAATAAGCATTTAAGACGAACATTCCAATGACATATAGAAGGCGAGAAACTCATTCAACTTCTAGGGATTTCACCTTCAAGGTTAGAAAAGATTTAAGATAACAAATAAATTTAATCAAGGAAGAGGGAACTCATAAACATCTTTGATCACAACTATAAAGATCTCCAAAAAAATTATTCAAGCATGGAAAAAGGGTATGATAGAAACATAGCCTCTTTGGCAGACCTAATTAATGGTACTTTGGAGAGAGACCTCAAGAACATTGTTTAGTGACATCAAACAAGTAGGGCTAGCCATAAATAATCTTTGATAACTACTATATTAAACCATTCATGAAATAAACAAGCTTAGGGGGTCTAGAGAGCAATTAATAATTCTCTAAAATTTTATAGCATAGGAAAACATAAAGACAATAGAAAGCAGGAAGGACTAAGGTGCCTCGAAGAACATTTCGTAGCCTATAATTTTATGTTCTAATAAAACATAGAGGGATGAAACATCATGTTAAACATGAGAAAAACAAAGACTAAACAAGAATACATCACCATTAACCATGCTCAGGGATCTTGCAAGCTATCCCCCTTCATCATCAGTCAAAGCAAACCATTCATGAACTCCACAACACCAATTTCTTCTCCAAGCTCATAAAAACCATGTATTACTCTCAAAACTCATAAAATTCCAACATTTACAATGAAACCCTAATGATCTATTTATCTTATCAAAGGAGGGAAAAAACCCTAGATAGGGTTGGAAAATGTCAAAATCACTCATAAATGTCATTTATGCCTAAGAGACCATGCAAGGCCCAAGGCACAAAATATCTCATGAAATAAATGCCAAAACAAATTATTGCACCTTATTTCAGAGTGATTTGCCTCAAAAAACACTAAAATATGATTTTGCAATAAATGAGTGTGTTTTGTTGACTTTTGGCCAAAAACACACTACATAGTCTATAAGCGCAATGCCACTTCAGGCAGAAAATAAGTCCTGTTACAACCATGTTTTGGACACCTTCTCGATGTCGGATTTTGCTCCGTGACGGCTCGTTGGAAAGCTTGAAGAGTATACAATCCAAAAATACTCTTTTTTTCCTGATAAAAATCCTGTAACCTATCCAAAATGTTAAAATCCCAGCACTGCTTTGAGCGCAGCACCAGGCCCGAAAAGGAGGCAGAAAGGTGAAAAATGAGGTGTTTTTTGACCTTTTGAGGGGTCAAAAATGCTCCAATTGCTCTCAAATTTGGTGAGCATAGTGTGATAGTCATGATAATTCCAAAAATTTAGAGTGTTTCCTCTGAGGATGCCTGAGGGAAAAGCGTAGTGCCAGTTGCGTTGCGCTTATAGGCCTTCAAATTCTCAAAAAAACAAAAATTATCAAAATTCCCTCAAATTTGGTGGATAAGTGCCTCATGGGGTTTGGGAGACCTGTAGAGAATATTGTGCCAAAAATCCAAGGTTTTCTTGATCTTTTACTCCTTTTAGTTCTTGAATTTCAATGAGGGCCTCTTTGAGTTTAGCACTAGTGAGTTTGTTTTTCAAGGCATAGTGTTGGGCCATCTTCTTTTGTAAGCCAAGGTCTCTTTTCATTTTCTTCATGTGCTTGTGCTCATCCTTGTAATAATCAATGATGTATCGGGCCATGCCAAGGCTCCTTTGTAGGTCTTTTATCTCTGCATTTTTGCTTTTAAGGAGTATTCTATGAGCTCTCTTTTTGTCTTCTTTGTCACTGTTAACATGGATGAGTTAAAATTCCATTTCATCCTTATGTTGATCTTCCTCATCCTTTCGTACCTTTCTTTTGCCTTTGTCCATGCTTTTTCCTTGGCCTTTGTCCTTGCTTTTTTCCTTGCCTTTGTCTTTGGGTTGTATAGGAGTAGAATCCATGATTTCTTGCCTTTTGGAGGTAGCAAACATAACTCTTGACCCTCTTTGATACGTCAAGGGAAAAGGTTTCATTAGGCTTATCATGGTGTTTTCCTTTTGGTCATCATCATGAGCTTCTAGGTCTTCAACATCATCATAACTCACTTCCTCTTCATTGTTGTTACCTTCAACTTGACTATCAGCCCCTTCATCATTTTATGTATTGTCCTCACCCTCATTTCTTTCATCATTAGCATGCTCACTACCCCTTTCTTTATTGTCTGCATCTGTATCTTCTTCACTTTGATTTTGTTCATTACCAGGACTTGTTTCCTCTTCATCCTCTGTACTGTCATTATTGTCATTATCATGGAGGGGTTGATTGTTGTCATGTTTGTCATGACTGTTGTCATGACTATTTTCGTCCTTGTTGTCTTTTCCCTTACTATCTTCATCTTTGTCATTGTCCTCTTCTTCATTTTCTGCCTCTGTGTCCTCTGTTTTATTGCTGACCTCCTTTTCATCAATGTTCAACTCATTTTGACTATCAACCTCCTCCTTATGTTCACTTCCCTTTTCTTCATCATCATTTACTTCTTTTTCCTCTTCATCAATTTCTGTCTCTGCCTCATCATTTTCCTCTTCTTCACTTTGGGCTAATTTATTGTCACTCTCACCCCCTTCATTTTTTTCATCATTGCCATTTCCTTCTTCAGCTGATGCGTCAAGAGAAGGGGAGGAAGGTAGGTTTTGATGAGGTGACGACACTTGTGTGGATGATGAGGCATGATCTGTAGGAGGAGATGGAGGAGGAGAAGGAGGAGGATGAGAGGATGAGGGAAAGTTTGGTTTATGATGAGGCTGTGGGCTTGTGAAGACTTCATGGGCTATGAATACCTCCCAAGGTATGCTCTTATGTTCCAAGTGATGTAATACCACCATCTTGATCAAGGAATGGTGAAACAAACTCTTCATTTGTTGGGAAGGATTCCTTCTCCAGACAACAGAAGACATTTTCTCCATACTCCTATAGAGGTAGTAGGGAAAGTTGAGCATCTTGACCCTTGTGAAATGAACGAGGAGTCTGACATGGTAGGAGTAGAGCTTGAAGTATGTCCCCTCATAGGTGATTTAATTCATGATAACCATCATTAAGAGTGAAAATCTATGTTTGTGGTATGAGAAAGGGAAAATTGCCTTGCAGCGCTCTCTGTCCCTGGTCTTGACAAATGGCTCATAATAAATTTCTTGTCCAACTTTGCCTTCTTGAACCATTTCTCACCAACAACAGGAATGCCTTTAGCATTAGAGATGGCATTTGCTGATAGTTAAAAATCCACCCTTGCCAGATTCATCTGTTTTTTGTGGAGGTTGAGGACAAACAACCTTGTAAGCTTTGGGTGGTGTTGTACTTGTTTGACCTTCTCACAAATTGAAAACATCCCATATTCTGGAAACATGAGAGGATCATGGGAGATGAGGTGATAGCCACTGTGCTCTGGGTTTAAAACCTGTTCACTTTCCCTCCCCTGTGGTTTGGCCACATGGGTCCTTGGCCTCTTTCACTGCTACTACTATATTCTGCTCCTAACATGGTGATGGGATTTGTTTGTGGACAAACTAGGGTTTGGAGGAGCAAAAATGAAAATGGTGGTAAGGGAAACTTCTGTGAATGAGTGATGTGGAGGTTTAGGTTTTAGGACTAAGTGCTTGAATTTGAAAGAGGGCTTATTTGGAACATGAAGTGTAACTACCCTAATTTATTCTCCCTCAAATGACAATTAATTTGTTCATGGAGGGTAAAAACAAAGGTTTACTTTCTATTTAAGACCTAGGGTTGCACAACTAGGGTTTAATCATTCCTTAGCCACCAAATGACTAAAAACACTTTGGAGGAGGAGAAAATAGGGCACCTACCAGTTTCACTTTCTTACAGGCCTTTGAATGCAAATTTGATGATGACCTTGAGACTTTGGGAAATTTTTTTGCAAGTGTAGAGGACCTCTGCATTAGTGTAGCACCCTGCCCGAACAATTGGGTCGACCTGTGGACGCAGCGTCGACAAGTCGTGCCCCTATCTGAGCGTAGCGCCAATGTTCAAAACTAGGTGTCGGGTCCTGGGCGTGTCAGGCTCGTCTGTGCGTAACACCACCCGATTCGTGCAATGCCACCCCGTATTCACGCAATGCCGAGTAATTTTGAATGGAAGAAAACCCTTTTAGCACAATGCTAGGGCCTGTGAGTGCAATGCCACCTTGTGTTAAGTTTTTGTCACTTTTTCATTTGACTGATATTATTGACCTTTTTTGTAGGTGATTTGAATCTTTTTCAAAGTGATCTTTCCTCCTTTGGTGAAAAATTTATGGAGAGATGAAGAGGTCCCTTTTGTCATTCTTGGATTTTGACAATATCAGTTTTTCAATAGTGAACTCATGCGCATGTCAGTTTTTACCTTGTAACCCAAAACTTATAATTTCATTCCTTTGACCCTTTGAAGGCAATTTTTTGTACTTGAAAAATTGACCTCCCTCACCCTGATACTCTTTTAATTCTTCCCTCAGATGCAGTGAAGCACTGTTACCTTGGAAAACCATGGAGGTCACCTTCTAATATCTTCTTCAACCTTCTTCCTGTTGTCAGCATGGAGATTCATGGTCTTCATTTCACCTAGTTTTCCTACCTTCTCAAAACTTTAGGTTTTAGGGTTGTCAGAGAAAATTAATTAGTATTATCTTCTAAGTTCTCTATAGCCCTATCAAGTTCATTCATTTCTGTTCAGTTCACCTCACCTTTTTCCCTTCTTCATTTAAAACTTCTAAAAATATTCATTTGATGTTTGATTGTGTTGATGTGCCTTTGTCCTTGTGGTCTTTGCATTAGCTCCTTGGTTGACAACATTGTTTTGCCAATCAATCCTGAAAACCTGATTCTCTTTGAATATAGGCATGCTTCCTTGTATTTGTTGTGGATGTCCTTTAGTGAGCAGCTGGCCTCTTACCTTACCTCTTTTTCTGCTGATAGCCATCTCAATCATTCCTACAGAAATGTTTTAAGATGGGCATCTGTCCTTTTGCAGAATTTTTTCTTTGACCAAGGAGGCCTTCCTTGAAGGATTTTTTTATCAAATTTGGACAAATTGTTGCTTGAATTTCTTCCTCTTTGATTGCAGCCTCTTGGCATATGAATAACAGAGATTTAGAACACCAAAAAAATCTTATAACCTATAAAACCCTAGATGACCTAGTGGGAGGGTCTTTGGGATTGTCTTTGACTGAAAGCTTGGCTTTGAGGTATGCAAGTACTAAAAACAAATTTTTTGACAATTTGATGTATTGAAGATTAAAAATCCAATGTACTTGATTTATCTAAAGAGCCTACAGAGATATTTTTGAGACCATGAATGCCTTATGTACCTGGGCAACACAAGAATGAGTAGGTTGGTTGGTGATCCTAGGTAGTAAGTGGACGGATTAGGCAAGCCAAAACATAGTGCTAGGGTCAGAGGTAGAAAAACATAGTGAAAATGAGTGGCACGAGCCCATGACAAGTCTTATGGGAGTGACAAGCTGACCATGACATGATAGGGTGGTAAAATAGTGAAAAATTTATCCTAAGGATAATGAAGGCAATGAGATTTCTAGAACTCACAATATTCATGAATTTTTTTTCTAGAAATCTAGGATAAGCATTTAGTCATCTATAAAAAGCAAAGAATTACTGATGACTAACATGTTATATCCCCCATCATATTCATTCACCCCGTATTATACTAATTCCCGCATATATATTTCCCCAACCCTTTATTTTTTTATAACATATAGTTCTATTTAAAAAAAACCATGATATCTATATATATATCCCTACTCCCATATTATATTAACCCTTGTACATTACTTTAACTTATGGTTTATATATCATCCGAAGCCCACTTTGATTAAACCTCACCATTGTATATTCCTAACCCTTTGTATATACATAAAACCCCATTGAGTGATTTAAAATCCGGGCCCAACCTCCTATCAAATCCCCAATAGATCCCCCCTACTCCCCCATCTGTCTGATCACAATTCCTCAGATCCGACGACCAATAGAATCTATCACATCCCCGATCGCCCAATCTTTAACATCACTGAGGGGTTGAAAAATGAGTAGTTTCACAACCCCACTCCCTTGCTACGTGGCGACTCCATGTCTCATCGCACTCTTGAGCAGAATACTTTCACTTGCTTTTCACAATGTGGAAACCATTAAACTGTTTTTTCCACCGGTTATGAATACTAACCTGTTATTTGAATTTGACCTCGCGACCATAAAGTTTACTCACTGTTGGTTAAAAACATAAAGACCACCCTCTGCAGTCATTTTACCATTTATATTTAGATTTGCGCGAAGAAAGCCTCTGCTGACCTATTTTCAAGATACCTCACACCAGAATTTGTTGAGTGTGGATCCTGATTATCTTGTTTATTTTGTATCACAGCGTTGGACCCATGTACCTTAATGGGGCGGAAATTCCACCCATAATTAAACGCTGCCTAGGGGGTCCAAGGGGGGCGGATGCAACTTTATGGCCCCACGGTGGGGGGCTTTCGGGGCGAGCGCAGCTAAACGGTGTTAAATTTGCCTTGTGATATAGTAATTTCTAGTCAATCTAGGGCGTTCATTAGGCGGATGATCTAACAGTAGAAGTTATGTTTATTTTAGGGTTTTTTTGCCCTATAAGGCAACCCCTCGCTTGTATGAGGGTATTGTATTGCTACTGTGTATTTTATGTGTATTTTCGGAGCGAGAAACAGATAGGGGGACTGTGAGAGAGAAAAGAGGATATTACAGCGGATCTACTGTAGGTTGTGTCTCTTCATTTTTCTGGATAATAGAAAGGAAGGACTGGCTTTTCGGGGTGGACATAGCCCAAACTGGGTGAACCACGTATATCTGTGTCTCTCTGGTTTTATGTTTTTTGTGTGCTTGTGTTTTCCGCATGTTTTATGTGTTTCATTGCTCTATAATATTTAATTTTCTAACAACTGGTATCAGAGCCGAAGGTCTATTTGGCTAATAAACTCGCAGGAAACAAGGGTTCCTGGTTCGAGTGGGAGAAATGGTGGAAGATGGTAAGTTTAGGGTCGAGAATTTTTAGCGGCCAAAACTTCCTGTTGTGGAAGATGCAGATGGAAGAATATCTGTATCAGAAAGATCTGTACCTACCATTGAGCAGAAAAACAAAGAATTCGATGACTATGACAGACGCAGAATGGGATATTCTTGATAGAAAGGCACTTATAATAGTACGGTTATGCCTGGCGGTGTCGGTAGCCTTCAATATTTCGAAGGAAACAACAACAGAGGGTTTGATTAAGGTTTTGGCGAAATTATATGAAAAACCCTCGGCCTCAAACAAGGTATTTCTTATGAAACGTTTATTTAATATGAAGATGTCAGAAGGCAGATCTATTGCAGACCATTTAAATGATTTTAATACAGTTACCAGTCAGTTAAGTTCTGTAGGGGTAAACTTTGATGATGAAGTTAGGGCTCTTTTATTTCTATGCTCATTGCTAGAAAGCTGGAATGGTTTAGTTATTGCCATTAGTAACTCTGTCTCTAGATCTAGTACTTTAAAGTTTGATGACGTTGTCGGTGCTATCCTTAGCGAGGAAATGCGACAGAAAAGCTCCTGTGAGACATCGGGTAACGCTTTGAGTGCAAAGTCTAGGGGAAGAAGAATGGAAATAGGAAAGAGCTCGAGATATCGCAGTAAATCAAGGAAAGCCAGATCCAAGTCTAGATCGGGGATAGTGTGCTAGAAATGCGGAAAGAAAGGACACCTAAAGAAAGACTGTAGATCTTGGAAGGGAAAAGAAGGAGACACACAACAAGAAAAAAATCATGAAGAAAATGTGACAGGCGATGTGTTACAAGATGCTTTGATTCTTTCTTTCAAAAATGTTACTGATTCTTGGGTTGTAGATTCAGGGGCCTCATTCCATGCCACACATGATAAGAAATATTTTCATGACTATGTTCAAGGAGATTTTGGACAAGTCTGTTTGGGTGATGATAAACCTTGTAAAAGTTTTGGAATGGGTAAGGTTCTTGTAAAATAGCAGAATAGAAACCAATGGATATTAAAGGAGGTAAGGCATGTTCTAGATCTGAAGAAAAATATGATTTCAATAGGGCAGTTAGGCAGTGAAGGTTGTGTGACAACTTTCATAGATAAAACTTGGAAGGTCACCAAAGAAGCCTTGGTAATAGCAAAAGGCAAAAAGGTTGGTGCATTGTATTTATGCAATGGTATTTCTAACTCTGTTAATGCTTTAACTTCCAAAGGAGAAGATGCAACATTATGGCATCATAGGATCGGACACATGAGTGAGAAGAGGATGAAGATTATTCACTCAAGAAATTTGTTGCCGGGTTTGAAGAATGTTGATTTGTTTTTTGTGAGAATTTCATTTATGGAAAACAAAAGAGTCTAAGATTTCTCAGAGTTGGGAAAGAAAATAAGAGCAAAAAATTAGAGCTTGTGGATACAGATGTATGGGGACCTACTCAGGTATCATCTCTTGGTGGCTCTCGTTATTATGTTACTTTTATTGATGATGAAACTAGAAAGACTTGGATTTATTGTATTCAGAATAAATTTGATGTATTTGATACTTTCAAGAAATGGAAAGATTTGGTTGAGATTAAGATAGGAAAGAAGTTGAAGTGTCTCAGATCAGACAATGGAGGTGAATATTGCAGCAAAGAGTTTGATAGGTACTGTTCAGAGCACGGAATTCGCAGAGAGAAGACAGTTCCAAGAACACCACAAGAAAATGGTGTGTCAAAAAGGATGAACAGAACAATCATGGAGTGTGCAAGGTGCATGAGATTACATGCAGGATTGCCTTTACAATTTTGGGCAGATGCTGTAGATATTGTTGTTTATATAATAAATAGAGGGCCTTCAAGTTTCTTGTATAGTGGTATTCCAGAGGAAGCATGGACAGGTAAAAATGTAAACTACTCTTTTTTAAAGCCTTTTGGTTGTGAGGCCTTTGTCCATATTAATAAAGAAAATAGAAAAAAGCTTGAGGAAAAATCAAAGAAATGTACCTTTATTGGATTTGGTGTTAATGATTTTGGCTATCACTTATATGATTATGAAAATCACAAAATCATTAGGAGAAGAGATGTAATATTCAATGAAAAGGTCTTATATAAGAATCAGTTGCAGGAAAAGAAACAAGAAAAAGAAAACAAAGAATACATAGTTCTTGATGAAATCACAGAAAAAGTAAAGGTGCCTAAAAATAATAATAATCAACAACCACAGCAATAGCAACCACCACAACAGCAACATGCACCTCAAACACTTGAAGGTGGTGTTATAAGATCTACCAGGATAATTAGACCCCCTGAACGATACTCTCCATTATATTATTTATTTTTGACTGATTCTAGATAAGAAGTGGGACCTAGCCATGGAAGAAGAGATGGACTCCTTAATGCATAACCAGAATTAGGACTTAGTCAGGTTGCCTGCAGGTAAAACTACATTGTAGAATAAATGGGTTTACAGGCTTAAGGAAGAAGATGGAGGAAACAGAGGTACAAAGCTAGACTTGTGGTGAAGAGGTTTGCACAGAAGAAAGGTATTGATTTTGATGAAATATTTTCTCCTGTTGTTAAGATGACTTCAATCAGAACTATTTTAAGTCTTGTGGCAGCGGAAGATTTACATCTTGAACAGTTAGATGTAAAGACAACATTTCTCCATAGAGATTT
Source organism: Pinus albicaulis (assembly GCA_034641835.2). NCBI lineage: Eukaryota > Viridiplantae > Streptophyta > Pinopsida > Pinales > Pinaceae > Pinus > Pinus albicaulis. Next base: position 970,605,791 of record CM076569.1, read on the forward strand.
GGAGGAAGAGATCTATATGCAGCAACCAGAAGGATATGAGGTCAAAGGGAAAGAAAAATTAGTGTGCAGGTTAAAGAAGAGATTGTATGGCTTAAAATAGGCTCCAAGGCAGTGGTACCTAAAATTTGACAAGTTTATGTCTGAACAAGGTTATACTAGATGTCACTTTCATCATTGTGTTTATCTAAAAAGGAAAAATTATGGAAGCTATATTATATTGTTATTGTATGTAGATGACATGATTTTTGCAGGGTCTAACATGCAGGAAATAAATGTGCTCAAAATAAAATTAGCAAATTCATTTGCAATGAAGGATTTGGGAGTTGCAAAACAAATCCTTTGTATGAGAATAAATAGATGTTTGGTCAATTTAGTGTGTCCTAAATTGCTGCATTTAATTTGTCAATCCGGGATTCGTAAGCTGATGAAGTGCAGCGCACTATATGTGCAAGATAACCTATTTCTTACCTTTTTGTCGTTTTTTGTTTTCTAATGTGAGATGGAAATTCTAAAATAAAAACAAGTATGGTTATGATTTTTCAAGGCAATGATATCCTTTATAATGATTTACCAACTTCAAACTTAAAAAGGAATTTGAAACATACAATGACAAAACTTGAAAGGAAATGAAAATGTGCTGCTAGCCTAATAAATCAAACAGTGAACTATTGAGCATGAAAATCAAACTATCCTTGCTGTTGTCTAAACACAAAAGAAACTATGCTTAAAGAAATCCAAGAATTGCAACAAAGTAAATCTAAATCAAATTACATCAACTTATATTCTGATCCCTCGCCATTAGTCCAGCTATGGCTTTCGGAGGTAACCATAAACAACTTGAGCAATCTGATATCTAATTTGCAGAAAAAGAAACTAGTATCAAACTACACACTCATACTTCAATCCCTCACCATCAGTCCAGCTGTGGCTTTCGGAGGTAACTGAAAATGACATGAGCAATTTAATATATCTAAATCTAACTACTAAAACAAATGTGCAAGACTGAAATAAACAAAGCAGTACTGGAATTAAACAAAAACTAAGAAAAATAAATTAGCAGCAGAACAATATTGATTCCATGTCATTAGTCAAAAGATTATGCAAATGCCCGGGCTTCCTATTTGTAATTTGAAACAAGAACACTGATCAGTTAACATAAAACATGAAAGATTATGGACAGAAGTAAGATGTAAAGCATGAAAGATTATAAACAGAGATGAAGCATAAGTACCATGAAAGATGCAATGTATAAACACATGAATGACTTATGGCACAATGAGCTTAAAGAAATAAAACAAGAAACTATACAATAATGCACAAAACCTCAGCGTGTGCAGGGGCCCTCTGCACCAGCCTCGGGGCAACAGCCTTCAAATACGAATTACGCTTGGAAACAGAGTCTTCTTATATATTAAAATGCAGTCATAACAGAGAGATGATATTACGGCACAGTGGCAACGTAATTACATTACAGAGCTATCTGGAGGCTAATCTAATATGTGTATGCAAACGCGTTATTTATAACAAAGGTAATATAACTAATTCCCTAAAGTTTGTGCTGATGGAGACACGTAAATCATCACGTCCAGGGATCCAGCATCATGGCCGCAGTGAGGAGTAAATCTATGAAGAGTGGATGTTGGATTTGGCTTATGGAGCCATGTACAGGTGTTGATGTGTCTCCCGTAAATTAGAAACGGTCATACAAATCTTCACGTGATGAGAAACAGAGTCCTGTCACCGTGGGACTCTACGATTGACTTCCACTTGGCCACCTTTGACCACAGCCTCCTTAGGTGAATTTGCCCGAGCCAATAGGACACGATCCATGTCCACATCATTTCTGACTTGCCCATGTGGCTCGAATTGCCTGAAGACACCTGCAACATAGACTTTCACAAAATGGCTGCGGAAAGTTGCAGCAGCTGCGGAAAGTGGCAAGATTCCACAGCTAAATGAGCAAAAATCTAAATCAAACAGCAGACACAAAATATAGTTAAAAACCATTTTAGATGCTCTTTTGCAATTAATATACAATGATATTGACAACTTGGAAGGTTTAGGTGAATGAAAAAGGTCTAGAAAGGTGTATAGGAAAGATGCAGATTTGAGACTCAACATACCCCCACTGTGAAGGTGTTGCATGTCCTCATGCAACCAAAATTTTGATAATCCTTTTTCAATTCATATGCCTTGACACTTCAGCCAATACATCCAGTCCTCTCCTCCTATTCCTTGGTGCTGCTAACATCCTGGGCTTCTTCATTAAGCATCTGAATTTGATATTAACCAGTGCTCTGTTTAACTTCTGGCATTTCTTTTTCAATTTCATGTTCTTCTTCTGCCATATTCCCAGATGTAGCATGGTATTATCATGAATGATTTTGTCCAATTTGCTTTGTTCCTTCAATGCCTCATTTTCATTTTTAATGTGTTTATTTAAAAGCTCTAGCTCAAAGACTTCTTGTTTTAGTGATTGGACTAGATCATCTTGTACTATGTGAGGCTGAGTGGACGAAGTACTGGGACCCGTAGCTGCTCTTTCTAAAGATTCTATATAATCATATACTTCTTGTTGCTTTGGGTCTATCTCAGGTGTCGTTTTTATTGGGATGTCCCCAAAATGCCGTGGAGGAGAGTTGTCTTCAAAATCTGGCTGAGAATGGGATGGACTATGTTCAATGTCTGACTGAGAATGAAATGAACCAGGTTCACTGACTGACTGAGAGTGAGATGGACTATAGTCAGCTGGGGATTGTTCAGATGTTTCTTCTCCCAAATCAATAAAATGAGGTCCCTTCGTTTGCGTTTTCCTCAACTTCCCCTTAAGCCTGGAACTTCTTCTCACACGCTGTGGACCACTGTCTTTTTGCTTTTGTTTCCCTTTCTCTTTCTTCTTGGCTATAGATAACTGTTCTTGAAGATGAACCAATCTCTCAGATAACACTTGATGATCTTCTTCGGAAGAAGGGGTTTGATGCATAGCCTCAATACTTTTTCTCTCTTTTGATGTTATTGGATTTTTACCCTTGGTTTCTTTCTTCTTCCTTTTTGACAGTCTCTCTTCCCTACTAGTTCTTTCAATTGTAGTAGTAGGAGTACTTTGAGTTTCATCATTTGTTCTTTTTCTCCTACTCCTTCTTGATGTACTACCTTCTGGAATTTCTTGTGGTTCTTCAAATAAATTTCTGATCAAAAATTGTTCCCATGTATCCTTGTTCTCTTTTAACTATTTTTCAATCAAAATTTTTACAAGACCATGGTGATATAGATGTGGTTCTACATCCCCTAAATGTTTCTGAACAGTCACAGACATCTTCTTCAAACTATTTAATAAAAAGTATGGCAGATTGAGGGTCTGGTTATCTATAAAATTCATCAACAATCGGGTATGGTACATATACATTGACCCAAAACGGCCCTCACAGGTGATAAATTTTTGAACAACTAGCAGCAAAGTAGCCCATTCCTCTTTCAAAGCATGAACAGAAATTCCTCTTTTAAAAATAGTTATGTCCATACCTGGGTTATGTAGAATCACTCTCCAGGCTTCATCACTAATGCTTTTATTCTTAAACCAACGTTCACCCTCTTGAAGAAGTTCTGTGGCAGATGCTATAGATGCCTCATTCACCGTAAACTTAAGGTCTCCAATCTCTACCTCCAGGCCATTGAAAGATCTTGCAAACGCTTTTGTCACCTCTTTATGGTAGCCTCTAAAATTTTGGATAAACCACAACCACTTTGCCTTCTTCAATATATCCCTGACTTGCGGATATCCTTCCATGAATTTAGGTCCCTCTGGTTACGCTCTCAACAATTTACCCATCCTTCTTTCTGCTCTTTAAAAACTTGCCTGCGTGAGGAGGGTTCAATGGAAGTAGGACGGATGAATGAACGGAAATGAGCACGATGACTGTAGGTAGATATTAGAGAGTGGGTATACAGACTGTAGCGTAACAGAGAATGAAATGGAGAGAAGCGGAACAGAGAAGGGTTACGTGAGCACGACGGAAATGCGGCTGTGAGATTAATAGAACAATAGGAGGAGTATAACACATCCGGCAGTGTTTTAAAATTTGGTGGCTGCAAAATAAATGTAAGCACGTTTAAACAACGGCTACGGATTTTATGCGGCTGAAAGAAGCCGTAGTCAAATCAACTACGTCTCATTGTCACAGGTGGAATATCGGAGTATGAGTGAAGATCGGAGGTTTAATTATGGGACCGTTTGAGAATGAATGCGAGGATTGTGGGAGGATTGTACAAAGATCATGGAGTGATTACGGAGTTTGTCAATATAATCATTGCACATAATGGATGGAGCTTATGGTTTATAACTATATAAAAATGTGTTTTAAATGCTATTTGAAATAAATTTTACTCATACCTTGGAATATTTGCCATTTTCCTTGGTCTTCAATTAATTGCTCCTCATTGATATCTTGAATGCTCCATGTCTTCATTTTTGGTCCTCATACCTACATTTTATTTCATGATTATGGAAATAACATCTGGTTGTACATTATTTTGAAAACAGAGTGGTAGCTGCGGAATCTGCTTCTGGCTGCGGAAACTGGTGTCAGCTGCGGAAACAGATGTCAGCTGCGGAAACTGACACAACTATTATTTGGGTGAATGGAAATGAACGGATGACAATTGACTAAATGGAAATGGTCATGAAAGAGAATTTTATTGGTAAAATGGAATGAAATAGATAAAATGAAGTGAAATGGAATGAAGTGGAATGGAATGGAGTGGGTGGTCACAAAACTTGTGAAATGAAAGAGAGATTGTTTTTTTTGGAAAATATAGGGTGTTAGGTGTTCCTGATTTTCACCATATATTTTCTGTATAAGACTGCCAATCAGTGATTGGTTTTCAGGCTTATACAATTTTATTTTATTTTATTTTATTTTTTTTTAACTGAAAAGAACAAAAGCTAGGCTGGTGGAGAAGAAGAATTCTTCTGTACCAGCCTGATTGCATAATTTTCTTGAAACATTTTGACAAATTCCTCTTTTGAGAGTGGCTTATGATAAACTTTCAATCTGTGGCCATTCACAATAAGAGGAGTTTGAAACTCATCAGTGGTCTTGATTCTTACCGCTCCATTGCTAAAGATCTTGTCAATCTCATATGGCCCAAGCCAATGAGTCTGAAATTTTCCTTGAAAATCTTTAAACTTGGAATCAAATAACAATGCCCAATCTCCTTCTTGAAACTTCTTCTCTTTGATGTACTTGTCATGCCATTTAGCTCTTTGATATTGAACTAGATCGGTTCTTAAAATTGCTTCTTGTCTGATCTCATCTAGCTCATTCAACTGCTCCATTCTATGCTTTTGGGCTTCTGATAAGTCCATCCCCAACTGAACTGCTATCTTGAAGGTCTTGACTTGGAAATCAATGGGGAGCAAGACTTCTTTCCCATAAACAAGTTCATAGGGAGAATGTCCTGTTGTATTTCTCCATGTAGTTCTGTAGGCCCACAAGGCTTCAGGAAGCCTTTCTGCCCAATCTCTTCTATGTAGATGAACAGTTTTGGTGATGATACTTTCGAGAACTTTGTTGGTAGACTCCACTTGACCATTTTCTTGCGGATGGTAAGGAGTAGATCTTCTATGCTTGATTTTGTATTCTTCCATCGGCTTCTCCACCAGGTTGGATGTGAATTGGCTTCCTTGATCTGTCACAATTTCTCTTGGAACACCAAAGCGAGTAAAAATATCCTCATAAAGAAAATGAACAACTGAATTTTCAGTAGCAGATACTAATGCTTTGGCTTCTACCCATTTAGTAACATAATCAGTACAAACCAATATATATTTCTTTTTCTTAGATGGTGGATTAATAGGTCCAATGAAATCTAAAGCCCATTTTTCAAAGGGTTCAATGAGTACCTGTGGTTGCAATGGCATTTCATTTGAAAGGGTAGGTTTCCCTACTCTTTGGCAGCTGTCACACCTTTTGACATATTGTTTTGCATATTTGAAGAGGGAAGGCCAATAATATCCCAAAGAGAGGATTTTATAGGCCGTCCTTTTGTCTGCAAAGTGTCCGCCGCATGGTTCATCATGACATGCCTTAAGAATATCAGGCATTTCATCTTCCTTGACACATCTTCTGATCACAAGATCTGGCCCTGTTTTAAACAATTCATTAGAAATCCATGAATATTTTGAACTCTCCTGAATAATTTTTCATTTTTCACTTGGAAATAAATGTGAAGGCAGTTTCCCTGTAACCAAATAGTTAGCAATATCTGCATACCAAGGAGTCTTAATAGTTACTGCAAATAAGTATTCATCAGGAAACTTATCCTCTACAGGAGAATCTTCTTTAGTATTCTGAATCCTAGATAAGAAATCAGCTACTGTATTTTGTTTCCCTGGTCTATCCAACACAGTAATATTGAATTCTTGTAAAAGTAAGAGCCATCTTGTCACTCTGCCATTAGTAACAGGTTTGTTCATTAAATATCTAATTGCAGAATGGTCAGTATGAATAAAAGTTTCATAGCATGTTATATAATGTCTAAACTTATTGATTGCATGAACAACAGCTAAAAACTCTTTTTCAGTCACAGTATAGTTCAACTCTGTGGGAGTCAAATTTTTACTGGTATAGTAAATGGCATAAGGGACTAAATCTTTTTGACCCAACACAGCTCCCAGAGCTGTATCTGAAGCATCCATAGAAATATGGAAAGGGAGTTTCCAATTTGGTCCTCTCAAGATAGGTGCTTCAGATATTCTTGTTTTCAAAGTTTCAAAGGCTGATTGACAATCATGATCCCATTTGAATTCACAGTCTTTTGTAAGCAGTTTGAAGAGTGGAGATGCTATTTTAGTGAAGTTTTCTATAAATCTTCTATAGTATCCAGTAAATCCTAGAAAACTTCTAACATCTCTTTGACAATTTTGAATAGGCAACTTGGAGATGACTTCAACTTTTGATCTATCAACCTTAATCCCATCTCCTGAAATATGATGTCCTAAAACAATCCCTTCAGTAAACATCATAAAGCATTTTCATGGCTTAATGAAAGGTTTGTTTCTTTACATCTTATAAGAACTTTTTCCAAATTTTCTAATGTCTCTTCAAATGAATTACCATAAACTGTAAAATCATCCATATAAACCTCTACACAATCATGGATTAGATCAGAAAAAATTCCTAGTACTACTCTTTGGAATGTTGCTGGTGCATTACATAACCCAAAAGGAAGCACTCGGTAGGCAAAAGTTCCCCATGGAAAAGTAAATGTGGTCTTATCTTGATCTTCAGGTGCTACTTGAATTTGATTATAGCCACTAAAACCATCCAAAAATGAAAAGTACTTTTTACCTGCTAATGTGTCTAATACCTGATCGATAAAAGGCAAAGGAAAGTGATCCTTCAAAGTTGCTTTGTTCAATTCCATGTAATCAATGCATACCCTCCATTTACCATTCTTTTTAGGTACTATAACCAGAGGAGAAACCCATCGGCTATCTGAAATTGGATAAATGAAGTTTACATTGAGTAGTTTTTGGAGCTCTTCTTTCACTATCTCCCTAAGATTTGGATTCATCCTTCTTTGAGGTTATCTGATTGGTCTACTATTTTCCTCAATGTAGATATGATGGATGCAAGTCTTAGGATCAATACCTTTCATGTCGGTATACTCCCATGCAAATGCAGTAGAATGTTTTTGCAAGATTTTGATTAGTTCTTCTTGTTGTGACTTTTCCAAATGTTTGTTGATATTTAATGTTTTCTCTGGAAAAATCTCAATGGTAGAACTACCAAACTCTTCCATAGAGTAAAGAGACATTTGTCTTGATGATAAATATTCTATGTCAGATTCCAACTGAAATTGTGTGGGGTCATATTCTGAAGATGTCTCAAAATTTTCTAATGTGTTCAGAATTTGACTATCCTCACTGATTTCATAAATGGTAAAGACAAGTTGTATAGTGTCCTCATCATCAACCCATTCATTGTCTCCTACTTCTGTGATTGCTTTTGCTGGAGGATAAAAATTGAATTTCTTTGTCGAATTACCATTAGAAATGTACATATCCCCAGATCTACAACTAATAAAAGCATCAGCTGTGGCTAGCCAAGGTCTTCCTAAGATAAGTGGGTGCCCTCCTAGATTACTCTTGGGAGTCAAAATCATAAAATCTACTGGATATTCCCAAGAATCTAAGGAGACTGAAATATCTTCTAATACGCCATCTGGTTTAATAATTGATCGATCTGCAAGTTGCAGTAAAGTAGGTGTAAAAATAAGGTTAGGAAGTTTTAGCTGGTCCATAGTCTGTCTACTCATAATGTTAATAGCATCCCCTAAGTCAATCAATGTGTTTGGAATTTCTATCCCATTTATATGTGTCTTGACAATTGGACTTCCTGGATCTACATACTTCTGCATGGTAATTTTTCCCATCATGATATCTGCAATTTTTCCTACCAGGTGGATTCTTCTTGTGTCTTTTAGTTTCCTTCTTGGTCTTTTGAAACTCAAATCCTTTATTGTTTTTGCTAGAATAGGAATCTCTCGAATGGCTTGTAGCAAGGGAATCTTGATACAAACATTCTTCAATTCATCTAGAAAATCATAGTTAGGAAACAAGATTTGTTTTTCCACCCCCTTGTCAATTTGTAGTCTTTCAGGAAAAGGAGGTGTAGATAAAGATGCAGGTTGCTCAACTATAGGAGTTGTGGGTGTTAGCTTTTCTTTTTCTTTTTGAATGTTTGAATTTTGAAGAGATTCTTCCTCAGAACCCTTATTGACTTGAAGAGAGTCCTCCTCAGAGGTATCTTGCTCTTGAATATATATAGAAGGTTTTTCTAAAACTCTACCAGATCTGAGTTGTACATCGTTGAGAGGAACAATCATATAGGTAGGAAATTGTTGTCCTTCTACCATGTAAGTATTATGAGGATTTTTATTGTTAGGATTTGGCAATGGCTGAGCTGGAAGTTGATTTTTCTTTTGTTGGTATGGGAGCATGAGTTGAGGATTTGGATTTTGTTGAGAAGGTTGTTGTTGTGGAAATGGCAATGAAAGTTGTGGATTTGGGTTTGGAAGTTGTGGAGCTTGTTGATTTTGAAAAGATGGAGGATATTGATAAAGTTGAGCAAATCTCCCATAAGGATTTTTCATCCCTTGTACCCATGGCTGATATGGATTTTGATGTTGGGGCCAAGGTTGTTGCCAAGGATTCCAATTTGGTGGGGTTTGAAGATTCATAGGGTTGTTAAACCCTTGAGTTTGTTGTCCCTGCCAAGGTCTTCTTGCAACAAAACAGAGAGATTCTACTGAATTTGAGTCTTCTTGAAAAACAACTTTGAGTCCGGGAATTGAAGGACAATCCTTAATCTCATGATTCTCTGAGCAAATCATACATGTTTCTACAAATTTTGCATCCAAGGGACATTCCCTTAAAGCATGTTTCTTCCTACATTTCGGACAAAAGATGGCTAAAGCATCTGTTTCTGCTTTCTGCTTGTTTTGGATTTTAAGGGTGTCTAGTTGTTCACTAAGGCTCCCTAAGATATCAGTTTTTAATTCATCAAGCATGTTACCAATCTCTGCCCTACTTACTGATCCAGTTGCAGATTTGTTAGCCCTAATAAGAGAAGGATCCCTAGGCCCTTTTCCTGTTTTAGATTTTCCTCTTGAGAGATGGACACATAGTTCTATTATGTCACGAAGTGGGAGTTGAGAAATATCTCCTTTCCCCATCATGTTTAAAATATCTATCCATTCATCTCTAATGGATTTTAATATGAGGGCTTTCAAGGTTTCATCATCTAAGTTGCTCATCTTTGCTCTTTTCAAGTTGTATTGAAATCTTTCAAGTAAATCTTCCAAGTTTTTGTCTTCTTTTTGCATCATTTTGAATACCTCATCCTTGTGATTGGTGGGCATACAATAGTCCAAGTATCTATCCAAAAATGTTTGTTTCATATCATTCCAAGTCCTAATAGATTGAGTAGCTAATCCCATGAACCATTTCAAAGCAGCTCCTTTCAAAGTTGAAGGAAACAGTTTGAGTTTTTTAGAGTCTTCCATATAGTCATAGGTTCGGCACACGACTTCAAACTCAAACAAAAATGTTTCAGGATTCTCACTTCGCAATCCATAAAAGTTAGGGAGGACAGATGGTGAGATATTTTTCATTGTTGTATGAGTTTCCTCATCAAGTATAGGGAATCCAAACAAGTTATCTCCTTCCCTATTTCTTCCATTATTATCTTCACCATTGTTGTCTCCATTGTTTCCTCCTCCTCTACCTCTACCTCTAAATCCATCTATTATTTCCTCTGCCATGATAGTTTCTTTAGAGTCCTTAAAGTCCTCTAGTTCTTCTATCAAGGGAGGATGAGAGGGATTCTCTTCCTTTTCTAAATGAGATTTAGTAGGTGGTATAGGAGAATCCTCTAATTCAGCTGCTCCTTGAATTCCAAAAATATTAAGGCTAGGGGTAGATGGTGGTGATTCTTGTCTATGCCTTGAAGAAGATGGAGTTGTAAAAATCGAACTCTTGGCTTTAGCTATAAACCTTCCCCTAGAATCTCTTGCTCTATGCATGTCATTTTTATTTTTTATTTTATTTTTATTTTTAAAAGTTGGGCTAATAATTCTCTTTCTGATCTTCGAGGTCACACTAGGTGCAAGAAGAGAGCATACTTAAGAAATTACTAAACCAATAACTCTCTTTTCTGATCCTCCAGATCACACTAGGTGCAAGAGGAGAGCATACTTCAAGAAGTTGTCAAGTTTTCCCTTGTTTTATTATTTTGTTTTTTTTTTTTTAAGAAATTGGCTACCTAGTTACACTTCCCCGGCAACGGCGCCAAAATGTTTGGTCAATTTAGTGTGTCCTAAATTTCTACATTAATTTATCAATCCGGGATTCGTAAGTTGATGAAGTGTGGCGCACTATATGTGCAAGATAACCTATTTCTTACCTTTTTGTCATTTTTGGTTTTCTAATGTGAGATGGAAATTCTAAAATAAAAACAAGTATGGTTATGATTGTTCAAGGCAATGATATCCTTTATAATGATTTACCAACTTCAAACTTAAAAAGGAATTTGAAACATACAATGAAAAAACTGAAAGGAAATGAAAATGTGCTGCTAGCCTAATAAATCAAACAGTGAACTATTGAGCATGAAAATCAAACTATCCTTGCTGCTGTCTAAACATAAAAGAAACTATGCTCAAAGAAATCCAAAATTGCAACAAAGTAAATCTAAATCAAATTACATCAACTTATATTCTGATCCCTCACCATTAGTCCAGTTGTGGCTTTCGGAGGTAACCATAAACAGCTTGAGCAATCTGATATCTATTTTGCAGAAAGTAAACTAATATCAAACTACACACTCATACTTCAATCCCTCACCATCAGTCCAGCTGTGGCTTTCGGAGGTAACTGAAAATGACATGAGCAATTTAATATATCTAACTTGCGGAAAGTAAACTAATATCAAACTACACACTCATACTTCAATCCCTCACCATCAGTCCAGCTGTGGCTTTCGGAGGTAACTGAAAATGACATGAGCAATTTAATATATCTAACTTGCAGAAAGTAAACTAATATCAAACTACACACTCATAATTCAATCCCTCACCATCAGTCCAGCTGTGGCTTTCGGAGGTAACTGAAAATGACATGAGAAATTTAATATATCTAAATCTAACTATGGAAACAAATGTGCAAGACTGAAATAAACAAAGCAGTACTGGAATTAAACAAAAACTAAGAAAAATAAATTAGCAGCAGAACAATATTGATTCCATGTCATTAGTCAAAAGATATGCAAATGCCCGGGCTTCCTATTTGTAATCTGAAACAAGAACACTGATCAGTTAACATAAAACATGAAAGATTATGGACAGAAGTAAGATGTAAAGCATGAAAGATTATAAACGGAGATGAAGCATATAAAAGATGCAATATATAAACACATGAATGACTTATGGCACAATGAGCTTAAAGAAATAAAACAAGAACTATACAATAATGCACAAAACCTCAGCGTGTGCAGGGGCCCTCTGCACCAGCCTTGGCAACAGCCTTCAAATACGAATTACGCTTGGAAACAGAGTCTTCTTATATATTAAAATGCGATCATAACAGAGAGGTGATATTACGGCACAGTGGAAACGTAATTACATTACAGAGCTATCTGGAGGCTAATCTAATATGCGTATGCAAACGCGTTATTTATAACAAAGGTAATATAACTAATTCCCTAAAGTTTGTGCTGATGGAGACACGTGAACCATCACGTCCAGAGATCCAGCATCATGGCCGCGGTGAGGAGTAAATCTATGAAGAGTGGATGTTGGATTCGGCTTATGGAGCCGTGTACAGGTGTTGATGTGTCTCTCGTAAATTAGAAACGGTCATACAAATCTTCACGTGATGAGAAACATAGTCCTGTCACCGTGGGACTCTACGGTTGACTTCCACTTGGCCACCTTTGACCACAGCCTCCTTAGGTGAATTTTCCCGAGCCAATAGGACATGATCCATGTCCACATCATTTTTGACTTGCCCATGTGGCTCGATTTTCCTGAAGACACCTGCAACATAAACTTTCACAAAATGGCTGCGGAAAGTTGCAGCAGCTGCGGAAAGTGGCAAGATTCCGCAGCTAAATGAGCAAAAATCTAAATCAAACAGCAGACACAAAATATAGTTAAAAACCATTTTAGATGCTCTTTTACAATTAATATACAATGATATTGAAAACTTGGAAGGTTTAGGTGAATGAAAAAGGTCTAGAATGGTGTATATGAAAGATGCAGATTTGAGACTCAACACTAGAGACGGGAAAAATCATTCTACAACACTTGTCTCGGAGATGACATTACATGCAAGGTGTTGAAAATATTTAATATGCACAATGCAAAACTAGTTAGTACACCTTTTGCTAGCCATTTCAAACTTAGTAAGGAGATGTGCCCAAAGACCCAAGAAGACATGGATTATATGTCTAAAGTTCCATATGCATCAACAGTTGGAAGCTTAATGTATGCAATGGTCTACACAAGGGCTGATATTGCACATGCAGTGGGAGTTGTAAGCAGGTACATGAATAATCCAGGAAAAGAACATTGGATGGCAGTAAAATGGATTCTCAGATATTTGAGAGGTACCACAAATCAAGCATTATGCTTTGGTGGTTAAAACATTGCTCTACAGGGATATGTTGATGCAGATATGGCAGGTGACAGAGATAACAGGAGGAGCACTACAGGATATGTATTTACTGTAGGTGGAACAACTGTCAGTTGGGCTTCAAAAATCCAAAGTGTTGTTGCACTTTCAACAACAGAAGCAGAGTATGTTGCTGCTACAGAGGCTAGTAAAGAAATGATTTGGTTACAAAGGTTTATGGATGAATTGGGTAAGAAGCATGATATGGGCACACTATACAGTGATAGCCAAAGTGCTATTCATCTTGCAAAGAACTCATCATTTCATTCTAGGACTAAACACATACATCTCAAGTACCATTTCATACGGTCAGTATTGGAAGATGGAGAGTTGAAGCTGGAAAAGATACACACTAGCCAGAATCCTGCAGATATGCTAACAAAAGTTGTAACCAGGGAGAAACTAAGAACATGCTCAGTTTCAATTGGTCTTCAAGGATGATGATGAAGATGAGAAACAACCAGGTCCAAAGAGGAGTCATTGTCCAGCAAATGAAGCAGCGGTGGAGTTGCTACAATCAGTCTCCAAGTGGGATATTGTTGAGTGTGGAGCTTGATTATCTTGTTTATTTTGTATCATAGCATTGGACCCCTACGCCCGTAATTAAACACTACCTGGGGGGTCCAGGGGTGGGGGGGTGGCAGATGTGACTTTATGGAGGCCCCCCCTGGCGGGGGGTTTCAGGGGCCTTGTAAAAGTATAGTAATTTCTAGTCAATCTGAGCCGTTCATTAGGCGGATTATATGACGGTAGAAGTTATGTTTAGTTTAGGGTTTTTTTTCCCTAGAAGGCAACCCCTCGCTTGTATGAGGGTATTGTATTGTTGCTATGTATTGTATGTGTATTCTCAGAGTGAGAAACAGATAGGGAGACTGTGAGAGAGAACATAGTATATTACAACGGATCTACTGTAGGTTGTGTCTCTTCATTTTGCTGGATAATAGAAAGGAAGGACTGGCTGTTTGGGGTGGACGTAGCCCAAACTAGGTGAACCACATATATCTGTGTCTCTCTGGTTTTATGTGTTTTGTGTGCTTGTGTTTTCCACATATTTTATGTGTTTCACTTCTCTGTAATATTTAATTTTCTAACATAATTCAACCCTTTTGCTACTAAATCCGATGCAGAATCAACTTGAAGCCTGATAAAGACTAGTTTGAAGCCTATTTCGCTTCCAGAAAGCCTCAATTGCTTCCAGAACCCCTTTTGCATACCAAAGCTTCATTTTCCAGGTATTCCTAAAGTACCAAGACCCGTTCTTAAGAAATCAAGTAATAATTTAAGCAATTGAACCAATTTAAAAGTTTTGCAGACCATAAAAAAGCCACAGTTGCTTCCCAAACCCTTTCTACAGACTGTAATCATATTTTCATAGTATTCCTAAGGGCCTAATAATATTTCTAAATCCAGAGAGTAATTAATTAATAAAATAAATAAATCAATGGCTTCCCAAGGCATTGTGACAGTCAATCCTCTGCAACCTCCTGTTATTGATGTAGAACATACCCCCCTTACAGAAAAATACTTCAAAATCAGTGACCCTGTCACTAATTTCAACCTCCATGAGCTCCACTGCTGGAGACATGACAAATTCATGGACCAGGTTGATGATATCTACCTTTGGGAATCAAATTTACCCAAGTATATCCTCCCACAAACTTTCCAATTCCCAGAAATCATTAGGCTTTTTCAAGTTAACTATCTGCCAAATGAAAGAGCCCTTGTTAGGTCCCTATATTACTAGTATAGTCCCTTATTGTTGTTAGTGTAACGCCATTATTGTTATTATTGTACCCTTGTAACCCCAATATTGTTATTATTGTGCCCTTAAATTATTATTGTTAGGTCGGCTAGGATTACATTATGGCCCCACTAGGATTACATTGTGGCCCATGGACTCCTATATATAGAAAGGAGGTTTTGTAATTTGAATCATCCAATAATTGTTCATTCATGTAATTTACTGGAGGTTTCCCCCTCGAAGTGGCTTATTTCTAAGGCATTGATATCTCTTTTCTTCTCTTTTTGGAGCTGGTTTTACAACATTTGGTATCAGAGCTTTGAGATTCTAGGGTTTTGCTGCTCCAAACAGGTCAGCATGGAATTTTCACTATAACTTTTTTTGTACGAAGGTTCAGAATCTAAAAATTTTATTACTTGACAAATCTAAAAGGAACATCTTCGTAAAATTTAGGATCTTTTTTCACAATATTTTAGAGATATAATCATGCAAGTTAGGTCATTTTGTAGGCTCACAATTTAACCTAAACGGGTCATCGTGGTATTTTCGTAATAATTTTTTTCTACGAAGGTTAGGAAGCTGAAATTTCTAGGCGCGAAACCGAAATGCGGGAACATCTTCGAAAAATTTCGGATATTGGTTAAAGCAATATTTTAAGGGATATGATACGTGAGTTAGGGCTTTTGAGGCTTCTGAATTTCATCTCAAAGAGGTGATCGTGGGAAAATATTCATAGCTCTCTCTCTAAGCATTGGATTGGAATGCTGTAAAAAGTGGCTACAAGTACACAGACTATAGTTTTTTTTCTATCATTTTCAAAGCCAAAGGAGGAAAAAAGTGACACGTGGCAAGTCGTACAAGTTCGCTCTACTGAACCAGTCCAAAATTGGGTCATTGTGGGAGATTGGAAAAAACTTTGCCTTGAAGAATCCAAATCAGATCAGACCTGTGGCATTTGAAAGAAGCTTCAGAGGGCTACTATAGGGCTGAATTCAGATATTGAGGATCCACAATTATAGAGATAATTCAATTTCAATATCGATCTCCTCAAAAGCAAGTAAAAGGTGTGTATTTTTTTTTTTTTTTCTGAATTGCATAAGTCTTGTTTGAAGGATCAAATTGAAATGATTCCAAGGGAATATTGTAGAATAGATATCAGTATTGGATTCTAAAATGGCCCCTAAAAATAATTCAACACCCATTAAGCCTTTAGAAAGCTCTACTATGACTCATAAAGATGAAGAATGGCAACATGAAATATCAAAATTACAAGAGCAAGTGCAACAAATTTCGCTCTCGCAAAGAGAAACAAAAAATGACATGGAAGTTTTGAAGAAAGGTGTGGAAACTAAGATGGATGGTTTGAAGAAAGGAATGGAATCTAAAATGGATGGTTTGAAGAATGGCATGGAATCTAAGATATATGACATGAAATCTAAGATGGATGGCATGGAATCTAAGATGGATGACATGGAAGCTAAGATCGATGAGAAAATGGAAAACATGAAGAATGATCTAAAAGAAGACATGGAAGGTTTGACAAAGTTGATACAAGAAATGTTTCCTAATGGTGAAAATATAGTAGAGGAAACTCATGATGAGAAATAAATAAATGTTAATCGAGATTTCATAAAATCTAATGTTGACAGGAAGAACCACCATATTCCAAAAATGGATATGAGGAAGTTTGATGGAAAGGATCCTGTAACATGGATACTACAGATGGAGCAATATTTTGATCTCCATAACGTGAAAAACACACAAAAGGTACGCATTGCAACTTTACATTTAGAACAAAAAACATTTGTATGGTATCGATGGCTTTGCTCCCATAAAAAAATTGTCACTTGGTCAATTTTTACGGAGGAAATGATAGCACATTATGAGGATACAAAGAGCAACACCTTCTTTAGCCAATTGATAAATCTCAAACAAAAAGGTTTAATGGGGGAGCACATTGAGGACTTCCAAAAATTGAATATAAGGGTAACTGATATTCCAGAGGAACACATGATTGATCTCTTCATAGTTACTTTAAAGGATAACATCCAACATGAAGTTCGCGTTTTGGAACCTGATTCATTGGAGAAGGCATTCAGGTTGGCAAGAAAAATTGAATGTAAAATTATGGCGACAAGGAAGCCTACCACTCACTTCTATAAAGAGGAAAGTGTTGCTACTCCTAGATTTCCACAACCTACAAGGTTGACACCACAACAATTGGAAGAAAAAAGAGCAAAAGGGCTTTGCTACAGTTGTGATAGAAAATACACTAAAGGTCATAAGTGTGCTGAGAAGAAATTATTTTACATAGATTGTGAAGAGGAAGAAGAAAATGAACAAGAAGAGGATATACACTAGGAACCAACCCAAGAAAAGGAAGAAATGAGTCTGACCATATCGTGTAATGCATTGGCAGGAATTACCACTCCTCAAACTCTCAAGATAGAAGGACATATCAAGAAGAAAAAGGTAATAGTGTTGATTGATTCAGGTAGCACCCATAATTTTATTCATTGTAAGGTAGCCAAAGAATTAAATTGTTTCCTATACCCAGCACCAGAATGTCAAGTGATGGTTGCAAATGGAGGAACTATAAATTGCTCTGGAAAATGCCATAATATTAAGATAACCATGGGGGAATATGTATTGACTAGTCCAATGCTTTCCATTCCTATGGGAGGTGCTGATGTTGTACTAGGAGTACAATGGTTACAATATTTGGGGACGATAGCTTTTAATTTTCAAGAACTTTTCTTGAAATTTTTTTCAGAAGGAAAGGAAGTCGAATTACGGGGTATTGAAGGGAAGCCAGGAAGGATAATAAGCTCTCATGTCATGACAAAGCTTCTAAAGAAAGAACAACGAGGCGTAATTGCACAATTATGCTCACTAGAAGTTCCAACATCAAAATCATCTATTTCTGCAGATCTCCAACAAGTCTTGGACAATCATTCCAAGGTGTTTGAAACTCCCAAAAGGACTCCCACCTATTCGTGATCATGATCATGCTATTCATTTGATTCCAGGAAGTGTTCCTCCAAACATCCGGCCTTATAGATATCCTTACTTCCAAAAGAGCGAAATTGAACGTATGATTGCAGAAATGTTAGAGGCGGGTATAATCCAACCTAGTCAAAGTTCTTTCTCTGCTCCTGTAGTATTGGTACACAAGAAGGATGGATCATGGCGAATGTGTCCGGATTATAGGGAGCTCAATAAGCTCACCATTAAAGACAAATTTCCCATTCCTGTGATTGATGAATTATTGGATGAATTGCATGGAGCAATTTATTTTACCAAGTTGGATCTTTGTTCAGGATATCATCAAATTAGAATGAAGACTGAAGATATTCCAAAAACAGCATTTCTAACTCATGAGGGTCATTATGAATTTTTGGTCTTGCCTTTTGGCCTTACCAATGCACCTTCTACATTTCAAGGGTTGATGAATTCCATTTTCAAACCCTTCCTTAGAAAATTTGTGCTAGTATTTTTTTGATGATATACTAATCTACAACAGGTCTTGGAAGGATCATGTTCAACATGTTGACAGGGTGCTCAAACTATTGGAGGAGAAACAATTATATGCAAAAAATCCAAATGTTTCTTTGGAGTACAAGAGGTGGAATATCTAGGTCATATTGTATCTCACGAGGGTGTTAAGGTAGACCCTAACAAAATTAAAGCCATTAAGGAATGGAATTCCCCACAACCATAACGCAGTTGTGAGGATTTCTCGGGTTAACAGGGTATTAATGCAAGTTTGTTAAAAATTATGGGAGAATAGCAGCACCTCTAACAACATTATTGAAGAAAGATGCATTTTCATGGACTCCTGAAGCAACTAAGGCCTTTGAACATCTTAAAGAGGAAATTTGCCTAGCACCGGTCTTAGCTACGCCAGACTTCAAAAAACCTTTATTGTGGAATGTGATGCCTCAGGAAATGGAATTGGTGCAGTTTTAATGCAGGAAGGAAGACCCATTGCTTTTGAAAGTCATCCAATCAAGGGAAAGTATTTACAGAAACCTATTTATGAGAAGGAAATGTTAGCAATACTGCATGCACTAAAGAAATGGTGAACTTACCTAATGGGAAGACACTTCAAGGTAAAAACTCATCATGATAGTCTTAAACACTTTTTGGAACAAAGACTATCTTTAGAAGAGCAGCAAAAATGGGTCACAAAGATGTTGGGTTATGACTTTGAAATAATCTACAAAAAAAGGAAGCTAAATGTTGTTGCAGATGCACTCTCAAGAAAGAATGAAGAGGTGGAAGCATTGCTTTGTGCCATTTCTATTATCCAACCAGATTGGATAACCGAAGCAAGAGATGAATGGAAGAAGGATGAAGACGTGTGGACACTCATTCAAAAGTTGCAGCAAGATCCTAGTACATCTGATACATTTAGTTGGAAAAATGATTCCTTATGGTACAAAGATCGCTTATATCTTTGTAAAAATTCCCAACTAAAACAAAAGATTCTTCTGGAATTGCACACTTCTCCTTTAGGAGGACACTCAGGATTTTTAAAAACTTACCACGGGGTGAAGAAAGAATTTTTTTGGGATGGCCTTAAATCTGATATTCAAAAGTTTGTGGCGGAATGTTTGGTTTGCCAGCAGAATAAAGTGGAGACAACTAAGACCCCGGGACTTCTACAACCTTTATCCATTCCAAGTCAACGTTGGGAGGTGATTTCAATGGATTTTATCACAGGTTTACCTAAGTCCGAAGGAAAGAATGTCATCATGGTGGTAGTTGATAGACTTACCAAGTATGCACACTTTTGTGCATTATCTCATCCATTTAAAGCAAGTACAGTTGCTACTACATTTATGGACAGAATTCAAAAGCTACATGGAAGCCCAAGGGTTATTTTGAGCGACAGAGATCCCATTTTTACTGGAAATTTTTGGATGGAGTTATTTTCTTGTTTGGGTACTCAATTAGCTCATAGCTCATCTTATCATCCTCAATCCGATGGTCAAAATGAGATAGTAAATAAATTTTTGGAAGGATATCTTCGTTGTTTTGTATCTGATAAACAAACACAATGGGTCAAGTGGTTACCTCTCGCCGAATGGTGGTATAACACTTCCTTCCATACTGCAGCAAAAATGACCCCATTTATGGCACTTTATGGATATCATCCACCATCCATCACATCATCTTTAAGGGAAAATTCGAAGGTTCAAGCAGTGGAAGATCACATCGAGCATCAGCAAGAAGTTCTCCAACTCTTAAAGGATAACCTAAATTTGGCACAAAATCGAATGAAACAACAGGCAGATCAACATCGCAGCAAGAGAAGTTTTGATGTAGGAGATTGGGTATTTTTACGGCTGCAACCATACAAACAAATGTCCCTCAAGCAAGCTAAGAAGGATAATAAATTATCGCCAAAGTACTATGGTCCTTACAAGGTGTTGCAAAAGATTGGTATTATGGCATACAAATTGGAGCTTCCTGCTTCTTCACGAGTGCATCCAATTTTCCATGTTTCATGCTTAAAGAAGGTTATAGGTGAAAATTTTCCAGTTCAAACAATATTTCCAGAACTTGATGAGGAAGGAAAAATCATATTGGAACCTGAAGCGGTCACGGAAACAAGAACTCGACAACTACGAAATCGATCAATTTCAGAGTATCTCATCAAGTAGAAGAACTTACCCACTGAAGATTCTACATGGGAGGATGAGAATTTTATACAGAAGCACCCAGAGCTACTCAAGCATTGAGGACAACACTTTTTTGAAGGAGCGGGGCATGTTAGGTCCCTATATTACTAGTATAGTCCCTTATTATTGTAAGTGTAACCCCATTATTGTTATTATTGTACCCTTGTAACCCCCATATTGTTATTATTGTGCCCTTAAATTATTATTGTTAGGCCAGCTAGGATTATATTGTGGCCCCACTAGGATTACATTGTGGCCCATGGACTCCTATATATAGAAAGCAGGTTTTGTAATTTGAATCATCCAAGAATTGTTCATTCATGTAATTTATTGGAGGTTGCCCCCTCAAAGTGGCTTATTTCTATGGCATTGATATCTCTTTTCTTCTCTTTTTGGAGTTGGTTTCACAACAACCCTAATAAACCACAACAAGGAGATTTTGTTCACAATTTCTACTAAATCAATAAACCAAATGCTTTAGATCCAACCCAATCTTTATGAAGCCCCTCTGTCAATTGAAATACTTATTGAGTTATACCTGAAACTTGACTTTCCAAAGAGGTTTCAGATCTTCCAAACCTTTCTTCCTTCATCAGTTGAAACCCCAAAGAGAAATCCTCCCTATGCAGCCTCAATTTTCTCAGAAAGAACAAGACAGATTATCGCAATGTTGTCTTTCATTCTAGGATATTTCACAGATGAGTCTATATATGCTTCAATACTAGGTTTTCTGTCCAATTTCTGTTCAGGACAACCTCCATCCTTCACATTTAAATTTTCTCAATATTTATCAGATGCTATTCATGAGAAACGTGTTAAATTTCCTGAATAAGGTGTCTTCAAATATTCATCATTGTTGTTTCACATGTTCTTATACTTCCAATCTAATAGGTTTGCAGTAAGCCTTCAAAAAATGGACACTGAGGGAAACCCCAATTAGTTATCTTCTGGACTTCAT
Organism: Pinus albicaulis; assembly: GCA_034641835.2. NCBI lineage: Eukaryota > Viridiplantae > Streptophyta > Pinopsida > Pinales > Pinaceae > Pinus > Pinus albicaulis. The sequence goes on from CM076569.1 coordinate 970,627,411, forward strand.
TAATAAGAAAATATTCCACGTAGTTTACTTACAACAACTTCATTGATTCATTTATTCATCCAATTGTCAATATGCTAAGCAGAGTCAATGATGAGATAAAGAAGGTATTACAGTTATTAGTAGGATAGGAGACTGGTTTTTCAAACCAGAACCACACTGAGATTAGGGTATATGGATGTCAACTCGCTCCATATAAGCTACCCAAATACCTCCCAATGAGGTTATTTACTCTTGAATATATCAGGCAGATCCTAAACTCTGATGAGGTTAAATTTCTTTTGGCCAAGAAGAAAACACATTTTAATATCAAAAACCAGATTGGTCCTTTTATTTGCAACAGTAGAGGTGCTGGTCGACAAGCATAAAAGTGTCTTCAGGAATTCAAATTCGGTGAAAGCTTCAAATGGAATTATGATCCTTTAGGAGTTGTCGGCAAGTTAAGAATTAAATTTAAGTTAACTCCTTTTGTCCATGAGTCCAAACCAGAGATAGAAAAGTACTCTAACGAGTCAGAGTGGTTGGAGAATACTTTGAAAGAGGCAGGGAAGCAAGATGATACTAGTTCCATCTTGAAAAATCCAGCCCCACAAGATAGAAACTCTAAGAGAGCCAGAGAAGAAGGATCATATTCAGCTCAAACCACTGAGACTAAATTTAAACTAATGTACAGGAAGAAGCCCAAATTAAATCCTGTAAATGAACAAATTGAGACAATTGAAATTATTGATACTGATACAATGGTAAAATAGAATGGACTTCCAGTAGTTTTAGAGGAAACTCACTAGCCTTCAACATCTAATACTCAAATCATTCAAAAGCATCATAGTGTTGAAGTGTCTTCATTAAGTAAACCAACAGATAAAGAACATGACATCATGGAGAAGTACAAGGAAATTAAACTCAAGAATGAGGCATTAAAAGCATATACTTATGCCCAATACTGGAAAGAGACATCTAGTGACTAAATCGGGTTAATTTCTGCATTTGATTATAAAACTGGGAAGATGCAGATGACCTTCTTGCAGCCAACAGTGAAGAATCCAAAATCATCATCTAACTATAAGAAAATAGCATATGAAGTTCAAGCATAAGAAAACCACTACAATCCGCATCCATCCACATATCACAACCATCATCAAAAGCATCCACCAGTTTGGCCCTTCTATCATCATCCAAACTGGCCATATTTCTCCCACAACATTCAAGTAGATAATTCCCATTCAACTGCCTGTCAAGTCCTCTTGCAGTGATTGCGAATGCATCAACCTCTCCTACATGAATTGCAAGTGCTTTATGCACACCATAATGTTAAGGGGAAAATTTGATCAAATCAGTCACCTCACACACCTTTACTGTGATTTTTCCTTAAATATTTTGCTAGAAGAAGCCCTAAATATTGCAAGCAATGAACAGATTGCCTCGGTTTATCCTTTGTACGCTTATCTTACTTGAGATTTATTTCACGGAGGATCATTGGTGAAAGTTGTGAACTACATTTTAGCTTTGAAATCATACAATGATTGGAAGAAAACTGGTGGAAATGGTTTTTGGAAGTATGGGGGTAACCTGAAGCCACCCAGTGTGGAAAAATCGCCCATTAAACTGGGGAGAAACTCTGATCCATTCACCCAGTATATATTGAAGAATTATCAGCCAACTTCAAATTCAAGAACTCTATTGAATGATCTTGGTTTAAAATTACCAGAGGGATATCTTGCCAGGGAGAATTTGAATCAGGATCAATCCTTCAATTCAAATGGGATGGTATTTAAGAGAACCCCTTATTAATTTGTCTTTGTTATTTTGTTCACTTGATCTATAATGATGTGCACAATTATTTGTGTTCACACTAAGAAAATTTTTGGGAATTATGTTGAGAAGGATCCTTTGTCACAACCACTTAATCGGCTCATTCTGTCAATTTTGTCTAACAAAAAACCAAAAGAAGTGCCTACAGTAAGCTCTTCAATTTTTTCTTGGAAAATAACAAGCTGTTCACTTTTTTTGCCTCTATATATCTGTGATGTTCACTGATATCCTTTAATACTCCTATGGTTTTCTATCAGCTTGTGGAATATACGTTAGCAAAAGTAATGGAAGAGTTTGAGCAGCATCTAGCCACGTAGGGCAAGCATGTAGACTACTGAGTCTCCTTTATAATTGAGGATTTTTTCTCTTTGGAGCTTTGTATTAGGGAAATTTGATTTTCTCAAATCATAATTTTACATGTTTAGCTTGTATGCTCCTAGGTTCTATGATTACACCTCGTTTTTGGAGGGTGTTGTAACAGACTAGTGACAAGTTTTTGCAGTGTAACTCAGGGATTCTTGCATTTTATAACGTAACCTTATCCTGTTTTGAATCATCATTATACCTTTTGTAGAGCTATAAAAAGGGTCTCTTTCACCTCTAATTACCTCACATTAATATGTCAATCCGGGAGCGTTTTTTTATTACAAAGAGTGACTTGTAGAGCTATAAAAAGGGTCTCTTTCACCTCTGATTACCTCACATTAATATGTCAATCCGGGAGCGTTTTGTTATTACAAAGAGTGACTCAATCTGAGGCTATCACTTGTCAAAGTAATGCTAGTAGTACAGTGCTTAAGAAATACAAGAGTAAATGGATGCTTGTCTGTAACTAAATTACTTCAAAGAATAAATCACACACTCAGAAAACTCAACAGCTTATCAGTCAAGGGTTCGGCAGTGATAACCCATCCCTTCGAAAACTGATGGAAAGGAAATTAGAGCATAGACCACGAGCCTGGGAGCTAGACAGTGACTGCCAATGCTCACTACAGCCTTAGATCATCTCTCACGCCAAAACAACAAATGCAAGTAAATGGAACAACAAATAAAGGATTGAACAACAATTCTGGAATGGAACAACAAATCTAAAATGGAACAGCAATTGAAATAACTAAGTCCCGCGGGTTGTAACCAAACTTAATCTATTAACTCAAATGCACTCTTTGCAATCAAATAACATTCTTTCACTCTAAAGGCAATTCACACAAATCACACTAATGGAACAGCAATAACTATTAATGAATTATGGAACAGTACTGATAAATCAGAAACGCGCACAACACACTGGAATAACAATCTGAATCAACAGGAATACAACTGTGCTTCCAACAGAACACTATCATTTATGAATCCAACGATTAGGAAGAACACTACCTCAAACGAATGTATGAAACGAATGTCAATATAACAGCTCTATAATAGAACAGTAAGAACATGCAATTAACTCTTGAAAAGATTAATAACTTGATGCGGAGTCAACACACGATTCTGTCTGTAAAAACCTCAATGATTCAATCTTTAACAGAGCATGTAATATGAACTTTATAAAGCATATCAAATTACCAAATAACACTGATAAACAAACCACACAGAAGTCAAGTCGTAATGGTACAAAAGAAAGTGTCCTCCGGGGCCGGGCCCTTAGCCTCCAAGGATACACCGCTTTGAGTTAATCCAGACGCAGAGATGAAATAATCACCAAGCTCTCATTAATGCATCGGTCAAAAATACATTGAACCAGTTCTCAACGAGACTTAATAATCAAAGCTGATGTTTTACAGAAAATTACATAAAAGCGTATCCTCTATCTATCAAGCTAACAGTGCTGTCCCTTTATATAAAGGCGACGGCGGAGATGTCCAAGTAACATGATAAATAAAGCAGCGATCCCTCAGGATCGAAGATCCTGAGGGATTCGCCAAATTGTTAATTCTTCATCCTTTCCTTTCTTTGGCGCCGAGCTGGTGTCTTCTCCTTCTTTTCCGAGCCGATTTGCTGTAATCTATTTAGCCTTGTTTGCATTCGGTTCACCTTCAGAGGGACAGCAGTTATCTCGACTTTGTCTCTTCCTTTGGAGCGGCAATTCCTCGTTTTTTCCTTTTCTTGTACAGAAAATAACCATTATTAGTGGTTAAGTCTTGCATATCAATTTCCACATGTTTTATTATAATTCCTTATTACTTTCCAAATTCATGAGACAAAAAGGTTTACAAATTCTACTAAAAAGCCACTGAAATAATCATAAAAAACATACCTTTTCAGTACTCCACACACCCCCCTGCTTACCTTGTTTCATGTCCTCATGAAAACATTGTAGTTGACATGCAAGGCAGTGAGAGAATATGCTGGAGAAGGAGTCTCATTTGGAGGCCTACAGCCATGATGAGTGATTAGATAATCAAAGAACTGACCTGTTTGCCCCTCAGGCATCTCATACAGGGCCTGGTATCCGGGTGCAGGGTGCCAAATAATTGGAGTGTGAAATCTATATCCTAACCAGGATGACCCTGCTTTCATAATGCTCTCGCCATAGAGGTTCAAACGGTTGGCAGCTAACTCAAAGTTCTCATACTTAAATGGTTCCCTGAGCTGGATGTTTGGATTAGAGATTCGGTACCGAAATTTGGCTGCATTAATGGCCAAGTCTTGGATGGAAAGAAAATACTCTAACCCTTCCCGAATAAGTGCCTCATGCATGGGTCCTAAAGTTTCATAGACACCCGGAGTCTTTATGAGGTTTCTATGAGCTTTCCACAACTGCACTGGGTTCCTAGGCTCGGCCCTTACCCGTAAATCTAGACCATTTTCCTGACTCTGGAAAGTATCATAGGCTTTAAGCCACTTAATCTGATTAACCCCGAATGAAATGAATGCTTGAAATTGGATGTCCCCAATGAAAGGGCCAGGGTTTAACTCAGTCTCCCGATTTAGCACAAGGTCATGCAAATAAATTTCACACAACAATCTCTGGACTTTCACTCCATAATGTTTACAGCAGTCTATAAAGTCATTGACAGTGTTGATTTGTATAGGGGCACCTGCTTTAACAGCTTTTATTTTTAATTGTAAATACCATTCTAATAAAAACAGAGCATAGTTTTTAGCAGGAGCCCTACATGCTAAGACGTCATTGTATAAAGAACACAAGGTATTCATCTGCTTGATAACAGTATCTAGTCTACGGGTTACCTGTACAACTTCCTCTTGTTCCTTTCGCCACCCTTCAAAAGCCTGGCTTTTGGATTGATTGACGTCCCTTAGTTGCTGCTGTAACTCTTCATATTTTTCTCGGGGAACCGTTTGCTCTCTAAGTTGTTCGGCTTCTTGCTGGGCTTGCTTCACCATCTTATGCAAGGTTTTTGTCTTCGGATCTTTTTCCATAGGTCAGTAGAGGCAGGGAGTTTTACCTGAACTTTCTTATTATGCTGTTTGGAGTTCAGAACCCTGATTACCCCTGAGGGTGGTGCCTCCGTCTGAATTTCCTTGTCACTGGTCCTTATATCATCCTTTTCTGTTTTAACGCGAATATCAGTCTGTTCCTATTCCTCAGCATCATTTGGAACGGCAGCTGGATTCTCAGTAGGGTTTTGAGTAGCAGGCCGATTGTTGGCCCTCTTTTTCTTCCTTCCAGTCTTTCTTACCTTCTGGTTCTTTTTCAGAATCCTAATTTTTTGTCTGAGCTGGGTTATCGTATTCAACAATTTCTGCCGTTCCCTCCGCAACTTCTTAATTTCCAGCGTTTCATTAGAAGGAACAGCAGACTGTCTGCTGCGGTCTGGACCATGACTAGTTTCTAAATCTTCCTCTTGGGGTTCTTCCTCACTGTTCTGCTCTGGCTGTTCTGGGGTAGGAACCTCGACTGGTTCTGTTTCTTCCTGAGCAACTGCTGTTTCTGCTCCTACTCCCTCTAGAATTTCCTCTTGTGACCTGGGAACAGATTGTTCCCGTTAAGTATTTACCTCCTCTTCATCATGAGCAGGCATGTTTTCTTCTTGGGGTTTGTCGTGGGGGTCCTCTGAACTAGAAGGTTGGCCATACTTACCCATATTGGCTAGGACTGCGGCCAAGTCATCATCTCCCAGTAGGTCTTGTAATGGGCTATCTTCCTGCTGTACCATTTCCTCCTCCTGTTCAATTTCTGCTTCTATTTCTGTTTCCGAATGCTCGGCTGCTTCTTCTTCGGATTGCTCGTCCTCAATTACCACTGGTTGGCTGGCGCTTTCCTGGAGCTTTTCCAGCCTTCCTCGTATCCGAGCTAACCAGGCTGATTGTCTGGGCTTATCTATGCTTCCTCTCATCTGAGCTAACCGAGCTGATTTTCTGGGTTCCTCTGGTTGCTCGGGTGGATCGATGGTATGCTTGTGTTTTGCTGATTCTTGGTGTATCCCTGGTTGTTCTGATGCACTAGCGACATGTTCTTTGCGTTTTGCCGGTCGTTCTGGTGTGCTTGTAGGATGTTTACGTTTTTGGGATGGCGCTGTCAATCCCCCCCTAATCATTACAAGCAGCTCCTCCCAGCTGCTCTGCTGCTGGGTGAGACTATGGCTAACAACTAGTCGTATTAACCCATGGTGACTAACGACTGACTCTACATGCTGTGCCTTTTTTATGCTTTGTGCAACATCATGTAGTAATGAGTTCAGGAGTGCAGGTAAATTTACAGAGCATTTCTGCTTTAAAACAACTAAAAGTTTAAGATGTCGTGGTCTTACCACGTCTTTCCTTCCTTCGCAGGTGATGTAGCTCTGCACTATTCTTGCTAACTCCGTCCAGGGTTCTCCTAGGGTTGCTAGCAGAACTCCCTTCCCCTTAATTGTCAAACTCTGGCCTTCGTCCTGGAAAATTTCCATGACCTTCTGTAATCGTTCCTTTTTCATTGTCCATACTGGTCCGGTGGCTGGTAGTCCTGAAACTTCTGCAATTATGTCATCGGTGACCGCTATCCGCTTCCCCCTTACTGTGGAATGATCATCCTGTAGGTTCTGCAAAAATTCCATCGCTACTGTTTCATTAGACTCCTGTAGGCGATTGAAATAATTCAACCATCCTACTCTTTCCAGGATCTCCCGGGCAGCAGCAGAGATCGTCAACTGCTGAGGCTCGCTTCGAATTTCCCTTCCTCCCATGGTTTCACTGTAGATTCTAAATGGAACGGCAACTACGTTTTCTGTTTGAAACACAGAGAGGGTGATAATCGCAAAGGTTTCAAAAACACAGAGTATGCAACAGTGCAATAGAAAGCGATTTTGTGTAAAAATAGAAATGCCATGCCGTTAAACCATGCAAAACCGTCGTACACTATTTTCCCGAATGGTGAGTTGACACGTAATACAGGGAATGATGAGGTTAACCTCCCCCCCCCCGCAATGTGATAGGCTGTCCCAGCCGGCAAATAAAGGGCGGCACCCGATCTGCAACCAAGTCAGAAAGGAACAGCATGTGGAATTATGCTATGTTAAAAGGGACAACGAATTACCGAAATCGAGGCGGAAAATTGATCGCGTATTATATAAGAGGCTGTTGTGTTATGATATGAGGCTAGTGGATAAGACATGTATCGTACTTGCCAAATCTTAAGTGGTCATGGTCACTTCCGTTGCCATGATTGGTAATGATAAATGTTCATGCGATGTATAAATCGGGAAATAACATATGATTAGTTCCTAGGATATAAGAAACAAAAGAGTATTAATATCTTACCCATTGGTGTAACCAAGGTGACTTCAATACCATTAACAGTACTCTGCTGCCAACAGGTGTCCATAACCTTGGCAGAGTTGTTTTTTCACCCTCGGAACCATGATCCTTTGTATATAGTTAGGAGTGTTGTTATGTCAAAATGTAGACCATTATGCTGGCTTGATGACCAGTTAACCATAATGCCATTCACGAGGAAGGAGCGAAACGTGGGCAGGCCGGCTCGTGATGAGACCTCCTGTTCCAAGGTTCGGTTATTTGATATACCTTTTGGACCATATCCCTGGTGTGGTGGCCATAATGGGAATGCCACTTCACTTCCATCCTCATGATCATGGTAGGCTGGCTCTCCATGAGACCCCCTATCCTGCATTTGACACTTCACATATCATGTTTACATATTTTTCTCCTTTTTTTTTTATAGAATACTTTTACTTATTTATACACAAAGGGTGGTTCAACACTCCTTAAGAGTAGGAATGGTGGAAGAAGTCTTATCATCTCAATAGGAAGATATAAGCTCTTTGCTCTTATTCCCAAGTAATAATCAAAAAAAGTTTAAGGGGATCAGCATGATAAAGATAACCAATCAGGGCAAAATTAGTAAAACCATGTCAACAAAAGGTAAGAAATAAGTATGTCCTTCCGTTTTTCCTCTTACTAATGCAGAGCCTTATAGATATAGCGATTTATGGTTTGCAGATTTCGGTATGTTGTGATTTTATATTTCATTGCACAAATACATAGCTGTATCTTAAAGACTAGAAAGAAGACGGGCAAAAAGCATCCTCAATTTAGATCAGCAAAAGGAATAAGCTGTTTCACAAGGAGAGCAAAAGTATGCGAGTGGTGTTCCTTTGGAAAAGAAACAACGACGGATGATAGAAAAAGGAACAGCAAAAATGCAAATGCCGTTCCTTTGGGAAAAGGAATGGCAAAAATAAAAATACTATAAAAACACTCTAAATGCCATTCCTTTGAAAAAGGAACAACAGTAATGAAAGAACGTTGTTTCTTTGAAGAAGAAGGAAGAGTGGTAACCAAAAGGAACAGCAGAAAACGTAATAATGCCGTTCCTTTGAAAAAGGAACAGCAGAGATCCCGAATGCTGTTCCTTTAGAAAAGGAACAGCAAAACAAGCAAAACCAACATCATAAAAAACACGCAGATGCTATTTTTAGAAGGGCAAAAATCGAACTTTGTGAAAGAAAAGGAACAACAAAAAATGACAAGAAAATATTTAAATGCAAACTTATGTACAAAAATCACTCAAAAAACAAGAACTTATGTACAAATTGCAAAAAGAAATGAACCCTTAATGACTTACAGGTGAGGAAGATTTCTCTTCCTCTCCCAAGATCTCTATATCAGTATCTCGGCGTAGCTGCTGGCAGAAGGATTCCCGAGTGAGTGGTTTGCGATAGAGACGGACTCGGTGGCCATTCACTTTGAATGCATATCCAGAACCGTCAATGGTAATTAGAGTAAGGGTTCCGTTGTCATGCACCTTCTGTATTTCGTATGGTCCCAACCATCGAGTCTGAAGTTTTCCAGGGAAGTCCTGAAACCGAGAGTCGTATAACAGAGCCCAGTCTCCCTCGTGAAAGACTTTGTTTTTGATGAGCGCATCATGCCATTTAGCTCGTTGCTGTTGAATCAATGCTGTATTTTGTAGTGCAGAGAGCCTAATTTCGTCTAATTCATTGATCTGCTGTAGTCGATTGATTTGTGCCTCGCTTAGATCTAGGCCAACTTCCTGTGCTGTCCGTAATGTTTGGATTTCGAATTCTATGGGAAAATGGGTTGTTTTCCAAACACTAATTGATAAGGTGAGTAACCGGTGGTGCTCCTCCATGTGGTTCTATAGGCCCAGAGTGCTTCAGGTAGTCGGGTAGCCCAATCACGCCTATGTGACGCAATGGTTTTCGTTAGGATTGATTCTATTATCTTATTGCTACTTTCTACCTGCCCATTCGCCTGTGGGTGATATGGAGTAGTGATTTTATGCTGGACGTGATAATTGTTGAGTGTTGCAGCTAATCTATTCCCAGAAAATTATGGTCCTCCATCTGTAATGATTTCCTTTGGAAGGCCATAACGTACAAATAGATGGAACAGGAACTGTATGACAGAGTCCTCTGTGGCTCTTGGCAATGCTTCTGCCTCAACCCATTTGGTGACATATTCTGTTGCCACCAAGATATATGTTTTCTGATTTGATGAGGGGTTGATGGGTCCAACGAAATCAAGAGCCCATCGCTCGAATGGTTCGATGACCAACTGTGGTTTTAGAGGCATCTCATCAGCTTGACCAGGTCGTCCTGCGCGCTGGCAGCTGTCACAGGCTTGGACAAACTTCTTCGCATCTTTGAAGATCGTAGGCCAGTAATATCATGTCTGCAATACTTTATGTCCAGTTCTACGCTCAGCGAAGTGCCCCCCACACGGTCCATCGTGACAGGCTTTTAGGATGTCAAAGATTTCATCCTCTCTAACACATCGCCCGATATGCATGTCTGCTCCTGTGTGAAACAAATAGCCCCCAATCCACGAGAATCGAGAACTTTTCTGAACAATCTGCTTGCGCTCATTAGGAGTTAAATGTTTTGGTAGTTTACCTACTGCGAGGTAGTTGGCAACATCAGCATACCAGGGTGTTTGAACGGCAACAGCAAACAAGTGCTCATCCGGAAATTGATCTTCAACTGCTGCTGCATCGCTTGATTTTGGTATTCTCGAAAGAAAATCAGCTACAGGGTTTTCTTTGCCAGGCCGGTCCTTGATTGTGATGTCGAATTCCTGCAATAAGATTAACCATCGAGTTACTCTGGCATTTGTGACAGGCTTGTTTGCTAAATATTTTATAGCAGAATGGTCTGTATACAAGATAACAGGATAGCCTGTAATATAATGTCTAAATTTATTGACAGCATGTATTACAGCTAGGAATTCTTTTTCAGTAACAGTGTAATTTAATTCAGCAAGGGATAAATTTTTGCTGATGTAATAGATAGCATATGGTTTTTTATCCTCTTCCTACCCAAGGACTGCGCCAATAGCTGTATCTGAGGCATCAGATGATATCTGGAACGGTAGGTCCCAGTTTGGTCCTCGAAGGACTGGGGCTGTGGATACAAGCTTCTTTAGATCCTCGAAAGCACGGTCACATTTGTCTGTCCAAAGAAAATCAACGTTACCAGTTAGTGCATATAAAGGAGCAGCAATGTGCGAATAATGCTCTATAAATCGTCTATAGTAACCAGAAAATCCAAGAAAGCTGCGTACCTCCGTTTGAGTAGTAGGAGTGGGAATGAGCAAAAGTATTTGGATTTTGGCCGGGTCTACCTGAATGCCAGCTGCTGAAACATAGTGTCCTAGGATAAGTCCTTCAGTCATCATCAAGAAACATTTTTCGTGGCTTAAGCAAAGCCTGGTAAGAATGCAGCGTTGTAGGACTTTTTCTAGGGTGTCTAGAGCTGGATCAAAATCATCTCCATATGGTGTAAAGTCATCCATATAAACTTCAAGTCCATCATTTATTAAATCTGCAAAAATGCTAAGGATAGCCCTTTGGAATGTGGCAGGAGCATTACATAGGCCAAAAGGTAGAACTCGATAGGCAAATGTTCCCCATGGACAAGTAAAAGTAGTTTTATCCTGGTCTTCAGGGGCAATCTGAATCTGATTGTATCCATTGAAGCCATCCAGGAAAGAAAAGAATTTCTTTCCTGCTAAAGTATCTAATACTTGGTCTATGAATGGGAGAGGAAAGTGATCTTTCTGTGTTGCCTTATTTAGTTCCCTATAATCCACACAAATTCTCCATTTTCCGTTCTTTTTTGGTACCACCACAAGCGGAGAGACCCATTTACTATCAGAAATAGGGTAGATAAAATTAACATCTAAAAGTTTCTGCAGTTCAGTTTTTACGACATCCTTTAGATGAGGATTAAGTCTCCTTTGCGGCTGACGCACAGGTCTGGCATCTTTTTCTATATAAATGTGGTGTGTACATAATTGAGGATCGATTCCTTTCATATCAGGATAGTCCCATGCAAATGCTTCTTGATACTTTGTTAATAGATGGATGAGCTTTGTTTCTTGTTCAGGTGTGAGATTAGCATTGATGTTTAAAGTTTTCCCCGGTGCAATTTCCACAGTTTTACTATTTGCAACAGAAGTAACATGTATCGTTTGGTCATGCGTATCTTTCAGAGGATCTTCCTCCAAGTCATTATCAAATGCTGCTTCTATCATGTGAAACTGTGTGCGAGGTTCAGTTTGAGTAATGAAATTATTAATGGCATCATCTTCTGTTTGGTCTTTGAAATCAAGTGCCTCTTGTATAGTTAATGGAGATCTGATGTTATCAGTAAGGTATGATACAGGGTGCTTATTAGTTTTGATTATTGTGACACTTGGCTGCGCTGGAGGATATAGAACTAAATTCTTGCTATTTGGTCCTTTGGTTATGGTCATATTTCCCTGCCGGCAGCCAATGTAGGCATCAGCAGTGGCAAGCCAAGGTCTACCTAAAATTAGCGGGTGTCCATCAAGTCGGGTTTTTGGATTAATTATCAGGAAATCGGTTGGATACTCCCAGGATTCTACAGAGACCATGACATCATGTAGAGTACCCTCTGGTCTAACCACAGATCGGTCAGCCAATTCTAACAGAGTGGAGGTGGGTTCTACAGATGTAATGCCGAGCTTTTGGCAAGTTGTGGTTGTTAAAATATTAATTGCAGCCCCTAGATCAACTAAGGCATTAGACAGGGTCCGACCATAAATTTGAACAGTTATAATTGGGTTCCCGGGGTCTTCATATTTAAGGGGTGTTTCTCTTCCAGACAATAGGTCAGATAAGGTACCGACTACTTGGACTCTTGGATTATTTGTTATATTCCTCCTTGGTTTCTTTATGCACAATTCTTTGATAGTTTTTGCGTATATGGGAATGTCTTGAATGGCTTGGAGGAATGGAATTTTTATGTACAGATTTTGTAATCCTCCCAGAATGTCAAAGTCAGGATATTGTATGGGTCGAGGTATGGCTAATCGTTCTGGGAATGGAGGAGAGGATGTGGTTGCTTGATTATGAGTTTGTTGCTTATTTACATCCTCTTGTTGTGACTGATGTTCTCTGGGTAACTGATCTTCAATATGAACCGTTTTATCTCCCTCAGTTTCAATTATACGCCCAGATCTTAACTGAAGGTCATTGCACTCCCTTAAGTTAGGTCCTAGTTCTGGTGATTCTATGATTTGAATAGATTGGACCTGTCTGTTGTTTGGATTGGGGTCGGGTTGGGCTGGGAGTTGCGGCCTCAAGTTAGACTGGGGATTTTGTTGTAGAGCTGGAAAAGTAGGTTGAGGGAGCGGAATAGTTCCAGCTGGGTGGTACATTGGTCTTTGCCAGCTTGTCTGCCAGGGTGAACTTTGTGAAGTAGAGGGAGTCCATTGTGAAGGATACGGGCCATTTTGCCAATATGGTGGAGTGTAAGGGAAATTCGTCCAACCAGTTTGGCTTGTTTGATTCAGCCATGGATTTGAAGAAGGAAATGATTGTGGTGACCAGTTTGTAAATGGGGTTTGAGATTGATTTTGCCACATACCATATTGTTGAGCATTATACTGTGGAGGTTGAAAGAAAGAGGTTGAGTCCGGAAACATACCAGGTTGTCTCGGCTGCCACTGGCGGCGCTGGTTGATCGAATTCACCGATTCTGGTTCTTCTTCTGCTTCCTTATATACCGCTTTCAATCCAGGAAGTGAGGGGCAGCTCTCCGTAAGGTGATCTTTGGTACAGATGGCGCATGTTTGGACTTTATCCAGTGGACACTCCTTGTGGCTATGTTTTTTTCTGCATCGGGGGCAGAAGATTGCCAAATTCTGTTCTGCCTCCAACTGCTTCTGTTTAGCCTGCACAATATCAAGTTGTGTAGTTAGTGTCCCCATAATATCAGTTTTAAAATTTTCTATTAAATTTCCAATTTCTGCACGTGTTACTCCTTCTGCTAATACTTTGTTATCTCTTGCAAACCGATCGTATTCTGTCGGTTTTATTCGTGTGCTGCCTCTCGAACTCCTGATACACAAATCAATAATGTCAGCAAAACTCTCTTGATAAATATCCCCTTTTCCCATAATGTTTAATGTTTCAATCCATTGTTCCTTCATACCCCTTATTAATGCAGTTTTTAACACATTATCAGGTAAAGGTAGTGATGCATAAGGAGATCTTTGTAGATTGTACTGAAAACGTTCCACATACTCCTCCAATGTTTCATTCGGTCTGGCTGTCATTTGGAATATTTCGTCTTTTAATTCTCTAGACCTACAATAATCCTGATATTTTTTTAAGAATGATTCTTTCATTTGATCCCAATTGTTGATAACCCCGCCACCTAGCCCCATAAACCATCTTAAAGTAGCCCCTTTTAATGTAGAGGGGAATAATTTCAATTTTTGGGGATCGGTGGTGTAATCGTACCCCCTACATAACACATCGAATTCGAATAAGAATGCATCCGGATCTTCTGATGTGAGTCCGTGAAATGTAGGGATATGTTGAAGAGGGATAGCTTTCATGGGTGCATTTGCTGCAGAATCCACTATAGGATATTGTAATGTAGAGGTTTGAGTATTTGGCTGGTTTTGAGCATTTGGTTGGTTTTGAGCCATGGGATCGAATATATGCCAATAACCTTCTAGGATATCTAGGAGGGTATTCCTAGGTTGAGTGGGAACGGTTTTGACAGGGATATTTTTAATAGCGCTTCCTTTATCTGGAATAATGAGAATACCAGGTGTCTGAGGAGATTGAATTCCTTCAACAATGAATTTCGCAGCACTCCCCTTATCTGGGCTATCTAATGGCTGATTTGTTTCAATAGGGGATTTTGGTTCCTTGGTTTCCCCTGTTTCTCCTTCTCCTTCACAAAAGTTGCTAGAATTCCCTTCCTGCAATAATTCTGGAGTGGAATTTTCAATTTCTTGAAAGTCCTGCTCCTCAGTTTGACTATGCACCTCAGCACAGGCTACAGATGGTGATCCTGTGGCCTGAAGGGAACTAGTAGGCGGTTTAGAAATGTTTTTCTTGAGGCCTACTGATAGCTGAGATTCTGTTTTCTTATAGATTTCGTCTATGAAGGTCGTTCGGCCAAGGGTCACCGGCCCCTTAGCTTTTTCAGGCTTGGATGGGGGTTTGATATTTTTTTCTGGTCTTTTCTGCTTAGTCATGCACTCAAAAATGAACTACCAACTTTTATTCAAACAAAGCAAAAACAAATCTGTTAGGAAAGCGGATAGTGGAGCAGGGTTTTTACATGCTCCGCACGTAGGTTCTTACCTTCCGTTTTTAGGATCCAACTCCTCCTTAGCAGGCTCGTACACTACTCTGAAAAATACAAATGGCTACACTCTTTCCCCGGCAACGGCGCCAAAATGTAGAGCTATAAAAAGGGTCTCTTTCACCTCTAATTACCTCACATTAATATGTCAATCCGGGAGCATTTTGTTATTACAAAGAGTGACTCAATCTGAGGCTATCATTTGTCAGAGTAATGCTAGTAGTACAGTGCTTAAGAAATACAAGAGTAAACGGATGCTTGTCTGTAACTAAATTACTTCAAAGAATAAATCACACACTTAGAAAACTCAACAGCTTATCAGTCAAGGGTTCGGCAGTGATAACCCATCCCTTCGGAAACTGATGGAAAGGAAATTAGAGCATAGACCACGAGCCTGGGAGCTAGACAGTGACTGCCAATGCTCACTACAGCCTTAGATCATCTCTCACGCCAAAACAACAAATGCAAGTAAATGGAACAACAAATAAAGGATTGAACAACAATTCTGGAATGGAACAGCAAATCTAAAATGGAACAGCAATTGAAATAACTAAGTCCCGCGGGTTGTAACCAAACTTAATCTATTAACTCAAATGCACTCTTTGCAATCAAATAACATTCTTTCACTCTAAAGGCAATTCACACAAATCACACTAATGGAACAGCAATAACTATTAATGAATTATGGAACAGTACTGATAAATCAGAAACGCGCACAACACACTGGAATAACAATCTGAATCAACAGGAATACAACTGTGCTTCCAACAGAACACTATCATTTATGAATCCAACGATTAGGAAGAACACTACCTCAAACGAATGTATGAAACGAATGTCAATATAACAGCTCTATAATAGAACAGTAAGAACATGCAATTAACTCTTGAAAAGATTAATAACTTGATGCGGAGTCAACACACGATTCTGTCTGTAAAAACCTCAATGATTCAATCTTTAACAGAGCATGTAATATGAACTTTATAAAGCATATCAAATTACCAAATAACACTGATAAACAAACCACACAGAAGTCAAGTCGTAATGGTACAAAAGCAAGTGTCCTCCGGGGCCGGGCCCTTAGCCTCCAAGGATACACCGCTTTAAGTTAATCCAGACGCAGAGATGAAATAATCACCAAGCTTTCATTAATGCATCGGTCAAAAATACATTGAACCAGTTCTCAACGAGACTTAATAATCAAAGCTGATGTTTTACGGAAAATTATATAAAAGCGTATCCTTCATATCAAGCTAACAGTGCTGTCCCTTTATATAAAGGCGACGGCGGAGATGTCCAAGTAACATGATAAATAAATCAGCGATCCCTCAGGATTGAAGATCCTGAGGGATTCGCCAAACTGTTAATTCTTCATCCTTTCCTTTCTTTGGCGTCGAGCTGGTGTCTTCTCCTTCTTTTCCGAGCCGATTTGCCGTAATCTATTTAGCCTTGGTTGCATTCGGTTCACCTTCAGAGGGACAGCAGTTATCTCGACTTTGTCTCTTCCTTTGGAGCGGCAATTCCTCATTTTTTCGTTTTCCTGTTCAGAAAATAACCATTATTAGTGGTTAAGTCTTGCATATCAATTTCCACATGTTTTATTATAATTCCTTATTACTTTCCAAATTCATGAGACAAAAAGGTTTACAAATTCTACTAAAAAGCCACTGAAATAATCATCAAAAAAAACATACCTTTTCGCACTCCACACATTTCTCACATTTTGCGGTGTTGCTCTGGGAATATTTCATTTTATAACCTAACTTTGTCCTGTGCTGGCTCATTATTATATCTTTCTCTATTGGAAATGGGAAATATTGAGCACACCTGAAATGCTTGGTTAAATTGGAAGCTTGTCTGCATACAAAAAACAGAAAAGAACCTAATTCATTTGATGAGTGATTTCACATGATTTTAAAAATGACCTAACCTAGACCATAGGAGTCAAGGGGCTAAAGGGCTGAGTTATTCTAATGACCATACTCACTAATCAGGTATAGGATTTTTAAAGGAAAATTCTTCTGTGAAGATGGAACTAGTTGAATTCCAGCATAGAGCAAGTGGTTCTTATTACTAAATCGAAAATATTATGCTTCCACATCAATTCTTTTTCTCTATGTGAAAAGTTAACAAGAGAGGCTCTTTGGAAATGCATAGAAATAGATGAAAAATAACTTAATAAGTGAATTCTCATTTGCTTCGTTATTGTGGCTTGCAGTGGAAGAAGGTAGTACATGACCTTGTTATTAATGGGGATGGAAAGTCTTTCCCAATGTCAAAAATTTTGGCAGCACTAACAATAGCTTCAAGATCTATTTTGGATGGTTACAATGTTTGCATTTTTGCATATGGGCAAACAAGTTCTAGAAAGACATACGCAATGGTAATAACAACAATTTTCTAGCTAGTTAATTGCAGTTTGAAGCACTGTCTTGCAAAACTAATAAGGGAATGAGTTCATTGCTAAAGAAATTCTTGCCTAGAAATACTTTGCTCTAATTTTTGTGCCTTGCTAGTCTAGACTGGTCATTAGGTGATTACAGAGGAGAGTTGGGGTGTGAACTATCGAGCCTTGAATGACTTATTCCAGATATTAAAAAAAATAAAAGATACCTTTATATATGAGTTTCTGTTCAAATTATTGAAATATACAATGAACAAGTCCGGGATCTTCTTGTTTCAAACAGTTCCAATAAAAGATATCCTTCTTGATCATATGGAGTTGTCCTTGTTTTTAAATCTTTGGATTTCAGTTTCTTAGAATAAAATAATCATTGACAAGCACATCGGAAAATCAAAGACATAGATATTTGAAAATTTCTATTTCATAGATAGAAATAACCAATCCAAATTATGCAAGGTCCAAGATTTTAGTGCCTGTTAACAATATTCACCCAGATTTAATAATGACGTGGCTGTTCGACCAGTATTTTTATTACTCACAGAGTATTATTTTAGGGTATTTGAGCAAAAGTGGTTTGACAAGTCTTTTTATTACTCACAGAGTGTTATCTTAGGGTATTCGAGCGAAAGGATATATATGGGAATGACTAGAATGCAACTCTCACCAACTAAATTCAGACATAGTGTTACTATTGCAAATGGGAAGCACCATCAGCCACATATGGCATCAACTCTCCATTCAACTTCTCCAAAGTACCATGTGCCACGTACTCAATTGGAACTTGGTCATTCCATTGCTCATGTAGCATATCCTTGCGTTGATCCTTATTTTGGAGCTATCGTCGATGCTTATGGAGATCACATGATGAATCATCCTCAAATAATTGGGTTCCATCAGGGTCACATGCCTCTTCCATCTGATGTGATTGAATATGAACAGTCTATGTCAATGCTAAAATTTCATGGAATTTTGCAACACCGACAATCTCGAGCCAAAGTGGAATTAGAAAATAAGCTCATCAAAGTAAGGAAGCCTTATCTCCATGAATCTCGTCATCTTCATGCAATGGGAAGAGCAAGGGGATGTGGTGGTCACTTCCTAAATACAAAATCATTGGAGACAAAAAATGTTAATGCCGATGATGGGAAATTAACAGACGGACAACATGCACAGGCTGTTAGTTCATCAAGCACTGAAGCTTTGCAGCCTGAAAATGAAAATATGAATTCTTCAGAGGTACATGGTAATTCAGGGATGTCAGGATCGTATGTTACAAGCATGTTATAATCATGCCATGATGAAACAGGTTACAACTATGCTCAAGGGAGTGGAGGGTATCTTTACCACCATGCTAGTTCAAATTTCCACTTATTGGGTTTTAGTCCTGTTTCAGATGGAAGTGGTGAAGTAGAGAGTGGGCAAGGTATGGGATATAGCATAAAATGGGTTGCAGCAGAGAATTTTTGTGATCCAATGAAATTTTGACATCAGTTTGGTTGGGCTCTCATTTGTTTCAGTATCATGTTTCATATAATTATAACACTGGAGTATGGGAGAATTTTACTTCAGTTCAAGGAAAGTTAAACTTATGGTACTGGGAGGGGAGGAAGCTGAACTAAAGCTTGCAGATTTATTTTTGTTTTCCAATGTTATCATATTTGAAAGCATCTTGTTTCAGGTTTCTTTTGGGATGATGATGTTTGATGTAAAAATATCTTGGTAGCTTTGGTCAAATACTTGTGCATTTGAGAGCCTAATTATGGAAGTAACCAGATGGAAGACCTGCTACACATAAGCGTGTTTCTGATACAATACTGACTGTCATAAGTAGTACTGTGATTTAGTGTTCCAGTGTTTGGTCAATAAATTTACCTACACCACCTGGTATTTCTAAGAGGCAAATCATTATTGGCTGGTTATCGTTAGACAATTGATCATGCCATGATTTAAAATAGAAAGTATTTTATTCATGAAAGTATGATTAACACTATGATTTTTGGACAGGTTGCTATCTGCACATATTCTAAGACTACAGTGGCATACAAAATTACCATAGTGAGGGAATGGTAATCAAAGAACTAGACATACAACAAAAGAGTGGTTCTCTTTTTCAAAAACTATGACTGTTGTACGCATGATATGAGATGGAGATGAGTGTCGACCTATATATATTGGTAGCTTTGGTCAGATCCTTGTGCATTTGAGAGCCTCATTATGGAAGTAACCAGATGAAAGACTTGCTACACATAAGCGTGTTTCTGATACAATGCTGACTGTCAGAAGTAGTATTGTGATTTAGTGTTCTAGTGTTTGGTCAATAAATTGACCTACACCATATGGTATTTCTAAGAGGAAAATCATTATTGGCTGGTTATTGTTAGACAATTGACCATGTCATGATTTAAATTAGAAAGTATTTTATTCAGGAAAGTATGATTAACACTATGATGTTTGGACGGGTTACTATCTGCACATATTCTAAGACTACAATGACATACAAAATTACCATAGTGAGGGAATGGTAATCAAATAAATAGACATACAACAAAAGAGTGGTTCTCCTTTTCAAAAAATATGATTGTTTTACGCATGATATGAGATGGAGATGAGTGCCAGCATATCCCTTCAGAGTTTCACAAACTTACCACTATCCTCATCATCTCCGGCACTGAAACCCACCATATTCCACTCTACAATTGCTTGCATCATCCCCGTGAGACTAAGCAACGCCTGCACTCCACAAATTGGACCCCTCTTTCTCACTAGCACCAAAAAAACATTTCTGGGAGACACTGCCCATTTCTTGAAGTCACTCACTCCATCTCAAATTATTCATCCTTCCCCAATTTCAATCACTACTCTGATCAAGAGATACAAAGAGTGGCCTATGGACAAGGTCATAGAGAGCCAGAAGAAGCTAAAGTTAGTCAACCAGATCAATCACATTCTCCTCAAACAACCCAACCACAAAATGTCTATGGCAGAGCTTGCCAAGCACAGAAAGCACCTCGACCTCTAGAGGGGACACAGACTTATCCCCATATTGAGAAGATACCCATCAGTCTTTCAAGTGAATTAAGAAGAGGCATACTGCTTCTATTTCACATTCACCCATGTTTAGTCAATTTAGTGTCCTAAATTGTTTGCATTAATTATCAATCCAAGGTTTGTAAACTGATGAAGTGTGGTGCACTATATGTGCTTAATTAACCTACTCCTTACTTCGTTGTTTTATATTTTATGTTGTTTTGGGGGGTTTTTATTCTTTGATGTTTAAGAATGTTTAATCTAAAACTATGAAAATATGTAAGTGAATCTAATGAATTTTAGAAGGAAGAAAAGGAAGTGTTCCTAAATTAATCTAATTTTCATAAAATAAATCAAAAATTGTGGGCTAGTTAGAACCTAATTTGGGAAACAAAGCATCTATCTTATCTGATTATTAGTCCTAATCCATAGATCTAATTCTAAGACTAAGATTGCAAACTGCAATGCTTATCTTAAGTGAAAGTAGAAAATGAAACAACTAATGTACTTCTCGTTACTTCAACATTCAATTATTATGTATGACCTTATTGAGATGGAGTTAAGTAACTGTTTGTACTTTAACTTGCTAATGTCCTAGAACAGTAAGAAAAGAATGCAATGAAAACATCTAAGGTATATTTAGTTACTTCCAATATTCAATTATGGAGTATGATATCCTTGAGATAGTGTTAGGTAACCAATTATACTTAATGAACTAGAAAACTAAGTAAAGTCTGCAAAGAGGTAACTCAGAAATTGCACTCATTAAACATTCAACCATTCCATCTTGAAATATGATTAAATTAACCTCTTTTAGAATGATTTTTAGGAATATCAGTATTTGCAATTAAATGAGAATATGAAAGTAAAACATGAAAGCATGTAAGACTAACTAGAAAAAACTAGTGTATTTTTGACCTTTCTGTAACATTCAAATTTGAGTGTTAACCTCTTGAGATGCTTATGTGAGAAGTAAATTATACCCTAGTCTCTAAAAATCAAATGAAAATATGCAAGGTAAATTCAACCACTGTATGTATAATACATTTAACCATTTATTTTAGGATCAACATATTGAAAATGGATTTTGGAAACATCTGTTGACACAGTAATTGACAATAACGTTCTAAAGAAATAAAGGACAAAATAGTAAAACTAAGCAACTGTGATTTATTATCATTTAAATCTTTAATTCAGTTTGAAAACAAAGATTTCTATTTCCAAAAAATATCTTAGAAGAATAAGGTTGCACAATTGTGATTTATCACTATGATATTGATTGAAAACTGGAATGAAGCGTAAGCCTAACTAGAAACCGATTTGCTAAAACAGAGTAAAGGAAATTTAACTAAAAACATAAATGAAAAACCTCCTTCAGAAGCAGGGGCCCTCTGAAACTGATGTGTTTGGACTGCTAGCTGGTTAAATTCACTCAAAAACTCATTGGAAACATGAAATTTTTGTTATGATTAAAATAAATTCTGAATACTGTAATATTCCCAAATTGGGACTGCTAGCAAGGCATGCCTGAAAAATGCATTTTTTCAGGAATGTATGCTACAGGATTGGAAACCAGCACTTGGATTCCTTATATATGACAATCTAAGACATGAATCCAAGAGGGATTAAAAAAAAAATCGTTCTAAGTGGGTTAAACAGGCCTCCCCACACCTAGTGCAATTGGAAAATGCCCAAAGAAGGGGCTGCATCAATACAAAATAACTCTGCCTAGAAAATAACGCAGTTCAACCCAATATATGTAGGAGATCAATATAATGGTTCATTAATCACCTATACATCAGCAAATCAGGTTTATAATAGGGCCCATACAATGTACAAGAGAAAAATGGAGAACTTTGATGAAGAAACCCTCAAGAATGAGGTGTTGCAACAACGTATTAGTTGTAAGAAGGCTTGAAAATGTTATATTATGAGCTGAAGTAGCTGTAAATTACATATCAGATCTAGAACAGATCTATGTACAAAATATTAGATCCATATCAGATCTGTACACTAGAAGATTCCCTCTATACATTCCCCTTGGGGTTTTGAGCAAAACATGAAATACAAAGAGTAGATCTGAGATCTAAAGTTGAAGGTTTGCAATTTGATTCAGAATTTTTGAAGTAAATATATTACACAGTAGATCAGATCAGAATAGAACATGGATCAGAAATCTAATCCATGGATCACCACAATGAAGGGAAGAATCCCAAACACCAGAGATCTCTCCTCCAAAAGCATGCCCAAACTCCTTGTAACTTTGCTCTTGCAAATAACGCAGTTATGGGAGAGAAACTGCATTGTTGAATCTAGAAATGGTCTAGCCTAATGCCAAGACCTGATTATGTAGCTCCAATGATCCAACACTCTCTTATCAGGAGGATAGAAGGCTCTCCCACTAAAAAGAGGCACCAAAATGGCCTAGATCTGAATAGATCTAGCCTCCACTTGCTGCAGCTTACAAGGAAAACCAAACCCTCAACAAGATCTGCATTGTAGTTGGAAGATGTAGCTTGGCCAAATGCCTAGTAGTGGACAATATTAGCAAGACTCCTCCAAGAGCTACTTAATGGAAGAGGCGGGATTCTCGATCAGGAACACCCTAGTGCTAAACAACACTATTCTCAGCTAAACAACAAGAGAATAAGAAATGTCTAAACAGATAATATCTTCAGAAAATCATAATCATGAACAACCTCCTCTTGATGTCCTCCTCTTCCTTTTATAAGTTAGAAATCTTGCCAAACTCTAAACCATCTCAATGATTTAGTTTTTTTCACATGTGTAGCCTCCAACTAGAACTGCACTGTGCATCTAGGAGGTTCATTGCATCTAGACAACGCTGATGATTTGGTCCTGGTTGAATTGGTCAACTAATCTAGCCTCTTTCACACTTAAGTGTGCTTATGAAAATGGCTCAGATTTAGCCTTGTTCACATTTAGCATTGATTTATTTGCTGATTTATGAGTTTTATTGATCCTCCTTTACAATTTTATTCAGAAAAACAGGAAGCAAAACAAAATCGAATATTCCTATTAGCTTGGGCTAATTAGGAATATTACAGTCCTCCCCTCCCAAATGTTTCTTGTCCTCAAGCAACTACAAGGATAGAACTGAAGAGTTTCCTCCCAAGGCATGGAGGTTGATATGTTTTGGGAAACATCTTCCCCAAATGGATCCTCCATCCCCAAGAAATCATCCATACAAAGTGAGTCACCTCCCAACATGGAAACTCCTGAAAATGATCCTCCACCTTGAGCTCCTGCAAAGTAGGTGGGTTGAAAATATGAACATGGTAGGCAAAGTATCCTACCTCACGCTGTCTTCCTCTTGACTTATGATAAGTGCAGAGCATATACGGATCTTGGGCTACAACTCAATTGCCCTCAAGTGGCAAGATGAAGACTAGATCTCCAAAGATATCCTCTCCAACGTTGTAAATAAAGTTGGCCCAACCCATTCCATATGTGATGGATAGGAAATCATCACCATATGGCATCCTATCAATCACATGGCCCACCTCATAAAGAAACAAGTGTTTGGCTGTGGTGGCCATATCTCCTCTCATGCTCCCATTAGAACATGCAATGCAGAAAGTGTGGGAATCCTCTTCCCAAAAGAACATATCCAACCCATGTGTCTCTCTCCCAATCATGCTTCCAATACAAATGAGATCAATATCAACAATTCAAATCATGATCAACATCAAAATGGGGAAAATGCTGAAGGTTTCATGTGGTGCAGGAAGGTACCAACAATTTTCCCAATAGTCACAGTGCAGTTTTCCAAACTGCTGCGTCAAAAAATTACATGGCAAGTTGTTCTTTGTTACATATATAATTATGTATGTCATGACATCTACTGATAAATAAAAAATGGTTGGATATATCAACTAAACATACATGAAAGAAAACACTTGCCCAAGGCCATATAAGAGATGGATGTCCCCATCATACAATTTGGCCCAATGTTGACCATGGAGCTCAATGAAAAGCTTGCCCTCTTGTGGAGCAATGCACTCCATAGAGATGGTAAGAGTATGCAGATCACTAAATGCAAAAATAAGATCCTTACCATGTAATAGATGTAAGATGATGATAGGATCCATGAACAAACTCTCCATAATGGTATGACATACTCTCATGAAGAGAAATGAATCATGTACTGCATGAAGATCCTTCCTCATATACTTGGAAATCCAAGCCAAGAAGAACATGTCACAGTAATAGATGTCTCCACCCATTACTCTATCTTTATCACCTCCTCCTTGACCATCAAGTGCATCAAGAGTGAAGTGATCCTGGGAAAACTCCATCCATAAGTCCATGCTCCAAAGTGACAACGATTTTGGCCTATGCAAATAGGCTCCTATCAATACATAGCTCCATTATTTGACATGTTCATTGTCAAAGACATCTTCCATAATGCTGCTACAAACAAGAAGCTCCTCCCAAAGTGGAAGTACTTCCAGATCATCCAAGGCTAAGGAGTAGCCCCTTTGCACCATGATAGTGCCATCTCCTACTCCTGTAACATCATGCAAATTGTGAGAGCAAATTTTCCCTTTCTCTCCCAAGAACGTCCAAAGAAACAAAAGATTTTGATGCCTCCCCATACCTCCATCATACAAATCATGTGGTGAAAACATGGTGATTGATATGAATAATGTCATATCAACACAATGTGTCCATACTCCTTGCTGCCCAATGATGCAAGCATCTTGCCACATATATTTCCCCCACATACCCTTAGAAAAAGGATGATGGCCAAACTCTTTCAAGAGTAGCCAATGCAGCCAAGCCTCCTGCTGCCCAGTATCATAGATTTGCAAGTATCTTTCCAGCTTCTTTCTCATCATCCACATCCATTCATCCACCGGTGGATCATGGACCTCATTTTGAAAATAATTGGTATCTTCCCATTGTAGGACACCAACTTTCTCAAATCTTTGAAGAAATTTTCACTTCATGGAATGTTGAAGTGCACCTTCCATGGGATCTCTTGATGAGACCTCCTCCTCATGCATGGCCTTCCAAAACTAGTGGGGTCCTGGATCTGCTGCAAGTAGAAGTCTCTCTTTGAGCTGTGGCATGCTCATTGAGAAAGTGTCATCTAGAGAGGAGAAATTTTTTCTCATCTCAAGATGTCTACCCTCTGTTCTTTCTTCCTCCGTGGCTTCCTTAATGAAGCTGAAATTTGGATGCTCCCATGAGGAATGGGTCCTTCTTTCTTCACTGTTGCTCTTGGATAGTGCAGTGCAACTTTGATACTCTAAATTAGCAGTAAGTGATGATTATGGGTTAAGCAACAGCAGATTTCCACAATCTTCCAAAATATTTGCTACAATATTAGAAAGTGGAAATTCAATCATACCTTGATGGGCTTTGGGAACAACTTGTATGGCTACAAGAGTTCCTCCTTCTACTATGTTGGCTCCCTCAATTGCTGATGTTGAAGGCTGCTCCTCTAAGGGTGTGACAGTGCTGGTACAAACCTCCTCAAGAGGTGGTGAGGGCTTCTCTTCCTCTGATTTCTATTTATAAAATCTCTTGATCAACCTTTGAGTGAATTCTGCAAAAGAAGATAATTTTTCATGTATCACATGGATGAACCACCAATTGCTTGCTTCACCCTTCAGGTGCAGTGCTAAAATCTCCATTGCTTCTTTCTCTACCACTGGATTTAGTAGGAAGAATGCACTGAGTCTTCTTTCCCAAGCTTTTGCTATAGATGTCCCATCAAAAGTGGACAATAGAAACCTATTGCCCTTGATTTCTTCCTTGCTGCAGGGCCTCCTCTCTTCCTCCAGTTGAATGAACTGTGGGAAGGCTAGAGTCTTATCGAAGGCTTTAGGTTGAGACTTGTACTCAACAAGGTATTCACTTAAAATCTGATGATCCAAGTGTCTTCCATGCTTCTTGTCTTCTTCTTTGTGAGAGTAGGAAGTGCATGGTCCTTCCTCTTCTCCTTCTTCTATCTGCTTAACCTCCTTGGAGAGGTTCTTTCTAGATCTAAAAAGTGATGAGAGTAAAATCATCCTCTCCATAATTCTGATATTTCTCCTTCTGATAGCTGGAACTCACAGGCTGAGCCAAAGATCATGCTCTGATACCACCGTAATATCTCCAAATTGGGACTGCTAGCAAGGCATGCCTGAAAAATGCATTTTTCAGGAATGTATGCTACATGATTCGAAAATAGCACTTGTATCCCTTATATCTGACAATATAAGACCTAAATCCAAGACGGATTCAAAAAAAAATCCTTATAGGTGGGTTAAACAAGTCTCCCCACACCTAGTGCAGATAGAAAATGCCCAAAGAAGGGGCTGCAGAAATACAAAATAACTCTGCCCAGAAAATAACGCAGTTCAGCCCACTATATGTAGGAGATCAATATAACGGTTCATTAATCACTTATACATCAGAAAATCAGGTTTATAATAGGGACCATACAATGTACAAGAGAAAAATGGAGAACTTTGATGAAGAAACCCTCAAGAATGAGGTGCTGCAACAATGTATTAGCTGTAAGAAGGCTGGAAAACGTTATATTATGAGCTGAAGAAAATGTACATTACATATCAGATCTAGAACAGATATGTGTACAAAATAGTAGATCCATATCAGATCTGTATGCTAGAAGAGTCCCTCTATACATTCCCCTTGGGGTTTTGAGCAAAACATGAAATACAAAGAGTAGATCTAAGATCTAAAGTTGCATATCTGCAGTTTGATTCAGAATTTCTGAAGTAAATATATTACACAGAAGATTAGATCTGAATGGAACATGGATCAGAAATCTAATCCATGGATCACCACAGTGAAAGGAAGAATCCCAAACACCGGAGATCTCTCCTCCAAAAGCATGCCCAAGCTCCCTGCAACTCTGCTCTTGCAAATAATGTAGTTATGGGAGAGAAACTGCACTGTTGAATCTAGCAATGGTCTGGCCTGATGCCAAGATCTGATTATGTAGCTTTAATTATCCAACACTCTCTTATCAGGAGGATAGAAGGCTCTCCCACTGAAAAGAGACACCATAATCGCCTAGATCTGAATAGATCTAGCCTCCACTTGCTGCAGTTTACAAGGACAACCAAACCTTCAATAGGATCTACGTTGTAGTTGGGAGATGTAGCTTGCCCAAATGTCTGATGGTGGACAAGATCAGCAAGACTCCTCCAAGAGCTACTCAATGGAAGAGGTGGGATTCTAGATCAGGAACACCCTAGTGCTAAACAACACTATTCTCAGCTAAAAAATAAGAGAATAAGAAATGTCTAAACATAAAATATCTTCAGAAAATCATAATCATGAACAACCTCCTCTTGATGTCCTCATATTCCTTTTATAAGTTATAAATCCTGCCAAAGCCTAAACCATCTCAATGATTTAGCTCTGTTCACATGTGTAGCCTCCAACTAGAACTACATTGTGCATCTAGGAGGTTCATTGCATCTAGATAGCATTGATGATTTTGTCTTGGTTGACTTGGTCAACTGATCCAGCCTCTTTGACACTTAAGTGTGCTTATGAAAATGGCTCAGATTTATCCTTGTTCACATTGAGCATTGATTTATTTGCTGATTTAGTAGTTTTATTGATCCTCCTTTACAATTTTATTCAGAAAAACAGGAAGCAAAACAAAATTGAATATTCCTATTAGCTTGGGCTAATTAGGAATATTAAAAATATAGAGTATCAACAAAAAGCCTAAGTTTAATACTTAAAATTTGAACTGTCTTCTCGGTTCTATGCAACCAATATTTAAAGGAAAATTACATAACTGTTTATGAGTAAAACTAGCTACAGGTGGATACTCGTATTATAATTGTAAAAGGACTATTAGACTCTTGATTTGATATGAGAGAAAATAAAGAGTCCTACTACTTTCAGATAATGTCCTTTGACTCCATCTTTGACCATGATTGTAGGCTCACTTTCAATCAATCTGGACCAAGTTAGTAGGATAGAATCCATGTAGGAATGATTCTAGAAACACCCATGTGACCCAATTCTTCGTTTGACACCTGGAACTTGATAAACCATGAGAGTAGCTATGGAATACATATTTAGTTGTAGAAGAGGCTGCATTCTGTAGCTAAATTGTGAAAATCTATCCAAATAGCAAGAGCATGAAAATATAATATGGCAATCATTTTAATGCATCCTTAAGACGAAACCTAGCATTCTTCATTGATTGGGGTCTATGATCTTATGGAAAAGTGATGGAAAGAGGTGAGAAAAATTGTCAAAAAGAGGGTAATCCTGAGGTTCAACATACCCCCACTGCAAAATCATTGCATGTCCTCATGAAATTTTTCAAAAATGTGAGTTCTTCTTCCCTATTGCATTTGCTCGGATACCTCTTCTATCACATCCAACTTTATTATTTTGTTCTTCTTTAAAGTCACTATCATTCTGGGCCTTTTCATAAGAAGTTTGAACTTGAGGTTAATTATTTCTCCATTCAATAACTTGTTCTTCTTCTTCAATTTCCTATTTTTCTTATATAACATCCCTAGATGCAGAATGGTATTATCATGAATTGCCTTGTCCAATTTGTTTTTCTCCTTCAAGGTCTCATTCTCCTATTTGATGTGTCTGTGCAATATCTCTAATTCATAAATATCCTGCTTAAGAGCATCAATTAGAGGTTCTTGTGGATTGACAGGAGGTTCTAGGTTCATTGAGGCACTTCTTCTCTCCAATGATTCTACATAATCATATATCTATTGCTGAACTGGGTCTATGCCAGGAGATCTTCTGATGGGGCATTCTTCAAGATGATAAACATGAAAATTTTGAGGACTATTTGCAGGAGAGATGTTAATAGGTGATGATATTGGGGTTTCCTCTTCTATATCTATAAGCTCTGTCCCTTTTGATAATATCTTCTTCATGGTACCTCTAAGTACAGAGCTCCTTAGTTTTGGAGGACTTTCATTCCCCTAATTTGTAACCTTACTCTCTTTTATTTTCTTTCCTCTTGTCTTGATTTGTTTCCTGATTTCTGTCAGTTCCTCAGAAATTGTATTTTCATTATTCTTTTGTAGTGAAGTTTCAAGTATGTTTTCAACATTTATATCAATCTTCTTTCTTATGCTTCTCCTGACATTATCTTCCTTGGGTGGTGACTCTGGTGGTTCTTGAAAATGATTCCTAACAAGGAAATCCTCCTAGGTATCTCCTGTGCTTCTTAAATGAAATTCAATCAATATCTTTACCAACCCATGATGATGCATGGTGGTCTCTATGAACTGTATTCTCTTTTGTACATTTGAGGCCATCCTTATTAAACTATTTAGCAGAAATAAAGGAAGATTGATTTCACCATTTTCTAGGAAATTAATCAATAAATGAATGTGGTAAACATAAATGCATCCAAACCTTCCTTCCCAAGTTATGAATTTTGGTAAAATCAAGAGCATATTCCTCCATTTAATTTTAAGAGCTATACTGGGGATTCCTTTTCTAAAAATTGAGACATCCATACCTGGGTTTTTAAGTATCACCTTCCATGATTCACTGTGAAACTCCTTGTTCTTGAACCATCTTTCACCATGCCTTGGAAGTTCTGTAGCCTCATCCATGAATGACTCAGTCACTCAAATTTGACATCCCCAATTTCTACTTCGGTTCCATCAAAAGACCGAGCAAATGATTTTGTAATCTTCTTATGAAAACCATTGAATTTTTCTATGAACCTCAGTCATCCAACTTTCTGTAGCAATTCTTTGATCTATGGGTATCCTTCCATGCACTTTACCCCCACTAGTTCTGTTCTGACAATTAACCCCATCCTTCTACTATGCAGAGTTTTTTTTCAACCTTCAGAATTACCCCTCTGTTTTATGGAAATGAAATAGTTGCGGATTTGATGGAGGGTTATGGATAGTTTATAGGAGTAAGTAGATGGTAGGGTATTGGAGAGATGTAGACAAGTATGTCACGTCATAGATCATGAACATTTGTCATCAACAAGGGTATTAATGGTGGACCGTTATGCAAATTTATACGAAGGATATGGCTGATATATAGTATGATGAATATTGCAATCAATTCAAATGATGAGTTGTCAAGGAAACATATGAATGTTCATATTATACATATTTCATGTTTTTAATCATGCTATTAAAAATAAATTTTTGCACTTTACCTTCAGAACTTAACCTTTTTTTTTGTTGTTTTCTTTGGTGTTGATCCTTAGGTACTCTTTTTGGCATGTTGGTCTTCAAATCACAATCCTTTAATCCCTTGAAATCATCATGTTAGAATTGTTGAAGTGCCTGCAGAATAGAATCAGCTGCAGAATGTACTCAGCTGCAGAATGTGCTTTTTAAAGTATGGAACATGAATATGAAATGGAATGAGTAAAAAAAGATGGAATGAAAGTGAAATATGACTTATGGAATGAAACGGTTAAAATGACAGTGGAGTGTGATGGAATGAAAATGAATTTGAAAATTATGAACTGCAAATATGAATGTAGTTTTGTGTCACTACTTATTACAGAAAAGAAAATGGAAAATATAGGATGTCATAAATATCTGATTTTCACCCTGTATTTTCTGTATAAGTATGCCAATCATTGATTGGTTTTAATACTCATACACCTTATTTTTTTATTTTATTTTATTTTACTTTATTATATATATATATATGAAAGTAGAAAACAATAAAAGCTAAGTTTGTGAAGAAGAAGAATTCTTCTTCAGTAACTTCATATCAATATTGTCTTGAAATTTCTTGAAAAAATATTCTTTTGAAAGTGGTTTATGATATACTTTCAACTGATGACCATTCAAAAGAAGAGGTACCTTTTGTTCATCTATTGTCCTTATCTTCACTGCTCCATTATCAAAGACTTTTTCAATCTCATATGGTCCAAGCCAATGAGTCTGAAACTTTCCTTGAAAATCTTTGAATTTTGAATCGAACAAAAGTGCCCAATCCCCTGCTTGAAATTTTTTCTCTTTGATATACTTATCATGCCATTTATCCCTTTGCTGTTGGAATATACTGGTTCTTTGAACTGCATCTTTTCTGATTTCATCTAACTCATTCAGTTGCTCCAGTCTATGTTTTTGTGCTTCTGATAAATCAAGTCCCAATTGGACTACCATCTTGAAGGTTCTGATCTGAAACTCTATAGGGAACATGACTTGCTTTCCATAAACAAGTTCATAGGGAGTATGTCCTATTTTGTTCCTCCATGTATTTTTGTAGGCCCATAAGGCTTCAGGAAGCCTTTCTGCCCAATATTTTTTGTGTGGATGAACAATATTAGTGAGAATTCCTTCAATCACCTTATTGGTAGATTCAACTTGATCATTTGCTTGTGGATGATAAGTAGTAGAATTTCTATGCTTGATCTTATAATCTTCTATGAGCCATTTCACTACCTTTGATGTAAAATTAGTTCCCTGATCTGTTACAATTTCTCTTGGAACACCAAAATGAGTGAAGATATCCTCAAAAATAAAATTAACTGAAGATCCTTCATTAGCAAAACGTAATGCTTTAGCCTCTACCCATTTAGTGACATAATCAGTGCATACAAAAATATACTTCTTTTGTTTATATGGAGGATTAATAGCTCCAACAAAATCCAATGCCCATTTTTCAAAAGGTTCAATGAGTACCTGAGGTTGCAATGGCATTTCATTTGAAGGAGCAGGTTTCCCTACCCTTTGGAAACTGTCACACCTTTTGACATATTCTTTGGCATCTCTGAAGATGGATGGACAATAATATCCTAAATGAAGGATTTTATAGGCTGTCCTCTTGTAAGAAAAATGTCCACCACAAGGTTCATCATGACATGCTTTAAGAATTTCAGGAATTTCATCTTCTCGAACACATCTTCTAATAATTAGATCTAGACATGTATTATATAATTCATTAGTAATCCATGGGTATCTTACACTTAATTGAATGATTTTTCTTTTCTCTCTAGAAAGAAAATGTGAATTTAATTTTCCTGTAACTAAGTAATTGGAAATATCTGCAAACCAAGGGGTTTGAGTAGTTACTGCAAAAAGATATTCATCAGGAAATTTATCTTCAACTCGAGTGTCATCTTTGATATTTTGAATTCTAGACAGAAAATCAGCCATTGTGTTTTGTTTTCCAGGTCTGTCTAGAACAATAATGTTGAATTCTTGCAGAAGCAATAACCATCTTGTAACTTTGCCATTAGTAACAGATTTATTCATTAAATATCTAATTGCAGAGTGGTCTGTATGGACAAAGGTTTCATGGCCGGTTATGTAATGTCTGAATTTGTTGATATCATGAACAACAACTAAGAATTCCTTTTCAATTACAGTGTAATTTAACTCTGTGGGAGTCAAATTATTGCTTGTGTAATAGATGGCATAGGGGATAAAGTCCTTTTGTCCTAACACAACTCCTAGAGTTGTATCTGAAGCATCTGTTGAAATGTGAAAAGGTAGTTTCCAGTTTGGCCCTCTTAATATGGGCACTTCAGAAATTTTTGCTTTTAAAATCTCAAATGCTAACTAGCAATCAGAATTCCAACTAAATTCACAATCTTTGGTGATTAGTTTGAAGAGTGGGGATGGTATTTTGGTGAATTTTTCTATAAATATTCTATAATACCTTGTGAATCCTAGAAAAATTCTAACATCCTTTTGGCAACTTGGAATTGATATCTTGGAGATGACTTTAACTTTAGATTTATCAACTTTAATTCCATCACCTGAAATGTGATGTCCTAAAACAATCCCTTCTGTAAACATCATGTAACATTTTTCATGGATTAGTGAGAGTTTTGCTTCCTTACATATTTTAAGAACCTTTTCCAAATTTTCTAAATCCTCTTCAAATGTATTACCATGAACTGTAAAGTCATCCATATACACCTCTACACAAACATGTATTAGATCAGAAAAATTCCTAATACTGCCCTTTGGAATGTTGCAGGTGCATTACACAATCCAAAAGGAAGTACTCGGTAGGCATAAGTCGCCCATGGACAGGTTAATGTGGTTTTATCTTGATCCTCAAGTGCTACCTGAATTTGATTATAACCACTAAAACCATCCAGGAATGAGAAATACTTCTTACCTCCTAATGTATCTAACACTTGATCTATATAGGACAAAGGAAAATGATCTTTTAGAGTAGCTTTATTCAATTCTTGATAATCAATGCATACCCTCTATTTAACATTATTTTTGGGCACAATCACTAAAGGAGAAACCCACTGACTGTCTGAAATTGGATAAATGAAGTTTACATTCAACAATTTTTGCAACTCCTCTTTCACAATTTCCCTAAGATTTGGATTCATCCTTCTTTGAGGTTGTCTGATAGGTTTGCAATTTTCCTAATGTAAATGTGATGTATACAAGTCTTAGGAACAATTCCTTTCATGTCAGTGTATTCCCATGCATATGCAGAAGAATGTTATTGTAATGTTTTGATTAGTTTTTCCTATTGTAATTTCTCCAAGTTATTATGTTAAAAGTTGTCCCTGGAAAGATTTCAACTGTAGAGCTACCAAATTCTTCCATAGAATAAAGAGACGTTTGCCTAGATGACAAATATTCAATATTGGATTTTTCTTGAAATTTATCATGTTCATATTCTGGAGATGATTCATAATTTTCTATTGTATTTAAGATTTGTCTATCTTCACTAATGGTTGAAATAGTAAAGAGAGTTTGTATATCATCTTAATCATCAATCCATTATTTATTCATCTATTTATGTGATTGTTCTTGCTGGAGGATATAGAGTGAATTTCTTAGTTGAGTTACCATCATAAATATACATGTCACCAGATCTATAGCTAATGAAAACATCAGCTGTAGCCAACCAAGGTCTTCCTAGTATGAGTGGGTGTCCTCCTAGATTGTTCTTAGGGGTTAAAATCATAAAATAAATAGGTTATTACTAAGAATATAGGGACACTGAAATATCTTCTAAAACACCATCTGGCTTGATTACAAATTGTTTTTCTAATTGTAGTAATGTAGGTGTATAAAGAAGATTAGGAAGCTTTAGTTTTTCCATGGTCTGTTTTCTCATGATGTTTATTGCTACCCCTAAATCATCAATGTATTTGGAATTTCAACTCCATTGATATGTGTTTTTACAATTGGACTTCCTAGATCTAAATATTTGTGAATGGCAATTTTTCCCATCATTATGTATGCTATTTTTCCTACAAGCTAAATTCTTTTTATTTCTTTTGTTTTTCTTCCCGTTTTCTTCATACTCAACTCCTTTATTGTTTTAGCTAAAATTGGAATTACCTTGATGGCTTGTAACAAAGGGATTTTGATACAAACATTTTTCAATTCATCTAGAAAACCATAATTAGGAAACATAATATGCTTTTCTACCCCTTTATCAACTTGTAATCTTTCAGGAAAAGGAGGTGTAGAAGTAGATATTGATGGTTGCTCTGTGATAGGATTTGAGTTTATTGGTTCTTTTTGTTTTTAATTTTCAGACTTTTGGTTTTGAAGAGATATTTTTTCTTCAAAACTTTTATTGTGTTGTAGAGAATCTTCCTCAGAATTGTCTTGTTCTTGAATGACTACAAAAGGCTTTTTCTTTTCTAATATCCTACCAGATATAAGTTGGACATCATTAATATATAGAGGAGTAATCATGTAGGTTGGAAACTGATGTCCTTATATCGTATAAGTATTCTGAGGGTTTTTATTGTTGGGGTTTGGTAATGGTTGGGCATGTAACTGATTTGGTCTCTAAGGGAATGATAGTGAGAGTTGTGGATTTTGGTTTTGGTTTTGGAGTTGGGGTTGTTGATTTTGTTAAGGAATTTGTTGGGGAGAATAGTTTGGATATGATGGAGGATATTGATAGTACTAAGAGAATATTCCATATGGATTTTGAATTCTGTTGGGTCCCAGTAATTTTAGCATATTGGCAAGACTAAAACTACAGAGACAACATTATGAACCACTTTGGGATTCTAGGATCTAGCCCTCCTGAATCCAAAGAGGGATCTCTATTATAAGTGAAAAGATTGATTTATCTTTAAGGCTTGAAATATGATATTAGACTAGTTGTGAAGAATAAGGTTTTTGTTTTTTTTGGTTGGGCAAAGATATATGAAGGTGAAGGAAGTTTAAATGAAGGGTGAAGGTGTATGAAAGTGAAAGAATTGGTTTAGCTAAAAATATAGGCAAGAAGTAGCTTCAATCCATTGGGCTATGGAGTCATAATAGGATTTAATTGAAACAACAAGGTTCAAGAGTAGTCCATGGGGCAAGTCTTCTATGTCAAAGGATATCTTTTAGTTGATTTTATGGAATGAAAACAATAAGAGATGGAGAACAAACAAATGAAAAAAAAAGAACAGCCTAAGATCAAGTAAGTACTTTGAAACTATCCTGCTTTTTGCATGCACTTAAGGAAAGACACAAAATTAATCTAAGATCAGGTAAGTACTTTGAAAATAGCTTGCTTTTGATGCACTTTCAATAGAAAACATTTAAAAAACAAAAAGGAATAGCTTAAGATCAAGTAAGGACTTTGAACCTATCCTGCTTTCAGCATATTCAAAGGGAAACTTCTCAAAGCAACTGTTGGAGAAGAAACTAGAGGAAAGGGCTAACCATAGACTTCCCTAGTTCATTCTTTAATTAGAAAACTTTTCAAGACAACATTTAAGATAAACAAAGAATAGTCTAAGATCAGGTAAGTACTTTGAAACTAGCTTGCTTTCAACATACTCTTAGGGAAACTTTCAGACAACCTTTGGAGATAAAACTAGAGGACAGGGCTAACCATAGAATTCCCTAGTTCAAATCTACTTAGCATAAACTAAAAAATAACATTCAAGAACAATGTTTGAAGTTTAGACAGTAAGACATGGGCTCACCAACAATTCCTTAACTGCTTGGACTGTATTAAATCATTCTCAAATACACAATTGGATGAAAACATAAAGATAAAGCTTATCAGTGAGAGTAGGGTACTTGTAAGAGTAAATCGTAGCTCTATATTTGTTGTTCCTTATCAGAGAAAGTGGATAGAATGGAAACAAAAAGAAAATAATAGTTTACAATAAGAAACACATCACCATTGACATAGACTAAGATCCCATAAATCAACTTGTATTTGATGCTCAAACCAGTTACAATCATCAAGTCCAGTGGTTCTCTACAGCTTCAAACTTCTCATCTCAACTTAGGTATCTTCAATTACAAACAGAGCTTACAGTAGCTTCAAAAAACTATTTACATGCATCATATATTCAGAGATCAACCTTTATCTCATCTTTTACAAAGTATTTATAGAAGAAATGAGGAGGTGGGATGAGAGAAAAGATCTTTTAGGCTCAATTAATACAATTTAATGCTTCTTGGCCTTTGAGGGGCTCAATGGAGAAGATTTATGATATTTCCTCTATATTAATGGGTTCTCATTAAGTATTAAGCATGCTCGGCAGATTTTGTTGACTTAAAAACTCCTGAGGCGAGTTAGCAAAAACTCTGGCTGTCTTTTAGGAAAAATATCACCGACTGAGGAAATAACTATGCCTTCTGTGATTGCTTTGAGGCTTCAGGTGGATTTTGGTAGTTGGAGAGGATTCAATTAGCCTCTGATGTGGCAGTGGAGGCTTCTCGGACTGATAGATCTCCTTTTTTTTCCATAAAACACTGTTAATTTGCTTTTGATCTGTGTTTTAGACCTGATTAGGCTTAATATTTTTCTCCAGGTCTTCATACTGTCTTTAAATGTGTGGATTAGGCCTTTGATAGTCGAATTTATGCCTAAATCCCTCAAAACTGTGTTTATAACCTTTAAAAATTGATTTCTGCTTTGATCTCACCCTTTGACACTGATACTCTTTGTATAATTAAGGTTCACTATGTTTTGTTGCTTTTGCAGGCGTGCAGAGGGTTTTATAATGTTATCAGTGCTCATGAGGCACATATAAATTATGATGTGAACCCTGTAGATTGATCTTCTTCATGAATAGTGGCTTGAGGGATCGTCATCCCCGACTCTTGATTTTATTTAAAAAAACAGTGGAAAAGCTTTAAATCTTGCAAAAAACAAACAAAATTAAGGAAACCCGGTGAAAATAAGTCAGAGGTTGTTTTGGAGGCGAAATTTAATCGTGGCCATTGGATGAAAGCATCCAACGGTCCAGATCACTTTTCTGGGGTCAATCGGGGGGTGGTTGGATAAACGGTGGGAAGATTAAGTCCAGGTCGTTGATCTAGATTGTTCAACGGCTGAGATTGATCGGGGATTTTATAATGTGAAGGGGAAAAATTTACAGCGGAAAGGAGGAAAATGTAAGAAAAAGGAAGAAAATCTTTATCGCGAGCGAAAAAAAAGGTGGGAGTGAAGTTTGGATGCAGGACGAATAAGAGCCGTTGATCAAGAATGATGAATGGTCGGGATGAATTGGTAGAGCATTTGAGAGCAGAGGAGAAAGGGTGAATGAATTGGTGGTGAATTTACAGAAGAGTTGTCGGATTAAAAGAACGAACGGTGGAGATTTAATAAGAATATTCAATGTAATGGGGAAAGGTGGTTTGGCAGAAAACCAGAATGGTTTTCGCGCAGCTCTGAGGCTGTTTCAAAATTTTCCCAAAATAACGCGATATCACAAACCTGCTAACACGCGTCTTTTCAAAACTGCTTATATCGCGTAATTTTTTAGTGTTAACGTTCAAGAGCAACAATTATGCGATATGCAGTTTGGGCCTTTGGATGATGGGTAGAAGATCCAACTGTGCGGGTTGAGCGCAATGGATGAAAAGTTACGGGGTAAAGAGTTAAGTGGAGCCCATGGTGAAGAAAGGCGCAATACTTTATAAAAACCAAGGTTTAAACTGATTTACGCACATAACATGGTTTCCAATGTAAAAATGTAAAACTTTACATATGGGCAAATACATATGAAAACAGTGAAAATGAGGAGAAAAGAGGGCACGGGTGGTGGGACTGGGAGTATGGAGGAGGAGATCGACATCTAAAATGAGGACCGTTAGATCATGATATAGATCAACGGTGGAGATTAAATCGGGAATTGGCAATCAGAGGAAACAAGGCACCGGGCTAAGTATTTTTTTTTTTTGCCAATGCGATGGAGAGATGCGATGTGGGCCGTCTGATCAAAAGAGAGATCGACGGTGGAGATTAAATCAAAGGTCGAGACAGTGGAGGTTTATGTAAAATAAGGATGGGATGTGATGCAACTCTGGCCATTGGATCTGGCGGAATGGACGGTCAGGATTAAATCATATCGGAGAAAAATAAAGAGGCAAAAGCGCCGGGGCTTTTGAACTTGCGATATGCGATTAAGCGCCGGCTGTTAGATCGGTTTGAGAGATCAACGGTCAGGATTAAATCGCAGAAGACATTAGTGGAAGGCAGAGGGAGGAGCACGATTAAATCTCAACCGTCAGTTCTTGTGGATTCGACGTCAGAGATTAAATCGGAGGGATCGCATCGGAACAGGAAAAAAGGGGCTTGCAATTTTTCACTGGGAAAAACTTGCGATCTCAATTAGCCAATGGAGCGAGAGTCGTCGATATAAAAACTAGATCGATGGTGAAGATTTAACCATAAAGGCAAAAGGCAGAATGACGGGTTTGGATGATGGAGCAATATGGACCGTTGGATCTAGGCTCAATGGATCAGATCAACGGTGGGGAATCGGCGGGAGGCAATAAACCATAAAAATGCGTGAAATGAATATTTGCGATGCGATAAGGTTTTGTGATATGATTTATCCGATGGCCATTGATTTGCAGAGATTGATGGCTCGGATTGATTTAAAACATGTCGTCGGGTTTTATAAAAAACAAAGGAAAATAAGGTTTCGAGAAGGATTTTTAGTGTTTTTAGCGCCCGATTGTGGGGCTATGGTTTTGTGAAGAAGATGAGGGGATCGGGGGTTTTTAAAGAAAATGGCTTAATCGCATCAGATTTTTTTGAAAGTAAAAGGTAACAAGGAAAATAGAAGAACCCGATTGCGATTGCGTAATGGGGGTTTAACTCCGGGTCATAGCTCCAGGTCTTATGCGCAGAAAAGGAGTTGGGGCTAAGGCCAAAGGGGCTTAAGGCCTTAATAGAAAAACACTGTTTTTTAGGATTTTTGAAGGGTTTTAAGGGTTTCGATAGATGATAGGAGGGGTTTTTAAAACCAAATAAGAGAAAATATAAGGTTTTAAGGGGTTTTGTAATGGTTTAGCAGTTAGATGAAGGGTTTTTGAGGGTTTTTATGAAGAGGGAGAAATGGGTGAATGGAGGAGTGAAAATGATAGAAGAATGGGCTCTCTTAAGTAGTTTTCTCTTGGTAAAACAACAATTTCTTTAGGATTAAGAGGGAAACAATAGTGAAGGGTAAATCAAAGGGTAAAGATCATCATAAGACTTCAAAAACTCACAATTTAGATATGAAATTGTTTCTTGAAGGCTAAAAATATTTAGCCACCATTTGGTATGACAAATATTTTATAGGTGGCTAACAACGGCTCCAACTTGGGATGGCAGCTCCTTGGAGGTGTCAAGAACCTCAGACAAGCTTTCTATGGAAGTTGATCAATGCCTTATCCATTGGACTGCAATTTTCATTTCTTTTGCTGGTCTTCTTTTTGATTTGACAGTGTTTGCAATCATTAGAAACAATGGAATTCTATCAAAACAAGCTTTCTACCTACCCAATCCTAATGATCTAACATTTTTTCTTCTTTCAGAGTGCATTTGGATTGGCAAACTCTTTTTACAAACATTTTAATCTTTTGAAAGCATAAAACTAGTTTATTTCTACCCTTATTTCTCCATGAACTCAGATTAAGCAGTTGAGTTCATAAGCTTCTCTACCTAACTACACTCTGTCAGGATTAGACTGTCTGACAGAATTTATTCTCTAAATTCTAAAACAAGAAATTTAAAAGCAAACAAACCAGGATTGAACAGTCTAACTTGTTGCTGAACTATGACATAAAAACAAGCTGCACATAGACTAAAATTGCAAAAAAGTAAAGCAAAATGGTGAAGGCTTAGTATCTGAAAGTTTAAGAACATCCTTCTCTCTTCTTCAGATCTGTTTTTTAGGCTTGTTTGAGTTGTTCTCTCTTTGTTATTTGGTTCAAGTTTTGGGCATATTAGAACCAGTTTTCTTCTATCTTTGGCTCAAGATTTAAACAAATTAGAGCCATGCATCTTTTTGAAACTCATAGGTTCAAATTTTGAGCTTGTTTGAACCTTTTTTCTTCTATCCTAATCTACATAACTGATAAGCCAAGATTAAATTGTTTGGAAAATCTATTTCACTAACCTATCAGCAATAAATTGAAAATTAATTAGTCATGATTAGGTTGTATGACTAACTAGGAGTGTGCTTCTTAGGAGTGGCATTTGAGCTTGCACACTTTCAGATTTTGTTTCTCTTTTTCGGTATGGGGTTGTACCTTTCTTGTTTTTTAAAATTCGCCCTCTTTTCTCTTTCTATTGTTTTTGTATTTTTTCATTTTCTAACTTTGAATGCAATTATGAGTATGATATTCACAATGAGAAAAAATAAAAAGGCTTTCAAACTGATGTGGTCAAGAAAAATAATGTTTGAGCATCTTGCCATTGACAGGACCTCAAAAAATTTCAACTCCATTCAATTCTTGCAAGAAATAAGCATTTTTACCAGCAGTAGAATGAATGAGATAAGGGCCAAGCCATAAGTTATCAAATTTCCCATGCTTGCCCTTATCTTCTCTCCTTGAATCCCACTTTAAAACTTTGTCACCAATGTTGAAATTACTGCCCTTTTTTCTTCTATCAAACAGCTTCTTGATGCTTTCTTTCTTTTGTAATGCTCTATTGTAGACTTCCTCCCTGGTTTGTTGAAGATGTATAGTCTGATTAATTCTTCTGATCATGTCATTGTCTTTAGACTGTACTTCTTGGATCAGCTTCATGACTGGCACTCCTAGGCTGGTTGGAAAGATTGCATCTATTCCATAAACAAGCTGGTAGGGTGACATTCCAATTTATTTTTTAAGTGTTAATCTGTCAGCCCAAAGTGCATGTACTAGATTTTTGTGCCATGATTTCTTATTGTCCTCCAACAACTTCTTGATTATGTTTACCAAACTCTTATTTGAGGATTCTGCCAGCCCATTACCTTGAGGGTAATAAGTAGTAGAATGTCCCAATGTAATATGATATTTGTGACAGAATTCAACCATCTTTTTGGATCCAAATGCAACAACATTTTCGGTAATAATCTTCCTATGACAGCCAAATCTAGAGAGGATATGATTTTCAAGGAATTTTATAATGACAATCATTGGCTTGCCTAGAAGGGATGGCTTCTATCCACTTGGTAAAGTATTCTGTTGCAGTGAGAATCCATCTATGTTTGGCAGATGAGGGTGGATGTATTTCTCCTATGAAGTCTAGACCCCATTGTTTAAAAGGAGCTTAAACAATGATTGGATGCAAAGGTAAGGGAAGAAATTTTCTTTTGCCTTCAAAGAGTTGACATTTATGACAGGCAATAATCATTTTATGGACATCTTGAAAGAGGGTGGGCCAAAAGTAACTAGCTCTAAGGATTTTGTTGGCAGTTGTCTTCCAATAGAGGTGGCCTCCACATTCTCCTTCATGGAACTCATGCTTGATCTTATCTGAATCATTCTCAGGTAGACATTTAAGCAATAACCCACTAGCATTTTTCCAATATAGACATTTATCTAAAATGTAATAGTTAACAACTTTTAACTTTAAAAATCTTGCCTTTCTTTTAGACAAACCAAGAGGTGTATTCAAATTGAGAAAAACATATAAAATATTAGCATACTAGGAGGAATTCATACAATTATTTTTCAACAATGGGAGTTGAAAATTCCTCCTGTTCATCGAATGCATTTATCATGTTTATATCAAGAGCTTCAAAATTAAATTCAACCATTAATCTTGCTAGTCCTTGGCCTTTTATGAGTTTAGTGGGCTTGATTTCTAAATCATATTCAAGTATCACAGCTATCCACTTTCCTCTTTTTCCATCTGGGTCCTGTGTTAGAATGTCTTTTACAACTGAGTTTGGCACAAATGCAATTATGTGGGAGTGTAAAATGTAAACTTTAAAGTCTTTTAAGGCTTTGACTAAGGAAAAGGATTGTTTTTCCATGATATTGTACTTCAGAGGTGAATCTCTCAATGCCTTACTAAATAATGCAATTGACTGCTCTTGTCCCTTTAGATTTTTCTGCAACAGGACAATAGCCAATGTATGTTCTGATGCAAATGAATAAATGAAAAAAATCTTTTGTAAAATCAGGACTTATAAGAGCCGGTGTTTTGGTTAATGCTTGTTTTACCAGTTCAAATGATTTCTTTACTTCTAAGGTCCATTTAACTCCTTATTTCTTTAACATGTTTGTTATATTTCTAAGGAGTTCAGCTAAGTTGGGTATGAACCTTCTCAAGAAATTAATCTTTCCGAAGAAAGATTGAAGTTCCTTGATGTTTCTAGGATGATTGAT
Organism: Pinus albicaulis; assembly: GCA_034641835.2. NCBI lineage: Eukaryota > Viridiplantae > Streptophyta > Pinopsida > Pinales > Pinaceae > Pinus > Pinus albicaulis. The sequence goes on from CM076569.1 coordinate 970,670,217, forward strand.
TTGCAATATACCCTCAATCCTATTTGGGTCTATCTTTATCCCCTATTCTGATATGATGTGTCCAAGTAGTTTACCTTCTTGGAGACCAAACATTGTTTTCTTTGGATTTAAAGATAACCCATATTTTTTGCATTTCTCAAAGACCTTTCTCAAGTGTTCTAGGTGCTCTTCATCTGTTTTGGAAAAAACAGTGATATCATCAAGGTAAATAATGATGAAGTAGCCTAATTCTTTTGAGAATGCAATATCCATGGCTCTCTGAAATGTAGCACCAGCATTCATTAAACCAAAGGGCATTTTCACATACATGAAAGTGCCCCAAGGTGCAGTAAAGGTTGTTTTGAGTTGATCATCAGGATGTACTAAAATCTGATTGTATCCTGAGAAGCCATCTAGCAAAGAAATTCTTTTAGAACCAACTACCTTTTGTAAAATGTGATCCATCTTGGGTAATGGGTAGTTTTCCTTTAATGAGGCTTTTTTTAAGTTCCTAAAGTCAATACAAAGCCTTATTTATCCTGTTTTCTTCCTAACTGACACTAGATTAGACACCCATTCTGAATATCTAATAGGAACACTAATTCCAGCTTCATACATTTTCTTGATTTCTTTCTCAACCAAAGGTAATTGAATAGGGTTGATTCTATGCAATTTTTGTTTAAAAGGTTTTTGGTTTTCTTTGAGGGGTATCTTGTGTTGAATTATTTCTATGTCATAGGACTTTAGATCCTCATAACTCCATGCAAATACATCAGAAAATTCCTTAAATAGTTCAATGTATTTCAGTTTGATGTGATCTGGTAAAGTTTTAGACAATTTGATCATTTATGGTTTTAGTTCACTGCCTATATTACACTCTTCTACCTCAGTTTCAATAGGCTCCAGTTTTGGTTTCTTGGCAACATCATTGAAATCAAACAAATCTTCTAATGGGACCAGACCTTTTGGCAAATTTTGAGTATTAGATTACAATGTTTCTAAGTCTTCTATTGGTAAATCTGCACTAATCTCTGTGTTATGTTCAATTTTATTAGCTAACATATTTATAACAGCAATTTTCGGAGAGTTTACTTCTTCATGAAGCAGATTTTCCTCAGTAGGAGAGTCATCTTCATACTCTGAATCCGAACTTGGTAGCTCAAATTCATTTCTGGACTGTAAGAAGTCTTCTATTTGTTTGTCTCCATCAAACACTTGCCAATATTTTTCATTATCAGGGACAGATGGTCTAAATTTGATTCGAGTTGTGCATTGTTTAGTTTCATAAGGAGTTAGGCACGTTCTAGCAGCAAAAGCTAAACCATTAGCTTGGATATTTTGGTTTCTTGGGACAAAGATAAGTTTGAATTCCTCAAATGTTTTCAATAAATCCACGACATCATTTCTATAGGCTCTAAGTCTGGGATGTTTTACAATGTATTCCCCATTTACTTGCCTAATTATTATGTTAGAATCACCATGAACCTTTATTCTTTTGGCCCCTAATTTCTTCAATAAGTGAAGGCCTAAAAGGAGGGCTTCATACTCAGCTATGTTGTTGGTGCATTGAAAGTTTAATTTGAAAGAATTTCCTTAAGTATGATTTTTCAATGTATTGTGAAGCCACACTCCTACACCTGCATCACTCTTAGTGCAAGACCCATCAAATTTCATACTCCAAAGAGGACTAGTTTCAGATTCACTAGTTTGGTTACTATCCTCTTCATCTAGTGTGCTTTTGGATTGTTCTTGAAGATCAACACTATATTGAATTTGTTTTAGTTCCTCGTGTTTTTTATTGAGTTGAGGATTCTTCTCTTGACTCTCAAGGTTGAAAAGCAATGGATGACTGATTTTTAGCTCTAGTCCTGTGTTTCGTTTGCTAAGATTTTCTGATTTAACACACTGTTTTTACACTTCTGTCTTGTCTTCCTCTTTTTCTATATCTATCACTAATTTAGTTAAGGTTTCTTGCTCACTGAATGTTTCATCATTGAAAAGGATAAATGAATCAAGGCATGTATGTACAGAATAAAGAGGAGAGTTTTGTGGTCACTCTTGGCTGGTAACCATGTATTTCATATGAGATTCCCTATAAAGTCTTCTAGTTTGATTAAAAACAGGGATGGTAGCATATGTCATATCCATTTGCATTGTTCCTTGTAACTTAGCTCCCCATGATCTTGATAAAAACATACCATAATTGGGGGGTACATCAGCCACTACAATATCCATTACTAAACACTTGGCTGGAATTTGTGCTAAGTTTGAGATTGGTTTCTGTTTTGAGGAGCTGATTGATTTTGACTTGCTTGTGCTCTCTCAAGTATGTTGGGAAAAAATACCGAGAGGGGGGTGAATCAGTATTTTAGGCTGAACAATTTTTCTTTCCTTTTCTTTCAAAACGACCATATGTTACAGTATTGCATTCAACATGTATGTCCAGATATCTTATTATGCTTTTACTTAGAGAAATGCATCAGATAAGCACTAAGCATGAACAGAAACAATAGAACAAACCATTAACCATGAACAACACATATGGACACCAGGATTTAAGGTGGAAACCCAATTCGGGAGAAAACCACCGCTGCTGTAATCTTAGTCTTCAATATTTTATTATAGAGAAAACCTTTTACAATTTATGCTGGTGAAGACTCATACCAGCACGCAGGCTCCCACCTGCAGAAGGCTACAACCTTCTCTCGTTTACCAGCCTCTCCTGGAAGGAAGCTACAACCCCCTGACTGAAAGCTTCGACCTTCAGCACCACTGTGGACCTCGTTTCATCAATTTTCAGACTGGATCACACAGCCGCAACCCCAGACTTTAGAAAATGTATGCATTTGACATCCCATTTGACTTTCTGGATAAAAATTCTTCAACAGACATGCGTTATCTCTTCATTGATTCTTCTATTTAATGAATCCCAGATTCATTCTTTCGATGGGTGCTACATGGACTCAGAATTATCAGTTAAGCATGTCGTCTATCCATATAGATATTCCTTAGAAGAATTCACTCTTCTTCCGCGCTAGGCTCTCTCACATCTGTCGCTTTCGAATAATGATCTTTGCCCTTTATATAGTTCTCGCCTTTCTCAATACCATGAGTCTAAGACCACTCAACCGCTAATGGTATTCCTTTGTCAATATTCCCTTTAGTTTATCCCCGGGGCTCTTCAAATTCTTTTTAATTTATTTCATTCAAACGAGGAAATTCAAATTATCTATGTGCGCCATGCGTTTAACCCAAAGTTTAACCCTTCGGATTTTATAAACAATATCCAATGCATTTCCATATGCAAGTGTCTTGTTGATGTGGTGAGTTCTGGAAGCGGAATAGCCATACATCTCAATCGCTTTGTATTAATAATTGTGCCAATCCAATTTGAAACCCCAATCTTTTTCTCCGCCATATAATATTATAAACATTAACGAGCCACTGACTCATCAGTAATATATATATCCATATAACTTTTTGGGTTCTTCAAATAATATTCAATCTTCGATTCCGGGCCCACATTGCAACTTACAACCGGCGGAAATAACATATGGCGGAAATGCGATATTGCGATCGTGTGATGTTGCGATCGTGCGATGGTGCGATGATCGCATATCGCAAACAACGGAACTTGCGATGGCGGAGGGCGATGATTATAATATGCGCTTTTGCGATTTTGCGCTGATCGCACATCGCAAATGGGAATTTTGCAATGGGCAATTTCTGAATCTGTAAACTTGCGCTCTTGCGATTTTGCGCTGATCGCACATTGCAAATAATCCATATCAACAAGACACTTGAAACTTCAAAACTGCGCTTTGCAATTTGCGCTCAAGTGGTAGGGACCACTTGTCCTGCCACATTCAAAGATTTAAAGTCTTTCCGCTGTTTAATCATACTTTCATAAATTTTCTTCATGCTTGGTTGTTGAAGGCTTAAATTCCCGAATTGATTGTCTTGAATAACTCTGCTCCTCCATAAATTAGATTTACGGGAATAAATTCGTTCCACTGTAAAGACGACTCTACTCAACACCATAATCAACTCTCCTCTGCAATTTGTGGCTGCGGCCCATGACAATTAATTCATCCTTACATTTCTCCCATCCTTCTTGAATGCGTGTTGATGTTCACCAAAATTCTGTTGCGCCTTTGTACTCTTCTCATTCTGTCTCTGCTCCTTCTGTTCATCCTCTGTTCTTTTCTACTGACCTTTGCCAAATCCTTTGCCATCAATGACAATATTTCCAACAATCTCCCCCTTTGGCATTGATGTCAATACTCTTCCTTTCTAATACTCTTCTATTCGTCTTGTAGAAGCCCTTCTTTGCGTGTCCTCCCCCTTTGACATCAATGGCAAAGGGTTGATCAAGATCTTTTGTACTACCATGCTCCCCCTGAGATCATGCTGCATTATTGAACATAGTATTGGCAGATTGCATATGATATTTTCAGGTAGAGAAATATTGGGAAGATCACGAACAACTTTAAGTCTGCTTGATTTGTTGATTTGAGAGAAGCTCAGATGCCCCAACCTTCTATGCCATAGCCAATTTTCTGAAGATTTACTCAAACAACATTGTTCTTTGGGGTTCTTCAATATATACGGGTTGTTTGGAGTTCTTTTTCCTTTTATAATTGCTTTACCTGTATCAAGATCATGTACCACACATTCTTTTGAACTAAAGACAACTTCAGTTCCTTGATCACACATTTGACTTACACTTAACAAGTTATGCTTTAATCCATCCACATACATGAATTTCATTAGCTTTCACCTTATCCTTTAGGAAGACAGACCCTTTACCTTTAATTACCGCAGGAGTATCATTTCCAAATGTAACATTCTTCTCCTTTTCTAGAGCACTATATGCAAGAAGTTTGTCTTTATCACCTATCATGTGTCTTGAGCATCCACTATCAATGTACCATTGGTTCTCTTCATCTTCTGCAAATAATGCTATGCCACAATTTTCAACCTGTAACTCCTTCTTTTTCCATACTTTGGATCTTGAAGAAACACGTTCTCTTGGCTGAACTTTGCTCCTGCATTCAGATTCTTCATGGCCAAAGTTATTGCAATAAGTGCATTCAACTTCATTTTGAAGAGGAGAAAAGTTGTTATAAGTATTCTTCTTTGCTTCAATATCAATCCTTTTCTTTCTTTCTTCTCTTGTCATAATAGTTTTATATGCTACACATTGACTAGCTTTATGACCAAAATTGTGACATGAGAAACATTGTCCATTGAAGAAGAAATTTCTGCGATCATAAGATCTTCTAAATGAATTCATCTGTTGATTAGTGTTTCTTTGAAAGACATTTCTGTTAGTGTTTTTTGAATTGAAATGATCATTCTTTACCTGTAAATATTCTTTATTCCCTTGCTGAGTGGCAGCATGTTGTAAACCAGCTGTAACTGCTTTTAGATAATTTGGTGCTGATGCCTGAGAAGACTCTCCAATATATCCAAGACCTGTCTTTATAAGAGGAGAACGTTGTACCTTGATAATCTCATCTAAGGTTTCAGACCCTTTAGCAAATCTAAGATTTAGAGTCTTTACTTTCCCAAGTTCTTTTCTTAGATCTACTACTTCACATTCTAATTTCTTATTGTGTTTCTCTTTATCTTCAAGCTGATTTTTCAGAGTTTCTATGATTATTTTGCTCTCTTCTAAGCAAATTTTGAGTTTATTGTTTTCATTAAGAAAATCATTGTCTTCTAGAGCGTCCACAAAAGTATCCTCTTCTTCTCGAGATTCATTTTCAAATGCCATGAGAAGTCTCAGATCTTGTTCACCTTCTTCCTCACTATCAAATAACCCATCACTATCTTCATGAGTATAGTAACTCCTTTTAGAGCTAAAATGATTCTTAATCCTTCTTGCTACTTCCTTCCCCTTTTTATGTGTTTCTTTATAAGGACACTTAGCATCATAATGACCAACTCTTCCACAATCAAAACATTTGAAAGGAAGCTTACCTCTGAATCGTCCTGTGCCAAGTTGAAGTTTCTTTACGAAGTTTATCTCATCTTCTTCTGAGATATATCCTGATCCTTCTGTTATTTGTACTTCCTTTCCTTTTGTAGAAGTTCTAAAGACTGCTTCTTTGACTTCATATGGTCCTCCTCTTCTCATTTCATATGCAGTTAGTATGCCATGAAGTTGTACCACAGTAAGATTTTGAAGATCCTGCTTTTCTTCAAGAGCTGAAACTTTTGACTCAAATTTCGTTGTTAGAGATCTTAAAATTTTCTCAACCAAAGTGGTCTCAGTAATTGTTTCTCCCAGATTTCTCATGCGATTTACAATATCATCCAAACGTAGAAAGAAATTTGCAATGCTTTCTTCATTAAGAATTTTAAGATTCTCATATTGGATTCTGAGAGTTTGAAGTTTAGCACTTTTTACCTTTGCATCACCTTCATAGCTCAGAATGATTTTGTCCCATATTGCCTTTGCTGTATTCAGCTGCATGACTTTGACAAATTCTGATTCAGTTAGAATTCCTAATAAAGCATTGACCGCCTTTGCATTTGTTTCATAATTCTTTCTTTCTGTTGGATCCGTTGGTACTGCAACTGGATATTGATATCCTTGTTCAACAACCGCCCATACCTCTGCTCCCAGAGACTGAAGATAGGATCTCATCCTTTTTTTCCAGAAAATAAAATTGTTTCCATTAAATAGAGGAGGCATGATAGATGCTATTCCATCTTGATTTCTCATCTTGCTTGATCTTCCTTCTAGCGGCTAAGCTTTTTCAGAAGAACCTCCTCTGATACCAATTGTTGGGAAAAATACTGAGAGGGGGGGTGAATCATTATTTTAGGCTAAACAATTTTCCTTTCCTTTTCTTTCAAAATAACCATATGTTACAGTACTGCATTCAACGTGTATGTCCTGATATCTTATTATGCTTTTACTTAGAGAAATGCATCAGATAAGCATTAAGCATGAACAGAAACAATAGAACAAACCATTAACCATGAACAACACATATGGACACCAGGATTTAAGGTGGAAACCCAATTCAGGAGAAAACCACCGCTGCTGTAATCTTAGTCTTCAATATTTTATTATAGAGAAAACCTTTTACAATTTATGCTGGTGCAGACTCATACCAGCACGCAGGCACCCACCTGCAGAAGGCTACAACCTTCTCTTGTTTACCAGCCTCTCCTGGAAGGGATCTATAACCCCCTGACTGAAAGTTTCCACCTTCAGCACCACTGTGGACCTCGTTTCATCAATTTTCAGACTGGATCACACAGTCGCAACCCCAGACTTTAGAAAAATGTATGCATTCGACATCCCATTTGACTTTCTGGATAAAAATTCTTCAACAGACATGCGTTAGCTCTTCATTGATTCTTCTATTTAATGAATCCCAGATTCATTCTTTCGATGGGTGCTACATGGACTAAGAATTATCAGTTAAGCACGTCGTCTGTCCATACAGATATTCCTTAGAAGAATTCGCTCTTCTTTCGCGCTAGGCTCTCTCACATCTATCCCTTTCGAATAATGATGTTTTCCCTTATAGTTCTCGCCTTTCTCAATACCATGAATCTAAGACCACTCAACCGCTAATGGTATTCCTTTGTCAATATTCCCTTTAGTTTATCCCCGGGGCTCTTCAAATTCTTTTTAATTTATTTCATTCAAACGAGGAAATTCAAATTATCTATGTGCGCCAAGCCTTTAACCCAAATTTTAACCCTTCGGATTTTATAAACAATATCCAGTGCATTTCCAAATGCAAGTGTCTTGTTGATGTGGTGATTTCCGCAAGCGGAACAACCATACATCTCAATCGCTTTGTATTAATAATTGTGCCAATCCAATTTGAAACCCCAATCTTTGTCTCCGCCATATAATATTATAAACATTAACGAGCCACTGACTCATCAGTAATATATATATCCATATAAATTTTTGGATTCTTAAAATAATATTCAATCTTCGATTCCGGGCCCACATTGCAACTTACAACCGGCGGAAATAACATATGGCGGAAATGCGATATTGCGATCATGTGATGTTGTGATCATGCGATGGCGCGATGATCGCATATCGCAAACAACGGAACTTGCGATGGTGGAGGGCGATGATTATAATATGCGCTTTTGCGATTTTGTGCTGATCGCACATCGCAAATGGGAATTTTGCGATGGGCAATTTTTGAATCTGTAAACTTGCGCTCTTGCGATTTTGCGGCGATCGCATATCGCAAATAATCCATATCAGCAAGACACTTGAAACTTCAAAATTGCGCTTTGCGATTTGCGCTCAAGTGGTAGGGACCACTTGTCCTGCCGATTTCAAAGATTTAAAGTCCTTCCGCTGTTTTATTCAATTTTCTTCATACTTGGTTGTTGAAGGCTTAAATTCCCGAATTGACTGTCTTGAATAACTCTGCTCCTCCGTAAATTAGATTTACGGGAATAACTTTGTTCCACTGTAAAGACGAATCTGCTCAACACCATAATCAACTCTCCTCTGCAATTTGTTGTTGCGGCCCATGACAATTAATTCATCCTTACATTTCTCCCATCCCTCTTGAATGCGTGTTGATGTTCACCAAAATTCTGTTGCGCCTTTGTACTCTTCCCATTCTGTCTCTGCTCCTTCTGTTCGTCCTCTGTTCTTTTCTACTGACCTTTGCCAAATCCTTTGCCATCAATGACAATATTTCCAACAATATTCTCATCTTTTTCATCATCTCCTCCATCATTCTTTCCATCTTTGAGCTAGATGTGGAAGGTGTATATTCCTCTCTAAAGGACACTTTCTTCTCATTCCTCATTCTTGCTCTTTTCTCCATTAAATTAACTTCCACAACAAGGGCTCCTTTTTTCATATCTTCGAGAGTCAAAGGATCTCTCTCTCTCAGCTGATAGGCCATTTCAGGATCAAATCCTTCAAGAAACTTGTTTAAAGCTGAGCCTTGTGGACGTTTTAAGTTTGGGGGAAGGGAATTATAAACACTGTTGAACCTAGTGCAATAAGCTTGAACACTTTCCCCAGTGTTTCTTCAGAGATTGTTGTAGCCTGAAAGTATTTGGAGAGGGTTTTTCTTGACTTCCCATTTTTTTAAGAATAACTAATGGAAGGCTTGGAGATAATTAATACTGTGAGGGGTTAAGCCTTTAAACCATTTTCTTGCTTCTCCACCTAAACTTTGAGCAAATAATCTAAGTTTGATAGATTCATCATCAATCTCATTTCTGTCAAAATAGTCATTCATCTTATCCACATGTTGTGAAGCAGTAGTATCACCACTGGCATCATACAATGGTATCTTGGACTGATAGTCCTGTGGTAGATTGACTAAAGGTAAAGGAAGGAATAGAGGGGCATACCATGTTTCCATGATAGGAGGTTGTGGAAAAAGTGGGGGGTTTACAAGTGGAGGAGGTTGATGGAATGGTGTAGTTTGAATAGTGGATGTGTGGATAACAGAAGTGGATGGACCAGCAAGAGACTGTTGAGCAGATCTAGGATGAGAGGAACCAAAATTATGAAGGAAATGTGAATCAGGTGGAGTAGTTTCTTTGCTACCAAGATGTTCACTTCTATGTTGGGATGAAAGTGAAGGCTCTAAATCTATCTGATCTATATCATCAAGTGACCAAGTTCTAAATGGGTTTCTTAAGTCAACTTATGAATCTTGTAGAGCTACAAGGATTTCAGGAACAAAATTAGCTCTATGGAGTGATCTAAAAATAGTTGAAGCTTGGGCATTAGAAGATTTCCTAAGTATTATTTCGGGGTTATCAACTATCTCAGGAGGGTTTGGGTCAGGATAGGCTCTAGTATGAAATCTTCTAGAAGCGATTATGCTATGTTTTTCAGACCCAACTCACAAGAAAATTTTAACCAAATATGACAATATTTAGGAGGATAACTGATCTTTAAACAAGAAAAATTTAATCCTTAAAGTCTTCTTAAATGAGTTTAAATGATGTTATGATGATGATGGGTTTCCCAGTGGAGTCTTAAGGTTTGTTTAGGATTGTGGAGTCACCAGGTGGAAATTTTTAGCTCTTTTGGAGGTAAAATTTTTTATGGTCCACCACCATGTTTATTTGAAACCAATCTGAAATATTTTTGGGTTTTCTGAGTTTTTTTTCAGTCCTATGGGTTCTAAGAGTATCCAAAATCTGTTTCAACACTTATCTAGGGTGATGAGACAAATAAAGTTTACTCTTATGGCTAAGCTAGATGATTCCTTCAAGGTTTGATAAGGTCTATGAGAATCCTAAGGTTTACTTAGTTTGTCACTGACTCAAATAAGTCCTACCATGATTACCATTTTCTTGGTAGCGCTTGGAGGAAGCTACTTATACTGCACTGAACACTGAGTGTTGTGTTTTAAGGATTTTACTCAAAATTCCCCAGTGGAGTCACCAGAAATGTTGGGTCCCTGTAATTTTAGCAGATTGGAAAAAATAAAACTATAGAGACAACATTATGAACCACTTTGGGATTCTAGGATCTAGCCCTCCTGAATCCAAAGAGTGATCTCTCTTATAAGTGCAAAGATTTATTTATCTTTAAGGCTTGAAATATGATATTAGGCTAGTTGTGAAGAACAAGGTTTTTGTTTGTTTTGGTTGGGCAAATATATATGAAGGTGAAGGAAGTTTAAATGAAGGGTGAAGGTGTATGAAAGTGAAATAATTGGTTCAGCTAACAAGATAGGCAAGAAGCAGCTTCAATCCATTGGGCTATGGAGTCATAATAGGATTTAATTGAAACAACAAGGTTCAATACTAGTCCATGGGGCAAGTCATCTATGTCAAAGGATCTCTTTAAGTTGATTTTATGGAATGAAAACAATATGAGATGGAGAAAAAACAAATGAAAAACAAAGAACAGCCTAAGATCAAGTAAGTACTTTGAAACTATCCTGCTTTTTGCATGCACTTAAGGAAAGACATAAAAGTAATGTAAGATTAGGTGATTACTTTGAAACTAGCCTGCTTTTGATGCACTTTCAATAGAAAACATTTACAACAAAAAAAAGAATAGCTTAAGATCAAGTAAGGACTTTGAACCTATCCTGCTTTCAGCATATTCAAAGGGAAAATTCTCAAAGCAACTGTTGGAGAAGAAACTAGAGGATAGGGCTAACCATAGACTTCCCTAGTTCATTCTTTAATTAGAAAAATTTTCAAGACGACATTTAAGATAAACAAAGAATAGTCTAAGATCAGGTAATTACTTTGAAACTAGCCTGATTTCAACATGCTCTTAGGGAAACTTTCAGACAACCTTTGGAGATAAAACTAAAGGAAAGGGCTAACCATAGACTTCCCTAGTTCAACTCTACTTAGCATAAACTGAAAATAAAATTCAAGAACAATGTTTGAAGTTTAGACAGTAAGACATGGGCTCACCAACAATTCCTTAATTGCTTGAATTGTATTAAATCATTCTCAAATACACAATTGGAGGAAAACATAAAGATAAAGCTTATCAGTGAGAGTAGGGTACTTGTAAGAGTAAATCCTAGCTCTATATTTGTTGTTCTTTGTCAGAGAAAGTGGACAGAATGGAAACAAAAAGAAAATAATAGTTTACAATAAGAAACACATCACCATTGACATATACTAGGATCCTATAAATCAGCTTGTATTTGATGTTCAAACCAGTTACAATCATCAAGTCCAATGGTTCTCTACAGCTTCAAACTTCTGATCTCAAATTAGGTATCTTCAATTACAAACAGAGCTTAAAGCAGCTTCAGAAAACTATTTACATGCATTAGATATTCAAAGACAAACCTTTATCTCATCTTCTACAAAAGTATTTATAGAAGAAATGAGGAGGTGGGATGAGAGAAAAGATCTTTTAGGCTCAATTAATACAATTTAATGCTTCTCGGCCTTTGAGGGGCTCAATGGAGAAGGTTTCTGATATTTTCTCTGTATTAATGGGTTCTCATTAAGTATTAAGCTTGCTGGGTAGATTTTGTTGACTTAAAAACTCTTGAGGTGTTGACTTAAAAACTCTTGAGGTGAGTTAGCAATAACTTTGGCTGTCTTTTAGGCAAAATATCACTGACTAAGGCAATAAATATGCCTTATGTGATTTATTTGAGGCTGCAGGTGGCTATTGGTAGTTGGAGAGGATTCAATTAGCCTCTGATGTGGCAGTGGAGGCTTCTCAGACTGACAGATCTCCTTGTTTTTCCCTAAAACATTGTTAATTTTCTTTTGATCTGTGTTTTAGACCTGATTAGGCTTAATCTTTGTCTCCAGGTCTTCATACTGTCTTTAACTGTGTGGATTGGGCCTTTGATAGTCAAATTTATGCCTAAATCCCTCAAAACTGTGTTTATAACCTTTAAACATTGATTTATGCTTTGATCTCACCCTTTGACACTGCTACTCTTTGTATAATTAAGGTTCACTGTGTTTTGTTGCTTTTGCAGACGCACAGAGGGTTTTATAATGTTATAAATGCTCATGAGGCACAGATAAATCATGATGTGAACCCTGCAGATTGATCTTCTTCATGAATAGTGGCTTGAGGGATCGTCATCCCCAACTCTTGATTTTATTTAAAAAAACAGTAGAAAAGCTTTAAATCCTGCAAAAAATGAACAAAATTAAGGAAACTCGGTGAAAATAGGTCAGAGGTTGTTTTTGAGGCGAAATTTAATCGTGGCCATTGGATGAAAGAATCCAATGGTCCAGATCACTTTGCTGGGGTCAATCGGGGGGCGGTTGGATAAACGGTGGGAAGATTAAGTCCGGGTCGTTGATCTAGATTGATCAACGAAAAAGATTGATCGGGGATTTTATAATGCGAAGGGGAAAAAACTATAGCGGAAAGGAGGAAAATGTAAGAAAAATGAAGAAAATCTTTATCGGGAGTGAAAAAAAGGTTGGAGTGAAGTTTGGATGCAGGACGAATAAGAGTCGTTGATCAAGAATGATCAACGGTCGGGATGAATTGGTAGAGAATTTGGGAGCAGAGGAGAAAGGGTGAATGACTTGGTGGTGAATTTGCTGAAGAGCCGTTGGATTAAAAGAACGAACAGTGGAGATTTAATAAGAAGATGCAATGTAATGGGGAAAGGTGGTTTGGCGGAAAACCAGAATGGTTTTCGCGCAGCTCTGAGGCGGTTTCAAAATTTTCCCAAAATAACGCGACATCACAAACCTGCTGACACGTGTATTTTCAAAACCACTTATATCGTGTAATTTTTTGGTGTTAACGTTCAAGAGCAACAATTATGCGATATGCAGTTTGGGCCTTTGGATGATGGGTAGAAGATCCAATGGCGTGGGTTGAGCGCGATGGATGAAAAGCTACGGGGTAAAGAGTTAAGTGGAGCCCATGGTGAAGAAAGGCGCAATACATTATAAAAACCAAGTTTTAAACTGATTTACGCGCATAACATGGTTTCCAATGTAAAAATTTAAAACTTTACATATGGGCAAATACATAGGAAAACAATGAAAATGAGGGGAAAAGAGGGTGCGGGTGGTGGGACCGGGAGTATGGAGGAGGAGATCGGCAGGTTAAATGAGGACCGTTAGATCATGATATAGATCAATGGCGGAGATTAAATTGGGAATCGGAAATCGGAGGAAACAAGGCATGGGGCTAAGTCTTTTGTTTTTTTCCGATGCGATGGAGTGATGCGACGTGGGCCGTCTGATCAAAAGAGAGATCGACGGTGGAGATTAAATCGGAGGTCGGGATTGTGGAGGTTTATGTAAAATAAGGACGGGATGCGATGCAACGCTAGCCGTTGGATCTGGTGGAATGGACGGTCAGGATTAAATCGCATCAGAGAAAAAGAAAGAGGCGAAAGTGCCGGGGCTTTTCAACTTGTGATATGCGATTAAGCACTGGCCGTTGGATCGGTTTGAGAGATCAACGGTCAGGATTAAATTGTGGAAGACATTAGCGGAAGGCAGAGGGAGGAGCATGATTGAATCTCAACCGTCGGTTCTTGTGGATTCTACAACTGAGATTAAATTGGAGGGATTGCATTGGAATAGGAAAAAAGGGGCTTGCGATTTTATGCTGGGAAAAACTTGCGATTGCGATTAGCCGATGGAGTGAGAACCGTCGATATAAAAACTAGATTGACGGTGAAGATTTAACCATAAAGGCAAAAGGCGGAACGGTGGGTTTGGATGATGGAGCAATATGAACCATTGGATCTGGGCTCAATGGATCAGATCAACGATGGGGAAACGATCGTAGGATCGCATCGGCGGGAGGCAATAAACCATAAAAACACGTGAAATGAATATTTACGATGCGATTTTATATTTGCAATGCGATAAGGTTTTGTGATATGATTTAGCAGATGGCCGATGATCTACAGAGATCGACAGCCCAGATTGATTTAAAACATGTCGTCAGGTTTTATAAAAAACAAAGGAAAATAAGGTTTCGGGAAGGCTTTTTAGTGTTTTTAGCGCCCGATTGCGGGGCTATGGTTTTGTGAAGAAGACGAGGGGATCGGGGGTTTTTAAAGAAAAGGGCTTAATCACATCGGAGTTTTTTGAAAGTAAAAGGTAACAAGGAAAATAGAAAGAAACGATTGCGATTGCGCGATGGGGGTTTAACTCCGGGTCACAGCTCCGCGTCTTATGCGGAGAAAAGGAGCTGGGGCTAAGGCCAAAGGGGCTTAAGGCCTTAATAGAAAAAGACTGTTTTTTAGGATTTTTGAAGGGTTTTAAGGGTTTTGATAGATGATAGGTGGGGTTTTTAAAACCAAATAAGAGAAAATATAAGGCTTTAAGGGGTTTTGTAATGGTTTAGCAGTTATATGAAGGGTTTTGAGGGTTTTTATGAAGAGGGAAAAATGGGTGAATGGAGGAGTGAAAATGATGGAAGAATGGGCTCTCTTAAGCAATTTTCTCTTGGTAAAACAACAATTTCTTTAGGATAAAGAGGGAAACAGTAGTGAAGGGTAAATCAAAGGGTAAAGATCATCATAAGACTTCAAGAACTCAGAATTTAGATATGAAATTGTTTCTTGAAGGCTAAAAAGATTTAGCCACCATTTGGTATGACAAATTTTTTATAGGTTGCTAACACATTCCTTGAGCCTAAGGTTGAGATTTAGATTAAGATTGAGGCCAAGGTTGCTGCCAAGAATTCTAGTTTGGTGGGCGCTGAGTATACATTTGGTTGTTAAACCCTTGAGTTTGTGGCCCTTGCCATGGTCTTCTAGAGAAAAAACAAAGAGATTATGTAGGATTTGAAGTTGTTTCTTCTTCAAAAACAGCCTTAAGACCAGTAATTGAAGGACAACTCTTTGTTTCATGGTTTTCTGAACAAATCACACAGGTCTCTATGAATTTTTCATGAATAGGACATTCTCTTAAAGCATGCTTCTTTCTGCATTTGGGACAAAAAATAACTAAAGCATCAGTCTCAACTTTCTTCTTGTTTTGTAACTTAAGGGTGTTTATCTATTCACTAAGACTCTATAAATTTTTTTTTTTAAATTCATCAAGCATGTTTCCAATTTCTGCCCTACCCAATGTTCTAGTTGTAGATCTATTTACCCTAGCAAGATCAGGATCTCTTGGACCTTTCCCAGTTTTTGATTTTCCTCTTTAGAGATGAATATATAATTCCCCAGTGTTAGGTAATGGAAGCTGAGAGATTTCTCCCTTCCCCATCATGTTAAGGATATCTATCCACTCATCTCTAATGGTTTTCAACAAAAGAGCTTTTTAAAGTGTCTTGATCTAAATTTTCCATTTTTTCTCTTTTATGTTATAGTTGAATCTTTCAAGTAAATCCTCCAAATTTTCATCCTCTCTTTGCGTCATTTTAAACACTTCCTCCTTGTGATTAATAGGTATGAAATAATCCAAATACCTTTCTAGAAAGGCTTTCTTCATATCATTCCATGTCCTAATAGACCTAGTGATTAGACTCATGAACCATTTTAGAGTTGCTCCTTTCAATGTTGAAGGAAAAAATTTGAGTTTTTGAGCATCTTTTAAATAATCATAAGTTCTGCACAAGACTTCAAATTCAAATAAAAAGATTTCAGGGTCTTCACTTTTCAACCCATTAAAGTTTGGAAGGACAAAAGGTGAGATATTTTTCATGGTAGCATTTGTATCCTCATCAACTATAGGGAATCCAAAAGAACTCTCAATTACCCTATTTCTTCTACATCCTTCTGAATTTCCTCTACCTCTTCCTCTATCTCATCCTCTACCTCTACCTCCTCCAAATAGTACATTTTATCCATTAAAAATTTCTCCTTCTCCCTCTCCTCCTTCTTCTCCTCTTCCTGCCATGATAGATTCTTCACAGCTGATATAAGAATCAACCTACAAAGTTAACTGCTCTTCCTCTAGTTCCTCTATAAATGGTATGTTGAAGAAAGGTTCTTCTTCTTCCTCTTCACTAGGGATTTCTAACTCTTTAGCTAGAATATGTTCCCCTGTAGAAGTGAAAAAGGTCACTCCTTCTGTTAGAGACCTAGGATCTTCTTCCTCTAAGACTGCCTCAGTGGATGAAGTACGAGATCCTCCTAATTGGATTTATGACCTTAGAACTTCAGGAAGTCTATGGCTAGTGAAATATCGAATATGGGTTTGAGATGGAGGTGGATCACTTCTTAGTCTTGGTGGAGTGAGTGGTGTTGTAGGGATTAAACTCTCGCCTCTAGCTATGAGTCTCTTTCTCTACGCATATCATTGTTTTTGGATGTAAGAAATGAGGCTACCTAATTACACTTCCTCGGCAACGACGCCAAAATTTTTAGTCAATTTAGTGTCCTAAATTTTTTGCATTAATTATCAATCCAGGGTTTGTAAACTGATGAAGTGTGGTGCACTATATGCGCTTAAGTAACCTACTCCTTACTTCATTGTTTTATATTTTATGTTGTTTTGGGGGATTTTTGTTCTTTGATGTCTAAGAATGTTTAATCTAAAAGTATGAATATATTTAAGTGAATCTAATGAATTTTAGAAGGAAGAAAAGGAAGTGTTCCTAAATTAATCTAATTTTCATAAAATAAATCAAAAACTGTGGGCTAGTTAGAACCTAATTTGTGAAACAAAGCATCTCTCTTATCTTATTATTAGTCCTAATCCATAGATCTAATTCTAAGACTAAGATTGAAAACTGCAATGCTTATCTTAAGTGAAAGTAGAAAATGAAACAACTAATGTACTTTTGGTTACTTCAACATTCAATTATTATGTATGACCTTATTGAGATGGAGTTAAGTAATTGTTTGTACTTTAACCTGCTAATTTCCTAGAACAGTAAGAAAAGAATGCAATGAAAACATCTAAGGTATATTTATTTACTTCCAATATTCAATTATGGAGCATGATCTCCTTGAGATAGTGTTTAGTAACCAATTATACTTAATGAACTAGAAAACTAAGTAAGTCTGCAAAGAGGTAACTCAGAAATTGCACTCATTAAACATTCAACCATTCCATCTTGAAATATGATTAAATTAACCTCTTTTAGAATGATTTTTAGGAATATTAGTGTTTGCAATTAAATGAGGATCTGAAAGTAAAACATGAAAGCATGTAAGACTAACTAGAAAAAACTAGTGTATTTTTGACCTCTCTGTAACATTCAAATGTGAGTGTTAACCTCTTGAGATGCTTATGTGAGAAGTCAATTATGCCCTTGTATCTAAAAATAAAATGACAATATGCAAGGTAAATTCAACCACTGTATGTATAAGACATTTAACCATTTAGTTTAGGATTAGCATATTGAAAACGGCTTTTGGAAACATCTGTTGGCACAGTAATTGACAATTCTGCTCTAAAGAAATAAAGGACAAAACAATAAAACTAAGCAACTGTGATTTCTTATCATTTCAATCTTTAATTTAGTTTGAAAACAGAGCTTTCTATTTCCATGAAAAAACTTAGAAGAATAAGTCTGCACAGTTGTGATTTATCATTATGCTATTGATTGAAAACTGGAATGAAGAATAAGCCTAATTAGAAACAGATTTTCTGAAATAGAGTAGAGGAAATTTAACTAAAAACATAAATGAAAAACCTCCTTCAGAAGCAGGGGCCCTCTGCAACTGATGTGTATGGACTGCTAGCTGGTTAAATGCACTCAAACACTCATTGTCAACATGAACTTTGTGTTATGATTAAAATAAAGTATAAATACAGAGTATCAACAAAAAGCTTGAGTTTAACACTTAAAATCTGAACTATCTTCTCGGTTCTATGCAACCGATATTTAAAGGAAAATTACATAACTTTTTATGAGTAAAACTAGCTACAGGTGGCTACTCAAATTATAATTGTAATAAGACTGTTGGACTTTTGATTTTCCACGAGAGCAAATCAAGAGTTCTACTACTTTTAGATAGAATCCTTTGACTCCATCCCTGACCATGGTTTTAGGCTCAATTTTCTATCGATCTAGACCGAGTGAGAAGGATAGAATCCATGTAGGAATGATTCTAGAAACACCCATGTGACCCAATTCTTCGTTTGACACTTGGAACCTGCTAAACCATGAGAGTCACTACAGAATACATAGTTAGTTGCAGAAGAGGCTACATTCTGTAGCTAAATTGCAAAAATCTGTCCAAATAGAAAGAGCATGAAAATATAATATGGAAATCATTTTAATGCATCCTTAAGACAAAAAATAGCATTCTTCATTGATTTGGGTCTGTGATATTATGTAAAAGTGATGGAAAGAGGTAAGAAAAACTTTCAAAAAGAGGGTAATCCTAAGGTTTAACAACCCCCCAGGCACAACAGCTGCACTGGGAAGAAGTGCAGATTAAATCTCAAATGGAGGGCCTCTTAGTTGAGAATATCAGGAATCTTTTAATGATGTCTATGAGAAAGAGGGTATTGCTGGAGAAGATTGCCCACTTAGCTACTGATATGGGTCTCCCCATGGATTTCAGAACTAATTTATGCAACAAGTATCCTAAATTTTTTGAGGTTGTTGATACAGATTATGGGCCTGCATTGGAGTTAACTTCATGGGATCCTACTCTTGTAGTCTCTTTTGTAGAAAAGGCCTTGGAAGAAGCTAATAATCCAGACAATGATCTTATACTTGACAGGCCTCGAAAGTTCAAGAAGTTAAATCTTCCAAATGGGTACAGCCTGTCCAGGAAAGATAAGCAGCGTATTCTTATGTTCCAGGAAATGCCATTCATTTTGCCTTATTCAGACTGTACTAGTTTGAAACCAGCTTCGATGGAGGATGAGAAGCATGCCTGTGAAGTAATTCATGAGCTACTGAGTCTTACGGTGGAGAAGAGAACATTGGTTGATACTCTGACCAATTTTAGGCATGCCTTCAAGTTTTCTAACAAGGTGAGAGCGATGCTTTTGCACCATCCTGAGCTTTTCTACGTGTCGTTCAAGGGGGATAGGGATTTTGTGTTTCTCACAGAGGCTTACCGTGGCTCAGAATTGAAAGAGAAGGGACCCATTTTTCTCTGGAAGGAGAAAATCCAGGCATTAACGTTAGCAGGGAAGAGGCAGACAGCTGAAAAGCAGGATGGCGATGTTGAATCAATGGATGAGGACGATGTTGTGGAAGGATCATTATCATATGGCATGTTTGAGGTTGAATATGTGTGTGATTTTTTTAGTTTTGATTGCGATGAGTGGCGTGATTTGGAGGATGGAGAGATTGGTCTTGCACCAAAACCAGAGTTTCCGGAGCAGGCATAATTGTTCAGGTCCCCAGTAGAGAGAAAGCTTGCATGTGCAAGTTGTTATGCTGGATCAAGAGAACATTGGTGATCAATAGAACTTTGGCTAAAATTATATTCAGCTTAAATATCCATCCGTAAATGTAATAATTTGAAATTATATTCACTTGAGATCAGTCTGCCTGTTGGTATGAAAAAGGTATAGTTTGAAATACAAGTGTAAAACTGCCAAGTATTAACAGAGAGTGTAATGTTCCAAAATTTTAGCCTCAAAGATAAATGGAACATTAGAGTTAGTGGTAGCTCTAGTCGGTGAATAAATGGGTAGAAAAGCCCATAAGTCTCCTAAGGAGGATAAAAACACTCCGAGTGTGAAAGGAGACACTCTTTATAGCTTAATAAAACACCTCCATGTGTGAACAGGGATAAAATCAAACTGCTTTGACTAAGTCAACAACACAGTTGTGGAGGAGGAGGAATCCAAGGAGGAATAACGCAGTTTTGGAGGGAGATGTATCTTTGGATAGAGATGACCTAATTGAGTAGGGCCTGTTAGAACCTAATTTGAACCTTAGGCTGAAGGAAGGAAAACCAAGGTAACCTTAAACCACGCTTAGCCTTGTAGCTAGCCCTAAAAGGTCAGAAGAGGGCTCTCTCTGAGATAAATATTCAACACAGTACAATTATAAACTAATATTAGGCTAGCCATAATAATGGGAGATGTTTTTATAAATTTCAGGATTGTACGGAAAAGATGGGGCAATTTGAATCTAGGGAATTAAATAAGAGATACAGGGTATTTCATGGGGCAAGGTAGGAAGGAATTTTAACAATTAAATTTAAATAATGATGGGATGGTAAGATTGGTGAGGAGCTGAAAAGGGCATAGGAGATGGATCCTTTTCAAACAGAAGAAAACATAGAGTTTTGAATGATTTCCCAAGGCAGAGCATTAAAAATGGATTCTACCTATCTATCTTGAAAGCATTCAAACAGAGATGTGAATGAATGAATGGTAAACATTACAAATGTATAGATGAACACAAAGGAAAGAAAAAATGCTAAAATTCATACCAGAGGGATCCCACAAATCAGAGCTGCATATCTTTATTAATTCCCTGTCAAATTGTTACAAGTGGAGCGCAGAGTGTCCTCAGTGATTTCCAAACTATTCCACACTGAATTCCCCCCCATTTTTACAAATAATTGAAAATTACATTAAATAGACAGAAATTTGAGGGAAGTAGATCCACAGAAAAGGGAGTTGTTTTACCAGCTCAAGAACTGGAATTCGAACATAGGAAAGAGACTAACAATCTACCCCTGAAAAGAAGGAGCAACAATACATTTTTGAACATATGGAACGTTTGTTGTTACATTTGCGTTAAACTGAGGAGAAGACAAACTGTAATGATCTTTGTGCTTCATAATTAGCTCTCGGCTTTGACTGTTTCCTTTCTTTTGTTTTGAAAATCCCTTTATACCGAGAAAATGCCTTTGAAACTAACAAAAATGAAATTATGCCTTAAATGAAGAAACAACCCCCTTTGAATATAAAGAGCAAAGGGAAATGGATGTGGGCCCAAATCGCAATCGCAATTGGAAATGGGGAAGGAGTATCACATAAGAGGAGAATGCGATTTGGAGTTTGCGATTGCGATTAGTGTATAAGAGGAAAGGGGCAATCGCAATCGCAATCGGGAATCAGAGCGGGAGAGGAATAGGCATATTGGAACGAGGCATAAAACTTGTGATGCGATTAGAATAAATGCAATAGGGACAAAAGGATAATTCGAAGGGGTAATGGGTTATATCCCTTTCAAAATGAATAAAAATGGGTTGGCACTTTTACACATCAAAAAGTGATTTTTTATTTATTTATTGAAAGGCAGAAAGGTTTTGGGTGGGGACCGGGGAACTAAATCGCAATCGCAAATCGGCATTTTGGAGCGGATGTAACACATAGTGGAACAATGAAATATGCGATGTGATAGTGTATAGGGAAAAGGGGTCATCGCAATCGGGAATCGAAGGGTGAGTAGGGCGGAGGGTTAAGAACCATGGGAACGCCAATTGCGATTGGCGATGTATCGGCGGGGGAAAGGCGACGGTTTTAAACACTTAAGAAATCCTTGAAAATTAGTTTAGTGCATTTACAAAGGGAAAACCCTTTTTGAATGAAGCGGGGTGGAAACTTTATGGTGCGGCTCGGTCAATCGCAATTGGAAGATCGGAAGGGGCAGTGGAGTGGAGGCAAAGGGCTTTGGAAACGCCGATTACAATTGGTGATTGATCGAATCGGATAAATGTAATAGGGGAAGGGCCAATCAGAGGAGGTTGATCAGGACATGCGATTGCGATGATGCGATCACATCTTGGACCATCAGATCGTTGATCAGATCAACGGTCCAGACGTGATCGGACTGGGTTAATCGGGGATACTCAATCGGGAGTTTTGATTTAAGTGACGCGATCGGATCAGGAGAGAGGGTTGTGATCGGAAGAGGGGATTTATAATAAAAAATTTAAAATTTTATGAAATAAAGTCTAAGGGTCAAATGGGAAAAGGGGTTAAGTTAGGCTATGGGGGACCTTTGTTCACTTAGGCATAATTTTTGTTCCAGAAGTCAGTTTTGAGAGTATAATATATCGTTGGAAAGCTCTTTCTGAGATCTTTCTGATGGAGATACTAAGAACGTGATTTCACACTAAATTTTTTTTGTAAAACACCTCTGAAATGCAGGGAGGTGATTTGGTGGAGATAACAGCTTCTAAAGTGCGACTTATTACATATGAAGATATAAAATTACATAGAAGATGATAATAAAAACCAAGTACCATGTTTTCACCTCAAAACATGGTTTTGAGGTGAAAATTACATCAAGATCAATAAAACATTTCTTTGATTTTGTGCTTCTGAGTTTATTTGACCTCCTCATGACTTTGTTGATATTCATTGACACTTGACTCATTAATTTGACCATGATGAGACCTTAGAACCTAATGAAACCATCCCTATGACCTACTAACATGAATTAGAAAGTGAAAGTGAACCATGACCGAAGACCAAGGAAAATTAACAAGTTTTATATGAGGGAAAACTGATGAAAGAACACTACCATCAATGAATCCATGACCTAATGGAATGATGAAATTTTATGGTATGGGACTCCTAATATGCAAATGCAAAAGAGTAAATTTGATCACTGATGGGAGTATGACAAGACTGACACTAACAGGGACAAGGGAAAGCAAACTCATATTCTATATAAGGAAGGGGATGGCAGCATTATTCTTCATGTTTTAGCTTATTATTCTTGTCTGCCAAGACTTGTTGCTGCTTTGCTGCTTAGCAGGGTTGCAGTGTTGTTTAGCACTGGGTGTTCCCGAGCGGGAATCACATCTCTCTCCTTGAGGAGTCTCATTGGGAGAGTTTTTATTCATCATTCCACATCAGGTTTTTAGGCCAAGCTTTAGCCAACTTCATCAACGCAGTTTTTGCCAAAGATTGTGCAGTGTTGCTGGGTGCAGCAGTGGAAGGGATTGGAATCCCGATTCCTGAGCTAGTTTCTCATTGCAGGAAGGTTTCCTTCACTTGAGGGATCTTTTTGGAGAGCTCCAGAGCTTATTTCGGATCTGTGGTATCATACCACACATTTCCCATACATTCCCAGTGTTGTTCCAGCAAGGGAATGCGTTATTTTGGAGGCAGTGCTCAGTGCATGGTTTGGTGGCTTCGTTGTTGAGTTTCCTTGTGATTGAGAGGTTCATCCTTTCATGGGAGGAAGCCCTTGAGGGATATACATCATATCAAAAATATTTCAGCCTTATACACTCATGTGCTTCAGCGTTGTAGTGATGATTCAGTAATTTTTTGAATATCACATTTTGTATGTAGAGTGTTTGACAAGAAACCCTTGCCGCGTTATGTTGTATTTTGTATAAGGAGACTAGATCTCAGTTCTTAATGAATATTTGATTAATATATGAGTAGATCTATTGTTCTCCTATTTTCTAAGTGTAAACCCTGTTGGAAATGTTGGCATTGATGGCAAAGGTAAAGACAGGAGCAGCACCTAAACTATTCATAATGCATGAGACATGAAGAAGAGGCAGTTTTAGAGAAGCTTTAGGAGCAAGGAGCAGCATTAGACAAGGAAAAGAGGCAGGCTAGGTATTTGAAGGTTAGCGGAGAAGAATAGAGGAAGAGTACATTTACAGAGACAAAGCAGCAGTAAGGGAGCAGAGACAAGCAGTGAATTAATGGGCTTAGAAAGTTGTAAGCACTCCACTGTATAATAAAGATTTGTTTTAGCGTTAACGTGCATTTGTCAAGTTGAGTTCTGTGCGAATTTTTTTTTGAGAATTTGCTTGTATGTTCAGTAATGAGAATGTGTTCATGATGAATACGATCCTCTGTGACTGGGTTATGTGTGGATAAGCTGTTGAACCCTCAGTAGAACACAAATTGACTATGTGGAATGTATGAGCCGTGTAAGCTTCTGTGTAAGTATGGAAGGTCTAACGATGTCGTGGTATTGATTAGTCTATGAGTCTCGGTGTTGAATATATGATAGAGCCTTTTTAAATAATAAAGGTGGAACCTTGTATGAGACCAGAACCCTGCATAGAAGAGCGTGGTTTGGAGTGAACAGTGACAGTAGTTTATGGTTTTCATCGCACCACCTTTACACGGTGGGCGGTATTTTAGGAGTTGAGAGCGATTCCATAGATCATTCGACACGTGGCGAGGTGGACCCATGGAAAATTGCCTCCCACTCCGTGCCATCGTGCATTAATCATCGACCAAAGATGCGGAGTGATATTGACACAAGCCGTCGATCTGGAGGGAAGCGATCTAACGGTGGTCACTCGCTATAGATGCACGAAGGTTACCCAAGGTATGGCGCGCCATCGCACGTTATTGTCCGTGCAAGTTGCCTGAGCAATATCTGTCGGATCATTAGAAGCCATGCGATGTGATGTCCGCCATTGGATGTGGTAGATTGTTAGTGCTGGGCCCCAGTTTAATTTATATTGCGCGTTGTTAAGGTCTGTGGGTTTAACAAAGGTACGTTATAAGCGGCTCAATTGATTTAAAGCTCGAGATATATATTCAAAATTCCCAAAGTCTGAACATTCGAGTAAGCATTATATATATTTAAGTAGGGAATGTAATATAATTTGATGCTTTAAAGGTTATATAACAGTGATCATATTTATGTTGGGCGCAAAACAAAAGCTACAGATTATTAATAGTTTGAATCGGGAGTATGGATACATGACGATATATATATTGTGCTAAAGTCGAAACATATATGTAATAAGATTGGGTTTACTACAAAAGCCTGAAAATTGGGCTTATTACAAAAGCTTGCAAGAACGAAAGTACTAGAGACAGCAACAGAAATATGGTACAAAAGAAAAATGAATTGAAATTGTAATGTGAGCTTCAAGCAATTATGCTTAAACTCATGTATGAACAGAGAATGTAGACAGGTAGCCCGAGAACAGAGATGGTAATGCACTCAAGTAAAGTGAACAGATAAATAAACACAAAGGTGAACCAAGATATATAGAACAACCACTCAATAGTAGCAGAAGAGACAAATCCAGTAAAGCCAAGGTTCAGAAAAGGAGCTGAGTGGTATTGAAATGCATAACTGAAAATGTAAATATTTTTGTTTATATTGTTTGTGATGCAAAGGAAAGTATCCTAAGGAAAAGACAAAATTCCATTGTAGCATGGAAATTTGTACATATTGTTATAATTTTAAAAATGAGTTGGATAAAGTAATGAGAAGACATAAGCCAAAGAGTCATGACTGTTCACCCCAAATTCTTTATGAAATACAAACAGTCATGTGAGGAACTCTATATATAATATCACTTTGATATGCACATGACAGATTAGAGAGAGTAAATCTAGAGAAGGCAGAATATAGAAGTGTGAGGCAAAGAAGATTAAGAGAAGAAGAGCAAAAAGAGAAGCTACAGAACAGAGCTGATATCTAAGGTAAATCAGCAAACATTCAGTTTGATAAATTGAGGAAGTTGGAGCTTCCCTATCAAGTTGCAGCTTGATAGCTGTCAGTTGTAGCTGACTGAGGTTGGTGCCTCCTGGCCAGGTTGGTGCTGAGAGAAAAACGATGGTGAGAGGGAGTTGGAGCTTGCCTTTACATCACAACAATAATAAGATGTGGTTTTCTCCCTTTATGGGTTTCCACTTATATCTGGTGTCTCTGTGCATGATTTTTATGTGTTGATCTGATTTATATCATCTGCTTAATACCCGCTACTCTCATATTAAGTCTGCTGTTATATTATATTAATACTTGCTGCTCACATTCTAAGATTACTCACATATTAAGTTGGATATGAAATGAAGGTGTAAATAAGGTTTAATAGAAAGTTTAAAAGATGATGAATGTGTTAAACTGATTCACCCCCCCCCCCCCCTCTCAGTTTAACTAAGGGTTCAACAAACCCTCTCTTAGACTACGCAGTCCCTTATGCATCAACTCTGGTATTTTGCAGTCTTGGGGTTTTAGCACTTTTTGGCAATCCTAGGTGTGGGAGATCTGTTTAACCCACCTTGTTTGATTTGTTTCAGATCTATTCTTTGATTTAGGTTTTATATTGATTAATTTATGGGATCCAAGAGTCCATTTCATTGTTTTATTGCATATGTTGCTAGAAATACGTTTTTAATGCATGATTCATGAGCTATTCCAGTTTTGGGATATTACAGTGGTATCAAAGCATGATCTATGGCTCGGCCTGTAAGATCCAGTTGTCAGAGGAAGGAGAGATGGACAGAAGCCAGAAATATTCAGTATGTGAAGGGAGAAAGGAAGACAAGCTTACAAAGCTTCTTCCAAAATCTATGTAGAGCTTTCAAGGAGAGCTGAAGAAAATGAGATTGGAGATGGGATCTCCAAGGGAAGTTGAATCTAGAGATGAATCTAGATTTTCACATGGTGAGTGTGAGCATGTAGCTACACACCATGATGCACAGCGCAGTCAAGTTCCTAGATCTATCTTGAGATGGATGGGAGGAGGAAGAATGCCTACGAGGATGACTCTTAGTAATTTGTTGCTGAAGTATGAATCTCAAACTAAGAGGTTTAGAGATCATAATGATTTCCAAGACTTTTTCAAGATCCAGATGGAGAATAGCATGCAGCAGGATGCAGGTATATTTCTTCTATCTACTTTTTCCATATCACCTACATGTTCAGCTGGACCCTAGGTGAAGGAGCTTGATTCCTATTTGCAGCTACACCATATTTCCGAAGATGAAGCTATTAGAGTTGCAGCGCTGCATTTCAGAGGTAAGGCTCATGCATGATGGATTTTTGAATCTTGTTCTTTAAAGAATGCAAACACTTTCTCTTATGCAAGGTTCATAGAAACATTTATGGGAAGGTTCGGTGAAAAACTTCCTAAGGCATATGAGCAAGGAAAACTTGAGAGAACAAAACCATTTCATGTCATACAGGAACCCCCACTTCAAAAAACCATGGGAGGAGCTGATATATTGCACTACACATTGCTGGAAGCAAGGCCTCCAGTTCATATTCTTGAACAAGAGGGCATGGGGATCTCCTTTTCATAGGAGAATCCAACTGTTGAGATGTTTCCCATACACATTGAGGAAGATGAGGGCAAAAACAATGTCACATTTAGAGCACATCCAGTGCCTCATGCAGAGGGAGGAGGAGCACATGCTCCCATAGGATGGATTCTTGTATCCTTACAAGAAGTTTCCTAGGATCTCATACATGGAGGTCCAAGCACAATCAGTGAGCAGCATGATTATGCAGCATTTCAGCTGGAAGGAGGAGGTAGGGAGGAAGAGCAACATCAATTGATGAGAAGCACACACCCTTCTCTGTTTCAGAAAGCTAATGCAAGGAAGAAGTAGATTGTATTGCGCTGTGAAAGCAAAGGCAAGGTTGCCCAACCATATGTACAGTCTACTCTTGACATTGATGTCTCACTACATGGAGGCATTCCACCAGGGAGGCCACCTGATCTATATTTGATGAAATACATCTTGTATTTGGATTCACCACTCTTGGATTTTGGAGAGGTGAAAGACTTTGGCATGGGGGATGTCAAAGTAGCAGGTAGCAACATAAGGAGAGCTTCACATGCCAGATCACCAGCGCTATCTCTTAGGAGGATTGATCCTTATTTGAGATCTCATCTTTTGGTAGAGTACTCCAAGGATCTTGGTGCATGCATGATTGATCACCCAGATGGAGATGAAAGATACATGGTGGATAATGTGGTCATCTATTCCTATGGCAGGATCTTCTTGACTAGATCTTCTAATCTTAGGGAGAAGCTGCTACATGCAACACATGAGGACTTCTCTTCTATGCACTTTGAGGCATATTTCCATTTGATGGAGGAGTTCACTTGGTAGGGAATTTAGCATGACATATTTCAGCATATGGGGAGATGCATAGCCCGGATGGTGATAGAGAGGATGTCACAGCCACCTTCCTACTCATTGGGAGTAAGGGAGAATTTCTAGTTGAGCCATTTCAGCTCAAGACCTCAAGTACATGATGGAGGAGGTATAATTTCACATTTTGTATTGTACTTATTTTCCTTGTTTGAGTAGCATGATGTAACAAGAAGAATTATCTCTTCTTGCATATTGTATGATGATGTACTTTCAGCTATTTGTAGCATTGATCTTGGCTATCCTTTTGATGATTTGTGGGGGAAGCCACATGTTTCTTGGTGTGCACCATTGACACCATATTGTAACTTCATGTGTTCATCTTATGAGATGACTGTGGTAGAAAAAAAGTGGCTGGTAAAGCACTTGTTAATTCTTATTTTGATGTAGGAAAAGGATGCATTGCGCTGTTTCCATGAGTGGAACTATGATTCACTCTCCGGTTGTCATGTGGAAACTTGTTTTTATTGTACCTTGCTTCCATGTATTTCTGATATGTTTTTCTCAAGGGAAGCTTTGTATGGAGAGAAAAACCAATTGGATGGTATGGCACCCATATGATAGAGCAACATAAGACTTGTTTATATGGGGCATCATACAAGTTGACTATCATGATCTTACTTCATCGCTTGTATGAGGAAGAGATGAGGCAACAAAAAAAGTTGTTGTTGCTATGGTTACACTTGGGAGAGTATGGGAAAAATTCTTCCCATAATTTTCATAAGATTTCTAAAGAGAAGGAAGGCACATTCATGGTGCAAGGAGGCTACCCTTCAGCATTGAAGGATCATGAGAGACTTCCATGTCGGAAGAAGATCTTCTCACTTAGCAGCATGATGGTGGATAGCTTTGGCATGTGGAATGTCAAAGGGAGAATTCATGGAGTGACAAGAGCCTTGTTCCTAAGGCCCACAGTGTTGTCACTTGAGAGCATGTTTCTATTGATGGAGTGTTCCAAAGGGAGTATGCACCCTCTCCTCTTGCAGATTTTTATGAGGGGATTCTCATGGGAAGACTCACTCATGGACCTCACCTTTAGCTCACACATGATGCATGTTAAGAGATAAATTTATGTGCTTTTTTATTACTCTATTTAGTATTTGTACTTTCTCACCATATGTAAACAGTGCATTGCTCC
Organism: Pinus albicaulis; assembly: GCA_034641835.2. Taxonomy (NCBI): domain Eukaryota; kingdom Viridiplantae; phylum Streptophyta; class Pinopsida; order Pinales; family Pinaceae; genus Pinus; species Pinus albicaulis. The sequence goes on from CM076569.1 coordinate 970,699,495, forward strand.
ACATAAGAGCAATATTATTTATGGGTTTCGTGGTCACTTTAGGGCCAAATATTGTAATTTTGATAACCCATCTCTACATGAATTTGGGAAAGTGTTGTATTGATTTCATTGTACACATGTGGTATATATGGCAGCTTACTTCTTTACAGTAGATGAGCTAACATGCATAACTGCACATTCTTTGAAGAACAACTTGCCACTTGATGCTTTGAATCAGCAATTAAAAGGACTGCACTGCATCCACTAGAGAGACCATATGTATCATCCAAACTTGCACATAACCTTCAGCCATTTTCTAATTTGGATGCCATGTGGTGATGATGTGCCATTCATCTTGTATGGAATGGTTTGGGTTGACATGACTCGTGACTTTGGAGGAAGGGTATTTGGAGACTCAATATTCTTCTTGTCATTGGAGGGAAATCATGTTGCAGCCCAAGATCAGCATACCCTCTACACTTATCATTAGTGGAGAGGAAGACAGCGTGGGATAGACCCTCTTGCCTATCATTTTCATTTATTTATCCCACCTAAATTTCTGGAGCGCAAGGTGGAGGATATTTTTCATGAGTTACCATGTTGGAGGGTGACTCACTTCATTTGGATAATAGCATGGGTGAGGGATGCATTCATTCACCATGATGATCATAAATCATACTTTGTGGAGGCCATGAGACAAAAAGCAAGTTTCCATTCACACTTTCCACCTTTGATTGATGTAGACCCTTTGGTTTTGCACACTTGGGAGGAAACATGGGCTTACATTTTATTTGTAGATTCTCTTGATGCAGTGATGGAGGATATTGATGGGAGGCCACATGAGGAGGAGGGGAGGAATTTTTATCTCCTTTTACATTTTCTTGAGTTAAATAAAATATTTTGGACAGGAGAACTGTAATGTTCCAAAATTTTAGTCTCAAAGCTAAATGGAACATTAGAGTTAGCAGCAGCTCTAGTTGGTGAATAAATGGGTAGAAAAGCCCATAAGTCTCCTAAGGAGGATAAAAACACTCCAAGTGTGAAAGGAGACACTATTCCTATCTTAATAAAACACCTCCATGTGTGAACAGGGATAAAATCAAACTACTTTGACTAATTCAATAGCGCAGTTGTGGAGGAGGAGGAATCCAAGGAGGAATAACACAGTTTTGGAGAGAGATGTATCTTTGGATAGATATGACCTAATTGAGTGGGGAAAAGGGAAAGAAAACTCATATTATATATAAGTAAGGGGATGGAAGAATTATTCTTCATGTTTTAGCTTATTATTCTTGTCTGCCAAGACTTGTTGTTGCTTTGCTGCTTAGTAGGGTTGAAGTGTTGTTTAGCACTGGGTGTTCCCGAGCGGGAATACCTCCTCTATCCTTGAGGAGCCTCATTGGGATAGTTTGTATTCATCATTCCACATCAATTTTTTAGTCCAAGCTTCAGTCAACTTCATCAGCACAAATTTTTCCAGAGATTGTGCAGTGTTGCTAGGTGCAACAATGGAAGGGATTGGAATCCCGGTTCCTGAGCTAGTTTCTCATTGGAGGAAGGTTTCCTTCACTTGAGGGATATGTTTGGAGAGATACAAAGATTATTTCAGATCTATGGTATCAGACCACACATTTCCCATACATTCCCAGCATTGTTCCAGCTAGGGAATGCGTTATTTTGGAGGCAATGCTTAGTGCATGGTTTGGTGGCTCCGTTGCTGAGTTTCCTTGTGATTGAGAGGTTCATCCTTTCATGGGAGGAAGCCCTTGAGGGATATACATAAGATAAGAAATCCTTAAGCCTTATACACTCATGTGCTTCAGTGTTGCAATGATGATTCATTAATTTTCTGAATATCACATTTTGTATGCAGAGTGTTTGACAAGAAACCCTTGCCGGGTTATCTTGTATTTTGTATAAGGAGACTAGATCTCAATTATTAATGCATATTTGATTAATATATGAGTATATTTTTTGTTCTCCTATTTTTTAATTGTAAACCCTCTCTTAGACTGCGCATTCCCTTATGCAGCAACTTCGGTATTTTGCAGTCTTGGGGTTTTAGCACTTTTTGGCAATCCCAGGTGTGGGAGATCTTTTTAACCCACCTAGTTTGATTTGTTTCAGCTATATTATTTGATTTGGGTTTTATATTGATTAATTTATGGGATCAAAGAGTCCATTTCACTATTTTATTACATATGTTTCTAGAAATTCATTTTTAATGCATGATTCATGAGTTGTTCCAGTTTTGGGATATTACAGTGGTATCAAAGCATGATCTCTGGCTTAGCCTATGAGATCCAGTTTTTAGAGGAAGGAGAGATGGACAGAAACTAGAAAGCTTCAGTATGTGAAGGGAGAAAGGAAGAAAAGCTTACAAAGCTTCTTCCAAAATCTATTTAGAGCTTTCAAGCAGAGCTAAAGAAAATGAGATTGGAGATGGGATCTCCAAGGGAGGTTGAATCTAGAGCTGAATCTAGATTTTCACATGGTGAGTGTGAGCATGCAGCTACACACCATGATGCACAGTGTAGTCAAGTGCCTAGATCTATCTTGAGATGGATGGGAGGAGGAAGAATGCCTAAGAGGATGACTCTTAGTGATTTGTTTCTGAAGTATGAATCTCAAACTGAGAGGTTTAGAGATCATACTGATTTCCAAGAGTTTTGAAAGATCCAGATGGAGAAGAGAAAGCAGCAGGATGCAGGCAGATTTATTCTATCTAAATTTTCCAGATTACCTACATGTTCAGCTGGAGCCTGGGTGAAGGAGCTTGATTCCTATTTGCAACTACACCATATTTCCGAAGATGAATCCATTAGAGTTGCAGCGCTGCATTTTAGAGGTAAGGCTCATGCATGGTGGTTTTTTTAATCTTGTTCTTTAAAGAATGCAAACACTTTCTCTTATGCAAGGTTCATAGAAACATTGATGGGAAGGTTTGGTGAAAAAATTCCTAAGGCATATGAGCAAGGAAAACTTGAGAGAACAAAACCATTACATGTCATAGAGGAACCCCCACTTCAGAAAACCATGGGAGGAGCTGATATCTTGCACTACACATTGCCAGAAGCAAGGCCTCCAGTTCATATTCTTAAACAAGAGGGCATGGGGATCTCCTTTTCACAGGATAATCCAACTGTTGAGATGTTGCCCATACACATTGAGGAAGATGAGGGAAACCACGGTGTCACATTTAGAGCACATCTAGTGCCTCATGTAGAGGGAGGAGGAGCACATGCTCCCACAAGAGGGATTCTTGTATCCTTACAAGAATTTTCCCAGGATATCATACATGGAGGTCCAAGCACAATCAACGAGCAGCATGATTGTGCAGCATTGCAGCTGGAAGGAGGAGGTAGGGAGGAAGAGAATCATCAGTTGATGAGAATCACGCACCCTTCTCTGTTTCAGAAAGCTAATGCAATGAAGAAGTAGACTATATGCACCGTGAAAGCAAAGGCAAGGTTGCCCAACCATATGTACAATCCACTCTTGACATTGATATCTCACTATATGGAGGCGTTCCATTAGGGAGGCCACCTGAGCTAGAGTTGATGAAATACATATTGTATTTGGATTCACCACTCTTGGATTTTGGAGAGGTGAAATACTTTGGCATGGGGGATGTCAAAGTAGTAGGCAGCAGCATGAGGAGAGCTTCACATGCTAGATCACCAGCGCTGTCTCTTAGGAGGATTGATCCTTATTGGAGATCTCAGCTTTTGGTAGAGTACTCCAAGGATGTTGGTGCATGCATGATTCTTGATGACCCGGATGGAGATGAAAGATACATGGTGGATGATGTGGTCATCTATTCCTATGGAAGGATCTTCTTGACTAGATCTTCTAGTCTTAGGGAGAAGCTGCTACATGCAGCACATGAGGACTTCTCTTCTATGCACTTTGAGGCATATTTCCATTTGATGGAGGAGTTCACTTGGGAGGGCATTTAGCATGAAATATTTCAGCATATGGGGAGATGCATAGCCTGGATGGTGATAGAGAGGATGTCACAGCCACCTTCCTTCTCATTGGGAGTAAGGGAGAATTTCCAGTTGAGCCATTTCAGCTCAAGAACTCAAGTACATGATGGAGGAGGTATAATTTCACATTTTGTATTGTACTTCTTTTCCTTGTTTGAGCAACATGATGTAACAAGAAGAATTATCTCTTCTTTCATATTGTATGATGATGTACTTGTAGCTATTTGTAGCATTGATCTTGGCTATCCTTTTGATGAGTTGTGGGGGAAGCCACATGTTTCTTGGTGTGCACCATTGACACCATATTGTAACTTAATGTGTTCATCTTATGAGATGACTGTGGCAGCAAAAAAGTGGCTGGTAAAGCACTTGTTAATTCTTGTTTTGATGCAGGAAAAGGATGCACTGCGCTGGTTCCATGAGTGGAACTATGATTCACTCACTGGTTGTCATGTGGCAACTTTTTTTTATTGTACCTTGCTTCCATGTATTGCTGATATGCTTTTTCTCAAGGGAAGTTTTGTATGGAGAGAAAAACCAATTGGATGGTATGGAACCCATATGATAGAGCAGCAGAAGACTTGTTTATATGGGGCATCATACAAGTTGACTATCATAATCTTACTTCATCGCTTGTATGAGGAAGAGATGAGGCAACAAAAAAAGTTTTTGTTGCTGTGGTTACACTTGGGAGAATATGGGAAAATTTCTTCCCATACTTTTCATAAGATTTCTAAAGATAAGGAAGGCACATTCATGGTGCAAGGAGGATACCCTTTAGCATTGAGGGATCATGAGAGACTTCCATGTCAGAATAAGATCTTCTCACTTAGCAGCATGATGGTGGATAGCTTTGGCATGTGGAATTTCAAAGGGAAAAATGGAGTGACAAGAGCCTTGTTCCTAAGGCCCACAACACTGTCACTTGAGAGCATGTTTCTATTGATGGAGTGTTCCAAAGGGAGTATGCACCCTCTCCTCTTGCAGATTTTTATGAGGGGATTCTCATGGGAAGTATCACTCATGGACCTCACCTTTAGCTCACACATGATGCATGGTAAGAGACACATTTATGTGCTTGTTGATTACTCTATTGAGTATTTGTACTTTCTCACCATATGTAAACAGTGCATTGCTCCACATAAGAGAGATTATTTATGGGTTTCATGGTCACTTTAGGGATGAATATTGTAATGTTGATAACCCATCTCTACATGACTTTGGGAAAGTGTTGTATTGCTTTGATTGTACACATCTGGTATATATGGAAGCTTACTACTTTACAGTAGATGAGCTAACATGCATAGCTGCACATTCTTTGAAGAACAACTTGCCACTTGATGCTTTGAATCAGCAGTTAAAAGGACTGTGCTGCATCCACTAGAGAGACCATATGTATCATCCAAACTTGCACATAACCTTCAACCATTTTCTGATTTGGATGCCATGTGGTGATGATGTGTCATTCATCTTGTATGGAATGGTTTGGGTTGACATGACTCGTGACTTTGGAGGAAGGGACTTTGGAGACTCAATCTTCTTCTTGCCATTGGAGGGAAATCATGTTGCAGCCCAAGATCAGCATACCCTCTACACTTATCATCAGTGGAGAGGAGGATAGCATGGGATAGGCCCTATTTCTTATCATGTTCATTTATTCAGCCCACCTACATTTCCGGAGCACAAGGTGGAGGATATTTTTCATGAGTTACCATGTTGGAGGGTGACTCACTTCATTTGGATGATAGCATGGGTGAGGGAGGCACTCATTCACCATGATGATCATAAATCCTACTTTGTGGAGCCCATGAGAAAACAAGCAATTTTCCATTCACACTTTCCACCTTTGATTGATGTAGACCCCTTGGTTTTGCACACTTTGGAGGAAACATGGGATTACAATTTATTTGCAGATTCTCTTGATGTAGTGATGGAGGCTACTGATGGGAGGCCACATGAGGAGGAGGGGAGGAATTTTTTCTCCTTTTGCATTTCCTTGAGGTCAAGCAAATATTTTGGAGGGGAGGACTGTAATGTTCCAAAATTTTAGCCTCAAAGCTAAATGGAACATTAGAGTTAGTAACAACTCTAGTCAGTGAATAAACGGGTAGAAAATCCCATAAGTCTCCTAAGGAGGATAAAAACAGTCCAAGTGTGAAAGGAGACACTATTTCTAGCTTAATAAAACACCTCCATGTGTGAACATGGATAAAATAAAACTGCTTTGACTGAGTCAACAGTGCAGTTGTGGAGGAGGAGGAATCCAAGGAGGAATAGCTCAGTTTTGGAGGGAGATGTATATTTGGATAGATATGACCTAATTGAGTGGGGCCAAGGGCAAGAAAACTCATATTCTATATAAGGAAGGGGATGGCAGCATTATTCTTCATGTTTTAGCTTATTATTCTTGTCTGGTAAGACTTGTTCTGCTTTGCTGCTTAGCAGGGATGTAGTGTTGTTTAGCACTGGGTGCTCCTGAGCGGGAATCCCACCTCTCTGCTTGAGGAGCCTCATTGGGAGAGTTTGTATTAATCATTCCACATCAATTTTTCAGGCCAAGCTTCAGCCAACTTCATCAGCACATTTTTTTCCAGAGATTGTGCAGTGTTGTTGGGTGTAGCAGTGGAAGGGATTGGAATCTCGGTTCCTGAGCTAGTTTCTGATTGGAGGAACGTTTCCTTCACTTGAGGGATCTTTTTGGAGATATCCAGAGCTTATTTAAGATCTATGTTATCAGGCCACACATTTCCCATACATTCCCAACGTTGTTCCAACTACGGAATGCGTTATTTTGGAGGCAGTGCTTAGTGCATGGTTTGGTGGCTCCGTTGCTGAGTTTCCTTGTGATTGAGAGGTTCATCCTTTCATGGGAGGAAGCCCTTGAGGGATCTACATCAGATCAGACATTCTTCAGCCTTCTACACTCATGTGCTTCAGTGTTGCAGTGATGATTCAATAATTTTCTGAATATCACATTTTGTATGTAGAGTGTTTGACAAGAAACCCTTGCCAGGTTATGTTGTATTTTGTATAAGGAGACTAGATGTCAGTTCTTAATGAATATTTGATAAAAATATGAGTATATATATTTTTCTACTATTTTCTGAGTGTAAAACCTCTCTTATATTGCGCAGTCCCTTATGCATCAACTCCGGTATTTTGCAGTCTTGGGGTTTTAGCACTTTTTGGCAATCCTAGGTGGGGGAGATCTGTTTAACCCACCTAGTTTGATTTGTTTCAGCTCTGTTCTTTTATTTAGGTTTTATATTGATTAATTTATGGGATCCAAGAGTCAATTTCACTGTTTTATTACATATGTTGCTGGAAATGCATTTTTAATGTATGATTCATGAGCTTTTCCAGTTTTGGGATATTAAAATGGTGTCAAAGCGTGATCTCTGGCTCAGCCTGTGAGATCCAGCTGTCAGAGGAAGGAGAGATGGACAGAAGCTAGAAAGCTTCATTATGTGAAGGGAGAAAGGAAGACAAGCCTACAAAGCTTCTTCCAAAATCTATGTAGAGCTTTCAAGGAGAGCTGAAGAAAATGAGATTGGAGATGGGATCTCCAAGGGAAGTTGAATCTAGAGCTGAATATAGATTTTCACATGGTGAGTGTGAGAATATAGCTACACACCATGATGCACAACACAGTCAAGTGCCTAGATCTATATTGAGATGGATGGGAGGAGGAAGAATGCCTAAGAGGATGACTCTTAGTGATTTGTTGCTGAAGTATGAATCTCAAAATGAGAGGTTTAGAGATCATACTGATTTCCAAGAGTTTTGCAAGATCTAGATGGAGAATAGCAAGCAGCAGGATGTAGGTAGATTTCTTCTATCTACTTTTTCCGGATCACCTACATGTTTAGCTGGAGCTTGGGTGAAGGAGCTTGATTCCTATTTGCAGCTACACCATATTTCCAAAGATGAAGCCATCAGAGTTGCAGCGTTGCATTTCAGAGGTAAGGCTCATGCATGGTGGATTTTTGAATATTTTTTTTTAAAGAATGCAAACACCTTCTCTTATGCAAGGTTCATAGAAGCATTGATGGGAAGGTTTGGTGAAAAAATTCCTAAGGCATATGAGCAAGGAAAAATTGAGAGAAAAAAACCCTTGCATGTCATAGAGGAATCCCCACTTCAGAAAACCATGGGAGGATTTGATATCTTGCACTACACATTGCCAGAAGCAAGGCCTCCAGTTCATATTCTTGAACAAGAGGGCATGGGGATCTCCTTTTCATAAGAGAATCCAACTATTGAGATGTTGCCCATACACATTGAGGAAGATGAGGGAAAAAATGCTGTCACATTTAGAGCACATCCAGTGCCTCATGCAGAGGGAGGAGGAGCACATGCTCCCACAGGAGGGATTCTTGTATCCTTATAAGAAGTTTCCTAGGATCTCATACATGGAGGTCCAAGCACAGTCAGTGAGCAGCATGATTGTGCAGCATTGCAGCTGGAAGGAGGAGGTAGGGAGGAAGAACAACATCAATTGATGAGAAGTACACACCCTTCTCTTTTTTAGAAAGTTTTTTAGTCATCAGTAATTTTTGCTTCTCATCGATGACTAAAATACTTATCCTAGATTTCTAGAAACAAAGTTCATGAACATTGTGAGTTCTAGAAATCTCACTGCCTTCATTATCCTTAGGATAAATTTTCACTAGTTTATCATCCTTTCATGTCAAGATTAGCTTGATACTCCCAAAAGACCCATCATGGGCTCATGCTATTCATTTTTTCTTGTTTGGTCACCTTTGGCCTCAAGCCCACTGTTCTTTTACTTCCCAACCCCTTCACTGCTACCTATGGTCACCAATCAATCAACTCTCTTATGTCTCCCAAATGCATCAAGCATTGATGATCTCAAAACTATCTCTGTAGGCTCTTTAGATAAATCAAGTACATTGGATTTTGGATCTTGAATACATCAGTTTGTCCAAAACTCTGTTTTACATCTAATAATCCCAAGTCAAGTTTTCAAGCAGAGACCAAGTCCAAAGAGCCTCCCACTAGGTCATTTATGGTTTTATGGGTTGTAAGGTTGTTTTGATGATCTAAGCCACTATTTTTCATATGCCAAAAAGGTAAAATCAAGGAGGATGAATATCAGCAAGTGGTTATCCAAAGGAGATCAGAAAATCTTCCAAGGAAGGCCTCTTTGGCCAAGCACAAAGTCTGCAAAGGAAAACTACCCATTTTGAAATTTCTGCAAGGGGTGTCAAGGTGGATATCAACAGAGAACTAGGTAAGGTAAGAGGCCAACTCATCACTAAAGACACCTACAGCAAAGGAGAGGCAACATGCTTATTTTCAAAGAAAACTAGGGTTTTCAAGGGAACTTTTCTTGGTTTCATGACCTCCATGATTAAATCTTCAACAAGGATTATATCTTGATGCTCTTACACCTCCTCCTATCCTTAAAATACCTCCATAAACACTTCCCATCACTCCTATCCCTCAAAATCATCATTTTTTTACAAAACCTAGTCTATTGGCACAAATTGACACTTTTTAATACTAGGCCTGTGTTTTGAACTTTTGGACCCCTTCCCCTCACTCAATTCCTAAAATTCCACTTTCCCCTACTCCCTAACATCTATCCCTATCCCCCAAAATTTCCCCAAGAATTTAGACAACCCTTAACCACTACATTCCCCTCCCTCTGCAAGGCAGTCCTAAATCCTCACATCAAACCCTAATTTCCTCTTCCAACTAAGCTAGGGTTTGACATGAAAGGGAGGAAAAAGAGAAAATGATTCATTTTATAGATCATGTAAGCAAGAATAATTCTATACCAGCTCATAAAAATCATGCCTCCATCATTTTCCAAGAATTCATTCCAAGAGACAAGCCATGTGTCACACCTAGAGCTAGTTTTGCTTAAAATTGTGTTTCAGACCAAAAATATATGAATTTGGCAAACGTGAGAGAGGTTTTTGTCCATCATAGGGCCAAGAAGAAAAACCTCCTTCATGTTTTACACAAGCATCATGGTTTGGGAGAAATGTAAAAAATATAGGTGTCACGAGAGAATTTCTACATAGTTGGAGTAACCTTGGGAAAATCTCATTTTCTCACAGATGGAGTATCCAAATGACTTTCTTCATGAGTCAAATGACAACTAGACTTGAAGATATTTCCAATTAGATATCATGAACTCAATTTGGAATTGAGGAAGGCATCCAAAAGTGGCCTCCAACATCACTCTGCATTTTTGCACCAGCATTCACCATTTTTTGACAAGTGTTGGGACAGTCAGCTTTTGGACATCCAAATAAACACCAAATGAAACAAATCAAGTATATTTGGAAATTATACATTTGTATATTTCCAACGATATATCCCAGGTCCAATCCTAACACCGGGAAGACTTCCAAAACCTTGATACAAAAAGACCCTTTTTGGCGCTACGCGCCTGTGCACAGGAGCGTCACACCACTCCAAAAGACTTCAAGAGGGCCAGAATTTAGTTTTTCTGCACAAATTTGTTTTTCTACCATAGCAAGGGATTTTTAAAAGGTATTTTTTTGTTTTCCACTCCTCAGTTTGTCTTAGTGCATAAGAGTGTTTTAAAAAACCAATTTGAAGGAAAAGGGCAGATTGTTTAAAGGCCTCCATCGGTAATAAGTGAAAGGCTAAACATTTGGTTTAACAGTGCTTTTTAAATGACAATAAAAAGGCCTAGGTTTTAGTATGAAGCTGCCTCATTCATTCATAAAAAGAGCACCCACTCAGTTTGAGATGTCTCCTTCAGTAAAATAGAAAGGGGAATAAACATCTCTGTTTTCAAATGGCCTCCTTCATGACAAGTAGAGGGTCAGAACCCAGTCAAAAGACCTCTTTCACATCATAAGAAGAAGATTGACATAATGTTGTTGAAAGGCCTCAATTATGATTTTTGTATAAGCCTCCTTCAAAAGATAAATCCGAGGCTAGAATTTGAGGAAGCAACCTCATTTAAATAGTAAAGGAGATAGACAAAGCTTTGTTTAAGGTAACTAATGCAAATGGTAAAAGAAAAATTCACACAGGTGGTTTATTAAAAAGGGGCATCCTTCATTTTGGATAAGACCATTATAGTCTATCAAATTACTCCCTCCAAAGAAGAGTAGAGGGCAAGCACCAGGAGTTACATCTCATATGAACCAGCTCATTCAAAAGGTAAACCAAGTGATATGGTGCAATAAAGGCATATATTACAGGTAAGGTTTCAAAAAGCAGAAGGAAAATTTGTTTGAAGGAATTCATAAGTGATAAGAAAGGATCACAGTCCACTGATCATGCTTGTTTCACATGAAAAAAATGATACTTAGCAGAGCAACTCACATGAAGGGCATAAAAGCAGTGAGCATCGTGAGGGAAACATACATAAAGAGGTTTAAAACAGTGAGACAAATGAAGACAACCCTCACTCAACTGAAAACCGTGAAGGTGGAAATTAGCAAAATGAGGAAAAAAATCTACTAATAAGCATTAAAGGCAGTGAAAACAGTGAAATGGTGGGCAGCCTAGAACAAAAGCAGAACATTGATGAAGGTGAGGGTGGCAGCATGCAACAAACAGAGGAAAGAAATCATAGTGAAGACACTCAAGCTCAAAACAATAAAGAGGTTCAAAAAGACAGTCCTAAAGACATTCATGACAAATTCAGAGGTAGTGAACAAGACAACCCTAATGAAGAAGACAAAAACAGTGATCAAGATGATAGCAGCCCTAAAGGAGACAGTGAAAACAGTGAGCATGAAAAGAGCCCTCAAAGACATGTGCTAGCTGCCTCTTCTATGCAAGGGGCAATGACTCCTCGCTCAAAGGTGGCAAAGCCAAAAACCACTAAATCTGCAAAGAAGAAAACCATTCAAGCTATGACTAGTAATTTCACTAGAGCGCTCAGGAGTAGAGGCGAATTGCCCAAGCCAAGCTCAAAACTGCCCAAAGGAGGAACCCGGTGGAAAAAGGAGGAAAACACATATCTCGGCTCAGAATCTTGGCTCAGGCTTGCTTGCGTGTTTCTAGAAACCCTTAAGGGGTTTGCTCACCAAAATTGAGAAATTTTTGACATGATCTTGTTTTTTGTGATTTTTAGGCCTAATTGCACAATTTCATGGGCATTGCCATTTTTGCTTGGAGCATCCTCAGCTGATGAAAGTTATATTTTTGGATGCATTAAATTTGAGGGAATCTACTTAGAAATTTTAAGATCAAAATAAGATGTTTTGATCCCTCAAAAGTGAAAAAAATAGTCAATTTTTACCTTTCTCCCTCAAATATCAGCACACGCTACGCTCCTAGGTTTTTTCACTCATCTCAATTTTTGACTAAATTCCTAGAATTATTTTGAAAAAAATCAAGTAGTTCCAGAAATTAGACATCCAAGGCTTTCCAACGAGCCATCACAGGCCTGAATCCAATGCCAGGAATGGGTCCAAAAATCAGCTGCAACAGAACCCAATTTTTGTTGATTTGGAGCTACGCATAGAGACAATTTTTTTGCCAAAAAGTCAACAAAAGACACTAATTAATGGAAAATTCGTTTTTTAATATTTTATTGGACAAAACACTCCTAATTTGATTAGGGAGTTATGTTTTGGTGTGTTTCATTTATTTTCTTATCTCTTATGTGTCTTGGGCCTTGCATGGCCATTAAGCACATTTATGACATTTATGGCTGAATTAGGGTTTCTGGAAGCCTCTTAGGGTTTCCACCTCCTCATTTTCTCCATAAATAGAGTATGAGGCTCTTGTATATTTTTCTGGATGTTGATGACTTATTCTGAAGTAATACATAGTCCCTTGAAGCCTTTGATGAGAAATTGATGTCTTGGAGCTTATGCATGATCTGATTCACTTGTTGATGGAGAAGGATTGTTTGCAGGATCCATAGGCCAGGTTGATGGTGAAGTTTTCTCTTGTTAATGTTTTCTAAGTTTCTCATATGTTTTCTATCCATATATGCTGCAGTAGGACAAAAAATTTAGACTAAGATATGCTTGTTGATGGCACCTTAGATCTGTTTGTTTCCTTCACTGCCTAAATGTTTTCTTCTACTTAAGATATGTTAGAGAATTCATCTTTTTGCTCTCTAATAAGTTTTTGGCTTGTCTATTTTTTTGAATGATTTAGATCAGTTAGTATCAATTATGATTTAGGGCTATCCCTGGATATTGTTACCTTTGAATTACTCTGTTCTTGAAATCATCTTTTGAAGCAACTTTTCCTATAGTTTGTCAAAGAAGTCTGTCTTAATCATGCTCTTTGCCTTACTTAGCTAAAATTGTCTCAAGGAACTCTCATAGCTGTCACTGTGGATGCTAGGGTTTGTCTCTTCTTCTATGGTTATAGTTACTTGTGCAACTTAAATTTTTTTCCTGCTCTTGATGATAAAACCCATGAAAGATTCAATGAGTTTTTCCTTTCTATGTTTTATCTGAATGTTGTCTTGGTGGATTATCTGCTTTCAGTCTGAAATAAAATGGATCAGTTTTTCTTAAGACTTTGATTCTCTTGCTATGCTTATATATCTTCTAACTCCCTCAGTTACAAGTATATAAAGGATTCTATTTCTGCCCTTTATTAGCTTGTAATTCCCAAGTTTAATGTCCATCTCATGATCCTTCACAACCTTAAAGATCCACCAACCAAATTAAATTGCCCTGCAAATTCTCTTGAAACCATTGATGAACTCATTCATGACCTTGTTTGACTCCATTGCCCAATCACTTAACAATCTTCCTTGTTTTCTGTCTAAATCTATCTGAGCATCATACCCAACCAAAAAAAATCAAAATATCCTGCACTTAACATCTAGCCTAAAATCAGCCCTAATCAGCAAACAAGTTCACATATTTACACCTACTAGAGAGATCCCTCTCTGAATCCAAGAAGGCTAGGTCCTAGGATTCAAAATATTGGTTTGATGTTACCCTGTACCTTTGTATCTCAATCAATCTAGCAAATTATGGGGAGCTAACATAATGGTGATCACGGTGGGACTCTGAGTGATAAAAAAACTTAGACTTCCCTAAACCTTTCAAAAAACCCTTAAGAGTACTATCTTGTGGATTTATCCCACCGCTCACACTAACATAATGGTGATCACGGTGGGAGCTTCCAAGTAAATTGCATCTTAGACATCCTTAGAACCTCAAAAAGCCCACAAACATCCTTAGATTGGTATTCAGTTGCTGATGGTGGACAACAACCCACCTTAAAATATTTGAAATCATCCACCTGGCGACTCCACAACTCTCAATAGACCTAAAGACTCCATTGGAGGAAGAACCTGAAACATGACCAGTCATCCTAGAAAGAAAGAGCTTTCAGGCCTAAGTTGGATTCAAGAAATTATTGTTTTTATCTATAACTATGTTCTATCCTACTTTAAGCCTGATCAATAATACACTGATGAGATCTACATTTATCATTGGAAAGATCTCAAGCCTCGAAAAGCTAAGCCTCAAATTTTAGACCATGATCAGTCTTATACATCTGTGCTTACCCCAGATTCACCAGTGAAAGATCTAGTGAAACATGAGCCTCATGCTACCTTTCCTCCTCTTGCTGAAACCTCAAACAGCCATAAATCTCTTTTTACACTACCTATACCCACAAAGGTCCCAGAAAGATACAAGCCTCTGAATTTTCCTCCTATCTTCCAAGCCCTCCCTACAAATCTTGCAAATAAACTACCCAGATTTGATGGAGAAAGCCCAAAAGTCACCACTGAAGAACACATTCAAAATATTGAGAATTTACTTGACCTTTATGAAATAGAATAAGATGATGTGCGTATTAGAATTTTTGCCTTATCATTACAAGGAAAAATTAGGAGTTGGTTTAAGGACCTTCCAGCTGCAAGCATTATCAATTTTCATCAATTCACTCAAGTATTCTTAGATAGGTGGGTGATCATGGGAAATGAAGTTCTCATCATAGAGGAATACAAGAATTTAAAAAGGCAACCAGGTGAGACAGTACAAGACTTTTCAGCCAGCTTCAATAAGGTATACAATGCAATACTTGCTAAGATAAAGCCACCTTTGGGGTGGGCTCTCTTGCACTACCCGAGTACTTTTGACCCAGAGATAGAATTCCAAATAAGAGAAAAGGACCTTTCAAACCTGGAAGAAATGCAAAATATGGAAATTACTGTGGAATTCAACATACTGGAAAGAGAGGAAAAGTTAGAAAAAATAAGGAAGGACAAAGCAGCTCAAGAGAAAATAACTTCTTCAGAGGTAAAGCTAGAGATGTTGACAAATACAATCAACAAAATTATGCACATACTTGGTAAGAAAGAGGAAGAGTACAAGGTTGAGATTGTTACTGATTATTCAGAGCAACCGGTACCATTTTCTTGGGAGGAACCAAATCAGTCATTTCAATGCAAAGATAGCTATCAAAACATACTGGTTGACCAAGGTTGCAAAGAAGAAGATGCGGAAAGTTGTCAAGTAATTACTATATGTCTTCCTACATCTTGTGCTTCACTATTTAGAGAGTATTACAAGAAAATTGAAAATAGAAACAAGGTAGAATGCTCTAAAGAATCAGTAAGGGAGGAAATGGATAATACAAACCCTTTTTCAAATCCAGAAGTTCTCCCCTCAAATCATCTTGGTATGGTTGTTTGGATTACAAAGCCAAAAATGAAAGATGAGCCAACACCTCCTTAGTCCCTACCCTTGTTCTTTGAGTCATTTAAGATTGCTAAAGGAGAAGCTATTATCCATGAACACTCTCCTTTTCATATGATGGAACAATCTGTTGATCAAATGTGCATAATGGATGACATTCCTCCTATGAATAAGTTGCCCAAATATGATCAATATAATGATGATTATGTTCTCCAAAATCAAGATAACACTACAGAAGAATCAATGAGTAGTTTGTGGGACAAAGACATTCATTTTCAACAGCTCATAAATAGTGATCAACAAATACCACTCATCTTTGACAATGAAGAAGAAAGTGCAGAAATTTTGGGAGAAAGGGAAGGATCTTTACCTCTTTTTTGTGCTTCCTTTTAGTTCAGCAAAGGAAACCTTAATGCAATCAGAAGTCAACAATCTTTGGGTATTGATTTTAACAAAAAAGAACACATTCAACCCTATCTCCAACCTTCACAAGAGAAAGAGAACAAATATGCCTCTTTTCAATCAGGTTTGCTAGAAGACAACATGGAAATATATGATGAGTATGACAGTGCAAATGATCATGACGAAGAGAAGGAGTTTCTTGTTCAGAAAAATCCCAAGCATAGCCAAGTGGAAGAGGGATTAGTCCTAAATGAAGTATCTGTCCCAAATCCTCTAAGTCAGGTATTATTCCAAGATCCATTTGCTGTTTTCTTAGAGACATTTGAAGAGGAAGTAAAACATGTCAAGAGCAGTCTAATGCAGAGTTTCAAGAACATTTTAGGTACTAATATTCAAACACAAGTGAGGTGGGAGTGGCCTTTTGATTTCTTCTGCATACTCAAAGAGCT
Source organism: Pinus albicaulis (assembly GCA_034641835.2). Lineage (NCBI taxonomy): Eukaryota > Viridiplantae > Streptophyta > Pinopsida > Pinales > Pinaceae > Pinus > Pinus albicaulis. The sequence continues at coordinate 970,715,956 of CM076569.1, forward strand.
GAAACAAGATCACTCATGGAATCATCTTCTTGATTGGTTATAAAAGAGATTTCACCAAATGAATGTATATTATGTGTAGGTTAGATTAGGATTGATACATAGATATGCAAAATAAGCTCAGCCTTGTGCGCATCTTTTTAGTTCTAGATTGTTTGGAAAAAATGAAAAAACACAAAAACAAAGGTAGGTAGTGTTAGCCCCCCATAAATTTTTTGACAAGCAAACAAGGGGCTAAAATGTTTTTGAGCCTTCAAGGAATGCATTTCCCTTGAAAACACATCATCCTTGAAGCCTCCCTGTGCTTTTGTCCTTTAATAAAATCCCCTCTGCTGTTCCCATCATGAAGCCTCTCAGTTTGTGAAGAAATACCCAAAGGCCTTATTTCCCCTCTTATTTCATTCCCTCTAAGCCTTTGTTTTCATCCTCTTTCCTTCCCCTTCTAAATTCCCCACTTACCCTTTAAATCATCCTAAATTCCCTTTAAACCCTACAAGTTCCCCTTGTTTGGCCCAATGTCCCCTTTTTCCCCCCACCGTTACCCTTCCCCAACCTCAAAATGCATTAAAAGGGGGCAAAAAACCACTTCCTACCTTATAATAAGCCTAAACCCCTTTCGGCTAAGCCCGCAAACCACTTCCCCACATAACCCTGCGCCAAAACTAGGTGCTAAGGCCTTGAGCGCTTATCGCAATCACAACCATCGGTGAGCGCATTTATATGTGTTAACGAAAAACTCTGATGCGATTGTGTTTTTGTTCTACACACCACGGAAACAATCTCCACCGTTGATCTGAATAGATCTGACGACTGGTGCATAGTCGCATCCCCAGCTCCGATCGCAATTGCATTTTCCAATCGCACCCCCCTTCTGCACCTTGCGATTTCGATCCCCCGATCCAATCTGAGCCGTCCATCCCTCCAGATCCAACGGTTCAGATTCATCCCGCTCCCCTTCTGTCACCCCTCTCCATTTCCTCTCCGATTGAATGTGGGTCGTTGATCTGGTCCTAGATCCGACGGTTGGTGCTTAATCGCAACATCGCTCCGATCGCAATCAGAATTTTTTAAATGTGTCACCCCTGCTCCCCCCGATTGCGATCCTCCGACTTGATCACGACCGTCTGTTCACCCAAGATCGATGGCTCACGTTGCATCGCATCCTCCACCACATTTCTTCATCGGAGCCTCTATTAAACTCCATCTTTCGATCTCCGCCGTCGATCTCCTCCTGAGATCCAGCGACCCTAAACTAATCCCCCTCCGCCTTCGCCAGGTCCCACCATTCAAAGGCCCGCATTCATTCATTTTCATCATTTCCCTTTGTAAATTTCCCAAACCTTAAGACTTTGGGTTTTATGCTAATGCATTATTTCTCCGCTTCCATCGCATTTTTCACCACTCCTCCACAATTACACCACCTCTCCACGGTCCTCCACAGCATTTCTCCACCATTGCCTGGGTTTGTGACAGGCTTATTTTATTGTGCAGGGATCACCAAGAGGCCATTACAAACAGCCAAGCGAGACAGTAGATGACAAATTGGGGGATTTAGGCCTGTTAATTGAATATTCAAGCGCCTGATCACGTACTCAAAGGATAAGATGCAGTTTGAAGACTTAAGCACACTGTCAAGTCTTATCAGTGCTTCCGGAGTTAGCAGAACATTCTTCCCCAGACGGAAACCTTCAGACAATGTTCTCCATGCCTCCTCGAGCCCGTAAAAAGATGAGATACACTGGAAGAAGTTTCCACGACTGTCAGGCAGCAGTTATGAAGCATGGAGAAACTTGCAGATTTTCCATCCAGGTCATTTATTCTAGAGGACAGAACAAAGGGTCTTATAGCCAGAAGATCTTCAAGAAACATCTAAGGTCGACCTCGACCTGTCAAAGACTCCCGAAGCGGACTAAAGAGTACATACAGTGCTGCAGAGACATTAAGCAGTATGGGCATGAATGTTTCCGCCATCTTGCCTTAATGAAACAAATTAAATGTTCATCTACTCCTGTTATTCCATTTTCATATAAGAATTCATGAGAAAAAATTGTAATGTTTTGTTGTTCAGTTGTTGCCAATTTTTGTTAGAGGGATTCATTTAGACTGTTAGAATAGTCTTGGGAGGGATTAGTAGAGTAGTTTTTATGTAGTAGGCTGGGAGGAGAAGTTTGGATTGTATTAAGCCCTTGAGCTCAGAGTATGTGACTGGTTTTGAATCCATTAATCAAGCACATTTCACAGGATCCTGGTCTATTACTATTGGTGATGTTTTCTAACATTGTTTATTAAATTTTAATGCTGTTTCATTTTCTACTGGCTTGCATCAGAAATATGGCATAGGATTTGCCCTTTTTAGGTACCCTATGTCTCTGCTCTCCTTGCCTTCAATGTTTTCTGCTGTATGTGTTATCTAAGAGTAAATTCAGCTAATTTAACCAGTGTAGTGGTTCCATATGCTACTAGCTGATGTATGAATTAGAGGTTTGCTGCTTAGATATTCTTGCTGGTGTCAAAGCATTGCAGGTTCAAAGTCCTTCTCTAATCTACAGACCCTGGCTCTGTTAAAATTATCTCTGTTTTTCCCTTGGAGCATGCTAAAGCTGACTTGGAGTTAAATGACCTCTAGTCTGATCTATAAGCTGCCCCTTTGTACCTCCTTTGAGAGTTTCCTTTGAGTATGTCCAAGCAGGTCTACAGTTAAATGACCTCTGACCTAATCTATAGACAGAAATTGGGTGTCTTTCCTTCTTTCACTTTCAATCCTTAATGTTCCATCCTACCATCTATCTAAAAGATCCTTTAGTGTAGATGACTTGCCCTCTGAAAGCCTTGGTTAGTTGTTGCAAGTAATTCTCCTTTCATGACTCCATAGCCCAATGGATGGCACTTTCTTGACCTATCCCCTTTGCTGAAACATCCTGCTGCTTTGTCCTTTTTCTCCCATTACTTTCTCAGTCTATGATCTCATGACCAACCCAGCAACCAACCAACCAAATCATTTTAAAACCCACCTTTGTGCTTCATAACTAGCCTAACATCTCATTTGAACTTTCAAAGATATATCATTCTTTGTTTTATTGGAGAGATCCCTGTCCGGGTCCAGGAGGGCTAGATCCTAGGGCCCCAAAGTGGTTTAATGTTGTCTTATCTTTTGGTATTGCCAAATCTGCCAAAACATAGGAACCCCAACATAATGGCGACTCCAGGGGGTGAGACCAGTGCTTTGATTTGGTAAATCCTTTGTGGTGGACGAGTAAAGAAGTTTGAATCATCCACTGATGACTCCCACGGTTCCTAAATGATTAGAGACTCCATAGTGGTGGCGTGATTACCTTTGTTTTCAAATGTCTCCAGTGGGAGACCGGTCACATTACAACATCAGGGGATCCCACCTGTTGGCCACCTGTAAATTTTGGTCTATCAAAGGTGGCCAAAACATGTTTTCAGCCTTCAAGAAACACTTTCCTGGCCAAAATGTTATCTCTTGAAGCTTGTAGATGACCTCATGCTCATGTCTCAAGGTTTTCACTGTTATTTCTCAGAAACTCAAAATTCTGCTAAAAATTCCATGAGAAGACTGCTGCAATATCCTCCTTCTTTTCCCCTTTTTCCTCTAAGAGACTAACCTTCATATTTTTCATCATTTTCCTTTGTTGTCCATTTTCCTCACCTTTCTTTCATGAAAATTGCCTTGCAGAGTTCCAAACTTCTTTCGAACTCTGTCGAAACCCTCAGAAACCTTTGAAAATCATTGAAAATCTGTGTAAAAAACCCATTTCTCTCTTAAGGGTTTAAGCCCCTTGGCCTGAGTTTCCAAACCACTTCCCCAATACGCCCTCATCATAAAAACCAAGTGCCAAACCCATGAAGCGCTAATCGCATCGGAAAGATTCAAAGTGTGCATGTTTGTGAGCCATTTTAAATGCCGATTGCGATCAGCCCCTTTGTCATAAACCGAAGATCGTATTATCATTTCATCTACCCCATAAGCCCGCAATCGGGCGCTAAGCTTCTTTGAAAATCGTATCCGATGGACATTTTTCTTTGTAAAACTTGAAAACCCATTTTTTCCAAAGTTTGTTTTAAAATGCCAAAATCACGTGTTTAAATAAAATGGGTTGATCAAAAAGACCGATCGCGCAATCGCATCGGAGAAGTTACAAATGGGTTGATTGAAAGACCGGGCCCGAATGTTCCGATTGCAATTGGCCCTAGTTATATAAAGCCCCAGGCCCATGGTACTCCATACACCCAGTGGCCCCGCAATCGGGCGCCAGCCTATCATATATATTCTGCCTGATCCCACTCAAAACCTTGGTTTTTATTGAAATTTGTGGGTTTCTTACAAAGTATAAAGGTCTCGCCGGTGCAAGAACACAAAGGATCTAGACCGTTGATCTAGACCCGATCTAAAGACCCACGCAGAATCGCAAGTTTCAAGTCGCATACTTTATATTCGTTCCCCCGATTGGCCCACCCCTCCGATTTACTCCCTGCCGTCGATCTGATCTGCAGATCGAACGGTTATCTCTCAATCGCATCCCCTCTTCCGCACACCCCGATTGCGATCCTCCGATCAAATCCTAGCCGTCCATCTCCCTGATGATCGGACGGACAGTGCTCAATCGCATCGCAATGTTTCAATCGCATCCCCTCTTCCGCGCACCCCGATTGCGATCCTCCGATCAAATCCTAGCCGTCCATCTCCCTGATGATCGGACGGACATCGCTCAATCGCATTGCAATGTTTCAATCACATCCCCTCTTCCGCGCACCCCGATTGCGATCCTCCAATCAAATCCTATCCATCAATCTCCATGATGATCAGACGGACAACGCTCAATCGCATCGCAATGTTTCAATCGCATGTTTTGTTGTGACCTGCCGATTGCGATCCTCCGATTAAATCTAGGCCGTCCACGTGTCTAGATCGGACGGTCCCAGGTCACCCCCACCGTTGCTCATCGCGCGATCGACGGTTCTATTTTATTCTTCCTCCCACGTCATTTAAAATTCCTCTCAGTTAATCTCCACCGTTGGATGATGCCATCCAACGGTCCTGCTCTCTTCCTACGCCTCTGAAGCAGTAAAACCAAATACGCAGGATTTTATAACAAATTGTTTGTATTTTGCAGGTTTTCGAATGAATTCTTCCGCCATTTTTGAAGAAACCACAAAGGCCGAGGGTGACGATCCTCTGTCTTCTGAGTTCATAAAGAATCATTCGAGGGGTGTTATATTTACGTTTTATCAGTGATTTCATGACCCATTGATGCCATTCGACCCCGCTACTGCCCTGCGCACCAGAAGACAAGCATAAATCATCATTTATTAAAGAGTATCAGTGCCAAAGACAAAATTTATCAGAACCGGAGATTGAAGACCCAAAAACATAGATCTCAAGTAACTTAAAGTGTTTTAGGAAACGACGAAGACATCTGTCGAGCTGAGAAATCCTCCACCGCTATAAGAAGAGGCTAATTGAACCCTCTACAGCTCCAAAGACACCTGCAGTCTCGTTGAGATCAAAGACCGCCGAAAAATTAATACTAATTGAGCTATCTTATCTCTAATTGTCAGCAGAACCATTCGAGAAGATTAAAGAACAGTTCAGAAGCAGATATTTAGATCATTTCATCTCGGGAAGTAGAAATAAAGTCACTCCAGCATGACACTGAGCTTCAAAGGATAGCATACTTCCCATTGATTTTAATCTTAAGTGTAACTCAATTAATGCAGGTTAACACCTGTAGATTTCTTGATCGAGGCCCTCAAAGCACCGAAGAGTCATCTTCTGTATTAATTGATCCAAACAGATCTTTTCATAGTTGACCACCGCCTCATTCTTCTATAAATACCTCTGTAGAAGATGAGCAAAGGGTTGGTCTCGGGACATCTGAACGCATGTAATAGTCATTCTGAAGCCACTGATGCCCTGTTCTGTAATTGAAAGATACATAAGCTGATATGAGAAGTTCAAAGCTATAGAGACCCACCGAGCTTGCTGATTGTAACTGGTTTGAACATCAATACAAGCTGTTGATTCATGGAATTCTGAAACTATGTCAATGGTGATGTGTTCCTTACTGTCAATTTTCGTTTTACTTAATGTTTTCACTTTGTTCACTTTCTCTGATAAAGAGCAGAAAACATAGAGTTAGGATATACTCTCCACGGTACCCTACTCTTACTGAAAGCTTTATCTTCTATGTTTTCTTCATTTGAATGTCCTCTTTGAAGAGTTTATTAATGCAGGTTAGTTTAAAAGTACTTCCCTGATCTAGATAGCTCTTTGAGATGAATGTTTTCTATGTTATCCTTGGAGTTTATCAATTCAGCGTAGTTTAAAAGTACTTAGCTGATCTAGATTGCTCTTTGTGATTATCATCTGTGTTCCCTTATCGAATATGCTGAAGCAGGCTGGTTTAAAAGCACTTACCTGATCTTAAGCTGTTTGAACTATTTTTTAAATGTTTCTGATGGAAAGTACTTCAATGCAGGCTAGTTTAAAAGCACTTACCTGATCAACAGAAATACTTTTATGTTTATCCTTAAGTACATGTTGAAAGCAAGCTAGTTTAAAAGTACTTACTTGATCTTAGACTGTGCTTTGTTTTTTCATTTGTTTAAGTCTTTCACTTCCTATTTGTTTCACTCCATTAATCACCTTAAGAGATCCTTTGATGTAAATGACTTGCTCCATGGATCCTTCTTGAATTTTCTATCCAATTAAATCCTCCTATGACTCCATAGCCCAATGGGTTAAAGCTGTCTTTGTCCTTTGCTATCAACTGAAACATTCCTTCATTTGCAGGCTCTTCACCCTTTATTTTGAACTTCTTTCACCTTCACCATGTCTTCGCCCAACCAAAAACAAACAAAACAAACCCATGCTCTTCATAACTAGCCTAATATCATAATTTCAGTCTTTAAAGATCACATCTTTGAACTCATTTATAGAGAGATCCATCTCTGGATTCAGGAGGGCTAGATCCTTGAATCCCAAAGCGGTTTGATGTTACCTCTGCAGTTAGACTTTTCCAATCTTGCTAATTACAGAGTGATAACACCAACCAATGGAAGACTCTGAGTTAATTCCCCTTGAAGAGTTTTGTTATGGAATATCAGGTATACTGGCCCAACTCAGAAGCAAAGACCTTCCAGAGGTTTTTCGTTACAGCTCAGGATTCAATGATCAACCTAACTGAAGAAAGTTTTTCTAGAAGTGCTGGTGAAAAAGGTATGAAGCTGAGATTGAATTCTGAACTCACAAGAGAAATCATACCATTTTAGAGACCCCAGAGCATTTTTGGAAAGTCTCCCTTCCCCTAAGAGGGAAGAGATTCCACTGCCTGTTGAAGTACAAGAAGAAGGTGATCGGGCTTTCAATAGCCACTTTGAAGATGTAGTGGAGGATGCAGTAATAAAAGTTTCCCAGGATAAAGACAGCCTACCAATCAGGGAGGGCCTAAAAGAAGAACTTGTACATCATGTGTTCATTGATCCTGTGGAAGAATATATGGAGGCCCTAATTTTCTCAAATACCCCAGCATTGATCTTTAACACGGGCTAGATTCATCAGGAGTGGTCACTACTGATGGTGACCTCAGTTTTGAAGAAGTACATGCAGAGCACCTTGTGGTTATCTCTGGCAGGCAGTCAATTCTCATATCCTTTTTTGCTACTGCTTGACTGGTTGCATTGGCATTATTGTATCACCTAGAACATCAGAGATTTCCAAGTAGAGTAGGGTAGGTAGGAAAAGCTCAATAAAGCTTAGTCTGTGAGCATGTAGTTAGTTTTTTTAATTTATGCAAAGTCTAGCAAGTCAGACAGTCTAATCCTGGCTTGATTGTTTTCAATTTATGTCTTAGAATGTAGGGAAGAAGTCTGCTAGACAGTTTAATCCTAGCAAATAGTAGTTTAGGTAGAGAAACTATGAGGCCAACAGTCTAATCTGGTCTCATGGAGTAATAAGGGTAGAAGTAGAATAGGTTTATTTTTCTACTTGTAAAGATTGATGATGAAAAGGGTCTGCAAGTCCAAATGCACCCAGAAGAAAAAATGTTAGGAATATAGTCTGGGTAGGTAGTTGTTTGGGAGAATGCTTTCTACTGATATGATGTATTCATGATTTGTGGCAGCTAATCTAAAGAAATAAAGGGATGTGCCGAGAAGAAATCATCTGGCCTACACCAAAGATCATTCTCTAGATTCTTGGCTGCTTCAAGAAGAAGCCATCCCTATGTGGAGCCACTGTTAGCCCCCCATAAATTTTTTGACAAGCAAACAGGGGGCTAAAATGTTTTTTAGCCTTCAAGGAATGCATTTCCCCTGAAAACACATCATCCTTGAAGCCTCCCTATGCTTTTTTTCTTTGATAAAATCCCCTCTGTTGTTCCCATCATGAAGCCTCTTTGTTTGTGAAGAAATACCCAAAGGCCTCTTTTCCCCTCTTATTTCATTCCCTCTAAGCCTTTGTTTTCATCCTCTTTCCTTCCCCTTCTAAATTCCCCACTTACCCTTTAAATCATCCTAAATTCCATTTAAACCCTACAAGTTCCCCTTGTTTGGCCCAATGTCCCATTTTTCCCCCACTGTTACCCTTCCCCAACCTCAAAAATGCATTAAAAGGGGGAAAAAACCCACTTCCTACCTTATAATAAGCCTAAGCCCCTTTCGACTAAGCCCACAAATCACTTCCCCACGTAACCCTGCGCCAAAACTAGGCGCTAAGGCCTTGAGCACTTATCGCAATCACAACCGTCAGTGAGCGCATTTATATGTGTTAACGAAAAAATCCGATGCCATTGTGTTTTTGTTCTATACACCACAGAAACAATCTCCACCATTGATCTGAATAGATCTGACGACTGGCGCATAGTCGCATACCCAACTCCAATCGCAATCGCATTTTCCAATAGCACCCCCCTTCTGTGCCTTGCGATTGCGATCCCCCAATCTAATCTGAGCCATCCATCCCTCCAGATCCAACAGTTCAGATTCATCCCGCTCCCCTTCCGTCGCCCCTCTCCATTTCCCCTCCAATTGAATGTGGGTCGTTGATCTGGTCCCAGATCCGACAGTTGGCACTTAATCGCAACATCGCTCCGATCGTAATCGAAAATTTTTAAATTTTTCACCCCTGCTCCCCTCGATTGCGATCCTCCGACTTGATCACGACCATCCGTTCACCCAAGATCAATGTCTCACGTTGCATCGCATCCTCCACCACATTTCTTCATCGGAGCCTCTATTAAACTCCATCTTTCGATCTCCGCCGTCGATCTCCTCATGAGATCCAACAGACCTAAACTAATCACCCTCCGCCTTCACCGGTTCCCACCATTCAAAGGCCCACGTTCATTCATTTTCATCATTTCCCTTTGTAAATTTCCCAAACCTTAAGACTTTGGGTTTTATGCTAATGCATTATTTCTCCGCTTCCATCACATTTTTCGCCACTCCTCCAAAATTGCGCCACCTCTCCACGGTCCACCGCAACATTTCTCCACCACTGCCTGGGTTTGTGACAGGATTATTTTATTGTGCAAGGATCACCAAGAGGCCATTACAAATAGTCAAGAGAGACAGCAGATGAAAAATTGGGGGATTTAGGCCTGTTAATTGAATATTCAAGCGCCTAATCCCGTACTCAAAGGATAAGATGCAGTTTGAAGACTTAAGCACACTGTCAAGTCTTATTAGTGCTTTCGGCATCAGCAGAACGTTCTTCCCTAGATGGACACCTTCGGACAGTGTTCTCCATGCCTCCTCAAGCCCGTAAACAGATGAGATACACTGGCAGAAGTTTCCACAACTGTCAGGCAACAGTTATGAAGCATGGAGAAACCTGCGGATTTTCCATCCAGGTCATTTATTCTAGAAGACAGAACAAAGGGCCTTACAGCCAGAAGAGCTTCCAGAAACATCTAAGGTCGACCTCGACCTGTCAAAGACTCCCGAAGTGGACTACAGAGTACATACAGTGCGGCAGAGCCATTAAGCAGTATGGGCATGAACGTTTCTACCATCTTGCCTTAATGAAACAAATTAAATGTTCATCTACTCCTGTTATTCTATTTTCATATAAGAATTCTTGAGAAAATTTTTTAATGTTTTTTGTTCGGTTGTTGCCGATTGCTATTAGAGGGATTCATTTGGATTGTTAGAACAGTCTTGGGAGGGATTAGCAGAGTAATTGTTATGTAGTAGGCTGGGATGAGAAGTTTGGATTGTATTCAGCCCTTGAGCTCAGAGTATGTGATTGGTTTTGCATCAATTAATCAAGCACATTTCACAGGATCCTGGTCTATTACTATTGGTGATGTTTTCTAACATTGTTTATTACATTTTCATGTTGTTTCATTTTTTGCTGGCTTGCATCAGAAATATGGCATAGGATTTTCCCTTGTTAGGTACCCTATGTCTCTGCTCTCCTTGCCTTCAATGTTTTCTGTTGTATGTGTTATCTAAGAGTAAATTCAGCTAATTTAACCAATGTAGTGGTTCCATATGCTGCTAGCTGATGTATGAATTAGAGGTTTGATGCTTAGATATTATTGCTGGTGTCAAAGCATTGAAGGTTCAAAGTCATTCTCTGATCTACAGACCCTAGCTCTGTTAAACTTATCTCTTTTTTTCCCTTGGAGCATGCTAAAGTTGACCTGGAGTTAAATGACCTTTGGTCCAATCTATAAGCTGCCCCTTTGTCCTTCCTTTGAGAGCTACCTTTGAGTATGTCCAAGCAGGTCTGGAGTTAAATGACCTCTGACCTAATCTATAGACAGAAATTGGGTGTCTTTCCTTCTTTCACTTTCAATCCTTAATGTTAGTATGAATCTTTCGTCATAAAACATCACTTTAGCTATGCATAAAAAATATCCCTAACATCGATTATGGCTGCAAAATATCTTTAGAATTGCTGCACAAATTCAGATCTAAGCACAAAAGACATTAAGTAGATAAAATACAACATGGCTCCATGCATCCAATAGACAAGACAAGAAACAATGTTTTTAAAAGAATTTTTTGTATTATATTAAAGAATGGGGCACCTGAGAGGAAAACAAGAAAGGTGTTTTCCGGTTCTCCTCAGTGGGATGGGTTCTTGGAAGTCCTCAGTGTTTCAGATCTAACATTTCTCTCTCTTAGTGGTGTAGAAAAATAAACATAGAACTCAATGGGAGTTCACAAAGAAAAAATGGAAAATGGTGACCAAGAATAGATCTAGAGTAATCTAATGCAATGGAGGTTACTAATGAATGGGGAAAACCCCCCTATTTATAACAAAATATTGGGGCGGTCTAGAACTCGGTGCATGAATAAAATATTATTAATCGAATTCTAGAAGCACCTTTTAGGAATATTTTATTATATTTGTTGGAGGGAAAAGGATTCTTGACTTGGGTAAATTCCTTTATTTATAAATAATAAATAAATAAATGTTTTGTTTATCATTTTAGGGGAATGATGGGAATATAATTAAATAAATAATGGTTTATTTAATTATTTATGGATGATTTAGTCAAATTTAACTAAGAATATTATTTAAATAATGATTTAAATAAATTATTCTTAGGGAATAATTAAATAAATAAGGATTTATTTAATTAAGTTCCTTATTTTGGGTTAAATATGACTAGAAAATATAAAAAAATAAGTTATTTTGTGTGGTGAAAGCAATTTTACTTAGGGTAAAATTGGTCTTACATGGTGTACATGGGTTCATCTAATAATAACAAGTTAGATGACCAAAAATTGGTGTAACAGATTTCCCCCCAACGTACGAGTGTTAGGAGCAAATCGTATGACTGAAGTACCTTGTAAGAAATCAATCACTAGGCATCAAGAGAGAGGTGAGAGAGAAATGTAAGGATGTCTGAGGTGTAAAAGGACTAGACCCTGAGGAGACGAGAATTACAGGTGCAAAAAGTCTCTATGAAGTGGTACATGTGCTAAAGGCGGTGGGGGAGGCATACCTATGCCCGCCGAGACAAAGTACAAAGAATAAGGCGCCCGGAAAACCACGGAACACAATAAGTACAAAGAATAGGGAACTTGGAAAACCACAGAATGCAATAATGAAGCATGTGCTGGCCTAAACAGGAGCCAGATAAATAACATGATGAATCCCATATACATGTGATGCCTGGAATAATCGTCAGGTCTTATACAATAATATGGTAGTAAATGAGATATAAATACGCCTAAATGCCCCCTACACGCGGGGAAGTGCTCGCAAAAGCTGACGAGTACGTGCAAATTGAAGAGGCACTGCAAGTGGCTGAGGCCAATATCGTCATATGAGAGGAGATGCATCAAGGGCTGAAATGAAGGCATCTGGGCATGTGGGGGGCTACCTGCAAGGCCACCCCCTCACGAGGGTTGAGACATCTCACACATGCCCGGGAATCACCAATAGCTGTGGCTGTGTCACTGGACCATCAAGTGTATATATCATGATCAGGCTAGGAAGAGCTCGAACCAAGGTACACTACCCCCTAGACTTGGCTTCTGGATTAAATGAGCTGACGTCGACAGAAGGAGGTCCGCCATAGGTGAGGCAATAAGGGAATCCCATCTAAGGCACGGGGAAAATAGTAAAGTGATGAACAAGTAGATATTGATGATGATGATGGAATGAGAGAAATGGAGGAGTGGTTGGATGACTTCCCTTGTTAGAGCATAAAGGGTATAAATGGCTTGGCAACGACTAACACAATATCATGAGGGATAGTGGACAAGGGTACTGAAGGCCATAATGTGCGACACGAGAAAGGGACCAATCAGGGAAGGATGGAAGACTATAGTGGGGTACAAAGGGACTTGGGATAGACTCCATGAATGTTATGGTGACTCGACTCAGATGCTCTAAGCAAGGGTGACTCAATGGTGCTGCCTCATAGTATGGGTCCAATGGGGAACCATAAAAGCATGAGTAAAATGGGGTAGCTCATGTCGAAAGTCAACACGAACGAAGACGAGTAAGGAGGAAAAGTGGTGCCCCAAGTACAAGTGTCATAAGTGAAGAAATTCAATTTTGGGAAGAGGTGAATAGGCCCTTCATGGACAAAATGTGTCCTGGTGAAGTAGAAAAACATAAAAAATTGACAGATACCCATTTGAGTGCTCGGTGAGAGCTTTCCAATGGTGCAGACGGTGTGTCAAACGGGGCTACGGTTTGGTTGCAGCGGGCGAAATAACAAACAGGGGTTTTCTTCTAATAGGGTGTTTTCCCTCTGAAATCATTCATTTGATTATGTAGCTGTGGTGAATGTGGAGAGGAGAGAAGGCCCTAAATCTTGCGGCGATTGTAGCAGAAAAACCGACCGTTGGAATTGTGAACCGTCAGTTGCAAGTAAGAGGCTTAATCCTAAGCTTTGTTTTTGATGGATTGAAATTGCATATTAGGGTTTTAAATTCTAGTAACTGCCCCTACTACCTCATTACGGTCGGGTTGCACTTTTTGGGGCAAAAGCTATGACCTGGGACGCAGGTTTTGGGCTGAAAAGTGTGACCCGGCACAGCTTTTGCCCAAAAAGTGCGACCTGCTAGGTGTGGGAGGCTTCAGTGCTGTTATGGGATGAAATTCTGTTTTGGTGTAAGATAATGCAGTTTTGTTGTTCTGAAGGCTGACAAAAATGATGGTTTTGTGCAGATATGGCAGATATACGGATAAAGTGGAGAGAGAGAGACTTGGGTACACTACGGACAAAAATCCAGGCGGATCAGGGTGTCCATCGTGCACTGGCTAGACATGGGGTTCTGAAATTTTTGGAGAACCCTTTGATGAGGGCTGGAGAGCCCTTGTTGGCCTGGATTATCAGTTATTGGGATCCGGATCAGGAGGCATTTGTAGTGCAGGGGCACAGGATCGAGCTGACGGTCCAGGATGTGTATTTCTTGACTGGTCTCCCACCATTGGGGATGGTGGGAAATATGCAGCCAGTGTTACCATGGGGGCATAACATTATGGAGTTTGTTGAGTGACATTGTCGCCCAGGTGTCCGAGTCAAAGGGACTCGAATATCCATTGGTGATCTAGAGAGGTTGGAGACCCGGGAAATGGCCGCAACAGTGTTGCGGATCTTTGGCAGCCAGGCCTTCCATCACATCACTGGAGGGAAGATGATTATTGTAGAGAGTGTGCTAAGTGGGACCTACTATGGGTGGGCCCAGATGATGTTGGTATCGGTGAAACAACAGTTGTCTCTATGCAAGCGGCAAGTGAATCATGATTGTGCCTATGGGATGATGTTGTGCTCTTTCTTCTTTGAGAAGATCCCGACCTTACGACCTCGTGTGCAGTTACCTGATGGTGGGCCAAGGGAGCCACAAATGCGTTGGTGAGGACGATTACTATGTAGAGGAGGAGGAGGGGCGGTCAGACGGGTGTTTCGACCAGAGTTCTTTGCCCATTGGGATCAGATGCCACTATACATAGATTACTATCCCTATAGTGGGATGAGTTATTGGGGAGATCCAGACTTGCCATTTTCGCCTAGTCGAGTATGGGGACCCGATGGTGAGTGACAAGTAACTAATCTGTTTTTGGCATTTTAGAGTTTGTGATTAGTATTCATGGTACTAAGTCTGATGTTGTCTAGAATGCAGATATAGCTCCGGTAAAACCAGCCGGATATATGGGACGACCTGCAGCAGCGGGGGCGACAGGTGCAAGTGGATCAAGGATGGCACAGAACGATGATATGGCGGCTCTAGTGGAGGACATCCATCGTAGATGTGAGGGGCTGCTGACCGGTGTGTCGGAGCGTGGTTGGCAGGATTTGGACGACCAGTACATAGAGTTGTGTATTAGGCTACCCTCAGAGTGGTGAGGTATCATGCGACACATGGCGATGGCTGGTCAGGCTGTGCGTGATCTATGAGCTGCGGGAGCAAATCCATTGGCTCGGGATCCTCCAAAGAGTGATTAGATGTAGGGCAGGTGGTGCCCCCGAGTGTCGATGTGGGGGCGAGTGGTGCCCCCCATTTTTGTAGTTTTGTTATTGTAACATGCTATGGGCATGTAGTATGTTTCAGAGTAGATGGATTCTAAAAACATGTGTTATGTAATATATGTGAACTATATGTATTTGGTTGATGGTGTTAAATGTTATTGTGATGTGTGTGATATATGCCAGTCTAGAACATGATTTGCGATTTGATCTACGTAGTGATTTTGATTTCGAGGTATATGGCTAAATGTAATGAATCTAAATTCACGCATCAAAAGTTGCACTCGTAAATATTGTCTAAACAGGATAGGGTTATGCACACGATAGACACCATTAATTTGTAAGACGAGAAGCAGGGAATCTAAATGGACATGCAGATGGAGGATGTGATGAGAGAGAGCATCGGTTAAGAGACCACGAACGACATCATATTCGGCCTGATTATTGGTGGCTTGACCAATGCAGACCCCAGGTGCAAGAACAAGGGTATGCAAGGGGGTAAAAATGGCCCAGGCTACTGAGGCAAGGTTTCGAGAATAGCGACTGGTGCCATCGGCATAACCAAGGTAATGAGTGGACGAGAGGGTTGAGGGGATGTCATCACAAGACGAGAAAAGGGAGGAAAAGTGGGGATGCATGTTGCGAAGTACATCATAGATACGGATGGGAGTATCGAGGTGATGGGAAGGCAAGGAAAGGGGGTGGAAACCACAAGAGGCTGCAAAGCTACCTAGATCATCAGTAGAGGAAGAAAGGTGCACATACGGGTCATTAGGGGAAATGACAGAAGAATAAGAAAAAATATGGTCGAAACATAAAGAGCCCGAAAAAGTGGCGGAAGGGGGATCAAGCGAAACAGACAGAGTGGATTCAGAGGGGATGTACTCCGAGGGGTGTGCGGATGATGATAGGTATAAGAGAGGAGCAGCATATTCGAACATCTCAACATCAGGGGGAGGGATGTCAATGGTAGCCGGGGGATCCTCAAGTAAACTTGATGCATACTGAGCAAGGATGGGCGAGGCAGATCGATTTTGTTCAACTTTGTACTCGTGAATGACCTCTAAAGAGGCTCGGTAATGCGTGAGGTGAGGGCAATGGTGGGAATAATGGCCATGGACACCACACAGAGCACATGGTTTGTTGGTGCGAAGATTCTTTGGGTTCTTGGCTACGGATGAGGAAGAGACAGAGGTGTCAGGGACCGTAGATTCAGGGAACGCAACTTTAACCATGGGTTGGATACGGGGAAACTCGGGAAAAATATGAGTGGGATGACCGATACCATCACACAAGGCACAAGGCTTGGCGGGTTGGAGAGGGGTAGGGTCAGGTGCGGTGGCCTTGTCATTGGATGCCCCCTTGCGAGTTTTTCGTTTCTTGCCGGTAGCTGTCGCAGCATTAAGACGGTTCTGCGGAGGGGCGAGGGGCACTGTGGCGGTGGAAGGAGTGACGGGGATCGGTTGTACTAGTGTCACAACTATGTATGGTTTGGGGTGGCCTGGTGGGGTTTCGGTTGGAGGGGTAAGATACCAAACGAGAATTCCCAAGGTTAAATTAGGAAGGGAAAGGGTGGCCATGACGGGGACCGAATAGACGCCGGGGGGGGGGGGGGACCAAGGAAAGGTATTTGACCGGCGGGGTAGTGACCAAGGGGGATGGACCCCATATGGTGGAGACCTGAGGGAACTGACTTAGGAGGGTAGGAATGTTCCTGAGTGTGATGGGAAGGGCCGGGTGAAAAAGGTTCGGTTGACTGAAGCGAAGGGCTAGGAGCAGGAGGCGGTGGGAGAGAGAGAGGTTGTTGACTAGCTGGAGCAAGTTGTGGAAGGCTAGGCTGAGATGATTGCATCATGAAAACATTCGCTAAGCTGGGGTCAGAGACGGGAGGAGGGGGAGGACTAAGAAAAGTTCCAAGAAAAGAGGAGTCTTTGTAGATGCCAGGGGAAACATTGGTCAACGAATCAACAATTGTTTTATTGGTGACAGTAGAGATGGTAGACTCAGGGGAGGTCTGAGATTTTGGTTCATGGTAGGTCAATTAGTCAATGGTGACAATCTTGCCATTATGAGGGAAAAACATCTTGCAGTGGACTGCAGACGGGACGACTGACATGGCATAAGTGTAACTATGCCCCAAAAAGATGTTGTAGTCAAGAGGGGCGTCAATAACTGCAACGTCGACACAAACAGTCTTGTTGGCAAGGGTGATAGGACAGTTACGAAATAGGCCAATGGGCTGGGAGGCATGGCCATCCCATGCACGAAGGGTGATGGTGGAAGGGGCCAGTTCAGGGGATCCGAGTTGTTTCCAAACCGAAGCAAACATTACGCAGGTAGATGCCCCCTCATCAATAATACACCGAGCAACATTGGCGTTTCAGATTTTGACTGGGATTTGGAAAGCAACTGAAGGAGGAAGAGGGGGATGGTCTGACTGACGGGCGTCAAAAACAATCAATTGGTCATCAGCAGGATCTAGAGTGCCCACGGCAGATAGTAGAGCCCTCTTTTGAGAAGGACACGACTGGAGGAGTTCCAGTGTTGAAATGGCAGCAGGAGATTGGGCCAGATCATCTACTATGCTGTATGAATGGGCAGCCCAACCAGAGGCAACATTTTGGCATAATGGTCCCTTAGGAGGCTTGGGATGAACCTCGGCTTTGGGCAGAGGGAGTTTCAAGGGACCATTGGGTGTTGATAGAGGCTCTGTAGGACCCGACGATGGAGACTCAGAGACAGACGGAGCAGGAGGTGTGGAATACTGACAGGACCGAGTTTGAAGGTTGAGGTCGATAGTGAGAGGTGATTCAGAAGCCATCATGAGAATATGGTAATCAGAGGAAACAGAAAGGGAAGGTTGAGTGGTTACCAGGGTGTGAGGTGGTTGAGTGGCCATGAATCCTTGTTGTGGGAAAGGATCAGTAAACACAGCAGGTTGAGAAGTAACGGGGGTGGGAGGGGTAGTAGGGGAGGAGTGTTGTCCCCGTACGGTGGCCTGAGAATCCAAATGTTGCCACATTTGTGGTAATAAGGGACAATCGTGAGTGTAGTGACCATAAACACCGCAACACGAACATGTCTTATTGGTGCGAAGTGGCCTGTCCGGCTTGGGCTGAGAGCCCTGTGGCTGGTTGGCAGTGGTAGAGTCGATATTGGAAGGATTGGGTTCGCGATTACCAAAAGCAGATTGATTGCCTCTTCTCCTTCTTTGAGAAGGAGGAAAATTAGGTGCCCCCTGCTGTGCAAATACTTGCCCTGGAGGGGGTAGTAAGTGCGGTTGTGGAGGTGGAGAAGGCAAGGGAGTGGGAGGTCCAAATGCTGGAGGAGCTGGGGCACCAGGTTGCAGATATGGATAAGGAGTAGGGTGGGCAGCAGTAAGGTAAGAAGGGGGGTGGGAAAAAGGAGGAGGCATGCCGTAGCCTGAATACATGCTGCCTGGATGGGAAAAAATGCCAGAGGGGCTAGCCCCTAGAGGAAAACCATGGCCCAGAGGAGGTTGGGCAGAGGTATGTGACAGGGCTCCAATGATACCGTCTGCAGAATGAAATTCCCCTGAGGCATTAGGGCCACCGGGTTTGGGAAGGTCAGGAAGGACGGTATAAACATAACCAGATTGGGCGTAGATAAGGTCATACTTCAAGGAAATTTGGAGGGCGGCTTCTTCAGTTTGGGGAAAATGGGATGCGACATCTTTGCCAATGGGAGGTAAGAGAGAGCGAAAGAACCAGTCCATGTAAACCTGATCTTCAAAGGGGGGAGCTCGACATAAGCTTCTTTTGTGTCACCATTCTTGGACATGAGCGGAAAGGCGGGTTGAGGAGGATTGACGGAAGGAGGTTAAAATCTCGATACCAGTGTCGTATCAGAGAGGGAACTGGAAATAAGATAAAAAGGCTTGGGAAATGGTCGCAAAAGTGGTATGGGAGGAGGTGGCCTGTTCAACATACCATTTAGAAGCTTCGCCTGTAAGCGTGTGTTGGAACAATCTAAGATGAATAGAGTCGTCAGTAATGGAATTGGAGGAACACCACATATGGAAGGATTGGATATGGTTGGAGGGATCGTCACTAGCAAGGCCTTCGAACTTGGGAATGTTGGAGGGGAGATTGGTTGGCATAGCAGGCCAACTAACATCGTGGCGGATAGGATCATTAATCAGTTGATTGAAGTTGGGGAGACTAAGGCCGACAATATAAGGGAGTAATGGGGCAGTCGAGGTAGGTCCCGAGGTGGTTCCACTGGAAACAGACCCAGCAGTAGTACTAGGGTTACTGCTGGTGGTAGGCCCTGAAGTAGACATGGTGAAAGTGACAGGGGGAGAACTAGGAGGGGGAGAACCCAAACAATCAGAGGAAGAGTCGGAGTGCGGACTCGGGGAAAGACTTACTCGTGGACGACGGGAAGGAGGAAGTCGACCAAGCGGAAACTGAGGATGAAGGCCAAGAAGTCTCCGGGAGAGGTGCCTTGGGGGCGCAATGATGACGGGAAGAAGAAAACCGACAAGGGTAGGGAGGGACAAAATCAAGTGAGGTAAAGGGTAGAAAGGTGCAGTGACAATTGATTTTAAAGTCTTTTCCAGGCGGTGTTAACCAGGCGCTTCTTCACTTAGGGTCAGTGTGTGGCGTGCGTTAATTTTAATTGTTTAAACCCAGACGTTTTGAGATTAAAAGAAAGAGTGTGCTACGTAACGGAAAAGAAATCTACAGTAAATTAGACGAAAAGAACATAAAACTAACAACTAAAAATGCAGCAAGCTAACCAAAGAAGGCGGGTCTCTCAAAACTAGTCTATAAGAGGGAAAAAACTAGGCAAAGCACACTAAAAAGAGGCCAATAGATCGAAGGTCCGAAGGGATTGGAATCTAAAGGGTAAATCTGCTGAAAAGTGGTGCAGAGAACAAAAAATAAGCAGAGGCAAGGTTGCTACTAAAAAGGAGGAGATCAGCTAAAAATAGAAGCGACAAGGAAGTGGCCTTAGAAATGAACCCAAACAAAACGATATGAGGTGGTTTTGAGAGGGAGAAGGGCTGATCTAAAGGGATCTGAAAAGGAGGTATCATATTGAAGAAAAAGAGGGTTGCAACTCTGGAAATTCAAACTTCTAAAACAGTAAAGACTCGTCCAGAAAAAGTGGAGGGTACTAGAGCCCTAAGGGGAAATATTCCCTCTTAGTTGAGTGAAGCAGATCATAAACAGGTCCAAACAGGCAGAGACAGAGGCTAGAAAACCCTGTCAGAAGCTTCAGACAAACCCAGAAAAAGTGCTGAAAAATTTGTAGAAAAATTGCAGGTCACAGGTTCTGACCTGTTTTCAGTCCAGGTTGCAGGTTTGGGGCAGAAAAGTGTGTCCTGAGGCTCAGGTCGCACTTTTTGGGCAGAAGATAAGTGTGACCTGCAGATCTGGCTCTCTCGGCGGCAGATTTCAGAAAAATTTGTCGTCTCAGCTGCGGCTGATGTCTGTCACCTGCGCAATAAGGCTAGAAACACACAGAAGTTAAAAATTTGATTGTTTAAGGGTTTTAGGGGTGAAAATCACCATAAAAATAGGAAAAACAGAAAATGGGAGAGAAACCCTAGGGTCTGAAACAGCTGGATATGCATGAATATATAAAACGACAGCAGTCGCAAAAGAAAACCCGTGTGGAGTCGCCAATTGTTAGTATGAATCTTTCGTCATAAAAGATCACTTTAGCTACACATAAAAAATAGCCCTAACATCAATTATGGCTGCAAAATATTTTTAGAATTACTGCACAAATTCAGATCGAAGCACAAAAGACATTAAGAAGATAAAATACAACATGGCTCCATGCATCCAATAGACAAGACAAGAAACAATGTTTTTAAAAGAATTTTATATTATATTAAAGAATGGGGCACCTGAGAGGAAAACAAGAAAGGTGTTTTCCAGTTCTCCTCAGTGGGATGGGTTCTTGAAAGTCAGTGTTTCAGATCTAACATTTCTCTCTCTTAGTGGTGTAGAAAAACAAACATGGAACTCAATGGGAGTTCACAAAGCAAAATGGAAAATGGTGACCAAGAATAGATCCAGAGGATCTAATGCAATGAAGGTGACTAATGAATGGGGAAAACCCCCCTATTTATAACAAAATATTGGGGCGGTCTAGAACTCGGTGCATGAATAAAATATTATTAATCGAATTCTAGAAGCACCCTTTAGGAATATTTATTATATTTGTTGGAGGGAAAAGGGTTCTTGACTTGGGTCAATTCCTTTATTTATAAATAATAAATAAATAAATGGTTTATTTATCATCTTAGGGAAGTGATGGGAATATAATTAAATAAATAATGGTTTATTTAATTATTTATGGATGATTTAGCCAAATTTAACTAAGAATATTATTTAAATAATGATTTAAATAACTTATTCTTAGGGAATAATTAAATAAATAAGGATTTATTTAATTAAGTTCCTTATTTTGGGTTAAATATGACCAGGAAATATAAACAAATAAGTTATTTTATGTGGTGAAAGAAATTTTACTTAGGGTAAAATTGGTCTTACATGGTGTACTTGGGTTCATCTAATAATAATAGGTTAGATGACCAAAAATTGGTGTAACACCAGGGCTACATGAAGAGATGAACACTCCCCCAAAACCATGAACCAACTTCATAGATGTCCTTCTTGCCCTAAATATTATCAAAAACCATAGTGAAGAAAACCTAATTCATAGGGTAAATATTCAATTCGTTTGTCAAAAATGGATTCCATCTCTCGAATATCAGTTTATGCAAATTGAACAGCCATGACCAATACCCATTAAACTTTCAAACCAAGTCATTCTCCAAAAAAATATTTTTCACAACAAAAAGCTTCCTCATCCATAGGGCCATTGAGAGAAGAAATTTCTTGAATCGTTGGGAAAACCAAAACCAAATTTTAGCCAGAGCTATGAGAAACCAAAGAAGATATATCTTGATTGGTATCCATACCTGAAAAAGAAACATACTTTTTCACGAAATCATAGGGATTCACCATGGAACGATCTAAAAAAAATCCACACAATCAAAGCAAAGATTGAGCGGCTAGGGAAAAACCATAATCATCGCAAGGGTTTCCGAATCTCCTTCCATATCTCCCTAAGATATCATTTATCTCCATTGTACTCATTTTCCATGTTGGTTTTTTAGTTTTTAATTTATTGTTGCAATACTAGGTAATATTCCTCATGACAAACTTGTTGTAATTTTGATATCTATGGACTTTTTAATTTTTGGATGTTGAATAAATTTTGGTTTTGTTTCTAATTTGGTTTCCTTTCTATTATACCAAGGAAAAATACAACATTTTTTTATGATCGTATTTAATAAATGAAAAAAAAATGCCTGAAAAAACAAATGCAAACAACCCAACCTTTAATGATAGACTATATTTCACATGGAGTTATTTGTTTCATATCTAAGTATACCTTCCTCTTATTTTTTATGTTATAAGAAGTAAACATGGAATGATAGATGTTGTTAAGCATTAAAATATATAACCATGATAAGATATTCCATCCCACTTGAAAGAGTGATATGGTTTATATTCTTGTGTTCCTTCCTAAAATATTCCCTTCTTATAATTCTTATAGTTGAATTGAGCTACCAATCTTCACCATTCACACCACTAGTGATAATGTTTCTTTTTCATAATTCTCAATTCATTATATAATAAAAACATCATTATTACTTTTAAAATGGGTATATTTTTTTTCCTTCCCTATCATATTCTCCTTGCGCAAATTCCTTATTGCAGTGAAAGACACTTTCTACAACTTTGTATGGAGGAGATATATAATTCCCTCTATGCTCAACATGGAGTTGACATGTGGAATTTAGAGATAATATCAATAAATAAATAAATAATTCAATGTTTTCCATAAATAATATTTCAATGTTCACTATCACCATAAATAACACACACACACACACACACACACACACACACTATTTGTTTTATCTTAGGTGGTTGGGAGGAATGAGTGTTGTAATGGCTTTGAGATTTGTTGTTGAGTACTAGGAGTACCCACATGTATATTCCTGATATGGAACACACACACAGAGTATTACCTCTATAAACTTTTTTTACATCCCAATATGAGGGAGGTGTAATTCCTTCCATGTTCAACATGGAGTTGACATGTATCATTTTAAAATAATAATAATAATAATATCAATTTCAACCATAAATTAAACATTTCAATGTCCACCTTACGTAAAATAATTTTACATCAACTGTATATCTAAATATAGAGAGACAAAGAGAAAGTGAGGGAACAAGAGGAAGATAAATTAATTGAAAGTCAAAAAATTTAAATCTTGCCAAGGTGTTGGCACAAAAATAATGACAAGGATGAGACCCCTGGTTCGGGCACAGAGGCCAACAAATCTTCGTTTTATTCTAGCACAACGTCAGCATTTTAACCTTATCTGGGGCGAATAAGGAGTCTCACCTGAGGCGTGTTGTGACCTTATTTAGATAAGGGTTGAAATTCGGTATCGGGAAGAATCACATGAAATATGTTGGAGTCATAGAACCCTGAACTATTCAAGTTATGAATATAATTGAAACAAATAATAAACATACAGAGAATAATTACCATACATATACAACCATATTAAAAAATTTAAGAAGCCATGTAAACCATCATACAATATTTAAGTATCTCGATATACTCATTTTCTGTTAATACTTGCAACAGTAAAACATTGCATTGGGCTCGGGAGCCTCATAATCAACATCAAAACCTAACATGAAAGATCAATACATAACGAAGGTAAAAATAACAGTGTGGGCTCAAATGACTCCGCAATAGCATTTGAGTACCCCTTTTGTCTTTGTCGTCCGCTTTTCCCTTCGACCTTCTTTATATTCCTGCACCTGCTTGGACTACCACTTCTCCCTCGGAGGTTCCACCTTCTTCCTCATTCAGCTACTTCTACTTCTCAGATGTCATTATTCCTTTCCGCTCGGTTGTGTCTACCTAAATCTCGATTTCTTCTACCGCTTCTCTGCAATTTCTAGTCCTATACGGATTCCTTCCTCTTTTCCAGCTGTCTCCCTTGCAGCTTCCCAATACTTATCTTTGGCAAAATGTCATCAGACTTCCAACGTGTCCCTTGGTTCCCAAAAAGGAAGGACCCAACAGGCCCCGACCACTTTCCATTGACTCGTCCCTGATTCGATTCTTTACCGTTGTTTTTGGTGTTGTTGATGCTCCTGGTACTCCTTCATGTGTTTCTTCCCCTTGGTTGGTTTCTTCTCCTTGGTTGGTTCCTTCAAACGAAGAGCCCAACTCATGAATAGATTCGACACTCGCATTTCTGAACTAAGTGTAGGTGTTGAGAATTTTTTTCCATGTGCTTGTGAGGGCATCTTCCTAGGAAAGGAACTGAGTTTCGACGCCAGAAGTAGGTTGGGTTGGGCATGTCATCAGTATATAATTCCACTGCGAGTTAGTTTCTTCATAGATTTGTTGCAGTGTTTCCAAATGATCCTGTGTTGGTGGCTGGAGGCCTCGGAGTATCTGCCCGGTCTTGGCCGATTCATATTCGATGTGTTGTATTTAATTTTTGAGGTCACTGACCTGTGCTAGAAGCTCCTTTCATTGGTTCTTATCTCAGGTACTCCCGTCTTGATTAAGAAGATGATTGGTGTAGATGCACAGAGGGTGGACAATTCAATTCT
The DNA here is from genome assembly GCA_034641835.2 of Pinus albicaulis. Lineage (NCBI taxonomy): Eukaryota > Viridiplantae > Streptophyta > Pinopsida > Pinales > Pinaceae > Pinus > Pinus albicaulis. The sequence goes on from CM076569.1 coordinate 970,740,611, forward strand.
TCTTTTTATATAACCACACTAATCATGAACTTGTTGCAAAAAGGTGTGAGCTTCTTCCGCAACGTTGATGAGTGAGGCTTTCAGATCCACCGCATCTGCTAGTTTCTGCTCAATCTTGGCTGCATACTAGGTGCTAGAGCCTAGAAGTACCCTTTGGGTGGTAGTAAGGTTTCCCTTGGGCTCATGATTGGTCGAGACCAGATCAATACATGCTGATTTGTTGTGATCACAACATTTGATAAGGGTACATGAAAAGATATATTATGGGGAATTTAGCATGACTTATGTGACGGAGGGCCATATTACCTGGAATTTTTTGGTTATTTGGTCAAATTGACCCTAGAGATGTTGCTTTTCCTAGATAAGATGATTGCATTCTACTGTAAGGGAAATGATATGTTGTTGCTGCTTCTCATACTCGATAGCTAGAACATTGTACGACACCTCTTCTTGGCATGAATCCAGTTGATTAAAAGAAAATAATTGGGTTGATAACCAACCCTGGAGAACATCGGGGATAGTTTTCAATGGTTTAGGAAACCATATATGCAACAATTGTCCACTGGAAACTCACTTCTCACAATGCCCCTAGGGAGATGTCTCATGTTGCAAGGGTTCGATTGTCAGTGGGCTAGTGTGGATGGGGTTGGGGTGGGATGGTAATGAGGGAAGGGGATAAAATGGAAATGGTAATGTATGGACTATGTGGGGAAGGGGAGAGGTAAGGATTTATCTCGTGATTGTGAGTGGACCTGATTCAAGAAATCAAGATAACATAAATGTCTGAAAGTTCTCTATGTCAGTAACTGCAGTAACGGACTGGATAACAAATTCCACCTTCATTTTTGTGTCTATACCTATTAGTGTTCCATATGGCAGAGTGTCTAAGATGGTGGTGGATGTGGATGTTTTTCCTAGTGATGGATTGTGCAATCAGGGTAACGCAACAGGAGTGGAGAGTGGATTTTCTTGTATAATGGGTGAAGCAGTATGCGACTAGGGTTCTTCATATATAAGATCAAAAATTGCAGTGGAGGTGGTCGTTTTCTTCCTCTTGGACCCAGTTGGAGGTTTTTCAGTGATCGATCAGGGCGTTTAGGATTGCAGGTTCTTACTGGGAGTGGGGGCCCACTACAAGGAATGAAGTGATGAGGGAGCTACCAATTAAAGAATCAGACAACCACGAACTTTGGAATTCAGAGAAAGTGGGGAATGAACTTAATAAAACTCTAATGTTCACCATAGTCTCCTAAATAGAATTCATATTTTTTCAAGCCTCTTGATGCTTGGTTTCAGCGTCTCCTCTTCTATCTGTTTCCTTGATGTTGGGGGTGTTTCTCTTAGTAGTGTATGGGGCACCATTCCTTGAAACAAAAATATATACCTCCCCTCTCGAATTTCTCTAGCAATCCTCAGCCAGGAATTGACTTCCATGGGAAAATATTCTTCAATCAATATGAACTTTTGGGGCCTCATTTGAAATGTGTCAGGATGGGCACACTTCGGCCATATCCATGAATTTCCATGGCTGATGTCGAACCATATTTCCAGCGATTATTCATCAAGTAGCATCATTGGTACCCTTTCTGTGGCCTTAATGACTTCCAATATCTTCTTTTACCATATGGTAAAGGAGGCCTTGTTTATTTCTTTTCTGCTTGGATCCCCTTAGGTCTGCCAAGGCACATACCAGAGAGAAAGTGGTTGGTCTTTAGTAATTGGATTCATTTCTCGACCCTCTGGTGGGAACCATTTCCACATGGCCAATGTAAATATAATATATCCATAAATGAAGTGGGTGGATCTCGTATATACATCCTCACAAGCCTTAAACAATTCTTGAAGTATAAAGTTGCACCAATTCAACTGTGTGCCCTGCACACAGGTCTCCACGACTGAAATAGTATCCAGCGTGCACTCGCCTCTCGATAAATATCGCATAATCTTCCCAAAAATAATATAATAGGTGAATTTGACTTTGGGCTTATTGATTGGCTCTATTAGATCTCTCTTTCCCCCCTCTGGTTATCACACATGTTATAGTAATTATCATTCCATGTCTTCTTCGACGCTTAGAATTTGTTTGAAATGTAGTGAATATAGCAGCTCCAGTAGCAGATAGACCACTGAGTATCTAAAGGTCAACATCGTGTACCGTAAATTCCTTGTTAATCTATAATGACCCTCCATGCATACCGTCGATGAGAAGTTTTATACACTGCATAACGGCTCTTATCGTCCCAAATACGGGAATACTCCTCAGGTTCAATAATGTCGACCTATGAATTGCCCTGAAGTCCTCTATAACCTTGATTGATTAACTTCCATCAGCCTTGGCTATTTTTTTAGTGTATACCTCTCTCTTAAGTGTTGGCAACTAGAAGTATTTTGAGAGGTCATTGTCAACAAACACTACTTTATCATATTTTCCATAGAGGTATTATGTCTTCGTGATTCTTGAATCTAGTTTTATTTCTGAGACAAATATCATAGTCTTCATCATTTTTCTAGAGTGAAGTTCATATACAAAAACACAGGGGGCTTGAACTTGGGTTGGGAACAAGGGAAAATGGAAACAGACTCTAGACTTGGCAAGTCTACCGTCTCAGCTTTTGGTTTAGAGAAACTTATAATTTCCATGCAAATTAAATAGAAAATATCGACACGGAATTTTTTATTAGACCACTTAACTAATTAATATGGTAGCTTCCCCACTCTCCCTCGACCTTGGCAACACTGATGACAAATGATTTGGACCTGACTCGGATGATGCAAAACTGAAAAAGGAGGGTGGAATTGATGAGTAATTATGGTGTTGTGATGGGAGGTGCTTAGAAGTTGTTGACGGGTATTACGGGAAATATTTAGCCAAAATTTGAACTAACACAGGGATATTGCCTAATTATTACGGATACAAATCCTGACATGTGTAGCTCCCCGACCACAAGCAGTTGTGGTGGGGTGGAAATACCTATGTAACTAAAAGAGACCTGATGGGAGTTTTATTCTGGACTGAATTAGACTAGAACAACTAACCAACTAAATTAATTGACTCAACTAACATATGAAAAAGAGCTAATTGACTCTATTTAGGAAAGAAATTGATAGGAACTGGGGAAAAATGTCGAGCAGAGCTAGGGTTTGTTGGTCTGGGCCTTGCAGCACTACAATTGCCCCTCTCATGCATGCAACAGATAGGAAATGAACATATGAATCGAGGGTCATCAGCCCTTGAAGCAAGCAGCTCATGATCGGTGAACTACATTGGTTTTCGTGGCATCAGCTTCTCAATTTTCATGGCTCCCATAGCTACTCACCAAAGAACCACAAACTGCTACCACAACCAAGGTAGTAGGAAGGGATTGGAGCCCTTTAACCCACAATCGTCAGAACTGCGACTAAATGACTCCAACCCTCGAGCACCCTCAAATGGAGGCTTTCACTGGTGACACTTGATGGTGGCTGGAAGACCAGCAACAAAACTCATCGGATGCACATGACGGAGGCACTCAATGGAGGTTGGAAGAACTACAGGAAAACTCCAGGGGCATGTACCTGCAAATGGTTTATCTATTTATAGAACATGCTACCCTCAACACCATAAGAAAATTTTGGGTGCCATGTCTCTGGCAGTTACGGGCCTCTTCCCATCCTCGGTATGTGGCTATCATCAAAACTGTTGTTGCCACCTCTGATAGATGCAGACTCCTCGTTATGCGCCGGACCTGACCTTCATCCACATGGGCACCCTCTACACAAACCAAGCATCCTAATGCAGAAGGACACAGAAAACACATAAATGACTCTGGCGAGGAAAAGAAAAAGGAAAAAAGAACCCACGCATCAGGTATTTTCAAATAGATTTCAATTTTTTGTTAGAACCCTTGCGGTGAAAATATAGTACTGTGGATTGAAGATACATAACTGGTGATATACCTCAAACTAAAAATAAAACAAGGTCAGGGATACCCAATTCAATTCCAATCATTGTTATATGAAGGCAGAATACTGCAGGACCTTAGATCCATAAAGGAATACTACATAGCTATAGGCTCCACCATTATCCTCAACCTACAGCTACGAGGAGGAGAAATAGGGGAACAGGGAAAATCTAAAAACCATGGTGGAGCAGGGGGAGGCAGCACCTCAAAACAGGAACACAATAAAACAGGGCCCTCTTACAAGAATATACTACAGGAAAACAAAAAATCCAACCTCCCCTACAGAACCAAAGGGAAACACTCATATGCCTTACATAGTAGATAAACTAAACCATACTCCTGAACTGGCCATAGACATACCTGAGACTAACGAACATCGAAACACATATGAAGCCCAAGCTCTCATATTTCAATTCAATAGTTTCTGGCCTAAACCAATGGACCTCTTTCATTGGATATTCAAAAATTGGAACATGGAGTGCGAAATATATCTCTGTTCCAAAGACTTCTTCATAGTAAAATTCCAACACAGAGACTACATACTCCGGAGGGTCCATGGTTTTGGGGTTCTATGGGACTTTACATCACCCTGTGGTTCCCTAATTTTGACGCAAACACTATGGTAGTTTCCATAATTCTAGTTTGGGTCAGGTTGTATAACCTACCACTACATTTTTGGAATGATAGCATCCTTAAAGGAATTGGGAATGTCATTGGGTGATACATAAAAACATATACACAGCGACTAGAGGAAAGAATATTCACTTTCACACATATTTGGGTGGAATTTGATCTCAACAAAGGACGACTAGAAAGCATTTAGTTGGTACATAAAGAGAAAAAATAGATGCAAATTTTAGACTATGAAAACACTGCCTTCAGATGCAGAATTTGCAGGCAGACCAGTCAACTGCAAAATACTTTTGCACAAGAAAAGAGAGATAACCGAAGAAAGAAGAAGGTCAGAAAAGCACCCAAAGGATGGAAATTTCCTCCATGTGATCCAAAGGAGGAGATAGAAGAAGAATCGAAAGTACCCACTCCAGATGGGAACAACCAGTCAACAATCATCTCAGATGCACAAACCTAAAGAACCTCAGGAACCTTTTGAAACACAAACACACCAAGACCTGCCCACAAAGGATCCAGTTGTCTTAGACATTGGTGGGAATAAACGACATCATTTATTAGACACCTCTAACTCAGACAAGGAAAATGGGGCAACTACAGAGAATCAGCTCGCCCTTGTCTCCCCCTCGTCATCTCAAGGAGCATGGAGAAAGGTTGAAAAAAAGAAAGGGAGAAAAACTTATTTTCTCTCCTCATATGTATATTAATGGTCTCTTGCATGATTTTTGAAACACCAGTCATGGCTAGGTGTTGGATATTTTTTTCTTTTCTGATGAAACATATAATTTTGTTACCATTAATAAAATTACGATTTTTTCCTTGGAAAAAAAAAGACTCTACCTAATCCTACCTATGATCTCCTTTCGAAGATGCATTTAATTTGGCACATAATTGTTTGACCCTTAAAGGGTTTTAGGCATGCACCATTCACCCATCCCGGTAGTAAGACACCATCCAATTGTGTGAGCCTGACAACTCTTTATTCCTTCACTTCCACAACAATAAAGGGTCCCAACCAATGCATTCACAACTTCCCAGGAAACTTCAAGAATTTGATGTCATATATTAAAACATGTCCTCCAAATGTAAATGATTTCCAATTTATATGTTTGTCACGCCATGCCATCTTCCTCTACTTTTCTACTGTTTCATGGAAATTTGTGATGAATCTAGCCACATGCAGTTCCCATATCTCTTCTAGTTGCTTCGGAAATGACTCTTCCTCTGTCATGTGAGTGATATGTGCAATGAAAAGGTTGGGGACAATGAACTCGATGGGTACTACAGCTTATCGTCCATATACTAATTGGAAGGGTGTATATTTGTGTAAATTTTTTATAGTCATGCGATAAGCCCATAAAGTAGTTGTAACTCACTCACCCCAATCATCCCTATTGGCCAAGCATATCTTGGTCAGTATCCTCTCTAAGATTTTGTTGAAAGCTTCCACAGTACCATCTTCTTGAGGGTGATACGGGCTTCTCTTATGGTGTTGCATCATAAAGTTTTGGAGTAATGAGGCAATTATTTCATTAATGAAATGTGCCCCCTGATCACTAGTGAGGCTTTGGGGGCACCCAAATCGGGTGATGATATTATCAAAAACTAAAATGGTGGAATTTTATGCAATGCAAAATTTAACTGGTGTGGCTTCAGCCCACCTGGTAAGGTACTCTATAGCAGTGATAATATATCTGGCGTGGCAGTGGCATGCCATCAGATTGATAGGTCATACAAAGTCTATTTCCCACTTCTCAAAATTATACAATACTCGTACCAATTGCAAAGGTAGTTCATCCTAGTTTGATGGCTTTCCAACCCTTAGGAAAATGTCACACCTCTTGGAATACTCCTTTTCATATCGGAAGACTATGGGCCACTAGATCTCTATCTGCAATACTTTCCTTACGGTGGCCTTTCCCCCAACATGTCCTCCCACAACCTCTAAATGACACTCCTACAATACATCTTGTCTCTCATGATCGATGACACCTCTACGCAATATTTGATCAAGGCCCAACTTGTATATTTTCCCTACAATCAATTGATAATATACAACATGGACTACCATGTGTCTGTGTTGTGGTGTTTTATATCCCTTCGGACATTTAATTGAGACTACAAATGTTGCTATATCCTTCAAGTAGTCTGGTATGGCTTCAACTCTGAATAGGTCGGCATCTGGTAGTTGATCATCAACAGGCCCTCCACTTTCCCCTGACTCTAGCCAAGAGAGGTTATTAAGCCCCACATTTAGTAGACTTGGCTTGACAATTACTTCAAATGTGAAATTTTGGAATAACAGAAGCCATATGCAAATCCTACCTTCGAGTACAGGCTTGTTCACTAAGTACTTCAAGGCATAATGATCAGTGAAGAACTTGAACATACCCCTTAGAAGGTAATTTTGAAACTTTTGAAGCAAATACACCATCATGGGCACTTTGCACCTAGTTGTGGTATAATTCTTCTCTATCATGGGCAAATTTTTTCTAATGAAATAAATTGGGTGATCAAGATTAACCTCCCCTGGCTGAGCCAAGATGCCTTCCAAGGAAATACCTGAGGCATCAATATGAACATGGAATTACTTATTCCAATCTAGATAAACCAGGATCAGTGCAGTTTCCAATTTATCCTTCAAAATATTAAAAGCAGCGTCATGTTCCTTTGACCATGTGAATCGTTTGAATTTCTTTAATAGCTTCTCCATTGGTGCAGTGATCAAGGCATAGTTGCATATGAACCTCTTGTAATATCCTGTGAGACCGAGGGTGGAACTCAATTGTTTAAAACTTGTTGTTGGGTCGATGTTTAGGATCACCGCGACCTTAGTTGGATCTACACACACTCCCTCCTTGCATATGATATGGCCCAAGAGCATTCCAAAGGGGATAGCAAATATTCACTTCTTCAGGTTTACTGATATCTACAGTTGTCTACAATGGTCAAACATCGCTCTGAGAAAACTGCAATGTTTCTTCAGTAAACCATAAATGGTTCAATCATCCATGTAAACTTCTAAGAATCTATGGATTTAATCTATAAATGTAGTAATCATGATCTTTGAAAACACCGCTAGTGTGTTCTTATGTCCAAACGACATGACATGGTATGTATATGATCCTCATTCCATGGTGAATGTGATTTTTTTCTTATCCTCCTCTACAATCTGGACTTGATGATAACCAGAGAATCCATCCATAAAGGAATAAGCTTCATTACCTGCCACGTTCTAAAACTTCTTCACTGAAAGGGGTGGGGAAAGGATCATGAACACAATAATTGTTCAGAATTTGGCAATCCACATAGTCTTGAATTTCATTAGCATCATTTTTATTCTATATAATAATTGGACTAACCCATTCTGCTTCACCAACTAGGAAGATAGGCTTTGTTGTTAACATTTTATCTATTTATTTCTTCACCTTCTCCTTAAACCTTGGGTTCAGTTAGTATGGTCGATGCTTTACTGGCTTTGCATTCGATTTGAGCACAATCATCATCTCCCCTAATTCTCCTTTAATCTTCTTAAGTTCCACAAAATACGAAGGGAATAAGTTCTCATATTCTCTTAAGAGGTCAAATATTTATTTGGTAGTTTTCTCATCCCATTAGTCTCTAATCAAGGCCAAATTTGGCTTTTCATCAATCTCAATGTTGTGTTTCCGCAACTTTAGAGGGATTAGATGTGGACCACCAATCAAAGGCCCACATTCAACACCTTGTTCCCCATCAATTTCCTTGAATTTTATATGTCACAATTCCTCCAGATCATCCTCGTATGGTTCTCTATCTAACTTTCCACTGGCTATGGCTTCATGATATCCTGATTCATATATATGCTTTAAAGTGATATGATCTATACATCCTTCTGTTAACTACCTAGTTATAAGCAGAACTCACTTAACGATCTGCAAAGCATTGGCCATCCTTTTTTCACTATCTGAGAAGGAAAAGTTGATGATGAATTGATATTCCAAGTAATCCCAATCACCATTAAGTTTCTTGGTTCCTTCCTTTACATACCATGCTTTCAGAAATGTCCCTGGGGTGTGTACAAAGCCATCCACCCACAAATCCCTTGGAATTCCTTCCCTATTCCATCTGGCTTTACATTCTTGCAAGTGTTGTCGAGGATCAGATCCCCCCTTGTATGTCACGAAGTCCTATGGGTACTCCCCTAAATGCCTAAATCTTACTTTCATCATTGTCTTAATCTCCTCCTATTATCTGAGATGGTTGCAATGAAATCCCCACCAACTTGTTGGTGTCACTTGTAAGGCAACATCCAGTAAGGGAACTTTGTGTTCTTCAGGAACATTTGCATCAACTCTACTAAGAAAAGTATTAATTGAATCCATACCATTGAAATTAGGGAATTCTCGTACCTCAATACCGACCCAGTTGATACAATGTGTTGTGGCACAACACCTATTGTTGATACTGTATCCTCCCTACTACTAGTCATCCCAAGAGGCCTCCGAGCTAACCTCTGAACTTTTAACACTCCACCAACCGATCGATCCTTCTGCGGTTGGGTTGATATAGTCTTCCCTTCTCCCTATTTTCAATTGATATAGTTGATCCAACAATTCCATCTCTTCCCTATGATTTTTCGACTCTATGAACCTCGGTCCTTGATACGAGTCAGGGGATGGATCACTCTAACCCCCTCTACTTCGAATGTCATTAATTCCTTCTTTAGATCAATTATTGTGTAATTCTCAAAATCCCAGTCTATCCCAAGCAGTGCCGGATAGGGGTCTTTGTCCCCGATAATGTTTGTCACTTCAAAGTCAGCATAAGTTTTCACCCCTGTTATGTCCACTTCTACATCCTCCATTCATCTGACCGGGAGGATACAATATTGATTCGCCATACACAACTAAATTAGAGAAAATTCCAACTTCGGCATTCCTAGGGCTTCTCAAGTCTTCCTCAGGAAAATATTCGCATATAAGGCCAAGTCCAAAATTATATCCTTAATTTAAAATCCCGTAATCTAAGCTTTAATCTAGAACTCCCTTCTTGCTCTCTTCTTGTTCCTCTACACCCTTCTAGAGTGTTATTTGGGTAGGTTGCGGAAATTATTCCTCCCTCGGTCACTCCATCCTTGACAGCAGATTTAAGACTTTCCCGCAATTGTCCAAGCATCTGATCGTCATTCAAAATTTGCAGAAATAGCATAAACCATTCTTCTATGGGTCAAGCATTGGATTGTGGTGGATCTGTACTCCTAGATTTTACAGATCTTGGATGTTATTCTTGAGTGCCCCTGCCTAAAGTAAATTTATTAAAAGTATTTCCAACTTCTTTGTAGTATTGCTTCTATTGTTCAGGTTCATAAGATCATTTTGGTGAATTTGGTCTTATAATTTTGGGTTGTTCAGTGGATCCCACATCAATTGTAGTATTTTTCCCTCCACATGTGATTATGTTAATGTTTGAGAGGGTAGCTCTCTCTCGCAGCCTTGGCTCAACATTGATTAATTTTTCTCCCCTCTGGCAGTTGTTTTCTTCTCATCTATCAATCAACTCTGGACAGTCTTTCATTGCATGTGTGTTAACCCTGCACTAAGAGCACCAAGGTCTTCTGGGTAGTGGGTAGTCTCGTGCAACGTGCCCTTCTTGATCATATTTATAGCAATGAACTGGGCCACAACCTCTTCCCCCCACCCCCCCCCACGTTCCTCTACCTCCTCGTCCTCAAGGAGTCTCATTGATCTAATGGGCCAATCGGTCCAGTCGATCACTAGAGAATCTAGTCCTCTACATTGATCAGTATGGTGATTTGGTGAAGCACAAAATTCACAAAATTTGTTGTTTGGAATATTGGAATACTTTTGCAGAATTGGGAAGAGGAGAGGGAGATGCCCATGTGCTCTGCATATCTCACATTACTCGATTGGTGTTGAACTCTGCTGGCTTGGAAACACATGAAATTGGGTGTGCCTTGTGTATAACCCTTGCGTCTCAATCTACGCAACTCCTGCAACTGGTGCAGATATTAATGGTCCCACTGGTGTAGATGGAGTGTTCGGGCCCCGTAACCTTGGGCACTCCGTAGAAAGATGACCCTCAAGAAGATAATTAGTACACCATACATTCGGTCATGCACATCATGTCAATTACAAGTCCCTCAACTTCTATGTTAGGTTCGCAATTTGATGTTGCGGACCCAATATGAACGGGTCATGTGAGGTTTCTCCCCCACCCCCACCCCGATATTCTATTCATGTGGGTATCCCACCATAGCCTCAATTCGAGTCGCCTACTCCAAAGCGTCTTGCAATGTATCAATTTTCTGCTGAGTCAATGGTGTGCGAATAAGGGGCAATAACACTTTAATGAACCAGTCTCATTGATGATTTGGGTCTATTAGGTAGCTAATCTTTTTAATCGCATCCTTAAACCTTGGCATTAGCTCACAGACAGTCTCTTCTTCCCATTGCTTTATTTCCCATGGCTCTGAAAACCCCTACTAGTTTGCCTGGGGAAGCTTAAATTCCTGTACAAATTTTCGCTTGACATCATCTACCATTGGATTTTGGTGCAGTTCAGACCACTTAATGAACCATCTCAATGCTCTTTCCGGGATAGTGGTTTGAAATTCAATTAACTTTACAGCATCAGGAGTCTAGATGGCCCTCTAGATGGCTTCACACACATACTAATGTTGCAATACATCAGCATTCCCTTTACCAGGGAACTCGGGATATCTAGTGAATGATCCTCCCATACTAGAATGAACTTGTGAGAGGATTATAAATCCCCACAACCCAGGCTGCAATGATCCTTGTAGGTTTGTATTGTTGTTACTAGTTCTACTATCATTGACACTAACTTGGTAGGTATCATGCACACAGTGAACCCTTATGACTTTGATTAACTTAGAAAAAAATTATCAGGATTATGATAGAGTACCAGGGGAAGGTTGGGGGAGATACTACGTGAGCTATGAGTAGATGAATCATTGCTTATAGTGGACAAATAATTTTATGTAAATAGTATCCTAAGGGAAAAGTGCATTTCATCATCCAGACCTTCCTTGGAGCCTATGTAGTACATTCCATTCGATGTTTCCATTTCCACTGGCAAGGAGGTGTCCTTGTCACTTTTCTGACCCACAATCGCTACAGTCGTCTTTTCTCTTCTTGACTAACCAACCTCCACTTCCTCTCTCTTCTGAACCTCTTGAGACCACTCTTTCTTGGTGTAGATCTTTCTGTCATCTATTAATTTCCCGTAGAGCCCTCTCCCGCCATTTTTCATATTTTTACACTCTCCTTTGCGCCCTCAGATCCCTGGCCTTTCGGAAGTCATCTGATCCATTTCTTCAATATTCTCATAGTTCCCCACTCGGTAGCATCCCTCCCATTTAGATCCTTCCCCCATCACTATGTTTTTAAGCACTTTGTATAATACTTTTTCCCGACTTACCATAAGGTTTCATACGTGCCCGTAATATATATTTCATGCACCATATATGATATTAAATCCACCGTGTAAAACCTTTGAAATATATTAAACCTCAAACTATGGTAAATGTAATGCGGACCTTTGGATATATAAATGCCAACTTTGATATATTAATCCATAGTTTCGACTTTTGAATTGTGTAATGCGAACCTTTAATTAATCATAAAACATTTTGACCAGCATGTTAAAATGAAATTCGACCCTGGATAGGGTCCACCAGAGGGGGCACGTGTCAGACCCTGGCTGCACCAACTGTCATCCTCTAGTTGGGTTGTCCATCGCTATATCAAAAAAAAAAAAAAATCGAATTCAACCTTAGGAGAAAAACTTTAAAATAATTCACTTTCAAACCAAAAATGGTGAATCGTGCAGTGAAACTTGTGACAGTGTCATTGGGAAAAACTTAAGAATATTCCCTAAATATACCCTGTATACTGACTAGGCTGCCATGTCATCAACCTGTCACTATTCTACAAATTTTTTAGTTGTTTAGAAAAACAAATAGCAGGCTCTATCTCCTTCATCCGGACTCTGTTTTCGACAAAACAAATTGCGTCGAATTCCTGGCGATGAGCTCTTCGTTTTCGTTCAGTTTCCAATAAATTCTGAGCACTCTCATTTTTTAGCTTTTACACTGAGCACCTAATCACGCATCATATTTGTGTCAAGTCAATGTATCGCAACAAGATTCTCTTAAGTCCATGTACAATGAGATCGGATTTGTCCGTTGGTATTTCCTTTTATTTGCACTCTCCACAACCAATTGTATACCTCCTCTACGAATTTGCACCAAAATATCTCTTATTTATCGGTAGTAGGTTCCACATACAAGATCTTTTCCTTCAACCTTTCCACACCTTGTCAATGGAGTTGATATTTTTGAGAGACGAACCACTCCACTTGTTCGTGCCACCAATCTTGTAGCTCCTTCTCAAAAATCCTTGATACCATATTCCAAACCCCTTTTGAAAATTTCAGGTACCAGAAACGTAACCATTTGTTGGTGAAAAAATAATGACAAGGTTGAGACCTCGGGTTCAGGCATAGGGGCCAACAAAGCTCTGTTGTAGTCTAGCACAACGTTGGCATTTTCAGCTTATCCAGGGCAGATAAGGAGTCTCACCTGAGGCGTGTCATGACTTTAGTCATATAAGGGTTGAAATATGGTGTTGGGAAGAATCACATGAAAGATGTTGGAGGCAGAGAACCCTGAACTACACCAGTTAGGAATCTAATTGCAATAGATCATGAACATACGGAGAAGAGATACCATACAGATACAACCATATTAAAAATTGTAAACACCTATACCATATTGTAGACATGTATACCATATTGTAAACGCTCATACAATATTGTAAACACTCATACAATATTCAAGTATCCCTATAAACTCCCTTTCTATTAATCCTTGAAACAATACAACATTACATCGGGCTCGGGAGACTCATAATCAACATCAGAAACTAACATGAAAGATCAATACACAACCAAGGTAACATGAACTGGGTGGGCTCAAATGGCTCTGCAACAGCATTTCAGTACCCCTTTTGTCTTTGTCATTCGCTTTTCCCTCTGGCCTTCTTCATATTCCTGCACCTTCTTAGACTATAGGTTCCCCCTCGGAGGCTCCACCTTCTTCCTCATTTGGATGCTTCTACTGCTCAGGTGTCAGTATTCCTTTCCACTCAGTTGTGGCTGCCTAAGTCCGGACTTCTTCTGTCACTCCTCTACAATTGTTATTCCTTGGCATATTCCTTCCTCTTTACTAGCTATCTCCCCCGCAAGTTACCAATGTTTATCTTCATAAAAATGTCATCAACCTTCCAGCGTGTCACCTTGGTTCCCCAAAACGAAGGACCCAACACAATGGGTGCTTTCTCTATAAGTATTTTTTACATCCCAATTCTAGGGAGATATGTAGTTCCTTCAGTGCTCAACATGGAGTTGACACATAATATTTAAGAAATAAATTAAATTAAATTAAATTAATGAAAAAAATTAAATATTAGCCAAAAATTAAATATTTCAATGTCCACCTTCAGTAAAAATAAATTTACATCAATTGTATGTTTATATAGAGAGAGCAAGAAGGAGATAAAGTATTTGAAAGTCAAAAATTTATTATTTTTCCATTAGGTGCTTTATACTTCTCAATATAAAAGGGATGTGTAATCATTCAATGCTTAATATGGATTTGACACATGGTTTTAACAAAACAAAAAAATATTTCAGTGTGAGCCATAAATAATATATTTCAATGTCTATCTCATTTAAATTATTTGAATATTAATTTTATATATGGAATTGACAAGTAATATTTTATAAAAAAAATATTTCAATGTCTATATCAATTAAAAATTAGAATATTATTAAAATTTTATTTTGAAGTTATTAATGTATTTACAGGGAACATAACAATAATAGGGCAGTTGAAAGTCTTTCAAAGGAAGGCTTATAACAAGATATGGAGATGTGGCGCATAACGGAAAAAGTTGGTGATGTTGTCCATGTGTCAGACATTAGACCTTATTAATTAGGGTCTACCTTTTATTTATCTATTTATATTTTCTCCAACACATTATGTATATCCTCTCGGGTTCTATGTACATAATTTTTTGGACAACCCTTTTTTTATTTTTGCATATAATGAGACAAATGATATACAAGTATTGGAAGTTTTTGGGTTGTTTTCCCTTCAGGGAGCCTCAGCATCTTTTGGATAGTTATGTTTGATGTCAGAGTTTTTGGTTGTTTTCTATGACACTTATTAGTGTTGTATTTTGTAAAAATGTGTTTATCAGTAGATTTTTTAGGACATTAACACTATGGCCCCTAAGGGTGATGAAACAACAAATGGAATATTGCGGCATATATGATGTAACTTTTATCAGATAAATAAAAAGTTCATTTTTTTCCTGAAAAAAATAAATAAATAATAATAATAAATAAATAAAATATATAAAATAATAATAATAATATGTCAAACAGGAGGTAACTCCTCAAATCAGAATTTTTATTGAATGAAGAATGAACATGTATTTATACATAGAGGTGAGGCTATTGGGATTCATCTCCCAATGACTCTTGGCCTTCCTTATTTCCTAATATAATTTATTATACAATATTACATATGCACACCCAACCCATAGGATTAGGTGTCAACATTCCCCCTTTAATCCAAAGGGATGTTGGTGAGCCCAAGCATCAATCTGTACTTTTCAAACTTTTCTCTTCCAAGTGCTTTGGTGAAGATGTCAGCAGTTTGCTCATTTGTGGAACAATGATGTAGATGGATGGTTTTGGCCTGAACATGATGTCGAATTAGATGGTACTTTGTATTGATGTGCTTTGTTCGAACATGGAACTTTGGGTTCTTGGCCAACTTTATTGCAGAAGTGTTGTCGATCATGAGTGGTGTGGAGTACATTTGTTTCATCTGCAAATCTTCCAGGATTTTCCGGAGCCACACAATTTCCTTTTTTGCTTCAGCTGCTGCCACATATTCTGCCTCGGTCGTGGAATCTGTTGGAACTGACTGTTTGCGTGATCTCCATGAGACAGCTCCTGATCCAAGACTCATGGTGTAACCTGTAGTAGACACCCTTGTTTCTTTGTCGCCATCAAAGTCTGAATCAGAGTATCCGATCAAGCTGAAGTCGCCTACCTGTGTATATTTGAGTCCAAAGTCTTGAGTCCCCTTCAAGTACCTTAACACTCTTTTTGCAGCAGATCAATGTCCTTCACAAGGTTTTTGCATGAACCTTGAGAGGATTCCAACAGCAAATGAAATGTCAGGTCTGGTGGTGGTCAGGTAGATAAGACTTCCTACAAGCTGTCTATACTTAGTTGCATCCTCAAATTCCTTCCTTTCAATAGATGTGAGCTTCAAGTTTTGTTCCATTGGAGTGGTTAAGGGATTACATTCATCCATGCCAAACTTGTTCAAGAGATCTCCAATGTACTTCTTTTGAGAAAGAAATATGAATTTAGGATGTTGAATTATTTCAATACCCAAATAGTAATGAACATGACCCAAATCAGTCATTTCAAAACCTTTCTTCAACTCTTTCTTCATGGATGCAATATAGCTCTCATTGTTTCCTGATATCAAAAGATCATCTACATATACCACAAGATATACAACTGTTTTTCCAACTTTCTTAACAAACAAAGTTGCATCATCAAGATCAAAATGTTTGAAGTCAAGTTTCAGAAGATGCTCGGTTAATTTCTCATACCAGGCTCGTGGTGCTTGCTTGAGGCCATACAAGGATTTTATGAGCTTGCAAACTTTGTTTTCTTGACCCTTTACAACAAATCCTTCTGGCTGGGACATATAAACTTTCTCTTTTAGATCTCCATTCAAAAATGTTGTTTTTATATCCATCTGATGGACTTTCCATCCATTCTGAGCTGCTAGGGAAAAGAGAGTCTAGATGGTGGTCCATTTTGCTATGGGAGCAAAAGTTTCTTCATAATCGATTCCTTCTTTTTGTGCAAAACCTTTTGCCACAAGCCTGGCCTTGTGCTTTTCAAGTGAGCCATCTGCTTTGTACTTGTTCTTGTAGACCCACTTACAACCAATTGGTTTCGTTCCCAAAGGCGGATCAACCAACTTCCAAGTGCCATTCTTTATCAAGGCATCATACTCCTTATGCATCACTTCTTTCCATTCATCATGAGAAGCGGCTTCTTTGAAGGAAGTTGGTTCATGATCTGTAGACAAACTCAATTCACAGTTATAAGCAATATCCATATCAACAGGAGAATCAGAATTATCTACATCACCTTCAATTTGTTGAGTGGAACTTCTTGTTCCTGTTTTTCCAACCTCATCAGGATGAACATTCTCAAGTGTCTTTGTCAGCCATTTGGGAGGACCTTTCTAAGATGGCCCAGGCTGGTCATTTGACTGAGTTGGGATTGTTCAAGATTCAATCTCCCAATTCTGTCAATCACATCATCCAATGTGTCATCCATGGTTGTTTCTTCATGTGGGGGAGAGAGTGCTTCAGGACATGATTCCACAGTTTGATTCAATATCGGAATCCCCCCTTCAAGATGTGGAATGTCATTATCAAATTCTTGGAAATATTTTGCATGTGTGAATCTATCCAGGCGATCAAGTTGCCGCTCAACAACCTTGTCACTCTTGGAAGATTCAAGAAATATGACATCTCTTGCTATTACAAATTTCTTATTTGCTTCATCATAGAGACGATATCCTTTGGAGGTATTGGAGTACCCCAAGAAGATACATTTTTCGACTTCTAGCACCAAGTTTGTTCCTTTGACCCTTGGGTATCAAGGCATAACAGGTGGACCCAAAGACCCTGAAATGCTTTACCAAAGGAATGTGGCCATGCCACATTTCAAAAGAAGTTTTGTTTCTAATTGAACTTGAAGGACACCTATTCTTTATGTAAACAGCACATAGAACTGCATCAGCCCAAAACATCAATTTCACATTCTTGAAAAATAACATGGAGCGAACCATATTTAAGATAGTTCTGTTCATTCTTTCAGCTACACCGTTCTATTGGGGATTATATGGCACAGTTGTTTGATGTTTGATTCCATGTTGACGAAGATAATTTTCAAATTCATTTGAAGTGTATTCTTTTCCATTATCAGTACGTAGAGAGCCAATATGTGTTTGTGCATCATTTTCAATCCATGCATGAAAATTCTTGAAAGTTTGAAAAGCATCAGACTTATTTTTCAATAAGTAAATCCAACACATTTTGGTGTAGTCATCAATAAATTTCATCATGTATTTATTTCCATTTGCAGAAGCAATAGGCATAGGGCCACATAAATCTGAATGAACAAGCTCAAGTTTTCTATGTGCTCTGGAGTGTGAATCATGAAATGGCTGTTTGCTATGCTTTCCTAGAATACAAGCATCACATTCCTTAGGTTTTCTAGGTATTGTAGGCAGTCCATTAACACCATTTTTCTTCAAAAAACAAAGGCTTTCATAGTTTAAGTGTCCAAATCTAGCATGCCATAAAAGACTTGATGGGAATGTACCTTCATCATGATGTGAACTGAATGCAAAGTTTTGAGCATGAGCAGATGAACCTTTCAGCTTCAAGAGTCTCCCTTCTTCTATTTCCTCCATGACAAGTGAGTGATCTGATGCTTTTCTGACCTCTGCCTTGCCATCAAACAAGTGAATGGAGTGTCCTTGCTGGCGGATTTGGACCAGGGACAGAAAGTTTCTCCTCAACTCAGGGAGGTATAGAACCTCATGTAGAATATGATCTGGAAGACCAGGCAACTTAAGCCTGACTATGCCAAGCCCTGATGGCTTGAGTTTGGATTTATCTGCGAAATATACTGCTCCATCAACTTTGTCAGTGAATTCTTCAAAAAAATCTTTTCTAAATGTCATATGACATGTTGCTCCTGAATCTAGCAACCAATCATCTCTCCATGAAGTAAATGAAACATCAAATAAGTCTTCAGTTACTCCATTGTTACAATGTGCTAGAACATAGTGAGCAGATTCAGGTGCTTTACCTTTGTCTTTGTCATTAGTTTTACCTTTGTCTTGATTTATTTGCTGCTCAATTTTCTCCCAAGGTGTTCTGCATTTGGATGCATCATGTCCATCTTTATTGCAACGTGTGCAATGAAGATTGGATTTGTCAGATTGTCTGCCCCCCCTTTCTGTGAAATTTCTTCTTCCTCATCCTCTTCTACCACCTCTTCCTCTGGATGAATCTGGAGCATGACTCCTTTCTCTATGTGCCAAGTATGCAGCCTCTTCGGAAGACGAAGGGACTATCATCTTCCCGAAAGCTTTCTCTCTTTCTGCAAACTTTTTCTCAAGTGTATCAAAGGTGATATGCTCAAGGTTCCCACTTGCTTGCAAAGACTCAAGATAATGTGAGTAAGTCGGATATAATGCCTTGACATATGCTATGATAGGTATGTCCATTTTTACACCAGTGCTATCAATATCATGCATGATAGATCTAACTTCTGAAGCTAAAGCAAGGGGATCATCATTCTTCATTTCAAGACTGAACAACTTAATCATCAATTGAACATTTTCTGATTCTGAATGTGAGTCATAGAGTTCTTTTAGCTTGCTCAAGGCATCATAGGCATTTGAGAATGATGAAATGTGCCGACTCACCTCTTCATTTACGGAAGCTGCAATCAAGGCATAGGCCTTGCAGTTCTTGTTTTCCCAAATGGCGAGCTCTTTGTCTGAAGTGGGTTTTTCTAGTGGATTTCCTTCTTGTCCTTCACAGATTCCTCTCCACAACTCATTAAAAATGAGTGTGTGTTTAATCTTCCGAGACCATTCAAGATAGTTCTCTTTGCCGGAGAGAACCACCCCAACAATAGAGATGAGAGAATGCATTAGTTTTCTGGAAAAAATTCTTTTGAAGAGGAAAAAATTCTGCTAGAAAACTTTCAATTCTGGAAATTTTCTCAATTAAAGGGAAAAAAAACTCTTGCTAAAAATACACTGAATTCTGCACCAAAAAAAATAATTTTTTTTTTTTTGTTTGGAGAAAAAAATTTGTATGGGTTATATGATTGGTGACGAGATGGAATATAATATGGTGGGGGTGGGGGGTATAATATAAAGTGGAGTGGTATTAAATAAGAGTGGAGGGGGCGGTTTTAAAAGGTGGAGTGGTAAAAGATGGGAGGGGCGGAAATATACAGTCAACGCTAGGAGGGAGCGGTATTAAAAGTGGTAAGGTGGAGCAGTATTAAAAGTGGAGGGTGTAAACGGTATGGTGGGAGGGCGGTATTATATATTGTGTGACAGCGTATTGCTGGAAGAGATGTATACCAGCGGTATTATATATTGTGTGACAGCGTATTGGAGCGGTGTTATGGTGTTGAGGGGAAGTATAAGAGATGTATTGCGGTATTAAAAGGTGGATTTAATAATGCAGACAGCGCTGTATTGCAGGTGCAGTGGAATATGCAGTAGCTGGAAGGGCGTATTATATAGACAACGCAGTATAAACTAAGACAGCGCTGGAGGATAGGAACCGAAAGGCCACAGGGAATACCGCCTTGTGGAGATATGTACAGTCGGAGTTTTGAATAAGCAGAGACAGCGTTGTTATGACAGTGGGACAGTCGTTGGTATTATAAGCAGAGAGGGCGATATTATATATATATATATATATATATATATATATATATATATATATATATATATATATATATATATATATATATATATATATACATGTACAGAAGGATACCAAGATCGAGGGCCGACAGGCCACGGAGAGGGAGGCGTTGTGTAGTGACAGCGCGTGTTATGGAGTAGCGTGGGTGGTATTGTAAACAACGTGCAGGAGCGTTATATACCAGGAGTCAAGCCAGCGCAGGTAGGGAGGCGAGCTGGGCGATGGGGAAGGTGTTGGGGAAGAGGGGAAATGTGAGGTGCGTTGGGTAGGTGAGGGAGAAGTGAGGACTTTAATAATCGAATTTGCAGGTGTGTGCAGGGGCTGCAATTTGCAGTATTTCAGGAATTGCAGAATTGCAGAATCTTCAGGAGCTGCAGTAGCTGCAAATGTCAGAGTTGTGCAGAGATTAAAAAAAATGCAGAATAACAGTATATAGCATCAATTTAATGGAGCAGCAAAACTATACAGAAAAAATTGACTGAGCAAAGGAGTAAGGGAGTTACACCACAAGAAAAAATGCCAATAGTGGAACTGGCTCTGATACCATGTCAAACCAGGAGGTAACTCCTCAAATCAGAATGTTTATTGAATGAAGAATGAACATGTATTTATACATCGAGGTGAGGCTATTGGGATTCATCTCCCAATGACTCTCAGCCTTCCTTATTTCCTAATATAATTTATTATACAATATTACATATGCACACCCAACCCATAGGATTAGGTGTCAACATAATAATAATAGTAAAATTAAAATTAAAAATTAGAATATCATATATATATTTATATAGAGAGAGACACACACACATACAAAATCCAAAATTTCTGAGTATGAGGAAGATGTGTAATTTCTTCTATACTCAACATGGAGTTGACAAAACTCTCTCTCTCTCTCTCTCTTTATATATATATATATCTTAAAAACCAATTTAAATCCATCTTAACTTCGGATATATTGTACATCTAGAGAGAGTTATATATAGCTCTTTATCTCTCTTGAAGGGCAATCTAGATTAATTTAAATTTAAATCTTTTACATGAGGGCAATCAAAATCCTTGAAGTGAATTTTTTTTTTAATTATAAATAAATTAATTAAAAGAAGAAGAAAATTGATAAAACATTTAGTAGAACATTGTACACTACCCAAATAATTTTAGTCAATTAACCAAGTTCACTTCCCAAATCAATTTCAATATTAATTCTTACTTTGCAACTTAAATGATGACCAATAGATTGATAATAAAAAATAACCTCTGAGGGACATAAATTGGTTTAATAACAAAATCGTGTAATGTCAACTTTAATCCAACATAAATCTAGATCTATCAAGTGTCAAGACGGATCAAATCACTTGAGGTGCAAACCTTTTTTTAAATGCAAAATTTGAAAAAATATTTGTACCTCGATATATTTGATCTCTAAATTAATAAGTCTGAAGTTAAAATAAATCTAAATTGATTTAATTTTTTATAAATAAAATATAAATTTAAAATAATATAATTTTCATATTTAAATATATGAAAAAATTAAAATAAATCTAAGTTGATTTAATTTTTTATAAATAAAATATAAATTTAAAATAATATAATTTTCATATTTAAATATATGAAAAAATTATTATAATAATTTTTAAAAGATTATTCACCAAACACAAAACAATTATAAATTTTTTTGTTTGTGGCTCAATTACACCAAAGCAGAATGAAACCTTCAAACAACTTCCAACCAATACGAATGAATCATAACCCAATTATATCACTCTAGTATTTTATAATGATCATTAATTTAGAAATTTTGTTATATATATTTATTTGAGGAATCTAAATTAGCTTTTGTGCTTCTATGCAAATATTCCGGCTAGAAAAAGCTTCCCGAAAATCTGCGAAAAATCTGCGAAGGATAATTGATATCGACATGGATTTGTAAGTCATTCAAGGTCCGTAGTGTGCTACTTTCTAGGATGCCTATGGTTTCATTCGAAGAATGGAAGGAGAAATTTAAGTTATTGATATGAAACGTCATTTTAATTTTGATGGTCAATCTTCAAATATTTCATTTCATTATGTGGAAAATTATATATGTTTTTTTCTTTTAAATATGTCATATTTTATATTAATATTATAAATTTTCATAAATTTTGAGTTTAAATATTGTCATTAACTTGATTTAGTTAAGTTAATTTGAATTATTTAACAAAAATTCATATAAATTTAAAAGTGATATAAAATTCAAAATAAG
Organism: Pinus albicaulis; assembly: GCA_034641835.2. Taxonomy (NCBI): domain Eukaryota; kingdom Viridiplantae; phylum Streptophyta; class Pinopsida; order Pinales; family Pinaceae; genus Pinus; species Pinus albicaulis. Next base: position 970,763,077 of record CM076569.1, read on the forward strand.
AAAATGGAGTTAATATAGATTTTGTAAAATGAGAGTCAATTATTATTTTCTAATTTTAGTTTAATTTTGTTTTAAATAATTAGAACATTACTACTATACTAAGATGTAGAGCATCTTTCGGTGCAAACAATTATCAATCTAGATCAATTTTAGATCTAGATCTACCAAGTGTTGAGAGGGATCACGTAACTTAAACTTATATATAATTATTATTTTTTAATTTTAATTTTTTGGTGCAAATATATACCAGTCTAGATCAATTTTAGATTTAAATTCACCAAGCATTGAGAGAGATCATATAACTTAAACTTATATATAACCATTATTTTTTAATTTTAACGTTGACTGAGTCAACATAACATTATATTATATAATATTTTATCTAACATTTTAAATAGTAGAGTACCTCTCAGTGCAATTAGTTTAAACTTTACAAGATATTCTGTTTTTTTAAATGTAATAAAATTTATCAGATTCATAAAATTCCTCTTATTAAAAAGTGATAAAATAATATTTTATTTTTTTTACCAAAATCCAAATTTTATGATAATTAAATAAAATGTTAATATATTATAATCGCATGAAGTCTTTAACTATGTAGGATAAGATTCATTAGGATTTTGTTTATAAACATCAAAGCCTTTTTATTTGCAATTTAGAAGTCCTACAACGCCGCCTTTGGAATCTGGATCTTCATTAATTCTTTCTAATTCCATCAAAAGAACTAAAATGAAGAGGTTGATGTCTAGATATTCATTGATTCTTTCTAATGTCATGAAAAGAACTAATTAGACGTTGATCATAATGACTTTGCCTCGAGATAAGATTGCTAACTGGATTTCAAATCTTTTATCAAAATATTTAGGAAATGATTAAAAATACCAATTAAAAGATCATTAGCATTACTACATTCATATAAAAAAAACAAACATGGTTATAATATTAAAACAAAAATTATCTAATATTAAAAATTAATATTAGATAAGTTATTTATTAAAGAATATATATATTAAATTGGCTATCAATATTATACTAGATATAATTATTAATAAATGTTATTAATGGACTAGTTACAACATGTTTTCATAGATTTGAACCCATTCATAAGAAAAAAAATTGTTCACCAAACCATTCAAACCATTTTAAAAATAATTTTTTATCAATTAAATGCAATTTAAAATTTTACTTTATAAAGAAATATATATATAAGTCCCAAGGGTTAGCTCAAGTGATCTATAATTTAAGTTGTTTGTTATTGTTAGTAGTTGTTGTTAATCACGTATTTAACTTTCTTTGATTTCCTTGGGGAGAGGCTCCATAATCACGGTCGATATATATATATATATTCGTAGACTTAACATTCAAATCGTTGTGCGGAGGTGGATCCCTTATCCCACAAACAAAGGGGTCTCATACACCAATTTGGTGTGTGGCTTGGTCGTGACCATAAAATTGGATGATATATATATATATATATGGGGAAATATATATATATATATCCTAATTATGGGGCCTTGGGACATATATATATATATCCTAATTATGGGGCCTAGTCCCAAGGGAATCGAAGAAACTCGAACTCATGATCAACGACAACTAATAACAATATCAAACATTGTAAAAAAAAATGTAAATTTATTTCAATGGGAAAATTAATTTCTTCATAAACACATTGTTGTGTGTATTCGTTTGAATCCCCTGGATTCAATTGTCTTATACATGGTCAAAAAAGAAAAAGATGCTTCACACGCAGGTCATTAAATATGTCAAAATGTACATTTTTCTCGTAAAGAAGTGTAGAAATATTCACTTCAAGAGATTGTTGTCAAAAAAGTAGTGTGCCATTACCACATAGCATACTAAAAAAGAGAAAATTAAAAAGAAGAAAAAATAGACTATTTTTAAGGAGGATTAGCTAGTTTGCATTCCTCAATGAAAGGCATGTGATAAAATTCATGAAAGTGTTATTCGCTACTAGAAAATACGCCATAATTCTCGCTCAAGATTTATGCCTTCTTGGGAAATATGACTAACTTGTGTGTTCCTCTCCCTGTAAATGCGTGAGCATGAATACTATCAAATTAGAGTTTTAAATGGATAATCTCATCCAAAATTGAAACAAGCAAAATAGTTGTGCATTATTAAACTCCATCAATACAAGTTATCACTAGTAGGGAGTCAAAAAAAACTTGAAGTTGTTCACATTCTTTCTCTTTAGAAAACACCAACAAAATAAGGGCCAAAATCTCAGCTTGATTGTTTGATCCACTACCAAAACCCATTTAAATATGAAAACAATGAGTCTCGAAAAGATGAAGAATGAAACTGACCCCTCCATTCAGATTATATTCTTATGAAGCGCCATTAAAATATTCTCATGGTTTTGATGCATCAGGGTATTATGCAATGATAAAACATGGAGGAGGAGTGCCTTTGGATTGAGGAAAGTGAACCAAAATATCTAGTCCTTCGGCAACAACACGATTCGGTAAAGATGAAGAGTCTCTAAAAATTTCCTTGTTCCAAGCCAGCCAGACTCCCTGACATATTATTAAAGGTAAGGCTCTAAAGGATATTCTTAAGTGATAATAAATCCAATTCCTCCAAGAATACCCCACAGAAGTTCCATTCAAAATACAATATTTTCCTAAAGCCAAGTGGCAACAGTTCCACACCTGGAGAGTAAAAGGGAAACTTAAGAAGAGATGAGTAGTTGATTCCCCATTCATTTTTCAAAGCGCACACCATCCTGGACCCAAATCCCAAGTGGGGGATTTATTTCCTAAAATTTACCACATAAAAATGCAGGTTTTTATTGGACATTTGGACCGCCAAACTGTATTCCACCACCATTTTAGTTCTTCATTTGCTCTAACCATATTCAAACAAATATACCCAAGTTTAGAAGAGTAAGTACTGAAAGGAGAGAAGGTCCATACCAATTCATATTCTCTATTTGATAATCTAAGATGGCCTTCTTTGAGCGCATCCAAATATCCATTCCAAACTTCCAAAAAATCATCATCCAACCCCAAATTAGTTGTTGAATTCCATCCTTGGCTCTAGATCGTGGAGTTTGTTGGATTTTCCAAATCAGAGAGCTTGTAGATTCCTCTATCTCACAGGAATTCAATGAGAGAGTGAGGAAGGATATGACACTTCCCACTACGCGACCAAGGATCAACTCCTATCCACACTCTACTTCCATTGCCTATGTGTCAGGCAAGACACGAGCTAATAATCTCAAATTAGTTCAAAACCACTCTTCAAATATCTGAAATAGCTGACCAAGGATTGTCATATATTATTATCCAACCCTTAATCAAACTCCACGAAATATACTTCTAATGGACAACCATGGTCCAGAGGCTTTAAGTAGAAGATAGCCTACATCCACATTTTACGGCCAGTCACTTTGGAGAAAAGAAAAATATTTTTTAATCCCCAACCTCCAAGAAGTTTTTCCACAACAATATGATCCCATTTTACACAATGAAGGACACATTGGTCTTGGTGTTTTCTCCAAAGAAACTTAAAGCAAATTCTTCTAGCCTTTTCCAAAATACTTTTGGAACCAAAGCTAATGAAATCCAAAATATTGGAATTACCTCAAATACAAATATTACTAATACCAATCTACCTGCCCTTGATATCCATCTATGGCTCCAACTTTTTAACCATTTCTCCATTTTTTCCAAAAGTTAGATCTAATCCTCCTTACTGTAGTTGTTAGGTTTGAGATGAAATTACAGATACTTCAACCCCTCATCTAGAGTTTTTAACTCAAAAGGAAATATTTCTCTCATATGTTGAATCTCTCTATCTTAAAAATTATGAAAAGGAATAGAGGAGTTTTTATCATTTATAATCATTCTAGTAGCTTTCCCAAAGAGGGTTAGAATTACAAGGCGTTTTTCTACATCTCTTATGGAGTCATTACAGAAAATAAGGACAGTGTCTACAAAAAGCAGGTGAGTGATGGAGAAGGCATGAGAAATAATAGTTCCTAGAAACTTGCCTCTTCTCTTTGCCTCAACTAACACTCTTCTTAATCCTTCTACCACCAATAGGAAAAGGATAGGAGCTAGTAGGAACTTTTTCCAAAAACTCCTTTGAGCATGAAATAAAGAAGAATTTGAACCATCAATTAGGACTACGAAAGACACAGTCTGAAGGAAACTCATAATCCAGACTATAGAGGCCAAGATAAAGCCTATAATAGTTAATAATAACCTGATATAGAGCAAACCAACCTGATCATAGGATTTAGAGAGATAAATATTTAGGAAAACCCCTTTCAATGTGTGCTTGAAACACCCTCCTCCCACATCTACCCAAGTAACCAACCAATCGGGTAAACATGTGATGAAGAGTTACTATGATATGATTGAACATCCTATATCACCTTAAGGAAGTGGAATCGACACAAGAAAACCTCACTGGCATTCCTCAAGAGCTACAAGACACACAAATGCTAAACCACCCTCCAAGTCCCAAAGCCCTAATTCAAATTTCCTTTTCACTGGAAAACCCCCCTATCGCTCCCATGACATGGACATGCATGCGAATGGGACCCTCCAGTTGCTCCCATAATGTGTGCAAGGGAGAGATTGCGGTATTTTTCAGCCAGTTCTTTGTCGGAGACTGCAAGATTTAAGCCACTTTTTTAGGGCTAGGCTCCAAACCACTGCCCAAAAATTGATGATATTGTACAAGAATAAATTACACCGAGACAAAGCCTCTAACAAAATGTTAGTATGAATCTTGATTCGAGGTGTACGAAATAAGACCACTTTAGCTGCGCATAACAAACAGCCCTAACAGCAGAAATGACTGCTAATATCTTCAGATCTGTAGTTAGATGATCAAGACAAATGCTGCAAAAATCTAGATCTATGCATTAGAAGACATTAAACAATAGAAAAATAAGATTTACTCCATAGATCCAATAGGCAAGACAAGAATATATCCAATGAATTTTTTATTAATGGCACCTGGGAGGAAAACATAAGATGGTTTTCCCTGTTCTCCTCAATAGGATGGGTTCTTGTAAGTCCTCAGCACTTCAAATTTAGAATTCCTCTCTCTTGATGGTGTAGAAAACCCAGACAAAAATGGAAAAGTATGGCTATGATTATGGATCAATAGCCAGACCAAGTGTTGAGATCCAGAGTGATCTTTAGGCAACAAAAAGTGACAAATGAATGGGAAAACCCTTCTATTTATAACAAAATATTGAGTTAGTCTAGAGATTGGTGCATAATTAAAATATTATTAACCAAATCTAGATCCAACTTTTATGGAATATTTTATTATATTTGTTGGAGGTAAAAGGAATTTGACTTGAGTCAAATCCCCTTATTTGTAAATAATAAATAAATAAATGATTTATTTATCATTTTAAGGATGTGATTAAGTAAAAATAAATAAATAAATGATTTATTTAACATTTTAAGGATATGGTTGAGTAATAATCAAATAAATAATGGTTTATTTAATTATTTAAGGGAGAATTAGTCATATTTAACAAAGAATATTATTTAAATAAGATTTAAACAACTATTCTTTAGAAAATAATAAGATAAATAATGATTTATCTAATTAATTTCTTTGTTTTGGGTTAAATATAGCAAGAAATATTAATTAAACTACTATTTAACTAATTATTTCTTGAGGAAAATCAAACAAATATATATTTATTTAATATTTCCTTATGGGGTTTCCTGTTTAGACCATAAACAACTTAATAAAGGTGATTTACTAAGTTATTTTCATAGTGAAAGCAATTTTACTTGGATTAAAATTGGTCTTACATGAAGTACTTGGGTCCATCTAATGATAATAGGTTAGATGACCAAAAAATGGTGTAACATATTCCCCCTAGCGTGTGAGCGTTAGGAGCTAATCGTATGACCGAAGTACATCGTAAGAACTCAATCACTAGACATCGAAGGGGAAGTCAAAGAGAGAGAAGTATAAGGTAAACCAAAGTGCTAAAAGAACTAGACCCTGAGGAGGCGACTTGCAAGTGCGACAAGTCTTTTTGATGAGTGAGTACCTGCTATAGGCAGCGGGGGAGGCATACCTATGCCTTCCGAGAAAATAGTACAAACAATAAGGCACCCGGAAAACCGCGGAATGCAATAATAAAGCATATGCTGGCCTAAACATGAGCTAGATAAATAATACGATAATGAATCCCACATACATATTGTGCCTAGGATAACAGCCAGGACTTTGTACAATAATATCTGAGTACATGAGATATAAATACAACCCAGATGCCCCTGAAAACAGGAAAGGGTTCTAAAAATCTGATTGATACATGCAAACAAAAAGGCGTTGCAAGCGGCTGAGGCTGACATCATCAAATGTATGGAGCTTCATCAAAGGTTGTGATGAAGAGGTCATCCGAGTGTGTGGGGGGCTACCTGTAGGGCCACCCCCTCATGAGGGCTGAGACATCTCACACACACCCGAGAATCACTGATGTCAGCTTCTGCATCACTGAACCATTGGGAATACAGATCTTGATCATGCTGAAGGGGTTGGACCTGAGAAAAAATCAAGTCAAAGGGCAATAAGGAGTCCCTTTTCCTGATCCGAGGCATTGAATAAGAGTGGAAGCTGGAACCAAGGTACCCCGCCCTCTAGACCTATCTTTTGTAATGAATGAGCTGATGTCAACAGAAGGAGGCCCGCCATAGGTGAGGCAATAAGGGATCCTCAACTAGGGCACGAGAGAAAATAGTAGAGTCACTGACAGACTGACATGAATGATGATGATGAAATGAGGGGAAATGAGTAGCAAATGGACAACTTCCCTTGTTAGAGCATAAAGGGCATAAATGACCTGGCAGGGACTGACACAACATCATGAGGGATAGGGGACAGTGAGATTGAAGTCCATAATGTGTGACACGAGAGAGGGACCAAGCAATGAAATATGGAGGACTATAGCGGGATGCAACAGGACTCGGAATAGACTCCATGAATGCAATAATGACTCAACTCGGATGTTCTAAACAAGGGCGACTCTGTGGTGCTACCACATATGTAAAGGGTCCAATGGGGACCATAAAAGCATGAGTACAAGATGGTACCTCACGACGAAATTCGACATGAGCGTGGACAAGTATGGAGACAACATGGTGCCCCCAGTACGAGTGTTGCAAGTGAAGAAATTCGATTTTGAGGAAGGGTGAAGTGACGCTTCTTGGGAAAATGTGTCCTAGTGAAATATCAAACCACTAAAAAGTAACAGATACCCATTTGAGGGCTCAGTGAGAGATTTCCAATGGTGCAGACGGTTTGGTAAATGGAGCTACAGTTGGATCGCAGCGAGTGAAAGAAGAAACAATGGTTTCTCTTTTAATAAGGCGTTTTCCCTCCAAATTCATTCATTTTCATGTGGAGCTGTGGTGAATGTAGAGAGGAGAGAAGGCCCTAAATCTTGCGACGATCGTAGCGGACAAACCGACCGTTGGAATCGAGATCTGTTAGTTGCAAGTAAGAGGCCTAACCCTACTCTTTCTTTTCAATGGATTAAAATTTCAGATTAGGTCCCTAAGGCTCAGGAACAACCCCCTACTCCTCCTCACAGCCGGGTCGCACTTTTTGGGGCAAAAAGTGCAACCTGGGTAGCAATTTTTGGCCAAAAAAGTGCGACCTGTCCCAGGTTTGGGCCTAAAAAGTGCGACCTGTCCGGGAGGGGTGTTTCTGTGTTGTTTTTTGACTGAGCACTAGGATTTTTGGATGAGAAATAGTATTTTCCATATTTTTACTGATAAATATGATGTTTTGTGTAGGTATGGCAGAGTTACAGATCAACTGGAGAGAGAGAGAGACCTACGCGCATTACTGTCGGAGATCCGGGAGGATCAGGGTGTCCGCAGTGCTTTGGCCAGGTTTGGGGTTCTGATTTTTGTGGAGAATCCTTTGATGAGAGCTGGGGAGCCCTTATTGGCCTAGATTTTCAGCTATTGGGATTTGGACCATGAGGTATTTATAGTGCAGGGGCACCGGATCGAGTTGACGGTGCAAGATATATATTTCCTAACTGGTCTCCCACCACTTGAGATGGTAGAGAATACTCAGCCAGTATTACCGTGTGGACGGAATATCATAGAGTTTGTAGAGTGCCATTGTCGGCCAAGTCTCCAAGTCAAGGGGACTCGGATACCCATCGGGGATTTGGAGAGGTTAGAGACTCATGCTATGGCCACAGTGGTGCTGCGGATCCTGGGAAACCAAGCACTCCATCACATTACGGGGGGGAAATGATGCTGGTGGAGAGTTTTTTGAGTGGGACCTACTATGTGTGGGCCCAGATGATGTTGTCGTCATTGAAATGACATTTGTCTCTATGTAAGAGGCAAGTGAACCATGAATGTGCATATGGTACAGTTTTGTGCTCTTTCTTCTTTGAGAAGATTCTGACACTTCGACCTTGCATACATCTCCCAAATGGGGGCCCGAGAGAGCCTAGGATGCGCCGATGGGGGTGACTACTTTGCAGAGGAGGAGGTGGAGCAGTTGGATGGGTGTTCCGTCCTGGTTTCTTTGTTCATTGGGATCAGATGCTGCTGTATATAGACGACTATCCCTATAGTGGGATGAGTTATTGTGGAGACCCGGATCTACCACTTCGGCCTGGTCGTATATGGGGACCCGATGGTAAGTGAAAAATTGATAATATTTTATGTGCATGTAAATTTTTTAGAATATTGTATGTATTACTGATTCTTTTACTTTTGATATGCAGATACAGCACTGGTAAAACCACCCGGGTACATGGGGCGACCTGCAGTATCAGGGGCCGCAAGATCTAGTGGATCGAGGGCGCAGCAAAATGAGGACGCGACAGCCCTTTTGGAGGACATCCATCATAGATGTGAGAGGCTTATGACCAGTGTTTTGGAGCACGGATGGCAAGACTTAGATGACCAGTACATAAAGCCATGTATTGGTTTACCCTCGGAATGGCAAGGGGTCATGTGATGCATGGCGATGGCCGGACAGAGTGTGCGTGATCTACGAGCTGTGGGGGCAGAGCCACTGGCTCGGGATCCTCTGGATAGTGATTACAGTGTAGGGGCATGTGGTGCCCCCGTTTTTGAGTTTTTTGTAACATGCTATGGGCATGTCATATGTATCAGAGTTGATGAACTCTAAAACATTTTATACGACACATACTATGGATATGCATCGTTTTTATATTTTATGTTATTTTCTTGTGTTAAATGTGTGTGTTAAATGCCAATCCAGAATATGGTTTGAAATGCGATCTACATAGTGATTTTTTGCTCTAGGTACATGACTGAAAGTAATGATTTCAAATTCACGCATCAAAAGCTTCACACATAAATATCTTCTGAAAAGGATAGGATTATGCACACGATAGACACCATTCAATTTCATGACAAGAAGCAAGGAATCTAAACAAACATGAAGGTGGAGGATGCGATGTGAAAGGGAATCGGCTAATAAACCTCGTACAGCATCATATTCAGCCCGATTATTGGTAGTAGTACCAATGCATACACCGTTCGAAAGAACAAGTGTATGTAAAGGGGTAAAGATGGCCCAACCTGCCGAGGCTAAATTCCGAGAGTAGCGATTTGCACCATTGGCAAAACCGATATAAGGTGTTGAAGGGGGGTCCATCTGAAAGGTGCCACAAGATAATAAATGAGAGGAGGAAGAACAATGCTAGCAACCTGAGCGCACAATAGAACTCAAATGCACTCTATGGAAGGGAGTGATCTGGGTAGGATGTCTACTTCCCGCATGCCACCGGTGAGGGGGAGTGTGGGAGCTACTGGAGGCGTAGCTTGAGCTCAAGCTGTATAAGTCACCAAGGGTATGAGTGATGGCATCCCGTTTATGGGCGGGAAAGATGAAGTCAGGGGTGGACGTGGCTTCCATGATGTTGTCATCACACAGGAGGTGGAAGGATAGGAGGAAGGGAGACCACATGACGTAGCGAGGCTACCTGACTCATCATCATGAGAGGAAATGCTCACATGCACATCATCACAGGGGATGACGTAAGAACAAACAGATGAAGGATCCATTGATGTTGAGCCTGGGGTGATCACTGAAAGGAGGTCAAACGAAACAAGAGGAGAAGATTCAGAGGGAGCTTCTGTCGAGGGTCTCAAGGATGATGAAAGGTAGAGGATGGTGGCCACATGATCTGGAATTTTGACATCAGGGGGGGGGGGGATTTCAATAGGAGCAGGTAAATCCTCAGTCTGGCCTGCAGCATACTGTGCAAGTACGAGAGAAGCAGATTGGTTCTGCTCAATCTCGTACTCCCGAACTACCTCTAAAGAGGCATGGTAGTGCGTAAGGTGAGGACAATGATGAGAGTAATGGCCATGGAGACCACACAAAGCACAAGCGTGTTTGGTGTGAATAGTCTTGGTGTTCTTGGTTATGGTCGATGACGAAGTAGAGGTTTCAAGGACCGTAGACTCAGGGAACGCGACATTAACCATGGGCTTGATGCAGGGCAACTCAGGAAAAGTATGGGTGGCGTGACTGACGACATCACACAAAGCGCAGGGCTTTGGAGGCAGAGGAGGTGCAGGTTCAGTCGGGGCAGCTTTGTCCTTTGAGGCCCTTTTGCAAGCTCTGCCCTTCTTCCCCGAAGCGATCGCAATAGGAGGCGGATCCTGTTGAGGTGGCTGAGGCACTGTGATGACGGGAGAAGTCAGGGGGATTGGTCGAACCAGGTTCAAAGCAAGATAAGGTTTAGGATGACCTGGCGGGGTGGCAGTTGGGGGATCAAGGTACCAAACCGGAAGCCCAATGGTCAAGTTAGGGAGAGAGAGGGTGGCCATGACAGGTGTTTTATAGATGCCTCGTGGAGGGACTAGGAATAGTATCTGACTGGAGGGATAATGGCCAGGTGGGATGGCTCCTAAATGGTTAAGGCCTGGAGGAACCGACCCAGGAGGGTAAAGAGGCTCATGAGTACCAGCTGAAGGGCTAGGAGGAGGAGGTCCAAGAGGCTGCATCGAAGGGCTAGGAGACGGCTGCGGAGGGTGAGGGGGCTGCTGACTAGCCGAGGCGGGCCTCTTGAGAGAAGCCCGAGACGATTGCATCATGCAAACATTCGATGAGCTGGGATCAGAGACAAGAGGAGGAAGAGCAGGGAATGTACCAAGCAAGGAGGAGTCCTTATAGATGCCGGGTGAGACACTGGTCAAAAGGTCGACGGTTTTCTTGTTGGCCACCGAAGAAATAGTGGACTCAGGGGAGGTCTGAGACTTCGGTTCGTAATACGTCAACTGGTCAGTGGTGACTATATTTCCGTTATGGGGGAAGGACATCTTGCGGTGAACCACAGAAGGGACATCAGACATCACATAAATGTAGCTATGACCCAATAGAATGTTGTAGTCTAAGGGGGCGTCTATGACTTCTATGTCAACTCAAACCATCTTTCCCGCAAGAGTGATAGGACAATTGCGGAATAAGCCAATGGGCTTGGAGGCATGGCCATCCCATGCTCGGAGAGTGATCATGGAAGGTTCCAACTCAGGAGATCCGAGTTGTTTCCAAACCGAAGCAGACATCATGCAGGTGGATGCCCCCTCATCAATAATGCACCGAGAAACATTGGTGTTCCAGATCTTGACTGGGATTTGGAAAGCGATGGAAGAAGGGAGAGGAGGATGTTCTGACCGGTTAACCTCAAAGACAATCAATCGATCATCGGAAGGGTCTATGGCACCCACGGAAGACAGAAGAGCTTTTCGTTGTGAAGGGCACGACTGGAGGAGTTCTAGCGTTGAAATGGCAGCAGGGGATTGTGCCAAATCATCGACTATGCTATACAAATGGGCGGCTTTGCCAGAAGCAGCATTTCAGCGTAGTGTACCCTTAGGGATCTTGGTATGAACCTCTGCCCTAGACTGAGGGATCTTCAAGGGGCCATTAGGTGTCGAAATAGGCTTTATAAAGACCGAAGGAGGCGGCTCAGGGATAGACGTGGCGGGAGGCTTGTTGTACTGAAGGGACCAAGTCTGAAGATTGATGTCTACGGTTGAAGGTTGATCAGATTTCATCATGAGAATCTGGTCATAGGGGGTACCAGACATAAGAGGTTGGGTAACAGTGTGGTATACAGGAGGTTGGGCAAATAGAGGAGGCATGTTGTACCCTGAATACGTGCTACCAAGAGGGGAAGATGTGCAGGGGGTGCTAGCCTTCCCCTGAGGAAAATCAGAGCCCGTGGGAGGTTGAGAAATGACGACACACACACGGAACCAAGGAAAAAGAGACCGACAAGGGCAGGGAGGTGTAAGATCAACCGATTACAATGTCAAAACAAGGGCAGAGAGGTGCAGGATCAATTGATTTCAATGTTTTAGAGTCTTTTCTTGGAAGTGTTAACCAAGCCCTTTTTCGCTTAGGGTATGTGTGTAAAATTGTGTAATTTTTTATTTTTAAACCCAGACATTTGTAGAGAAAAATAAAAATTGTTTTTGTATAGCTGTAAATAAACCTGCAAATGACAGTATATAGGCCTGCAAAACAGAAAATAAACATCTAATAATGCAATATTCTAAACCCAAGGAGGTGGGTTTCTCAACAATTAGTCTATAGATGAGTAAAAAAATAATCTAAACACACTAAAAGAAGGCTAATAGATCTAGGTTCAAGAGGGACAGAGATCTAAAAAGACAAAAGCTGCTGGAAAGTGGTGCAGAAAACAACAACAAATCAGAGGAAAATTGTTGTAAAAAGAGGTGGTGAAAGGCTATCTCCAGGAGGGAAGCGGAGTGCACCCTAAATGAAAAACCAAAAAAATCTAGATGAGGTTATTTGTATGGATAATAAGCTGATCTGAAGTGGATCTGAAGATGAGGTATCAGATCTGAAAAAATGGTTGAAGACTCTGAAATTTCAGACAACTTGCAACAACAAACACTCTTCCACAAAAAGTGGAGGGTACTGAAGCCCTATGGGGCTAGGTTCCCACTTAGTTGAGAAAAACATAACAAGTAAAGGTCCAAAACAGGCAGAGACGGAGGTTAGACAACCCTGAACAGAGGCTCAGCAAAACCTAGAAAACTTTCAGAAAAATCCCTATAGAAAGTCCAGGTCGCAGTTTTTGGCCTGTTTTCAGCAAAGGTCGCAATTTTTGGGCTGTAAAGTGCACCCTGGAGGTCCAGGTCACAGGTTTTGGGCAGAAAAGTGTGACCTGCACTTTCGACACTCTCAGTGGCAGGTTTCAGAAAAAATTGTTGTCTCAGCTGCGGTTGATGTCTGTCACCTGCGCAATGGGTCCGAAAACACACGGAAGTTAGAATTTTTATCTTTTTAGGGTTTTATGGGTTAAAAACAACATCAAGAATTAGAAAAACAAGGGGCTAAAGAGAAATCCTAGGGTTTGAAGCAACTGGATATGCAAGGATCAGAAAAATGACAGCAGTCGTAATGGTAAACCTGTGTGGAGTCGCCAGTTGTTAGTATGAATCTTGATTCGAGGTGTACAAAAAAAGATCACTTTAGATGCGCATAACAAACAGCCCTAACAACAGAAATGACTGCTAATATCTTCAAGTCTACAGTTAGATGATCAAGACAAATGCTGTAAAAATCTAGATCTATGCATTAGAAGACATTAAACAGTAGAAAAATAAGATTTACTCCATAGATCCAATAGACAAGACAAGAATATATCCAATGAAATTTTTATTAGTGGCACCTGGGAGGAAAACACAAGAGGGTGTTCCCTGTTCTCCTCAATGAGATGGGTTCTTGTAAGTCCTCAACACTTCAGATTTAGAATTCCTCTCTCTTGATGGTGTAGAAAACCCAAACAAAAATGGAAAAATATGGCTATGATAATGGATCAATAGCCAGCTGCCAGACCAAGAGTTGAGATCCAGAGTGATCTTTAGGCAACAAAAGGTGACAAATGAATGGGAAAACCCTTCTATTTATAACAAAATATTGAGTTAGACTAGAGATTGGTGCATAATTAAAATATTATTAACCAAATCTAGATGCAACTTTTATGGAATATTTTATTATATTTGTTGGAGGGAAAAGGAATTTGACTTGAGTCAAATCCCCTTATTTGTAAATAATAAATAAATAAATGATTTATTTATCATTTTAAGGATATGGTTGAGTAATAATCAAATAAATAATTATTTATTTAATTATTTAAGGGTGAATTAGTCATATTTAACAAAGAATATCATTTAAATAAGATTTAAACAATTATTATTTAGAAAATAATAAGATAAATAATGATTTATCTAATTAATTTCTTTGTTTTGGGTTAAATATAACCAGAAATATTAATTAAACTACTGTTTAACTAATTATTTCTTGAGGAAAATCAAATAAACATATATTTATTTAATATTTCCTTATGGGGTTTCCTTTTTAGACCATAAACAACTTAATAAAGCTAATTTACTAAGTTATTTTCATAGTGAAAGCAATTTTACTTGGAGTAAAATTGGTCTTACATGATGTACTTGTGTCCATCTAATGATAATAGGTTAGATGACCAAAAAATGGTGTAACACAAAAAACTTAATCAAGGACTTGACCTAACTAAGCCTGACCATGGCAGTGATTTCATCAAACATATCACAAATATGAAATCTACATGTTTCAACAACATATCTAAGCATACAGGTCTCATATTTATCTGAGAATCTTTAAGAAGGATTGATGCCTCATCACATTAGTTGCATTATCATCTATTAGGTCATAGATTTGTTTTTCATTCATTTACAAATCAAAACATGATGAGATCCATACATCATCATTGTCATAGAACACATTCTTAACCAGCATATAAACAACAGAAATGATAAGCATAGAACAACCATATAAGCCACATAATAAAAATCATATTTACCCATCAATACAAGAGGAAAATATCTCTTATTTCCATAAGAAAAATGCAACCAAGTCAAGGAATTCCATGTACCACTCAACCATAGACTAGGTTGAACCAAATATTTCTTTCAGCTAGTCACCCCGGTGCCATATTCCAAGCATGAATGTGGGATCTCATAAAACACATCAATCAATACCAAACTAGGGCTTCTAGAGTCCAACCACATCAACCCTCAACTAGTGATTCCACCTCATAGTCAGACATCACTAATCATCACCAGATTGGTCTCTACTGAAGTTGTCCAGGGCTCAAGAGTGTTTGTTCCAACCAGGGCTTCCAGGACTAGTAACTCAACCCACCAAGGGATTTTAGAGTGTTTTTCCAACCAAGTCTGCGAGGAATATTAACTCAACTGAAGTTGTTACAGGGCTTCCAGAGCGTTTTTCCAACTAAGGCTTCCAGGAACTAATAACTTAACCCACGGCGAAATGAACATGAGAAACAACCAGAAAAATAAACAATGTAATGAACCCACAACACCATGGCTATCTAGGAAATGGAAAGGCTAGGAAAATCCACTACCAATACAATAAATCCTCCATTCCAATGACAGATCATGACCAAGAAACCACATGCATATATTATGCATGCTAAAACTAGCAAAGAAACGATACATGCAAATCGATACCTGCAAAAAAATTCAATTGTAATCATTGATCCCAATGTCCTCTTGTATTTTCCTGCCTTTCCTTTGCCTTCTTGCTACAAATCTAAGTATTCCACACTCCTCCAAGAGTGCTCTAAGAAACTCTAAGTGTCCAAGAGTATGAGAGAGAGAATAGAAGAGAGCTCCACCATAGAACTGACAAAATGTTACCAAATGATCCTCATAAGCCTTTTTATCAATGAGGCCTCTATTTTCTTCATTTTCCTCCTCACATGCAACCTATGACCTTTCACCTCCCTTTTCTCCTTTTTTCCTTTATTTTCATAAATAAAATGCCAATAATGCCTCTTTGCATTTCCAAATCCTTTGACATTTCCTTTGCCAATTTAGCCATAATAAAGCAAAGTGACACCTACTAGGATTTTTTTCCCACCATTTATCTTGGAATATGCATCCCATGATCTTGGTCTTATATTTTTTTACACGGATTTTAACCAAGGATGTTACAGAACCCTGCCGCTTGGGGGAACACCATCCTTGTTGTTCAATGAAACTTATGACAAACAAGACTACTAAAATCAAAACATACTGCCCATGGAGCTTTATAACACAGCTCGTTGCAGTATTTACAATGACCATTGTTGAAAACATGACAAGCATACAACTTACTGTAGCTTTATAACACAGCTCATTACTATATTTACAATAACAACCACATATACAACCATACTTTCTATGGAGCTTTATAAATCTAGCTCGATACAGTATTTACAATAATATACACATATGCACATTTCTCAACCAACAAATAAAGGGATACAATGCTTGCTCACACCTCCACCCTCAAGTAATACCAAGATTCATACCCTTCCAAGGAAGTCCATAATCCACTTCCAAAATCAAAGTTGCATCCAATGTCTAGTGCTACAATCTTGTGCCACTTGTCCTCTCAATGAAAAATTATCGACTCATTGTTCCAGGGCACACTCCCAATGTACATATGATTCCATCATGCAATGCTAATGACCAAAAAAAATGTATTCCTCGACCTTCCCTTCTGTGCTACACAGTACCTCGGGAAATCCAGTCACCACCTTCGGTGCAGTCACACACCTCCAAATTTATGCGGGCATCCGCTTCTCTGTTATACATTCCCTTGGGTGACCCCTCCCTTAGTAGGGTTTCCTTGCATTAGAATATTCAAAAACCAAGGCATATCCCTGCCTCAAAACCATCATATCGGTCGTAATATGCTCATGGAAAAAAAATGAAAACTATTGAGTACCAGTGTCCCACAATATCCTTGCACCTAGATTTATTTATTGGCATATTTCTCCCTATTTCAATTCCTTTTGTTGTTGCTTCTAATTCTTGCAGCCAGTTTCAACCACCTAGCCGGGCATGTTAATGCATTCCTATAACAAGCACATAACTGCTATTATATTCAAAATAAATTTAAATAAATTCACATCGTACCTCATCGGTAGCTCGTCAACAAGGTACACTTGCAATTATGTTCACTTTCTGTCACAACAAGTCAAACTAGATGTTTGATCAAATCACCACATATAAACATATCACACCCGGTTAGCTTCAAACGCAACCATAATAAATCATAGTCATAGATCACATGTAACTATCATAAACCATAATCATAGATCACATGTAATCATCATAAACCATAATCATAGATCACATGCATAATTAATGTTACACCAATTTTTGGTCATCTAACCTGTTACTATTAGATGGACTAAAGTACACCATGTAAGACCAATTTTACCATAGTAAAATTGCTTTCACTATGAGAAATAATTTAATAACCCATAGTTTATTAAATTATTTCTAGTCTAAACAGGAAACCCCATTAGGAATAATTAAATAAAACCTTATTTGTTTGATTTTTCTCTAAGGATAGTTAACTAAACCACTGTTTAATTAATATTCCTGGTCATATTTAACACAAAACATGAGAATTAATTAGATAAATCATTATTTATATTATAATTCTTGAGGAATAATTATTTAAATCATTATTTAATAATATTTCTTGTTGAATTTGACTAAATCATTTTTAAATAATTAAATAAATCATTATTTATTTAATTATTCCTTAACCTCATCCTTGAAATAATAAATAAATAATTTATTTATTTATTATTTCTAAATAAAGAGATTTAACCAATTCTAAATTCCTTTTCCCTCCACCAAAAATGATAAAATATTCCAAGTAAGTTGGATCTAGATTTGGTTAATAATATTTTAATTATGCACCAATATCTAGACTAACTGGACATTTTGTTATAAATAGAAGGGTTTTTCCATTCATTCACAACCTTTTTTATCACCTTTTGATCTATACTTTTGGTCTGACATTGATCCTCCATCATTTTCATATTTTTTCTACTTTTTCTTGTGAGCTCCCTTTGAGTTCTATTTTGTCTTGTTTTTCTGCACCATCAAGGGAGAGAGATCTCGGATCTGAAGCGCTGAGGACATAAAAGAACCCATCCCATTAAGGGGGACTGGTAACATCTTTCTGTGTTCCCTTCCCAGGTGTCATAATACAAAAAAATCTTTATAAATTCTTGTCTTGTCTATGTTGGTCGCTTTAATTGTTTTAACAATTCAAGCACCACATAAATTGTCAACCTAGGAAGGTCTGTTTATTCCAAAGACAATCACGCACTGGATATGCTCAATTCCAAAAGCAAAGAAATGTTGTAGTATCAATCACACAAATCAAACTGTTCACACTTCACTTTAACAAAGCTGAAGCCTACTTGTGTTACAACAGAAACAATCTTTCTATTGCAAACCTTCATTAAAAGAATCCTAGGAAAGATAATGAAAGGGAATCACCCTGCAGAAAAGGAGATCAATCAACCATAACAGAGAACAGGACCCTATTCCTCCAAACAGGAATCTTCAGCACCTGTTGCCTGATATTAATCACACTATAGAAAAATATCAATCCACGGAAAACAGGACCCTATTCCTTTGAACAGGAATCTTCAGCACCTATTTCCTAATATCAATCACACTGCAGAAAAAGAAGATCAACCTACGGAGAACAGGACCCTATTCCTTCAAACATGAATCTTCAGCACCTGTTCTCAATCTATCACACATTCATCTGATAAACAAATGACTGAAAATAAAGTAACTCTCAGCTTCTTAAGAATGAATGGTATAAAGCTAATGCAGTGTTAAAGAAAACAGAGTGCTTAATAAGAAACACAGAACTGTATAAGTAATTCTTCAGAAAACAAGGTTAAATTAAGGTGAGAATAACATAAATAGTAACAGACTACAGGAGCAATTGGGTGAATCTTGTGATGAAGGCGGGCCTTGTCCTTCTCACAAGATTCCCTGAGGAAAGAAATTAAATTGAAGCGCTCAAAATATACTTTTATTCATCTGTCAAGAAATGATACATTACAATAGAGCAAAGGCTCTTTCTTGCTTCAAGAAATGTACTCCCGCAATCTCCCTTCCCTCTAATGATGATGTCTCCTCTTTTTAAAGAGGAGACATCTATTACAGTTACATTAGAGAAATCCTATTTTTATCCAAATCTGATCTCTTGTTTTAATACAGGATCTTTTCTGTTCTTCCATCCTGGAATGCTGTTACAATAGGTACAAAAATACTAGCTTCAAAACGGTCCGTGTAACAACTTCCCTTGTTCGTCTTCGTCCTGTTGTCATCATTCTTAAAATACACTTTAAATATCACAAATCACGAGCTGTATCAGCTACGGGATTTGCGTGCCTGTTGACTGTTTCAGCAACGAGTTCGACTGTTTTAGCAACACGATCCTTATCATAGATTATCTGCGATCTTTTAGACTTGTCTTAGCAACTATCTATCTTCGATTAATGATTAAATATAAAAGTAATGTGGAATTATATGCAAAACAAATTAAATACATAGTAAAGAGAAGGATTTCATATACCTTTGGATAAAATGGATGGAAATGATAATGTAACCTTTTAAATATGGACTATAAAGAGTAAAGTGGTGTCAAAATGTATGGACAAAATCGTACATTGTGAGGTCCTAACATCCCCCCCAGCTGAAAGGGTTGCATGTCCTCAGGCAACTTTTAGTCTGAGTCAGAGTTTGAGTACTGACTCTTTGCATGCAAGTTACTCAAGCAATAACTATGGAAGGTGGCCTCTGTCAAAGATCTGAATCCCTGGTTACTTTGAAATTTCTGCCATGCTACTGCCTCGTCTCTGTTAGCCAATCTGTAATGAGGCTGATATCGTTCTGCTGGCATCCATAAGACAGGGAAGTGAAAATGATAACCAATCCAATTCTCGGCGCATTGCTGAATGCATCTGATATAGTTTGGTATTCTGGATAGTGCAGTTTGAAGATTATCAGGGCTAAAGGGATTATACTCTTGTCTTTCCTTACAGGACTGTCGCTAGAACATGGTGTTTGCCTTCAAATCAGCAGTCTCTTTGACCCTGATTAACTGATGACACTCTCAGAGTACTAAGGCTTGCAATTGCTGTATGTACCTGCTCATTCCTGGCTTCTGCAAAAAATGATGATATTCTGCTACAAAAATGGCTGGATTTGAAGGTTCCGGCCTTATCCAGAGGAGGCGATTATCCTCATTGTGCCTAATCGCGAGAAAAGCAGTTTTCCATGTGATTTGATTGGCAAGAAAGGAAACAAATGCCCTAATCTGTATATCACCAACAATCGGATTCAGGTTGACTTCTCTGTTTTCAGGCATAGCCTCATTATGAAGATAAGTTCACATAATAGATGTTGATCACTAGCGGAGGCTTCAGAAAATGTTTTGACAAATTGTTCCACTGTGAGAAACTCATGAGGTCTCTCGTCCTTAATTGCTTTCAACTGAAAATAAACAAGGCGTTCAGAAAGAAACAGAGAATAATTCAAATAAGGTTTCCTGGTGGCTAGCAATTTTTGTACTAATGAAAACATCAGGACCAGTTTGTCTTTTAACTCCTTAGTTTCTTTCTTGGAATCCTTAAGTTGTTGAAGTGTCTGCTCCCCGTTATCCCAGTTAGAATACATCTGATTTTTCCAGGCTAATTTATGCTGTTGAAAATTTTTATCTTGATCAATAGCATACTGCTGCTTCCACTTATTCATTATTTCCAACTGTTTCCATGGTGTAGTTTGTGTTCCGGCATTATAAGTAATGGGATAAGGCATAGTTTGAGTAGCTGAGTTAACTAATACAGGGCAGGATATCTGTGGCTTGGTTTCTTTCTCCAGACTTTTTGAAGGCCCTACTGGTTCTTGTGTGGCAGTAGGGCATTCTTCCTTGACTGCAACTGATGTGGATGCCTCAGGCACTAGGACTTTAACTATCTTGTATCTGGCCTGTTGGTAGATGTTTCCACATTCATGGCACATATATTCTTTACATGGGTCATTCTTTTGTACTGATGATGTATGTGCCAACATGTAGAGATTTAGCTCTTTATCAAAGGCTTCCCTTGCCGTTACCAACTCTCTTTTGTAGGCCTCTAATTCTGACTTTAAAAATTCATTTTCCTCTAATAAAGATGCTATGGTGAGTGAACCCTGTGTGTTGGTTGCTTTTGCTGGAGTTGATTGCTGTTCCGCAGCTGCAGCTGGTTCTTGTGTTTTAGCTACAGCTGGTTTCCTTATATTATCATGCTGGATGTTTGATTTTTTCACTCCAGCAGCTGGTTCTTGTGTTTCAGCTGCTGAGTGAGTAACTGGTTTTTGTGGAGCAGTTACTGTTTGAGTAGAAAATGATGTCATATTACCCTGGGCATCTGGTTCTTGTAGAGCAGTGCCACAGGACGAGACGGGTAATGATTTGGGGATTTGGAATGGTGATGATGAATGAAGTTTTAGCAAGATAGCTGCAGGGTCAGGGGAAATGGGAATGACTTCAAATTCAACAGTCGTTTTCATTTTTCTCCTAGGTTGGAAAGCAGAAAAAGTAGTGACTTTCTTTTTCTTTTTATGAGAAGATTCTTTTCTAGGAGAAGGGCTATCGGAAGAGGTGACAGCTTGGGATGTGGCCCTTATTTTCCTTTTTGAGACAGAGACTGTTGCAATTCATCTCTTTATTTTATGAGTAGGGGGTCATGGGGGTGTTTCAGCTTGAGATTCATCGCTAGGGATGTGGATGGTGGGATGGGATGAATCTGCTAAATGAGATGAACTTGGGGACAGGTCAACTGGCTCTAAAGATGGAATCAATGGAGGATTAGGAATATCTTCCAGTTTTCGTTCATAAGAGCTTTCGGGGATTTCTTGGGGATTTTCAACTTCTTGGGGGATTTCAGGGGCTTGTTCGAGAAGTAAGGGTGGGTTATTTAGAGGGGGATTTTGCTGGGAAAAACCCCTCTGAATTAATAATTGACACAGGCGATGATGGGTAAGGGACAGTGATGGGAATTTTACCCGTCTACAATAATATGACATATTTTTAATACATCCAAGCAAATAATAAGGAATGTTGACTAGTCGACCATGCCGCAAATGGCTCATTAAAACAAAATCGTGTTGATAAACTACCTGGTAGCGTCCCTCGCAATTTAAATAGTGCTTGACAAATTCAACTACCTTTGGCCATGGGGGAGGTAATGAATGCAGACCTATGCCACGGCCTTTAATCTCAACCTGTTCCTCTGGAAGAAGGAAGTCCTGCTGTGCGTTTAGGATGATTTTTTTCCTGCTAAACCACCGAGCACCTGTGACCGGAAATCTCGAAAATTGTGCTATATCTTCTTCTGTGACCTAAATTCGGATCCCTTGGACTATGGAGTGATCCTCCTAAAAATTCTGTACAAACTCCAAAACTTGCTGAGGATCAAATTCTCCTAGCCTCTCGAAATATGTGATCCATCCTGCCCGCTGAAAGATTTGGTAAGCCTCCAGAAATAATTCGAGAAGAGCCATCAAGCCAGGCTCATGTCTGATAGCTGAGCCTCCCATAGCTACTAACTTGAGTCAAATGCAGAGGCGCAGAGAGCAGAAACACCAAACTTGATCAGAGTAATTGTTTACGACTAAGAACATGGTGTATCGGCCGAAATAATGGGTATAAAGAATGTCGGTGGTTTGCATGGGGTGAAATGATGATTTTTATTTTCGAAATCCCCGCTCTACATGCAGTGAAATGATGGTTTTGAATGTACGGGGGATATAATCATAATGGGAAAGATCTTCTCTTTATACTACGATTTAACTGTATTACATAAAAAATCCACTTACCTTATATTTACCTCTGTTCTGTAATTAGAAGTATAGAGTGCTTGTTCATAGTGACTTAATATTGATGGAAGAATTTTTAGAATTCTCTGACATATAAGGGGGATGATACTAGAGTCTACTAAATCATAGGAGGAAGATAGTAAATAGACAGTATTTACCCAAGGAATCTGAAGAACTTGTGAAATAGAGGAAAGGAAGGGTGTTTTAACGATGGGAAGATAAATGACAGGTTGCTGAGAGTAGTGTTTCAGCAATAGAAAAATATATGACATGTTGCTGAAAGTGGTGTTTCAGCAATGGAAAAATAAAGGAAATGTTGCTGAAATGTGAAGATTTAATACTAGGAAAATTGGGGAAGTACTTGCTGAAGGATGATATTTCAGCAGTAGGGAACAGGGAAAATGTTGGCTGAAGAATGGTATTTCAGTAGTGGGTAGAATAGGGAAAATGATATGAAAAATGGAAAGAAGGGGTAAAGGGAGAAGTGACAAAGAATTGCTGGGAGATGAGGAAATGAATTAAGATAAGGGAGACAAAGCTTCTCTTATTGAAGCTTAGATCTTCATGAAATTGTCCTCATTGGTAAGTTCCTCCTTAATTTGAAAAATACAATTGTAACATGCCAACCCTTGACAGGGATTATTAGTTTTAAATCTAATCTAATACTAGAAATATAGTGCAGAAAATTAAATGTTGTGAGGAGCAGAGGACTCCCCTAGAAAAAGATAATGTGTATCAATCATCCAAGCAGCCTTAAAATCTTCTTTAGAAACAGGGCGCTGGTACAAGCGAAGCCTATGACCATTTACTAGTAGAGGTGTTTTAGAATCATCAATTGTTAAAAGTCTTACTGTTCCATTGGGAAAAACAACATCTACTTCATATGGTCCAAGCCATCTTGTACGTAACTTACCTTGAAAGTTTTCAAACCGAGAGTCATACAATAAGGCCCAATTACCTTTTTGGAACTGCTTCTGCTTGATAATTTTATCATTCCATTTCATTCTTTGTTGTTGAATCATGGTTGTCTGGTGAATGGCATCTAATCTCTTTTCATCCAATTCAAGAAGTTGTTGCAACCTAGCTGTCTGCACATCAGTCAAATAAAGGTTAACAGCTAATGCAGTTCTTAAAGTTTTGATTTCAAATTCCACAGGAAAAACAACTCTTTTACCATAAACCAATTCATAGGGATAAAATCCTGTAGTATTTCTCCAGGTAGTTCTATAAGCCCATAGTGCTTCAATTAGCCTTTGAGACCAATCCTTCCGGTTATCCTTCACTGTTTTAGTTAGAATGGCTTCTATTACTTTATTTGTGCTTTCCACCTTCCCATTGGCTTGGGGGTGGTATGGTGTAGTCATTCTATGATGAATATGATATTTTTGAAGGGTAGATTTAAAACCATGAGAGTTGAAGGGAGGTCCTCCATCTGTAACCAGCTCTCTAGGAGTTCCAAATCTAACAAAGATCTCCTCAAATAAGAAAGCTAGGACAGCTTCTTCATTGGCTCTAATAAGTGCTTTGGCCTCCACCCATTTAGTCATATAATCTGTAGAAACTAATATATAAGTTATTTGATTGGATGGAGGATTAATGGGTCCTATGAAATCTAAGGCCCATCTTTCAAATTTTTCGAGTACTACCCGGGGGTTTAATGGCATTTGATCTCTTTGATTGGGTTTACCCATTCATTGACAGCTGTCACAAGCCCGCACATATTTCTTTGCGTCTTTAAACAATGAGGGCCAATAGTAACCCATCCTCAAAATATTGTGTGTTGTTCTTTTATCAGCAAAATGCCCTCCGCATGGGCCATCATGACAAGCTTTTAGTATGTCATACACCTCATCTTCTCTGATGCATCTTCAAATTTCCTGATCAAGCCCTGTGTAGAAAAGACACCCGCTTATCCAGCTATACCTGGCACATTTTTGAACAATTCTTCTATTTTCCCTATGTGACAAGTGTGATGGTAACTTTCCTGCAACCAAATAATTGGCAATGTCTGCATACCAAGGAGAGTGAGCAGATACTGCAAATAAATACTCATCAGGAAAGGAATCATCTACTGAAATATTATTATCAGTTTTTAACCGTGAAAGGAAATCAGCCACAACATTTTCTTTACCTGGCCGATCTACAATTGTAATATCAAACTCCTGCAGTAACAATAACCATCTGGTAACTCGAGCATTTGTGACAGATTTGTTCATTAAATACTTAATAGCCGAGTGATCAATGTGGAAAAAAGTAGGATAATCGGTGATGTAATGTCGAAATTTATTAATGGCATAAATTACTGCAAGAAATTCCTTTTCGGTAACTGTATAATTAAGCTCAGCAGGGGTCATGTTCTTACTGATAAAATAGATAGCATAAGGAAGATGGTTTTCTTCTTGTCCCAGGACAACTCCAATTGTAGTGTCTGAAGCATCAGAAGATATATGAAATGGGAGTGCCCAATCAGGTCCTCTCAAAATAGGAGCGATAGATAACTGATGATTGAGTTCTACAAAGGCTTCCTGACAAAGATTAGTCCACTTAAATTCAACATTTTTCATGAGCAACACAAATAAAGGAGAAGCTATCTTAGAAAAGTTTTTAATAAATCTCCTGTAATATCCAGCATGTCCTAGAAAACTTCTCACGTCAGTTTGTGTTTTAGGAACAGGAAGATTCTGAATGACCTGTATTTTGGATGGGTCTACCTGAATACCTTGAGATGAAATAAAATGTCCAAGCACTACTCCTTCACTCATCATCATATGACAATTTTCAGTACTTAGGGAGAGGTGAGCTTGTATACAACGTTTAAGTACCTTCTCAAGATTTTGTAATGCATCTTCAAAAGACACACCATAAGGAGTAAAATCATCCATAAATATTTCCATAGAGTCATTCAGCATATTAGAAAATATTCCTATAACAGCCCTCTGAAAAGTTGTTGGTGCATTACATAGTCCGAATGGAAGAACTTTATAGGCAAAATTTCCCCAAGGACTAGTAAAAGTGGTCTTGTCTTGGTCTTGGGGTGCAATTCTAATTTGGTTATACCCGCTGAATCCATCTAAAAAGGAAAAGAATTTCTTTCCTGACAGACTATCCAACACCTGATCAATGAATGGTAAAGGAAAGTGGTCCTTTTGAGTAGCTTTGTTTAAGGCTCTGTAATCAACACACACTCTCCATTCCCCGTTTTTCTTAGGGACCATTACCAATGGGGAAACCCATTCATTGTCATATATGGGGTATATAAATCCTGTATTAAGCAATTTCTGAAGTTCTTCTTTAACAATTTCTCTTAAATTAGGGTTCATTCGTCTTTGGGGTTGACAAACTGGTCGGCAACCTTCTTTAATATAAATTCGGTGAGTACATAATTCAGGAGAGATTCCCTTCATATCTGTATAATCCCATGCGAATGCTTCCTTATTTTCAAGTAATAACTTCATTAACTGCTGTGTTTCAGCAACTGTTAGATCAGGATTTATATTTAATGTTTTGCCAGGTTCGATTTCCACTGTTATGCTTTTAGAGGAGATGGTGGTTAATGTCTGAGATAAATCTTCAGATTCAATCTTTTCCTGGGTATCCGTTTCGAAAAGTGTATTCAATTGATTGTGTGTTTCAGAAATTACAGAGGAAGGTTCGCAAATAAAATTATTAATTATTTCATCCTCTGTGTTGTCTTTAAGAGTTAAGGCTTGTTCGATAGTTAAAATAGGTTGAATAGCATTATCATCATAATCCATCCACACAGAATTTTCATTATTAATTATGGGTGTAGCATGAGGATAAAGAGTAAGCTGTTTAGTTTCATAACCATTAGAAATTGTCATTGAACGAGATCTGCAGCTGATAAAGGCATCGGTTGTGGCTAGCCAAGGCCTTCCTAGAATTAAAGGGTGCCCCCCCAGCTTTGTTTTAGTTTGTAATACCACAAAATCAGCTGGGTAATTCCAGGATTCAACCGAGATAACTAGATCTTCAACAATTCCTTCTGGTTTAATTGTAGAACGGTCAGCTAACTCTAGGATGGTTGGTGTATCTCTAATTGTGTTATTCAGCTGTAACAACTGTGAAGTTTCGAGAGTCATAATGTTTATTGCAGCACCTAAATCTACCAGAACTTGAGGAATTATCATTTTACCAATTTGAACTGTCACAGTAGGATGGCCGGGGTCACCATATTTCACAGGAGGGGTTTTTCCAGACATTAATGTAGATAGATCACCCATAACATGAACTGTAAGGGGGTCTTTAGTCTTCCTACCAGGTTTCTTAACACCAATTTCCCTCATGGTTCTGGCATAAATTGGTACATCTCTTAGTGCCTGTAAAAGCGGAATTTTAACATACAAGTTTTGCAATTCCCCTAAAAGATTAAAAGCAGGTGTTTCAGGCGTTTTAGTTAAAACTAAACGCTTGGGGAATGGTGGCTCTATTATTTTAGCATCCTTGTTAGAGGGTGGTTGTGCTTCTTTGTGCTTCTTTGTGTTTCTTAGTTTCTTCTTTATCATAATCCAAAGAAGTAACATCATCAATAATAGGTTCAACTATTTTCCCGGATCTTAAATGGATGTCATCACATTGTGCAGGGAAAACATGAAGTGTAGGCTGGTTTTGAATGTCAATAACTTGCACAGCTTTATTATTGGGGTTAGGATTTGGTTGTACAGGTAGCTGGGGTCTCATTTGATTATTTGGTGGAGCTCCTGATGGTAGAGGCAGTGGTTGCTAAAAGTGAGGAAATTGATTTGGATACGGGAGTTGTTGGCTTCTCCAATTTGAATTCTATGGATTAAAAGAAGATGGTTGTTGTGGGGGCCAAGGAGTCCACATTGCAGGATCAACAAAGGGAGGGTTTTTTTGTTGCATGGGTGGGTATTTCATATGATTAAAGGGTGGGTATTGCATTTGGTTAAAGGGAGGGTAATTTGTCTGACTGAAAGAAGGATAATTATTCCAATGATTAGAAGATGTAAATGGCATGCTAGAATTCATACCTTGTCCTCTTGGTTGCCATTGTCTTCTTTGTGTTAGCAGATAAACTGCTTCAACTTCTTCTTCCGTTGGTTGCAGTGCTGCCTTTATTCCCGTTAGAGAGGGACATTGTTGTGTTTCATGATCCTTATCACAAAGGGTGCAGATTGGTATCTTGTCCAATGGGCATTCCCTTAGTGGATGTTTATCTCTGCATTTAGGGCAAAAGACATCCAGAGCTGCTTCTGCTTCAGCCTGCTTCTTTTTAACCTGCAAGGTGTCAATTTGTGAAGCAAAAGAACTTAACGTTTCAGTTCTAAATTCTTCAAGTAAATTACCTATTTCAGCTCTTGTTGCTCCCCCACTGGCTGATTTCTGAACTCTTGAATAAGTGGGATCTCTGTTACTTGCTCCGTTCCTTGCAGCTCCTCTTGAACATCTTTTACAGAGTTCAACAATATCATCATATGATTCTTTAGATATATCTCCTTTACCAAGCATGTTTAGCATGTCTAAACAATCGTCCCTTAATCCTCTAAGTAATATTGTTTTACGAATTTCCTTACTTACATTCGGATGATCAGATCTCTGCAGATTATACTGCAGTATTTCCACATATTCCTCCAAATTCTCGTTCGCCTTTTGTGCCATGTTGAATAATTCCTCCCTCTTTTCTCTTTTCCGAAAATAATCTTGATATTTAAGCAGAAATTTTTGTTTCATCTGTTTCCATGTTGTGATTACCTGGCTTACAAGACTCATGAACCATATTAATGCATTTCCCTTTAATGTTGCTGGAAACAGTTTCAACTTTTGAGCATTAGTAACATAATCATAACTTCTGCATAATATATCAAATTCAAAAAAAATTCATCCAGATCTTCAGAGAATAAACCATGGAAGTTGGGTAAAGCTGACAATGGAATATTCTTCATAGGGGTTGTTCCTCTAGGGAGATCACTGATAGGAAATCCCAAGGTAGAGAGAGAATTTTCATCCTTTCCTTCTCCTTCAGGATCTACTCGTCCTCCACCAAATAATTCTTCGTTGTTTCCTTCCATTGGTTGATCTCCTACTGCACTTGCTCGATCCTCAAAATCTTCTACTGGGTCCTCAATGTTTTCCACTGGTCATCCAATATCTTCTGTTAATTCCTCAACGTTCTCTGCTGATTCCTTAGCACTTTCTTCTGATTCTTTAGCACTGGCTACTGGTTCTTTAATATCTATTACTGGTTCCTCTACGTTTTCAGGGCTCACAACTTCTTCTATTTTGTAGTCTGATTGAGGGGAGCGTTGAGGTTTTGGTCTTCGAGAGCTTAATCTCTATGACGATTCAGCCTTTGATACAATTTCGTCAATAAAAGTCTTTCTTCCTCCCCTTCCTTTTCCCTTGCCACCTGTAGGGTTAGTTTTCTTCTGGGTTCCGCGTCCTCTCATACAATATGCACATCTAGAAAGAAAACATCAATGCTTTTGAAATCTATAATTTCCTTCCCTGGCAACGGCGCCAAAATGTTGGTCGCTTTAATTGTTTTAACAATTCAAGCACCACATAAATTGTCAACCCAAGAAGGTATGTTTATTCCAAAGACAATCACGCACTGGATATGCTCAATTCCAAAAGTAAAGAAATGTTGTAGTATCAATCACACAAATCAAACTGTTCACACCTCACTTTAACAAAGCTGAAGCCTACTTGTGTTACAGCAGAAACAATCCCTCTATTGCAGACCTTCATTAAAAGAATCCTAGGAAAGATAATGAAAGGGAATCACCCTGCAGAAAAGGAGATCAATCAACCATAACAGAGAACAGGAACCTATTCCTCCAAACAGGAATCTTCAGCACATGTTGCCTAATATTAATAACACTATAGAAAAAGATCAATCCATGGAAAACAGGACCCTATTCCTTTGAACAGGAATCTTCAGCACCTGTTTCCTAATATCAATCACACTGCAGAAAAAGAAGATCAACCTATGGAGAACAGGACCCTATTCCTTCAAACAGGAATCTTCAGCACCTGTTCTCAATCTATCACACATTCATATGATAAACAAATGACTGAAAATAAAGTAACTCTCAGCTTCTTAAGAATGAATGGTATAAAGCTAATGCAGTGTTAAAGAAAACAGAGTGCTTAATAAGAAACACAAAACTGTATAAGTAATTCTTCAGCAAACAAGGTTAAATTAAGGTGTGAATAACATAAAGAGTAACAGACTACAGGAGCAATTGGGTGAATCTTGTGATCAAGGCAGGCCCTATCCTTCTGTTGTGGTAAAACACAACCCCCCCATTTTTGACTTGTTCACTTCAAATAATGGGGACCCTTTTTATAAATTTTTGGCTAAGCACCTTTTAGGATTTTATTTAGCTGATTATCCTACGCTTTTGTTAAATTTTCATTTTCTTTGGATTCTTATTTTTATTGTTTTGTTAAAATCGATTTTTAATAAGCTTCCCATTGATGCTTGTTTTACCTCATTTAGTCAACTGGTTTAAAAATGGTACTCTTTTGAAGTCCCATCATTTATATAAGTCTAGGTTAAAAATGCTATTTTTGTTCTTTTTATTTATTTTCAGAGTAGCTGTAGTTTAGAAAAACTTAATATTAAAAAATATATATTATTATAAAAAAAATAAAAATAAAAATTTCGGATCCGTCACAGATCGCAGATCGCAAATTTCAGATTCGTCGCAGATCGCAGATCGCAAATTTCAAAATCCGTCGCAGATCGCAGATCGCAAATTTTAGAATTCGTCGCAGATCGCAGATCGCAAATTTCAGATTCGTCGCAGATCGCAGATCGCAAATTTCAGAATCCGTCGCAGATCGCAAATTTCAGATTCGTCGCAGATCGCAGATCGCAAATTTCAGATTCGTCGCAGATCGCAATATCGCAATATCGCAAGATCGCAATTTTGCAATTTCGGATCCATCGCATATCGCAATATCGCAAGATCGCAATTTTGCAATTTCGGATCCATCGCATATCGCAATATCGCAATTTTGGATCCATCGCAATTTTTAGAACATGCACATTTAAAAACCCCCCATCCAAGGTTCTTGCGATATGCGATGTGTTAAAATTTTTTAATATAAAGTTTGTTTTTTTTCTTTTTTTGTTTCATCCCTTATGCCTCCCATATCTCCACCTCACTCACCCTCACGTCACCCTCACCTCACACTCCACTCACCATATCCCTCCATAATCGCACGTGGATGAATTAATGGGTTTAGATTGATTTCAATGGTTTGTTTTATGGGTTTTAGGTTTGGATTGATTCCAATGGTTTGTAAATTAATTTTTATATTTTTTATATTATAATAATTATATTATAATTATAATGTTTATTATAATTTTAATATAATTTGAATTATAATATTAATCATATTTAAATTAATTTTTTCAAATCATTTGTATATTAATTTAATTTTGTAACTGAATTAATTGTTAGTTAGTTAATAATTAATTTAGAATTAATTATTAGATAATTAGAATCTAATTTAGGATTAAATTTCTAATTAAAAATTCTGATTTTTAGCCCAGCAAATAGAATTTCCAGATTTATGTCAGATTTGACTCATCAACTTTGGAAGCTCATAGATTGAGTTATATTTGACCAAATGAGGCCCAGGACGGCTCATTGGAAAGATAAAATCAAGGAGAACATTTCTGAGGAGGTTTCACTAACAGATTTGATGATTTATTGGGTAAAAAATCAGGCAGAAGATCAAGCTCCGAATTTCTAAAAATAAAATCAATTTTCTGATTTTTGTTTTCTTCATTTTCATTTGCCCAGCCTCTTCTAATTGCAGATTCATGCATCAATATTATCCTTGGTTAATTAAGATCGTTATGAGTATCAATAAGAAGCTCAAATTTCCTTTTTATTTATTTAAATAGAATTTGATTGGATTTTTTTTAAATGTTAGAAATAATATTTGGATTTTATTGTTGCATCTTAATTCATTTTAATTTCTTTTTGCAGGAAAAAACAATAGAAGGGATATTGAGGAAAAAGATTTCAATCAATGAGAAGACTCCAACAATTAAATATTGGAATTTTTGAGCAATTATAGTTGGATTGGGCAGATTTTTTCTTCAACAAACTCTCTTCTAAAAATACTTTTGGGAGGATTATAAATTGCAGATGGAAAAATGTAAAAAAGGGGCGGCTCTCCTCTGCAATTCCAGACTTCTAAAAGCATTTCTGTTATAGGAATTTAGAGTTGTAGATGGGGAGGAGAGAAAAACTTCAGATCTGAACATTAATGAGGGTTTATTCTTTATATCTTGAATTATGCATGATGGGCAGAGTTTGCATTTCTGCAGCTTTAGTCTTGAAAGCAGAAATTCAAGTAATTTAAAGTACTGTTAGAGACCAGGATCAGAGAAGGAGATTCAATTAATTGGTATTTTTGGCATTTCTGTAGCAAATATCAGTTTCATTTTTATGTTAATAAAATTGTTGTTTCATTTTATTCATGTTTTGACATTTCTGTTGATATGGATAATTTGTCTCAAATTTTTATGTATCTCTGCTCTTATGAATTAAACTCTGATTTCTGAGTAACCATTACTCAGAAATCTGTCTTATAACACTGATTTATTAAATAGTAATGTGTTGTGAATTTCTTCCACATGTTATCATTTAATTATTAGTTTGACTGATATGATAATCGACATCAATTTTTGTGAATTTCTTCCGGAGTGTTGTTGATTAATTATTTTAGTCAAATGGTCTCAATAGAATGTGTTTTGGTACTCACAAATGTGAGCTAATTGAATTTCTTTGTTAGCTTAATATTAATTTAAAACCAGACATATTTTAATTCTCATTATTTAATCATCTTGCTCTTAGTTGGGTTAGATTTTCATCTACCTAATTGAGATAGGATTTAGATTAGTTTCTTTTTGCTTGAATTATAGAATAAGTTTGCAATTAGATTAAATTTACATTCTTTTAAGTCCTCTTTTCAAAGAGGAAAAATCTTAGTTGTGGTTTGGCTGAACCCAAATCAGCTTAAGGGTCATTCTCTTGCTTGATCAGCAAGAAGAATTGATCTGATATCCCTATCTATTGGTAGTTAAGGACACATCATAAACCAATAGCGATAGGGAAAAGGTAACTGGACCTAGTTAAACCAGTCGGAGCCACTATCATAAACGGAAAAGGAACTGTATTAAGGTCCGGACCAGGTGGTTATCCCCCAATGTTGTAGCAGCGATTTTCGAGGCTTCAACACCTTCTCACAAGATTCCCCGAGGAAAGAAATTAAATTGAAGCGCTCAAAATAGACTTTTATTCATATGTCAAGAAATGATACATTACAACAGAGCAGAGGCTCTTTCTTGCTTCAAGAAATGTACTCCCGCAATCTCCCTCACCTCTAATGAAGATGTCTCCTATTTTTAAAGAGGAGACATCTATTACAGTTACATCAGAGAAATCCTATTTTTATCCAAATCTAATCTCTTGTTTTAATACAGGATCTTTTTTGTTCTTCCATCCTAGAATGCTGTTACAATAGGTACAAAAATACTAGCTTAAAAATGGTCTGTGTAACAGCTTCCCTTGTTCGTCTTCGTCCTGTTGTCATCATTCTTAAAATACACTTTAAATATTGCAAATCACGAGCTGTCTCAGCTACGGGATTTGCGTGCCTGTTGACTGTTTCAGCAATGGGTTCGACTGTTTCAGCAACGCGATCCTTATCATAGATTATCTGCGATCTTTTATACTTGTCTTAGCAACTATCTATCTTTGATTAATGATTCAATATAAAAGTAATGTGGAATTATATGCAAAACAAATTAAATACATAGTAAAGAGAAGGATTTCATATAAATTTGGATAAAATGGATGGAAATGATAATGTAAACTTTTAAATATGGACTATAAAGAGTAAAGTGGTGTCAAAATGTATGGACAAAATGGTACATTGTGAGGTCCTAACAGTCTATTGGATGTATGGAGCAACTCTTGTTTATTTTCATTGTTTAATCTCTTTAACTGCATAGATCTAGATTTTTGTAGCATTTATTCTGATCACCTATTGCAGATCTAAGGAAATTTGCAGCCACATTTGATGTTAGGTTTGTTTGTTATGCACATCTAAAGTGAGATTTTTCCGTACGCCTACGATTAGAATTCAATCTAACAACTGGCGACTCCACAAGGATTTTTAATTACGGCCACTATCATTTTTCAGATCCCTGCATGACCAACTACTTCAGTCACTAGGGTTTTTCTTCAGCTTCTTATTTTTCATTCCTTGATATTTTTTTAACCTTTTTAACCCTAAAACAGTAAAAACTCTAAATTATGTGTGTTTATGGGCCATTTGCACAGGTAACAGGTATTAGACGTGACAGAGATGGCAACTTTTTCTGAAACCTGTCGCTGAGACAGTCGAAAGTGTAGGTCGCACTTTTCAGCCCAAAACCTATGACCTCAGCTCTCATGTAGCGGAAGACTACCCAAAAACTACAACCTCAGAAGAAAACAGGTCAGTACCTGCAATCTCAACTTTTTTGCGAGATTTTTCTGTTATTTTTCAGAGTTTTTCTAGGGCACTGTTCAGGGTTTTCTGACCTTCGTCTTTACCCATCTTGGACCTGTACTTGCTTAGTTTTATTGGTTGAAGTATGAACCAAGCCCCTTCGGGCTTCCATACGCTTCCACCTTTTTAGGAGGAGTTTAGCTAAAGCAGGTCTTCTAAGATTTTAGTGTCTTTCAACCATTTTTTCAGATTTGACCCTGTCTTTTCAGATCCATTTTAGATCAATTATTTTTCCATCCAAAACACCTCTTTTTCAATTTTGTTTGGTCCTCCCTTTACAATCCCCTACGTTTCCCTTTATATTGTAGCCTTTTGCCACCTATTTTTCAACATTTTTTCCTCTGGTTTCTTGATGTTTTATGCACCTCTTTTCTATAATTCTGATCTTTAGATCCCTGTCCCTCTTGACCTTAGATCTATTGGCCATATTGTGTGTTTTTAGTAGATTTCGCCCACCCTTAGACTAGTTGTTGGGAAGCCCTCCTTTTTGGGTTTAAATTTATGCATCTTTAGTTGTTTATTTTACTGTCACTTTTAGTTTTATTTACAGTTATATAACATATTTTCTATTTTCTCTATACACATGTCCGGGCTTAATTAAAATTGACACACTTATCACACACATGCACACCTAAAGTGAAGAGCGCCTGGTTTACACTGCTAGGCCAAGACTAAAACATTGTAATTAATTAATTAATCTGCACCTCTATGCCCTTGTTTACCTCTCTTCCTTATTGGGTTCAGTGTATCTTTTCCATCATTGCACCCCCAAGGTGTTCATCCCAGAGACTCCAAGGCATTCATCCTCAGTTTCCATTAGGAAGACTTACTCCACCACGTAGGGTCCAAGTTATTCCTCCTCCGAGTCCCCATTCCAACTTTGATTTTGGTTCATCCGATTCTCCTTATGTTCATATCCCCAGTTCTCCTCCAACTTTCACCTTCATCATGTCTGGTGCAGGACCTACTGTTGGTGGTGGCCCCGGTTCTAATGCTGGAGCCGCTACTAGTGGATCTACAATAGGAATAGTCCCAACTACTCCCTTACTTCCTTATATGGAAGGCCTAAGCCTTCTCGAGTTCAGCCAGTTGATCAATGACCCTATACACCATGATCTAGGTTGGCCTGCTATGTCAACCAAGCTTCCTTCAGACATCCCTAAGTTTGAAGGAAATGCTAGAGAGTTTCCTACTATTGAGATTCAACAAGATGATGAGCTTAGTGAAAATGAGTCACCTTCACTAAGTGGGCCCGCAGACTATTTTTAGGCACAATTCTATTTTTAGACATGGTGATCATATTTCAGAAGTTGAAGGATGCTATTTGTGGATGGTTGGTCAAGTTTGAAAAATAGATGAAATTATATTTTTAAAATATTGGGTGAATTCTATTTATATAAGTGTCAATCTAAAAATAGAAGTGTTGATTATTATTAGCTCTTAATAATAATTCGACAATAAACAACAACTTATTCTCTTGGAGCACTTAATTTCAGTGTACAGATTTGGAAAATCAGTGGGCTGAATGAATTACGCAATTCCTAGGGTTTACTGGTGGTTCATGCATGGAGGACTCAATTAGAACTGAAGTGGAAAAGTTATGATAGAGTTGGAAGAGTAGTTCATGGAGTTGTTATTCAGTTTAACTCAGTTAGTGGAGTTAAACTCAGTTGAGCTAGTTGTATCTAGTCTAACTAAATGATACACTAGTGAGAGTGGAGTGAATTGATTAGTTAATTAATTCACAAATAATAACTCATTAATCAACTAAACAAATACAACAGTTAACTACAGTGCATGTCAGTTCCAATGGAGACCCAGTGGAGAGATAAGTGAAAGGGCAAGATGGACTATCTGTTGTGACTATAGTGATGCATTGGTTGCACCACACACAAATTGGAGTTGCCAATGAGGATTGTGTAGTCAAGGCAAGGGTAATTCGAACTCATTCAGAGCTATTCTTCAGCAAGGATTGTGCAGTGGAGGCAGGCTATCAGGTGGCAAGAAATCGGTGCATGGATTTGCAGATTTCTTCTGATTAGTGTGTGACGATTGATTGTACTGAGAGCTTGATGTACTAAGATTTGTATGAGATTGTTACGTGATCTCCATGATACATAATATATGATAGTTGGGGTTTTCAGCTTCAAGCTTTCCCGTTAAACAATTGTGTTATGTGCAATTGTTTTTATCGCTTCATGTGTTTGCAATTGATTTTAATTTTCACAAAAGATTAACAGTGGAAGGATTATGTATTTAATAAGAAGATAAAATATTGTTAGATCAGGAGAATCTAGATATATACATGCATCTTCTATATAATTTCTACACTTAACAACCATGTTCATTCTTTCCACATGTGTTGTTCATCCAACTCTATCGCTGATGACTCTATCTGTCTTCTGTAATTCCAGCGTACGCTTACTAGAGAAGCTTCCAAGTGGTATATCAACCAGGCCATTGCCTCTCATGCTACTTTTTCAACCCCTAGAAAGGCATTTATGTCCTATTTCCATCTTCCCATTTGCTATGACACCGGTACCGAACTTTTGACCACTTTCCATCAAACTTTTTCCACTCGCCTATCTGACCATGTTTAAGAATGGCGCTAAAAGAAGAGCTTATGTCGAGCTCCAGTTTTCAAAGACCGTGTCTACATGGACTGGTTTCTCAGATCCCTTTTTCCCTCTATTGGTAAAGATGTCGTGTCTCACTTTCCTTATACTGAGGAATAAGCCCTCCAAGTTGCATTGAAATATGACTTGATCTACATGCAATCTCCTTATGTTTATACCGTCTTACCTGATCTCCCTAGACCTGGTGGTTCCAACGCACCAGGGGAATCTCATGTCGTCGACAGTATCGTTGGATCCCTTTCACATTCATACACTCATCCTCCCATGGGTTATGGTTTCACTCAAGGAGGGGTCAGATCCTCTAGCACTTTTCCCCCTCCCGGCAGCATGTATCCAGGACACGACATGCCTCATTCCTTTGCCCAACCGCATCCTCGGATGCCAGGGCCTGCTATTTCCCAACCTATTTACCCCCATTTTTCTCAACCTCCTTACTATCAATATCCATATACAAGTGCTACAGCTCCTCCAACACAAGCACCTCAGCCTCCCATGCCATTTTTCTTTTTGTACCCACACCAAATCGATTGTCACACCAGGTAAGTACCTAGTGCATTTGCTTCTCTTCAATTATGTACACATACACATAGTGTACATCACAACGCATACATCCACACACGGCATACAACACCACACAATACATACACCCACATTCGGCACATAACATAACACATACACCTACATCCATTTTACAAAAAACACATAAAACTACACCTGGTGTACAACACAACACATACACCTACATCCAGTGTACAACACATGCATATACATACACAGAGTACAATTCAATGAATACAAATGCATTGATACCATCACTACACAATGTACATACGTAATATTGCATGTACACAACACAACATGTAATACATGCATACAATACCACATGTACACCAATGCCACATGTACATAGTACCACCTGTACATAGCACCACCTACACAATGTGTACATAGCACCACATGTAAAACACACCACATGTACAATGTGTACACAATACCACATGTACACAAAACCATATGCATGACATGTACACGACACCACATGTAGTATGTACACAATGCCACATGCACGACATGTACACAACACCACCTACACATAGCACCACTTGTACAACATGTACACATCACCACATGCACATAGCACCACATGTAAAATCATGCACGCAACACCATATGTACATAGCACCAAATGCACAACATGCACTCAACACCATATGTATATAGCCCTGCATATAAAACAGGCACATAGCACCATATGTACACAACATTACATATCCAACATGCGCATAGTACCGTATGCACACAGCACCGGATATCCATCATTTTCACAATACAATATGTACACAGCACCCCATATCCAGCATGTACATAGCACCATCTATAACTAGCATTGCATATGCAATATACACACAACACCATATATACAATGGGCACTGAACACCATAGGTACAATTAATAAATATACAATATGTACAACATATACACAACATTAGCATTGCACATCCAAAACCACTATGTATCTACCAAGCAACCTTGCTTCCAGTGTCTCTTTTCCATCCATGCTTATCCTAACATATCATGGATCACAATGTTTTCATTTTGTTGATGTATCTCTCAGTGTTACCTGTCCAAAACATACGCATATTATAAACACATAATATCAACTCATATCCACATGATATTGGCCTCGTAAATTTTTTAGAGGTACTCTTCCCACTCGATACTAGGAATCTCTTCATGCCATTCACCTACAGAAGAAATCATTCCTCCACAAGAATGATCCTTCACAACCTTGTCATACATTGACATAGATACATACATATATATAATCATTAGCATAAAACAATCATGATCTTGTCAGATGATGACATACATACATACATATAAACATTATCATTAATCAATCATGATCCATGACGACCCTATCATACATGAAATACATACACGTATAGATATATAAAAATCAGCATAATCACGATCACAACATAATTAAAAAATAGCCTAAGGTCAAGGTTAAGTGAACGCCCTTTATCCATGCAAAACATGCACAACATTGAGAAAAAAAGTTCCCAACATAGTCAAGGCATCTAATGCCTCAAATCCATTTACTTTACCTTTCCAGTTACATTTCTCATGTTTGAACTTCCATTGTCCATTTACCACAAAGGACCCAACCAGTCCAACCAACTGTCATATTCTTACTTTTCGATGCCCTTTACTCATGCATCGAGCTTCATCTGGCTCTTATATTACCTGTTGGGTGCTATACAGCTCTCCCTGAGCTCCATTAACTTTCCTCTTTCCCAAACCAATTCCCAAGACTCTCAAAACATTAAAAAAAAGACAAGAATAGTAAAAAACAAGAAAAATACCATGAAAAACCAAATTTAATACGACATTGCAACAAAGTGGCAAGGCCTTGCACCAAACATATAAAAAAAAAAACTAAAAATCAAGTGCAATCAAATCATAAAAGACTAAAATAACAAGTGATCCAAATTTATGTAGGAACACAAAAAAATACACATATAACCATAAATACAAAGATGAAGTGTAAATAACAGTTCATTTCATTAATATCAAATAACTAAAAAAAATTTACAGACAAAATGAAAATAAACTAGCTAGGGCGCTCGTAGCTTATCTCTGAGAAGAGATGTGGCGGCTATAGGTCTCTAAACTATGTTACAATGAGGCTCAAGGGCCTATTTATTATTTAAAAATAATGGAAAACCCTAAACATCCAAAAAACTAATCCTAGGAGATGAAATGCCAAAACTATGGACCCTGTTTAGGTAAATTGGTACATCAACTTCCCCGCAGTGTAACTTTGGCATACGATCTTCGTTTGACGCACACAATACCTCGTTATAAATATCTATCCAAGGACTACAACTTTTATGTGAAAATAATTAAAGGAACTTCCACACTGCTCCCAGTTTTCCCAAAAAATGACGTTTAGGGCCTCAAAACGGCTCCAGAAATTTAGGACCTGAAAAAATGTTAAAAATAGTAAATTGTGCTACAATTAAGGAAACTGAAAAACTGAAAGAAACAATGGTGGGGCCCCAAGTGATATATGTGGGTGGCCACCAATACACACCTACATCATTCCTCCCCCCTTAGGAAGCAATGGTCCCCATTGCGTTGATTTCCTCCATGAGATGAGGAAATTTCTGTTGAACTTGGTCCCTAGTGAACCAATTGCCTTGGTGCAGGAGTTGGCCAACTTTGACAACCCGATATAGTTGGATCTTCTGCTGGTGAGTGTTCTTGATTTTCATGTCCATGATATGATCTGTGGTGGTCTTTGCTATGCATTCTGGGTTTAAATCTGCTGGTGTGAGTTGTTCTGCAATGTTGGAGGTGTCCAGTAAAGGTGGGAAGTAGGGCCGAAGGTGGTCCACATTGAACACTGGGTACATACCAAGGAATGGTGGAATACTGAGCTTGAAGGCGTTGGACCCTATAGCCCTGGTGATGGTTTACGGCCCATATCGGAGTAGGCAAAGCTTTCGGTGGGGTCCAGCGAGGCCCTCCTTCTGCAAATGTAGCCACATTTTGTTGCTCACATGGAAGTTGTGTGGCACCCAATGGTGATCGTGTCATTGATTGTGCTTAGCATTGGATCTGTCCAATATTTCTTGAACTTGTTGGCAGATGTGTTGAATTTTCTCAATCAATTTTTTCACTTTGACAGCTTTAGACTGGACATGAGTTGAATCGGCTTGAGTGCAAATGGCATGGCTATGTCAATGGGACATAGTGGTTGGAATCCCAAGTCCACCTGAAAGGTTGAGTTGTGGAGAGCCTGGTTATAACTGTGTTGTACATAGCGAAGGCTCTCATTCCATGTGTGTGGATGCATTGAATTGTACATGTGAAAATTTTTTACGATCATCCTGTTGACGACCTTTGTCTGGCCATCAATTTGGGGATAGAATTTGTGGACTTTGTGAGCTTGGTGTCCAACATTCATAAGAGGTTGGACCAAAATGTGTTGAGGAACCTGTTTTCCCGAGCTCAAATGATATACTTTTTGATCCCAAAGTGCAACCACACTCGTTCAAATAAGAGTTTAGCAATGGCTTCTGCTGTGATATTCTTCTTGTAGGTCGCCATAATGATCATCTTCAAGAATCTGTCGATGATCACGAAAACACAGTTATTTCTATTCTTAGTAGATGGAAGGCTCGACATGTAATCCATGGATATGGATTCCCAAGGTCGACTAGGGGTAGGTAGCAGAGTATAAAGGCCTTTCTTTTTTATGGTCAATTTGGAAATGACACAAGCAGTTCAGGATCTGATGTACTTCCCGACATCCTGATCTGAATGGAAAATGGAATCCACCCATGGTATTCATCTACCCATGTTATCCATCCACCCATGGAATTTACCCATGGTATTGTAAGTGTCATCGACCCATGATATGCATCCACCCATTGCATTTATTCACCCATGGTATTGTAAGTGACATCTATCCATGATATTCATCTAGCCATGGTATGTATCCACACATGGTATTCATCCACACATGGAATTTACCCATGGTATTGTAAGTGGTATCTACCCATGGTATTGACCCATGATTTTGACCCATGGTATCCACCTATGGTATCTACACATGGTATTGCAACTCAAAAAAGGCTACAAATAACAAGCCTCAATTTGTAAAAGGACATATTTGTCCACCACAATTTAGCTTCTATAGTTATTCTTTGTTTTAATAAAACAAGTTTCTTTGTGGCTTTATTTGCTTTATGTTCTCTTTTTTTTTTCTGGCATTCTAATTTTTCAAATCTTGTCAAATCCATTTCAAATTTTTAGATCTTGGGGGCTTCCCCCCAAGATCCAGATCAATGGTATCAGAGCCAGGTTATGAATCCATGGTAATGAGGGTTTGAAGCATATTTCAGTTTCAATGTTTTGCAGAAATCTTCAACAAACTCCATGAATTTTTTGGGCAGCGAGTTTGAAGATCAGATCTGAAACTTTTGGTGAAAATTTTACAAAAAAAAAGACCATATCTGGATTACTTGTGAAAAAATACCCAAATTAAAAAAAAAAAAAATCGGTCGAATTGGAGTTCAGATGAAGGAGATACCGCTCATTCAAAATCAGCAATGTTGCAGCAATTTTTCTGACGACAATTCATGGACAGTGACTCTCCCTTCATTTATTGCAGTTTTAAGTGAAAAAATTTAGATAAATGGTTAAAGTTCTGAGCTCCTCTTGAAAAACCACCCGATTTCAAAAAAAAAATCGGTCGAATCGGAGTCTAGACAAGGGATTTATCATTGATTTAAAATCAACTATTTTTTTCAGAAATTTTGTGACGAAGGGACAGTTCCAGCGCGAATCTGAGAGTCTAGGGTCTCCAGATATCGATTTCAAACACATGAGAAGATTTAGAATGATCATTCCATTTCCAAAAACAGGTTAATAAATATTCTGAGTTATATTGATCGATTTATGCTCATTTTAAATTTGGAGCATCACTCGGAGTGGGTTCCCTTTGGAGACGTGCCCTCCCACCCTGCTTTAGAAGGCACCTACTTCACATTCATCTATTTCAAAATAGCAGCATTCAACTTGGGTTATTTGGAGACATTCCCTACCACCCCAAGCTATGTAGGCACCTGCTACTTCATCAACAATCAGCATCACAGTTATGGGTCAACCGCACAAAATCCTTCTCATCGAAGTCCATTTGCTAGGCCGCACACTATTAGTAACATAGTTGGTCACAAGTATTACAGGGTATCTATATCCTTGGAACTTCATTTGTCATCATTTTGGTTCATCCACAAACCCACACTTCAGCGAAGTCCATTTTCTAGGTCGCACACTATCAATATCATAGTTGGTCACAAGCATTACAGGGTATCTCTATCCTCGAATCTTCGTTCATCATGGTTATGGGTTAACTACACAAAACCCTTCTCTTCATTGACTCTTCATATTCAACAAAGGCTTCTCAGGAGGGAACTTCACGCAATGGGGACCATTGTTCCTTAAGGAGGGAGGAATGATCTGAATGGAAAATGGCATCCACCCATGGTATTCATCTACCCATGTTATCCATCCACCCATGGAATTTAGCCATGTTATTGTAAATGTCATCAACCCATGGTATTCATCCACCCATTGTATTTATTCACCCATGGTATTGTAAGTGACATCTATCCATGATATTCATCCACCCATAGTATGTATCCACACATGGTATTCATCCACACATGAAATTTACCCATGCTATTGTAAGTGGTATCTACCCATGGTATTGACCCATGGTATTGTAAGTGGTATCTACCCATGGTATTGACCCATGATTTTGACCCATGGTATCCACCTATGGTACCTACACATGGTATTTTAACTCAAAAAAGGCTATAAATAACAAGCCTCAGTTTGTAAAAGGATAGATTTTTCCACCACAATGTAGCTTCTACGGTTATTCTCTGTTTTAATAAAACAAGTTTCTCTATGGCTTTATTTGCTTTGTGTTCTCTTTTTTTTCTGGCATTCTAATTTTGCAGATCTTGTCAAATCCATTTCAACTTTTTAGATCTTGGGGGCTTCCCCCCCAAGATCCAGATCAACTTCCCAATCATATTGGCACGCTCGCTTGAAGGAACACAAAGGTGTCCTAGGTGACATAGCAGTGCATCCTGAAGGTGAAATTTTGAAACTTGTGTACTCTCCAGGAGTTTCTTGTATGTGTGGCCGAATTCTAGATTGCTCTTATAGAGAAGGGGCCAGTCAGAATTCTCGTGCCCACAATAGTTGAGAACGATGGTTAGCACCACGATCGGTGGTTAGCTAAGGCAGTCTGCAACATTATTGGTGTTTCCCTTCTTGTACTTGATGTTAAAATGAAGTTGTTGCATATATGTGGACCACTTCTGATGGCGATCATTCTAAAACCTTCCTTGTGTCTGTATGAACTATAGGGATCGGTGGTTTGTGTGGATGACCGTTTCCTTCCCTAAAATGTAATGCTTCCATTGTCGAAAATTCTGCACAATGGAATACATTTATTTTTCATAAGTCGGATACTTGAGGATTGTGTCGGACAATGTCTCACTGTGATATGCCATTGGATGCCCATGTTGAGTAAGAACTGCCCCAATAGCATAGTCAGAGGCATTTGTCTCGATCTCAAATGGTTGTTGCAAGTCTAGTAATGTGAGAACTGGGGCAGAGCAGAGGTGATGTTTAAATTCTACGAACACCTTCTATTGAGATTCCGACCAAAATAATTTTTCTTTCGCTCCTCCCTTGGTGACTTGACTCAAGGGCCAAGTGATATGAGAGAATCCCGACATGAACCTGTGGTAGAAATTAGCAAGACCCAGAAAGCTGTGAAGCTCTATTAGAGTGGTTGGGGTTGGCCAATCCCGAATGACTTGGATCTTGGTTGGATCCACATGCACCCCCCGCTCATCAATAATGTAACCCAGATACTAAACCTGGGTCATGCCAAAAGTGCACTTCTCCAAATTGGCACACAATTTATGTTACTGCGGCGTTTGGAGGACCTGTCGGATGTGGTGGAGGTTCTCTTCCCAAGTCAGGATGTCATCCAAGTACACTACTACAAATGAGTTGGTGAATGGCCGCAAGATGTCATCCATCAGCCTCATGAAGGTTGTGGGAGAATTCTTCAACCCGAAAGGCATGACTAGCCATTCAAAAAGGCCCTCCTTGGCTTTGAAGGCAGTCTTCCACACATTGGAGGGTTCGATTGGTACCTGGTGATACTCGGAATTCAAGTTGATCTTGCGGAAATATTTCGCCCCTTTGAGTTGGTCCAAAAGGTCATTAATCTGTGGGATC
The DNA here is from genome assembly GCA_034641835.2 of Pinus albicaulis. Lineage (NCBI taxonomy): Eukaryota > Viridiplantae > Streptophyta > Pinopsida > Pinales > Pinaceae > Pinus > Pinus albicaulis. The sequence goes on from CM076569.1 coordinate 970,807,901, forward strand.
GGGTACCTATTCTAGACAATGATCTTGTTCAACACCCGATAGTCAATATAGAGTCTCCAAGTCCCATCCTTCTTTTGCATCAACACGATTGAGCTCCCATAGGGTGATGAACTCGACCAGATGTGACCTTTCTACACTACAGCAGCTCTTGAATTTTCCTCTTGATTTCATCTTTCTTCATAAAATAACACTAATAGATCGGTCTATTGGGCAGTGGTGCACCTAGGTTCATATCAATGGGGTGCTTGACCTGATAGTACAGAGGCACCCTATGGGTGAGGTGAATATTTCCCCATACTCCTCGACGACCTTGTCCATTTGTTGTTGTTATGCGGAGGAGCCCTGTCTGGAGGTCGTGGCCATAGTCTTCTTCTTTCCCTGAGGGTGGATCATCAGGAAAACAAATTTCCTTGTTTTGGAAATGAGCTTACTGCATTGTTTTGCAGTAACCAAATAGGTAGCTGCAGACAGTGGTACCTCTGGTATCTTGTACAACTTATTGCCCAAAGTAACAATAATAGTGTGAGGCCAGGACTCATACACAACATGTCGCTTCCACAAGTATGGTTGGCCTAATAATACATCACAAAAATCAAGAGGAGCAATGTCACATAATACCTCATATGTGAAGGTTTTGATGTTGTAGGGAAGTCGGCACTGCTGGCTGACGCGGCTATCACGTCCTTAGTGAATCCACCTGATGGTGTACGGTTGTGGGTGTGATGTGGTCGAAAATCCCAGTCGCTTCACGACCTCTGCTGGAATGAGGTTATTTTGGCTCCCACTATCGACAAATAAGTATAGTGGGGAACCCTTTACCCACATCTGGGAGTAGAAGATACATTCCTCCTCCTTAGGACCTTCCAAATCCTCCTTCTGGATCTTCGTGGTGGAAATGGTGGCATTGGGCTCCGCATCTATAATCTTCTTCCCTTTGGAATTCTCCTTTTCGGGTCGTGATTCAAATTTGGAGCATGCATCTGATTTAGAAGCCTTCATCTCGGCCACCAATGAATTCTTGGCCCGACACTCACTTGTGTTGTGAGTGGAGATCTTATGGAACGCACACCACTTTCTCGTGTCCTTCTTCAGCATCGCGGTGTTTTTCTTTTTTTTCGGCTCTGGAAAGTTGTCTTGGGCCACCATGCCTTGACTTTTTCTTTTTTTATACGATTTGGGGCACCTTTCCCTTGCTTTTGATTCACAAATCCAAAGTCTCGCTTCTTTTATTTGAATTTATTCTCAATCTTAGCAACATACCCATATGTCGTACCAAGCGAGGAGATGTTGAGGCACTCCATTTCTTCATGAATGTATCTGTGCAGACAACTATGGTACTTCAGCACCAATTTTTTCTCTGAATCTTTGATACCCAACTTTGTGCGTAGGGTATGGAGCAAATTCGTTGGCTCATGCACATGTTGATCCCTTTTATGTCGCAGTGTAGTCCATTGTATGTACTTTTCCTCATAGCTCCCCATGGGATAATATTGTTCCTTTGTTTTTCGAGGGCCTCCTCGAGAAATATTTTGATAAGATATCTTACTCCCTCATATATTTTTTTCATCCCCATGGGCGGTCGTCATGGTTTGCGAGGCTAATCTTGCAAAGGTTCAATTAGATTGAGCCCTAACTCCTTATACCCTGACCTCGTTGGGGACATTCAAAGAAGGATTGAGAAAGAGAAGACCGATCTGATACCACTGATCCGAATTTATGAAGGAATGCAACATAATACAAATATAACCATAAATAAAAAGATGCAGCAAAAATAACACTTCATTTCATTAATATCAAAGAATTGAAATTTGTTTACAGAAAGAATGGAAATAAACTATCTAAGGCGCTGGTAGCTTATCTCTGAGAAGAGATGTGGCAGCTACAGGCCTCTGAACTATGTTACAATGAGGCTCGAGGGCCTATTTATTATTGAAAAATAAGGAAAACCCTAAACATTCAAAAACCTAACCCTAGGAGATGAAGCACCAAAACTATGGCACATTGCCTTGTATCTAAACACATACATATATCATCTCTCAAGGTACTCCAATCCCTTGACGAATCTAGTCATAAATAGAAACCAATTGTTAAACCTGTCAAATAAATGTTCATAAATATGTCACATATCCGCATAATGCTAGACAAGATTAGGGTTAAGAAGACTTCGTGTATGCAAATCACTCATTCGTTTGGAATTAGGGTTTCCAAACATAGCCAAAGGAATTATTACCCAATTCATTTATTTTACCATTTACCTTGTTGCAATTGAGTCTTTATTATGTGATATCACATCACCCCACTGTTAATTATGTAAACATATCATTTGTTACCTTGTCACGCTAATACCAAGCATGTTTCCAGCAATCGTTCACACATGTCGATCACATGTTTCAAAGATAAAGACAACATATCTATTAATTGGAAACCAACCTTCACCAAGTCTAACAACCATGTCATAATCAAAATCAACTCACATTCATCATTCATAATACATAATCCTACAACTCTCACCTACTTACACTCAATTACATATCAGTTGTCTCAACACATATGTATTAGTACCACCATTTTAAAACAATATCATTCCTTCATACAATATTATAGGCACATGCCCATATCATGCAATTAATCAAGCATTCAAAAAACAGAGATATGACATAATAGACACAAAACACTCAAACACCAAATATATGACATAATCAAACATTCAAGCACCAAGTATACGACATAAGAAAACTCATACATTAATGTATCTCAAGGGAGGCTATCTTGTATGCATAATCAATCTAGATTAGCATGATATAACTTCACAACACATCAACTCAAACTTAAATAAGGTCATGATATCCATAATAGTAACAAGCTAACATGTTCACCTCATAAGTTCATAAACAATTTTCATTCATACATCACAATAAAATTTTCACAGACAGTCCAAATTAGTACGACACAATATCACAAATATTTCGGCTCATACCTAAATATTGTAACCATAACCATTTGCATAGGCCAATCTAGATTAACACGATACATATAACATCAAAACCTTAATGTAATAACCCTAATTATCAAGTTAACTAACATATAACAACAACAACTTAACATATAACATGCTCATCAACAAAATATAAAATAATCATCAAGATAACTAACATAAAACAACAACAACAATGCATACAACCACGGGTTACTCTCATTCCTGACTATCTCACACGTGCATATGACTACACTAATCAACTATCATTTATCATACATGTAACCATAATAATAGAATGTCAAGCATATAATTAATCCTAATTCTTATAACAACCATTAACCACATGCATGCCAAACATACAAACTTATATGATGATCTGTTCTTACCTCGAAGTCTAGTATTGCAACCTCACTCTGATGATTTTCATCTCCTGCTCTATCTAAACCAACACATTAGCATAATAACATACCAATAGCATCATGATAACCTTATTGGAAACAATTACCTCACAATGCATGTCTAACCTACTATACATGCATAACCATAACCATGACAATGCATGCATAACAACATGTATACATTGACATGCATAATGAATTCATGTACAACTGAAATGCATTCATGACAAATTCATCCCAACAAAAAAAGTAATCAACTTTTAAATGACAACACAACTGTAAAAATGACTACCACCATGCATACATAACAAGCATATATACAACCTACATGCATGCATGACAATCCACATTCCTCCCATTTACTCCAATTGTTGAATCATGCTCTAATTCCACTTTGTAACTCCCTCCTCCCACATCTACCCAAGTTACCCGCCAATCGGGGTATACATGTGACGAAGAGTTACTATGATATGATTGAACATCCTATATCACCTTAAGGAAGTAGAATCGACACAATAAAACCTTACTGACCTTCCTCGGGAGCTACAGGACCCACAGAAGCTAAGCCACCCCTCTAGGTGCCCAAGCCCTGAGCCAAATTTCATTTTCACTGAAAAAATCCTAGTCGCTCCCATGACATGGGCATGCATGCGACTGGGACCCTCCAGTATCTCCCACAATTCCTACAAGGGAGAGACTGCAGTATTTTTGAGCCAATTCTATGCCAGAGACAGTGAGATTTAAGACACTTTTTCAGGGCTAGGCTCCAAACCACTACCTGGAACTTGATTAAACTTTACAAGACAATAAATGACACCAAGACAAAGCCTCTAACATAAACCTTGATCAAGGACTTAACCTAACCAAGCCCAACCATGACATTAATTTCCTCAAATATATCATAAATATGAAATCTACAGGTTTCAACAACATATCTGAGCATAGGGGTCTCATACTTATCTGAGAATCGTCAAGAATGATTGATGCCTCATCACATTAGCTGCATTATCATCTATTAGGTCATATATTTGTTTTTCATTCATTTACAAATCAAAACATGATGAAAGCCATACATCATCATTATCATAGAACACATTCATAACGAGCATATAAACAACAGAAATGACAAGCATAGAACAACCATATAATCCACATAATAACAAGAATATTTACCATAAATATAAGAGGAAAATAGCTCTTATTTCCATAATAAAAATGCAACTAATTCAGGGACTTCCACGTACCACCCAACCATAGACTAGGTTGAACCAAATATTTCTTCAGTTAGTCACCCCTGTGCCATATTCCAAGCATGAATTTTGGATCTCATAAAACACATCAATAAAAAAAACCCAGGGCTTCCAAAGGCCAATCACCTCAACCCTAAACCAGTGATTCCACCTCACAGTCAAACATCACTCACCATCACCAGATTGGTCTCTAATGAGGTTGTCCAGGGATCCAAATCATTTTTTCCAACCACGGCTTGCAGTATTAATAACTCAACCCATAGTTGTTGTTGAGCTTCCACATCATTTATCCAACCAAGGATTCCAAGACTAGTAACTCAACCCACCAAGGGATTCTAGAGAATTTTTCCACCCAAGACTTCCAGGAATAGTAACTCAACCCAAGTTGTTACAGGGTTTCGAGAGAATTTTTCCAACCAAGGCTTCCAGGAACTAATAACTCAACCCACAACCAAAGTAAAATGAGAACCAACCAAAAATAAAAACAATGAAATGAACCCACAACACCATGGATATCTAAGAAATGCCAAGGCTAGGAAAATCCATTGTCAATCCAGACAATCATCCATGCCAATGACAGATCATGACCAAGAAACCACATGCATGTACCATGCATGCCAAAAATGTCAAGGAACCCATACATGCAACTCGATACCTGCAAAGAAATCCAGTTGTAGTTAATGATCCAAGTATCCTTTTGTGCTTTCCTGCCTTTTCTTCTCCTTCTTGCTCCAAATCCCAAGTATGCCACACTCCTCCAAGAGTGCTCCAAGAAACTCTAAGTGTCCAAGTGTATGAGAGATAGAATAGAAGAGAGCTCCAACATAGAACTGACAAAAGGTTGCCAACTAATCCTCAGAAGAATTTTTATCAATTAGGCCTCTATTTTCTTCATTTTCCATTATTTTCCTTCATTTTCCTCCTCACATGCAACCCATTACCTTTCCCTTTATTTTCATAAATTAAATATCAATAATGCATTTTTGTCTTTCCAAAGCCTTTGACATTGAATTTTTCCAATTTCTTTTAGCCATAACAAACCAAAGTGACACCCACTAGGATGTTTTTCCCATCATTCAGCTTGGAATATGTGTCCCATGACCATGGTTTTTTATTTTTTTACATGGATTTAAACCATGGTTGTTTCAGTGCTATTTAATTTTGTGTAAACCTTCCTAACTCACACCAATAGCTTCATGAATTTGTCTACCTTCAAGAAAACCAAATTGTTCTTTTTTAATGGACTTTGATAAAATGGGCTTTATTCTCCTAGCAGACACTTTGGCAATAACCTTGTAGATGAAACTACACAGAGAAATAGGACATAAATCATCAAAGGATAGAGGCTTATCCACTTTTGGAATGAGGGAAATTAAGGTAGAATTAAAGTATGGGAGATTTTTCCCTCCCTCATAAATTATTCAACAACTCTTAATAAATCATTCTCGATTGTGTTGTAGGGACCTAGAAAAATGTTCACTAACCATTTGTCTGGACTCCGGCTTTTGTTTTTTTTTTTTTTAAAGAATGAATGATATATTTTATTTCTACCTCTAACACTTCCTCCATGATGACCTTATTTTCCTCCTCATCAAAAAAACTAGGGAATGATTGAGCCAATTGAATAATTTCCACAGTGGAAACCCCTTTTGTCTCTTTGAAAAGGCCCTAAAAATGGTTATTCCTTAAAGCTACCAAATCTTTGAAATTTGATATTTATCTTCCATCTATATCCATAAGATTCCAAATAATATTAGATTTTGTGGCCCCTATCATATGCCTATTTTTTTGTGTTTTTTTCTTTTAGATTATAGGCAGACCAGGGCCTCCCTTGACTTTACATCCATAAAACTTTCCCCTTCAACATTTGAGAAACACATTTGATCCCTCCCCACCTTTTTAATTTCTTGATCCTCAACCTAACTCTTCTTAAAGGCCTAGTCCTTGATGATGCCTTTTATGAGCTTAAGATAAGCCTCAAACTGACTAGTTTCAAAGATACCCACCTGATGATCAAAAGATTTCCAGTGTTGTTTTAGTAAGTTAGATAATTATTCATCTTTTAAATAGGAAGAATTCATTTTGAAATCACTAAAAGACTTATCTTCGGGCCCTTTTATTTCTATGAGAATCGAAGAGTGATCAAACTCCCCCCTCCCCCCACCCCCCATTTCTAGCCCATTGTCTAATCATATTAAAGCAATCTACAAGAGCCCCAAAAATAAAAAGTGATATAGTATTTTTGAAATACGCTCTTCTCTGACTCAATGATTTCTCTTGGTTGCTTTGAACTTAATAAGTTCAATATACAATAGTTTAGAATTTACAATCTTGTGAAGTATTCAACTAGTAGATCTGGCCTAACACTTAGGACCCATACCTCTAAAGTCCCAAGGAAAATATTTAGGTCTTGTTGAAGGTTGGAGAGTGACTTCATCAACATTAGGGATTCCACCCGGTCGGGAGCTCAAAGCAACTCCTTTTCCGTTGAAATGGTGGGTCTGACTGGGGATATAGGGACCAGTTTCCCATATAAGAAAAAATTTATATAACAATGGAATAAAATAAACAGGGATGGAATGATTTATTCTAATGATAACATAAATAAAACTAAATCTAGCTACTTCCCGAGATGGACTGATTTATATGATTACAGAGTAAGATTTCATAATCATGAAACAATATAGATCATTTGCATACTAAATGAATGTAAGCACCTTAAAGAAACTAAATAAATGTAATTGATTTAGTTCATGAAGAACATTAATCATATAACAACTCTCTAAGTCACTTGTCTAACAGCATATCATTCAATAAATTTTATCAATGGTAATAAGAATATATATCATTTCAATGCTTATCAGAAAGAGACAAATAGATAGAAACAAGTTTGCTAAAATATCATAAACATAAAACGATTAATACATAGATAATAGTACACGTTGCATCATAGCTTAGTTCTGAAAACATAACCTCCGGGCTCAGACTTTCAATTAGATACTTATGTTCAAGAAATAGTGTAAGTTTCAAAAGCCTCCTTCTCAAAAATCTGGACCACTTTCTAAATGCATGAAAGGGGTTTCAATACTAATTAATATTACAAAAATAGAAGACTTGTAAAAGAAGTATTATTAATATAATCTAAACTATAATCCAAAAACTAGGAAATTAAAATGCATAAGTTATAACAGGACCTCAAGACTGTTTCTTGGATCCACTCTCTAGTTGCTCCTTGAGCTGGCAAGCTTTGATCATATATTCGAGCTAGGGGGGATGCATTGGCTACATTCTCATCTCGCCCATGAATATTACATCATTGTTTGTTGGAAGAAGCTGAACTGCTGCGTTGGAAAGACACCTCAGCACTCCCAATTGATTGTGATGCTTAATCAACAAATACTAGTAAATCTCCATATTTACCTTTGTCAATTTTTCTATGTCAAGAGCTTTTCTGCTTGATGTTTCTTGCCAATATTGTTTCAAAAAATATGACTTCTGGCATAGTGTCTTTTGGTATTTCCTGGATAAGATTGGCTTGTAGAAGAGAATCTTTTATATACTCGAAGATGTTGTAGGACATATTTTTAGCTCTGATGATAGCTAATTCTGCACTTTTAATTTTCATGTCCCAGTTTCCAAATATTATATGTTTTATTGATTCTTCAAGATGAAGAAGATTAGTCGCTCTTCCTTGCACAATGTCTTGCCAATCTATATACTTTGACACCTTATCATCAGTTTCCTCATAATAAATCCTCAAATCAGAAATTTGAGTGACTAACTGATCACTTATTTTAATCTTCTCTTGAATCTGTTTGTACTTTAGATAGAAATTTGTCTATTGATTTACCAGCAATGTTTCCAGTTATGTTGCTTCTTTATTTACCTCATTAAGTTCTGGATTTTCCTGGAGCTTTTGAATTTTCTGTTGTAATTGATGGAATACTAGATCCTTCTCTTTAATTTCATTTTCAAGTTTGAGTTTGAGACCTTCAAACTCTAGTTGCAAATTATTAATACTTGATTGCAACTCTTGCTCTATCCTTTGTTTTTCGTTAAAGAACATTTTCTCCATTTGAGCCATTTTCTGATCCTTCTCCATAATCAATCACTCAATATCTTCTACCTTATGAGTAGTTGTGTCTGCATAAGCACCTGCAAACTGAGATAATCTGCTAAGTTTTTTACCTGGAGTTGACTGAGTTCCTTTCCAAAGAACTTGCATTCATGTTGTGTCCATAGGCATTTCTGGAGAATATTCAATCTTTTGTTTCTTCTTTGACCTAGATACAACAAATTTATGCTTTAGACTGTAAAATACATCCAATGGAGGTATTTCCTCAATCTTCAGAATTGTTTCTATTATTGGAAAAGTAGGGATGATCTCCATGTCTTGGGTCGATGTCTCTTCTTGTTTCTCCTCTGTATCATTGATCTTTAATGTCTGATTTTTCTAAAGAGAAATTTAGGAAACCTCTGCAGTAAATGAGATTTCTTGAATTTCTCCTTGATCTTTAGAATCATTTATATTAGAGGAAACTTGTTGAATGCTTGATTCACCTACATGAAATTTTGTTTTTAGAGAATATTCAGTAGGAAGAGTTTCTTTCAAGATAACACTCTAATCATAAGGAGTATTAGTATCAGATAATGCTTTTTCAAAACTTTCAAAGTCCTGATTAAACCTCTCCTCCTGCAGAATATCCACAATTTCTGGCTTTGCTACTGGTACTGGTACCTGAACTGGAGGAATCGGAACCATAATTTTTTCTGCTTCTGGCACTTGAAATGTAGGAATCGGAACTTGTTATGGCATTGGCCTGCGGAACATGTAGTCTGGAAAATGAGAATTTATTTTTTCTCGATATTGTTTGAATTGTATCAACTCTTCTGGACTAAACCTTATGGTTGCTATTTTCTAAAACCTTGAGAATTCTGGGATTGACTCAAACACATTGTCAAATTTATCAGGCTCGCTTGTAAATTCCCACAGCTTAACTTGATTTGTTATTTCTTTAGAAACACCATATTAATCATAACTTATGCTGGGTAGAATTGGAAAAATTAAGGGTTTTAATCGATCAATTTCAAGACAAGCATGCTTGAAATTGTTGAGAGTATATGACCCACATGAAATATGAAAAGTTGGCCAAACTGTCTTTTTGGCATCTTTAAAATTTTGTTCAACCCATTACCTATGATCTGATAATAAATTTCCTTAGCCAATAACTTATATCATATATTTAAGGGTAGGACATGATGGAAAGCATGACTTCCAAAAATTCGGATGTATGTGTAAAATTATTCACTGAACCACCTTCCTATAGGCTTGAGACTTCTATTGGCTTCATGGGTGACTCCAAATATTTTTCTTTCAAAAATGACTTGAAAAATTGGGAGCATTATATCATTACATATTTTAAACATGTGAGAGTGGTATTTTGATTCCCACGTGAATTCTAACTATACAAAGATGGGTTTTTTTACTTCTTTGGTCCATTTCCATCATAATGACGAAAATTCAATAGAAAAATAGACAATATCTAGGATAAAAGAACTCATATAAAAAGGAGTGACTGTACTGGATTGAAGATTACGATTTTCTCTAAGACAGTGATACATCTAATCACATTATCAGATAGAATATTAGCCCAATCAATAATATAGCCATTGGAGGCTGCTTCTATTAGGGCCCAGGGGTGTCCAATCTTCCTTAAACTTGGTTGTATTTGCAGACCCAAAAAGACGACACATCATTGCATCAATTTGCGAGAAATGTATTTTAAGAGAAACTACTGCGTACATACCCTTATTGTCTCGTTTATGGCGATTAGGATCATTTCTCCAATCCTTGATCACATTTGCAGGGTGTTCATTCTCTCACATGAATTCTTGAACAAAGTAGTTGTCATATGTCTTCTGGGACTCAGGAAATTTATACATATCTTTCAAATATGAAGGCCTGAGAGAACCAATAATTGTTATGTTTCTGGTAACAAATTGTCTATCTCGAATGTCCACATGATCCAACACCCATTTTACTAAGTCACTATATGGCAGCATTTTAGGACGAGCAACAATTCTTTACAGAAAAGAGTTAGTTGCGTTGGAACATGAGTCTAAATCCCTGGATACAGAATCATCAACTACAACTTTTATGTTCAAAATTACTTGTGGATTTTCATTCTCAAACAACTTATAGATCCCTTCCCAGATTGAGGAACCAATTTATGGGTTGTATGTTGTGTCTGAGATTAAAGGAGCCATCTCGTTGTTTTCCTCTTGCTGAACAACTAACTGAGGTGGGGTGGCGGACTTCCTTCGTGATTTAATCAGCCTTTACATCCTTTTATGTGTAAGTTTTCTGAATTACCATGTTGAAAGAAAACCAGAGAGCGTAAGCTGAGATCACGTCAAATGCTATTAACTGTCATATAAATTTAACTCATGCATAATGGGAATCCTCGGTATTAAATCTGAAATAATTATCAAATCAATTGCAAACCTTGAGATCATAAAAACACCTAAATTATCATTAAATTGATAGCATGGGCTTCTTGTGAGTTTGACAATTGTTATCTTATCAGGATCTGGAAATCGGCTTTTTCATGATTATCAAGTTTCATCATTTCGCAACATTGTGCGACATGCGAAAATGCAATATTGCGATGGCTTTTCTGTTGGATGACAGAATGCGATATCAACATATGTCAAATGATAGATTGTGATATCAGTATCCATTACATGACATAATTCGCAACTTCGCATATCGATGTTTCACAATTTCGCACATCGACAATTTACACTTCAGTAATTTAGTTCCAGCTTCTTGTATTTTTAGCCTTTATGGGTTCCATAGAGCGCTTTTTTATGATTTTCTTATGTTTTTTAAGAAAAACAAAATTTAATCTAATAGACTCAAATTCTAAGTTTATTTCTAAAATGAATTTAATCCTAATATTTTTTCAAAGGGTCCCCATTGTTCTTTCTACACTATTTTACTTAGAAAAATGGGGGGTTGTTGTAATACTACAACAATTGGCGATACACTGGATGAATCTAGAATCTTTGATAAATATTAATACTTAAAAGACAATATTATAAGAAATTTATAAGTGATTGAAATATTTTTTAAATATAGGTAAATTTTCATCCAAATAGCTTGATTTTACTTGAAAATTTTTCTTACTTTTGCAAATAAAATTTCTCTCTAAATGAATCAAATTGTAGTAAGTTGAAAAGATAAGTAAGAATTCAGTCAAAGTTTAGCTTGTTTGATGAACTTATTAGTCACTAGTAGAGACACTACTTCCAGCAGTCGTTCATAGCCTCGACAAGGTTACTATTTGACCAAAATTATCCAGTATCCCATTCATAACATAATAGACATTTCCAAAGGAAATGTAATTATTTTCTCATTTTTTTGTTTTGTCACTTTAAAATCATTATCCTGGTTTGGTAGCCAGAAGTGATAATGTCATTCACTGGCTATTAGTAAATTTGAACAAGCTGACTCAATATGAGATCCCTTGTCTCAGGTTTTTAAGGCCATGAGCCACTATCCTGGTTTGGTAGCTAGTTTGATAATGTCAAGTTTACTAGTTTCCTATGAACATGATGAGTCGACTCGCAATGTGATATCTCAAGTTTAAATTTTTATATTTTTGAATTAAACTTTGAAAAATATCTAGTATGAATGAATGGGGAGGTTATCATTTTTCTCCTTATGAGCATTTGGATGACCATTTAAGTAAAAATTTCTAACACTTCAAAAAGGTCCTTATACATTGTAAAAATAACTTTTCGAACTTGATTCATGTCAAAAAAAAATTTCAATTTGCATGGGTTAGAAAAATCCTTCTTTCTAATTGGCTATTTGAATCAAAAATTTCCAAAGAAATAGAGATTTCAATTTGATTATTTATTTCCTAGTTTTATATCTTTAAAGATTAACACTTTCATGTTCAAGAAAATGATGAAATGTTTCACTTTTTGTGTAAATTTTACAAAAACATTTTTTATTTTAAATTAAATTATGTACATATTTGTACAAAACTTAACTGCTTGTTCTTTTTAGAAAATTAGTTTTTGATGATAAGTCCATTAACAGGAAGAGTTTCCTTCTTCCCTTGTAAATTTTGCAAAATAAAAATTGATGGACCTATTTTTTCGATTATTTGAAAAGGGCCAAGCCAGAGTTTTTGAAAGTTTGTATGTTTTACTTTGTCCTCATCCACTTTATCCCATTTCAATACCAAATCTCCAATTTCAAATTGTTTAGTTTTAACTGTATTTGAATCGAATGAAATTTTAATCAATTGTTGATGATGATTATGTACCATTTTAGCCTTTTCTCTTTCTTCTTCCATTTTAATTGTTTGGGACATTCTTGATTGTAATGAAGAGAAAGGTTGTTCGTTAATAAATTGTACTAGGGTCGTTTATGGGATAACTATGTTTAAAGGTAAAAATGCTTCCTTTCCATATACCAATCGAAAAGGAGAAGTTCCTATTGAAGATTTTTTAGTTATCCTATCTACCCATAATGCAAAAGTCAAAGCTTTGTGCCAAGTTTTTTTATTTTGATCAATGGTTTGTTTAATTATTCTTATGAGGTTTTTGTTTGTGGATTTTGCCAAATTGTTTCTCTGAGGATAATAATTTGCAAAATATTTCAATTTAAACCCTCTTTTCAAAGAAAATTCATTCATGCAATTTCTAGAAAAATAAGAGGCATTGTCAAAGACTAAAGAATAAGGGACACCAAACCTTGTGATGATGAATTGATCTGTTGTAACTCCTAGAGACAGCCCTGAGTTGTAAAAGGACCAGTGCCTGGGACATCTTAAAATGCAAGGAGCTTTGACTAAAATATTTGTAGCTGACAATATTAGGCTTCCTTGCAATTAACAACTGGTAAAAGTTTTTAAAAGAGTGGGACCGAGACCTTAATAATAAACACAACAACTAAGAAAACTGCAGAGGATGAGTATGAAACTGAATAAGTGAATGTGTCAAACAGCTACGAATCATAATGCTGTAAAGAGGGCCAGCTATAAAATGAATACACAATTATCAAGTTTAGTGATAGTGAAAACTATGGCAGAATGTGAAGTGAGATATTAACTGCAAATGGTCTTATTCCAAGATAAGAATCCATTATAGTTCGTATCAGAAGAACAATGGAAATGAGACAGAAAATGGGCAGAGTATCATGCCTGAACCATATTTAAAGCACTAAAAATGAACAGATATGAGTATCAACTGTGATAAATTCACATCTAAACATGAAGCACTCGCATTACAGAACATTTGAGATACAAGAAATATGGATGAAGACGAAATGAACATTCATTTAAAACAATAACGATAAGGAAAGATTACAAACTGTGAAACACTTCATGTGGAATCCCCTTTGCGAAAAAATCTTTATATCTGAATCCAAATGTGATCTTCAACAAAAACTATTAAGCTCATACAAAATACTCATACAGAGCTGCTTTAGCTGATCAGTTTTTCTCAAAATCTAGAACCCAGTATTAGTGTTTCCTTTCTATTTTTATAGATTTCTGGTTCCCGTATGCAGAAAGATATTTTGAGAAAATATCTTTTCCGCATGCCAGTATGTTGTTTAAAGTCCTAATCAAAAACAAAATTGATGATGAAGTAAAACGCATCTCATCATCTTACAGAGTGGTCTTAACACCATTTCTAACTAAAAATGAAACAAATTTTGAACTAAAAGTAAATTTCCAAAGGTGAAATGTAGTTTTCACCCGAAATTACAAAAAGTAAATAAAGTAAAGGCCACGTGGGCGAAAAACATGAGTTAACGCTTTTTCTAGAGAGACGAGGAAACTGTTGCTGATGGAGGAGGTGGCACTAAGGTCATGGAGGAGTTTTCTTTCTGCTTCAGAGGCAGTGTTGGCAGAGGTGAGGATGCGGTAATAGGAGTATTAGTAAGATCGTTACTCTTCTTCCAGATGTTGGTTGCTGGAGTAGGCATTGTAACAAAGGAATCAACCAGAGCATGCATCTTGATCAACTCAGCATAGTCAGTTTGGACGGGCAACTGCTGCTTTATCTGACATAGGAGGCAGAATTCTTTACTGAGAGAGGCAATTATATTTTCAGCCTTGATCTGTGTCGTCTTTTCAAACGGGACGTCTGTCTGATTCATCACTTCTGTCATCTTGAGCTCATATACTTGTAACAGCTAAAACACAGTTGTTTCAGGCTCCCAACATTATGGGAGGCTTGCCTTAGTCAGTTCGGTCCACTCCTCTTCGAAATTTTCCAAACTTATCACCATCTTTTCCAGACTGCCTAATGCATGAGTGCGCGCGGCTTCTTTTTCCATTACCCTTCTAATCTCTGTTACCTCCTTGAATCTGTCTTCTACTCCCTGAGTTTCCAATTCCTTGGAGCTTAGGTTGTTCAGGAAGGTGATATACCTTTTGGCCAATTCCACTTTTGTTGCAGCCTTTGTGTGTCCTTCATGTAGCATTCTTCTGAACCGACAAACTGTTGCCCTCTTTTCTTTAATTAAAGTAAGAAAGGCCCAACTATTTCTTACCTTTGTGATAATGTCCATCCAGATCAAGCGTCTGGATTCTAAGAGGGTTACATTTCCCTTCATTCCGTTCGTCGGGTCCTTGATACTCACCTCTTCAACTTCTTTTTATAAGGCTGCTACCATTTTTCTATTCTCCTTAAGTCGAGCCTCGAGCTCCTAAATCTTTTGTCGGGCAGTATGAACCTATCTCTCTGTCACTTGAAGGTCGGCCCACGTTTTGGTTAACTGTGCAAGAGTGGTATCAGAAACCTCCGAAACGGGAGCAGCGCATCCATGCATATCCCATATTGTTTGCAATTCATCTCTCTCTTGCTTGAGGGCAGCCATCTCATTCTCTATCTTAGCTCTCACCTATTTTTCTTTAGCCAGGGAGTCAGCAAGGTCGGATTTATATTTCTCTATTAGAGCTAATTCATCAGTTTTCACATGCTAAAAATCGGGCATATTCAATTTATGTTTTAAAGATGTGACCTGTTTTTACAAATCCGAAATAACATGACCCTGAGGATCAACTTTACCACTCTCTTTGCCCTTCATAGCTGCTTGGAGACTCCGCAAATCATTTGAAAGTGCCCAAGCATTAGTCTTCTTTATCCTGAGGTTCTCGACCACCACTCACTACATTTGGCAGAAATTTCGACACTTGGTTCCGACGCTTTTGACCAAATGTCGGAAATTTCCCCAAATTTTTTCCATCCCGCCCGAACCCATCGCTATACTGATGTTTATATAAAAGTGTCGCAATACCGACACTTAGAAAAGTGTCACAATTGCGACGTTTGGAGGAAGACGTCGCAATTGCGACACTATGGCCCAAAGCGTCGCTATTGAGACGACTCCAATCGTCGCAAGTGTGACACAATGTCTAGGTGTCGCCATTGCGACGTTTAGGTACCCGTCGCAATAGCGACGCTTTTTCCGCCGTCGGTATAACGACACTTATATGCGCGCCACATAAAAATACGAAACTTATATGCGTGCTACATAAAAATTCGAAACTTATATGCGCGCTACATAAAAATGATTTTATTGTTTCGTATGCGTCGCAATAGCTACATTAACGTCTGATATGACGCGCGCATTCGCCCTCCGCTCTTGCAGAACAACATTCTCCCTCAGCTCTTGCAGAACAACATTTGCCCTCAGCATTCGCGCTCAGCTCTTGCAGAACAGCATTTTCCCTCAGCATTCGCCCTCAGCGTTCGCCCTCAGCTCTTGCAGAACAGCATTCGCCCTCAGCTCTTGCAAAATGGTAAGTTCTTACTGCATGCCCTTCCTCCTATAGTAGGGTTGACTCTATTTGGGTTTTTTTGGTCAATTCCATTAGATTGTGTTAGGCTGTAGGGTTCTCTCTAGATGTCAAGAATCAAGATTCAATACCTCTATTATCTTCATCACCCAATACAAGATTTAAATTTTTCCCAAAGAAACGCTTATTAATTTGGCAGCCATTATTTCTCCCTGCTTTAAAAACCCCACATTTAAATGAAAACAAGCATTGCATTTCAACTACAAAAATCTATTAGTGTTCAAATATACATGTGTGCTACATTCACTTCTGATATTGACGCGCGCATTCGCCTCCGCTCCCGTGCACGCATTCGCCCGCATTCGCCCTCTCGCCCCGTGCACGAAACATTCGCCTCGAGCTCTTGCAACAAAGATCTCACCCCGGATTTGCCCTCGCCCCTCTTTCGCAAAAGATTCACTCCCCTCGCCCTCTTGCGGCATCAAAGATTTTCCCCTCGCATTCGCCCCTCGTTGTTCACCCTCAAGTCTTGTAGAACAAGATTTTCCCTCACCTCTTGCAAAAATGGTAATTTTTTACCGAGTTCCTTCCTCCGGTATAGTAGGGTTGACTCTATTTGGGTTTTTTTGGTCAATTCCATTGGAGTTTGGATTGTGTTAGGCTGTAGGGTTCTCTCTAGATGTAAAGAATCAAGATTCAATACCCTCTATTATCTTCATCACCCAATACAAGATTTAAATTTTTCCCAAAGAAACGCTTATTAATTTGGCGGCCATTATTTCTCCCTGCTTTAAAAACCCTACATTTAAATGAAAACAAGCATTGCATTTCAACTACAAAAATATATTAGTGTTCAAATGTACATGTGTGCATCACTTGTGTAGGGTATTCCTTTTCCACTTTCACATTATCCAAGAATGTGTGCGGTATAGTTCATATTTTTTGTGATTTAGATTGTCTTGAAAAAGGAAAGGTAAATTATTTCCCATGGAAAAAGAAGGTTTTCCCTTTTTATAGGTTGTTTGGACTTACATGGAAAAATTTATGGTATGCCTTTCATATTATGTAGTTTAAATTTGAATTAACAGGTTATTCTACATGAAAATATAATTATCTATGTGATGTCCTTCATCACTAATTAAAATTATAGGGTTTCAATTTCCTAGACTCTAACTCATATGATACTAAATTCTAGGTTCTCATTGGTGGATCACTCTTCCATTGATTTCCTTTCCCTCTGGATCTTGTCATACTTTAAAAGTCATCAATGATACATATATTATTTCGGGTATCCCAAAAGGCTTTATAGTAGAACATATTGTGAAGTTTTTTTGACACTTGAGGATTCTTTTTAGAACTGCAACGCGGTCTATGCTATCGAGTTATATATCAAGCAAATTGTCCTTAATAACCACACTATGAGGTAGGTTCAACCAGTTTGAACTTGTTGGGACATAGCATATGAAGTTGTGTGATGAGTCCATATCACAGGTCTATTATGGTGACAAAAGTGAAGACACATAATGATAGTTATTATGTTAACATTACTAGAAACATTTTCGAAATTATCCATGCTATCAAGATGTCAAAATTCCAAGCATTAGGTGTCAATACTCATAGCTAATAGATAATAATAATAATATAAAAAAATCACAACTTTATTCTTGAAATATGATTGTTACACATTGGTAACCTAGTTCATGAGTTAATATCACCCAAAGACTGCAAAAAAAACTTAAAATATAAATTAAACCAACATGAGAATCCAACTAAGGGTTTCTCGACAAAATCATGCCATAACCTGGCATTTTGAAACCCAAATTTGAATCCATCATAAGTAATACAATGCAAACTGAGATGGATTTTCAATGCATGTTTGCATGCTACCCTTATTCTCTGTCTAGATATCATTTTTTAAATGGAACCATTAGTCAAGCCCACAGTCCTTTTTATGTGAAAAATTTCAGCTCTATTTGAGCTCTTTTTTGCTCCACCACCTCCATAAACCGGTGTTACACGGGGTCTCGCCCCCCCACCTAGGGGTCTAGATTCCTCGCCCCCTCGCGCTCCGGGGTCTTGGGGACTTCTAGGGGATGTTTCCCTCACGCCCCCTCACGCCCCCGCACACCCCCTTTCACGCCCCCTCACACCCCCTCACACCCCCCTTCACGCCCCCTCACGTCCCCTCACCGCCCCTTTTAGTTTATGGTTTCGTGTTAAAATTTGATGTGCCACTTAGCATATTTGAGAATCCAAGTGATTCTGATTCAGATGGTGACATGGTTGATCTTGATATATTCGTGCGGAAGTTGGATGCAGAGACTAGTGGGGCATTAACTTGAGCATTTATGCTCATTTATCAGTATGATGATATCATTTGATATTCATATGTTATGTTTTATGTTTTATGTTTCAGACATAACTTATTTGCGTTTAAGTTTTATGTTTCGGACTTGAGTTGTAAACTTCAGTTTAAACTCTATTTTGAATCTTGATATAATATGTCATATGATATCTTAAAATTTATTTTCATTGTACATTGTTAGTAGTTACATTAATGATTATATAGTTACAAACTTACAAACTTACATGCATGATTGTATGATGTATGTTTTAACTTTTAACTTTTAAATTTGTTTCAATTATATGATTCATCATTCATCGATTTGTAATTTTATCATTTATGATTTATCTTTCATGATGCAAGTGTATGATGACTGTATATACATTACTTGCAAAAATATAGTTACATTTTAAATATTAAATTTTATAATTTTTATGACCCCGACGTCCCCCCACGTTTCCTGAAAATTGGTAGGGAGCTTTTGCATAGGCCGCTCCCATGCTCCCTCGCCCCCTCGCTCCCACCTCCAGGGGACTTGGTGGAACATTGCCATAAACATATGCAAACATATATCATGATCTTGGAATTCCATTACATATGTATGTGCCAATGTTCCATAATCATGCCCCATCATCAATTTAAGAAATTTCCATTGAATATCAAATTATGGAGGGGGGGAACTTTTTGCTGCAACATTTGGCTCAAAATCGGGGACCATCTCCATATGAGGTGAATGAGAACTATAGATATTTGAAGAAGTAGATTAGTGCCTTTTCCTCTGGCCATGGAGTCATATACAGTCATCCATCACAAAAATTTGTCTTTTTTCATTCTCACCTTGAAAGTTGCAAAAAATCATGCCCTAATTGAAACGACACTAAATTTGAAAGATATAATAAAAATGCAAGCTAGAAGTGCCCTATTAATACAAAAGGAAAACCTTCCTACCTACCCTAACTGAGATAAATTTTGATTGAATAGGAAACATGATATTTCCTATGGAGTTGATCCAACAACTTGTTAAATGTATGGGACTAAATCATGCATTTGATTTCCAGGGAAACATGCGCATGAAGAGAAAAAGTGCAGAACTAATGGAAAATCCATACATGCCACTTATAAAAACTACACCGAAAGGTCAAAAAATACTTAAGGCCTTAACTTAATTTGAATCCAAAAATGACAAAACAAGATTAGTGAAAACACGAGAGTGGTGTGGGTGAAAAACATAAATAAAAAGTGAGGATACCTTTCCCCAAGATGCGTTTGTCACCGTTGTATGAAAACATGTTTTCCTTTCCCTTTATACATGCAAGTGAATGCATTATAGGTATGGTGTTTTCCCAGAATAGGAGAAGCCTACTTAAATATATCATTTGTGGATTGAATGTTTGGGTGCCTTAATGTGCGATGACATGTTTCCAGGACTGAATTCAATGCAAGGCATATTTGAAACTCTAACTCTGTCTTCCGGTGTCTTATTAGAAATTATTTCAGTTTTCATTTTGTGTTTTCAAGTTAGATATTGTTTTCAAGTTTTTACATTTATAATTTTATTTCAATGTGGTAGACTGATCAGAGCAGTGCAGGAACAACCCCGAGACGGGATGATCGCGGAAAGAGGCCAGCGGAAGAACATGTAAAGTGCCAGCATTGCTCTATCTTCAGGTATTTTAGTTATTTACATAATTGAAATAATATTTATTTTGTTCAAATATGCAGACACCTAGCCATGGTACGCCCGATGATTCCCTCTTTGAGGAAGAGCTTTCTTCATCCCTATCTCTAGTGTTCTTGTTGCAAAAAAAGGCACGAGATGCAAGGTCGGAATTTAATACTTTGATAGACGCACCTCAAACACCTGAAATAGAAGAGAGGATACAACATCTTATGAGGAAGCTAGAAAGATATCAGGTAATAATAAAAATTCAAAAGGATATTTTTTTTGTTCTGCATGAGATGAATTGTGATAGTTTGATTTTTAATTTTTACATTGACTAAACTAACAAAAAGTTCTTTTGTATGTAGCGTTTATTGGCATTTGCTGAACCCGGTGTTGGTGGTAGTGGGACACAAGGGCAAGAGATTGCCCAACAACCCTCTCATACACCTTCTACTCCTTTAGGTGCTAGCCAAGAAACACACCCTACCCAAGCTGACACCCAGCCAACTGCTGAACGTGTTGGCAATGATGAGGCTGATATGGCCAGCTACATTATTGCGTTTCCTGGAGCTACACGTGTCAGCTCCACGGGGACCATTAATGGCACGTTGTTGGTGAACGATGAGGGTGTCCCTATAAAGCATGTACAACTCCCAGGTAAATTTTAATATTTTAACTATTTCATGTACTTTATCTAAAACATATTTATCATGATTTTTATTTTTAAATTAATGATAATATCTTCTTCTTCTTTTGGTTTTATTCTGTGTAGGAAACAATGAGTTCTACAGGATTCTGGAGAGCCATGCGTTGGTAATTTTTGGCCCAACCATACGTACAGGGTGGAATTCCCAGAATTCCAACCTGAAAAAAGAACTTTTAGATTATCTAGAAGCCCTTTTGGGGTCGGCACATTTGACAGAAAAGCGGTGGCTCAGGTAGCCGGCAAATATTTGAAATATACCAGGGACACCTATAGGACGCAATTGCAATTTAACCCTAGATATGAGCGTCCTCTCGCAGTTTCAGAGAGTGAGTGGAGAGCACTCATCCATGGCGGAAAAGAGAAAAGGGCAAAGAAAGAAGGAAAAATGCCAACTGGACCCGCAAGGTAAATTACAACTTTAATTCAATAGCTTTAATTTTCTTTATGTCTAAAATAAAAGTGTGCTACGTCATATCTGACTTCAATCTTTTGATGCTAGGTTGCATGACACCTCAAAGGCAACCAAAGCTAGGATTGAGAAAAAGGGCCATCACAAGCTCGGCCAGGGTGGCTACTTGAAATTAGCTACAAGAATTGTAATTAAGTAGCTAAACATCTTATAATTAATTGTATCGCCTTCCAACGTTTTTGTAATCCTATCAGATATGATTAAAAATACACAATAATATGTAATGTAGGGTGATGACTTCGGAACAGAAACTACAGAGGAAGATAAAAATATCGCTTTCCGTTTTGGCTATCAAGTTGTAGTTGAACGTCGCAGTAGCTTGGGGCAGGTCCCAAGATCTAGAATGCCTGATAAGGTAAAACATTAACCTTTCAATATTTTTGTTTTCGTCCATAAATTTAATGTCTAACAACTTTGTTTAAATCAGGGGAGCAGCACTACCGACGAGGAAAATAACCCAGTTTTAGAGCCAGATGTAGATGATCCTCTCGTGCAACTTGATCATTGTAGTGGGGACCAGGCCGACAATGCTGCTATCAGTGAGGGCCGTGACGGTAATTAATTTCCACTTATAATTTTTTCTAATTATACCTTGATGGTTGTCCTTATAACGTTTTTTGTTTAAATGACGGAGAATGTTTCCCTTGAGGATCTTACCACCAGAGAGGAAGACAGGGCAACAGTCCCAACGGCGACAACTGGTGCACCAGGTAAATAATCTCATTGCAATTTTTTTTATTAATATTATCGAACTAGTTCAATGATATTTAAAAACTGACAATTAAAATTTAATATTATCTATTTTTGTAGGCGATGCCCCGTCACTGGATGAGACCAGACATCGTGACTACGCAACTAGGTCAGCGGCGACAACTGGTGCACCAGGTAAATAATCTCATTGCGATTTTTTTTATTAATATTACCGAACTAGTTCAATGATATTTAAAAACTGACAATTAAAATTTAATATTATCTGTTTTTGTAGGCGATGCCCCGTCACTGGATGAGCCCAGACATCGTGAATACGCAACTAGGTCAGCGGTGCGGGTTGAAAGGCACGAAACAGGAGCAGAGCACGATGATATTGATGATGTAATTAGGAGCTTTAAAAATAGGAAGAAGAAAAAGAAAATTTGCCAATGTAAAATATTGTATTATTATAAGACAAACGTTACCATACTTGGAACATTTTTTTGCGTTATATAAAAAACTCATTTATCATACTATTTTTATGTCAAGCATTAATTGCAGTGTTTCCTTGCGTACTTTTTGTTGAATTGTTTTTTTATTAGTTATTGAATATTTTTTTTTATGCTCATGAAAGTAAAAAATGAAATATAGATTGGGTATTGGGGAATTGAGAGTGATGTGAGGGGGGCGGGGGGGGGGATGCGCCATAAGAGCTTCCACCTTCACGTGGTTGGCCCTGTTTAGTAGAGAATAATTTATTGGAGCAATTTAATCTTGGAGCAAACCTCCCTCGATCCAGTGTAGCAACAAAAAAGTCACTGTTGACTTAGTTGCTACTCTTTCGGATCGTGGGAGGCTTGTTCCAAGTTCATGCGACTCCAATAAATTGTTCTTGAAATGAAGAGGAGCTTATTCAGGTATGTTTTGACATTTTCAACATATGTTCTAATATTATCATAAGAATGCATCTTAGAGTAAAAAATACTACATCAATTACTTGTATTTATTGTATAGATAATGATGGATTTTGATTGACTTGGCAGTGCAGGTACAAATCCTCTTGCATCATGAGCAATACAACTTGTCAACCGGGGTCATGTCCAAGATATTTTTGCTTGTGCACTTGACCAGGTTCGTAATGTCACATTTTGTAAGTTCCTTTACAGTTCATAATTCAATATTAAGCTTGTTCATGATTATTATCTAGGTTTTTTGTATGTGTTTTTTCATCTATTTGATTGTAATCAACTATGCATGTTTCCTATTGTTCACTATGATTTCTCCCATTACCACTCCCAGGATGAATCCGACTTTATTGTTACATAGGTTACTTTATTGTTACTATGATTTCTCCATTTACGATTTCATAGGTTACATCATGTAAAGTTGTCAATCTCGGGTTGGTGATGAGCTTTAGTTCTCCAGATTTGGGGCTTTTATGATATTTTCTCCCTCATGTCATTCCTGCATCACCTCGTTGTTTGAGCATGCCAATTGTCTACCACTTGTACCAATTGGCACATGTCAATCTCTGAGTGGTGCCGCATTTCACCTATTTTTAGTGAGAGTTTAGGGTTTCTCTAACATAGCTTCAGAAATCCGATTCAGTGCCTGCTTGAATATTGTCACATAATACTTATGGTTTGGATTGATGAGCATGTTATGAATGGTTGGTTGATTCATAAGAACCACCCATATAGTCATCTTGAGATATTTCAGAAGGTTTTTCGGGTTTCCTTTTTGACCGTTTCTAGTGGGTGGGATGGTGTGGGGTGATCCATCAATACTGGTGCTCTTGTAGTAGGGAATTTGTTTTTGGGGATATAAAGGAGCATTTGATGTAGATATCCCATTGGATGCATTCATAGATGGCCACAAGAGGTCAAGAATTTAAATTAAAAATATGCAACCTCTAGCATGGCAACCTGAAGGCCGCGAGAAACACTGGTTAAAGATTGTTTTGTGCTGGCCTTAATATAGTCGTTATTTCTTTCTATTATATTAATGCAAATATATAGTCCGGTCTCATTAAAATGAGGATTTTGGTTGTATTTCTCTTTGGTTGTTTCTCTCTTAATGCTCCAGAAGTTTCCAAAAGTTGCGATAGTTGTTTAGTTTGCCTGTTACAACTTAAAAGTGGTTTTTAGCAATGGGAGTCATGTTTTTTAAGGTTCATACTAATATGAAGATCTTGTAATTCTATATTCAGCATAAGAGAAGATGGCCTCTGCTTTGGGCGGTATGACAAAAATTGCCACATCTACCTCATTGGGTAGCAATGGAAAGGGGAAGAAGTTGGGTGCAATGTTTGATAATTATGGCAGACAATTGTCTTCTCTTTCAGTTTTTTCACCCATTTCCTTTAATCGCTCAAGCAGAAGAGGGACTCTGAGATTACGCGACAGAGAGAAGGTAGTTAATACAAGAGCTATGGAAAAGGAGTTTTACTTCAACAAGGATGGCTCGGTGACAAAAAAATTGCAGGTCAGAGAAAAAATTATGTTTAAAGGAAGGTCACCTGCACGTGAAACTTCACTGCGGTGGATCTTTCCTTGTCCACTTATATTCGATTTTTATGTGTTATTTTAATTTTTCATGGAGGGTTGTTTTGGCATATGGTCTGGCATTCAATTGCACACTTACTGAAAGCATTGTCAATTTGTCTTGCAGGTGGTGTGAACAAACTTGCTGATCTTGTTGGAGTCACCCTTGGGGCGAAGGGAAAAATGTTGTCTTGGAGAGCAAGCATGGTTCTCAGAAAATAGTTAATGATGGTGTGACAGTAGCTAAGGAGGTAATTTGTAGATGTGTGCTCTGGTTTTCTTTTTAACGTTGTATTAGTTCACCCTCTTAAATGTCTTAGATTTGGTAGGCATAATTTGAAAACTCAAAGGTGAAAGGAAACATATTTGTTACCCAGTGGTCTACTTGGCCTATGGACTAGCCACATTAGAGTAATGAATAAATCTTTTCACAACAATAAAAGAAAAGGGTTATGGTTGAGTCAAATTTTATTGTTATTGACAGTGTAATGAAATGTATCTCAATGCTATGGTTTTGGCCTTTTTATTGGTTGAATTAGAGGACCCAGTTGAAAATATTGGGGCCAAGTTGGTAAGGAAAGCTGCGGAAAAGACAAATGATTTAGCTGGGGATGGAACCACAACATCTGTTGTTCTTTCACATGTTGGAATATTGAAAAATTCCAGAACAATGAATGGAGAATAAATCTCCCTTCCTCTAACACAGAGAAAATAAAAATTTCTTTGACAGGAGATAGAGTTTCAATACTTTGAAAACAAACTTCTATTCCCTTCAATAACTCAAAAAAAAATTATTACACTACTTCCTCACTGAGAGGGATTACAAAATTATGACTGCTACAAAACGCAGTCCATAAAACCAACTCACTGTCTGTTCAAAACAAACATACTCTGTCTCTAAGACACTCTGCTGTGTTTTTCCCTTTCGCACTGCTGTGCATACACACTTAAATAGTTACACTCAGTTTTTCACTTTTTACACACTGCTATGTAATAAAAAATTTACGTACTGTCTATAAAAAAAACTACCAAGCTTTTTCGACCTTTTTATTTTTATATGCCGGAACATATAAAACATATTATAATAAACCCTCTTTAAAATAAAATAAAATTAAAACTAAATTCTATGGCCCACCTTTCATTTCGCATATGATATATATATAACATATGTATATATTAAACTATCAAAACATTAAAGAACCCTTTTCGTCGGACTTCAAAAGTCTAAATAGATTGAATTTCAAACCAAATTCGCGTTCCAAAATGGGATGCTGACGTCTGCCTAATTTTAACTCGAATTCTCAATCCAATGTGCCCTATAAAAAATTCGGGTCTGGTTTTCAGGTTTTCAGATTCCCTTCAATTTCATGCGATCCAATATTAATTCTCCACGTGTCCTCCTTTTGAATTTACAAAACTGTCGGGTAAATTTCTGTTTGTTTAATTTCTGGTTGGTGAATTGCGTTAATGCTGGCTGTTGTGTTTAAATACAATTCTGTACAGAAATATGGCTGTGGCCGTCTACAAAAAAAACTTGCGGGAATTTTAAATGCTGAATTAAATTTCTGGATGGCATGCAAGCAACCTCCAAAAAAAAATGTTGCTGCTGCATCCGTCCTTCTGCTGCAGCAGTTGAAGTTAAAATTCAACAGCACGGGGTTTAATAAGTGAGGGTGTAAAGGTAACTTTTTGTCGATAGTACTGGATTAAGATCATCTATTCATTTTTGTAGGGTCTTATGGTGTTTGGTTTTTTAGTTTTAGGTTGGGCTTATTGAGTCTAAGATAGTTTTTGAGTGAAAAAATTGCTATCAGGTATTAAAAAATTTTGGTTCTTTTGTCAAAATTTATGAGCTTGTTAAGAAATACAAAACTAACAATGGTTGTATCTTAAATTTGTGGAAAATAATTTGAAATGAAACCTTTTTGTTTAGGTTGTTGCAGCAGGTGCAAACCCCGTTCAAATTACTAGGGGCATTGACAAGACAATAAAGGCCCTTGTTTCGGAACTCAAATTTTTGTCAAAGGAGGTAAACACTTGCCTTTTGAGTAGGTTGGTTTTCCTTTTTGCTGATGGTTTGGTGTATCTAATTGAATTAGTTGCCTAAGGTATTTTTGGTTGCAAACTCCTTTTCATTTTTCATACAGTATTGGCCTTGTGGAATACATTTGATTGTGTGGTCTTGTTAGATCTACAACATTTGTAGTTGTTTAGTCTTATGGCCGGGGTGCACTTTTATTATGGAAATAGTTGATGCAATATTGTCATTTAATCCTTACTGCAGGGTAGCATGTTGAGAAGTTTCTTGTGAAACATTTGGTATTCAAAATGACACTTGATCCTATACAGCATCATGCACTTGACTTCAAAATTCATATTCAAAGTGTGCCAGACAATTCTTGCAAAATTTCAAATATTTATGTTGTTTTAAACCATTATCTTTTTCATGTATTGGATGCTGAAAATGTGAAAAAGACTTTGGTATGAAACCAACTGGTGAATAATTTTCAGCACAACAACCACTTCCAAGACATGATTTAGAAGTAGAACAAATGTGCTTATGAAGCATAGAAAGATATCCTTGATGCATTTTCAATGTTTGGCTAGGGTTATTTTTGGAGAAAATAACTCCTTATTCCTAGAATAGTGATCTTCAATACAAGTAAATGCCAGAGAAGAGAGATCATCGTGTGACGCAAAAAAACTAAAATTGGACCCCCAAGGAGAGCTGGTGTGTCTACAATCGCTCTGTCAGCATTTTCCCTTGGTGTACCCCGTTCTTTTCCTCCAGCCTGAGTCTTAATTGACTTCTTCTTTCTTCGGGTTTATTTATCAAATTCATAGAATTTGATAAATAAATACACTATCCACAATGGTTGGACTTTAATTTATATTCCCGACTTTATATTATCTCCAATCCTTATAACCAATGTTTAACTTTCAACACTTTGTATTTATACTCCACGTTTCTTTTTAAATAAATAACTTGTGGTGAACTTTCGGCTCTATATTTCACCACCCAGCCTTACAACAATCACCCTCCAGACTTATGCTAATTATCCGCCAATCGTTTAATTAAACAATTTCATTATACTCCGGCCCCACCTATATATATCAATAACCAATCAAACACTCGTATCGTACCTGGCTATCCTCCGCACACCTTAGTTAACCTCCGGGCAAATTCAACGTGTTAGTGTCATCCTTACGTTTTCCTCCAGTGATCAAACATGCTCTTACAAAGTGTTCTTAAAGTGTCAAGGTCAAATTTTGTCATTTCAATGAGTCTTCAAGCAAAATTTGGTCACTAGGCATTAGGTCTAGGGGTTGCTTTTACTCCTGTCAAAGTTGTCCAAATGTCGGTCCATGTCACCTTTCAGCTGAGTCTATTATCATTCAAAGGGTTGTCATCATCATGTCAAGTTCCATTGGGTCATTTTACAGCTTGTTCATGCTTCAGTTGTGCCTAGGCAAGGTCCATTTCCCTCTCCTAGGGTTTTGGAGGTAATTTCTCTTGGATGGTCAAATCATTAGAAAAAATTGTATCTTGATGTTCATACACCTTCCCCTATCATTAATGTACCTTATTAAACACTTCCCATCACTGAGATCCCCCAAATTCCTCATTTTTGCACAAACCCTAGTTTCTTGCCACAACTTGGCAATTTTCTAGGCTAGGCCTGTGTTTTGCCCTTTTGGACCCCTTCCCCTCACTCAATCTATGATATTCCACTTTCCCCTACTTCCTAACATCCCTCCCTACTCCCAAAAATTTCCCCAATAATTTAGAAGCCCCTTATCCCCTTCATTTCGCTCCATTTCGACAAAATTCCTTGTTTCACATATCGGGATAAGTTTCACTCAAAAGATGTTTCAGAGCAATAAAAGATGAATTTTGGAAAAATGAGAGAGGTTATTGACCAAAACATGCCAAGGAAGAAAAACCTCCTTCACTTTTTACACAGGTATAATGGTTTTAGAGAAATATCAAAAATACCGTTGCCTCGGGAGAATTGAATGCACCTCTGAAGTGACCTTGGGAAAATCAAGATTTCGCCTAGCATGGTTGGCCAAATTACTTGCTTGATGAGTCAAAGGATAACTAGACACAAATATATTTCCAATGAGATATCATGAGCTCAATTTGGAGTTGAGGAAGACCTTCAAAAGTTGACTGCAACAACGCTCTTCCTTGAGGCAGCCTCATTCTGCTCATTTTGACAAGTTTTGGGAGATTTGATTTTTGACAGGGTAAATGAAATCTAAATTGAAAAATTCCACTTGGGTTGGAAATTAGACTCCAATATCTTTCCAACGAGCTATCACATGCCTAATTTGGACACCGGGAAGGCCTCCAAAATCCTCCTGTAAAATGCACTATGTGATAAAAGGTGCGCTACCCATAGGAGCTGTGCGCTACCCACACAAGAGCGCGCTACCCATTGGGCACCTACAACCAGTGTAAAATTGCACGGGCGCTACCCATAGAGCTGCGCGCTACCCATTGGGCAGGGGCGCTACCCATAGAGCGACAGAGCCCAGAAATTGTTGTTTTGCGCCCAGTTTCATTTCAAATCGCCTCCATCCACTTGCAAACAGGTTTTTAATCATTGCTCAGTGATTTTTGAAAGAGGTTTTGGTATTTTTGAAGTTGGGAAACAAGCATTGCTTGAGGAGAAATCTATAAACCATATGTTCATGCCAAATTCAATTCTCAGGGTTTTAAAAGATATAGTGACAGTTTAGTGAAGGGTTTGTGAATTTTCGTGATTGGTATATGTGCTCATGCTTATATTGCTTGTCGTGCCCTAGCACATTATGTACATTATCCTCATGCCTTTTAGCCATTCTATCACTGCTATCACATCCTTTCGTGTTTTCACATAGCATCATGTTGACTTATCCATATAGTCTCATGTTTTCACTTAGTTTTTTGCCATTCACCATATGTTGTCATTGCTATTGTTTCATTGCCACTGTTTCCTATTGACAAACACAGTCCATTAACAAATCCTTGGCCAGCATTACAAAGGGCTGTATACTACATTTGCACTGTCTACTCATTTGTCAAATTCACTTGTGATCCAAAAACAAAGACTGTTTCTATGCCACTAAAACAGAGCTATTACCACTATCACTTGTTTGCTTATGATGTTTTGGTACATATGCAATATATTTGGGTTTTGAGAATGCATTGAAACCTTTGACTTCACTACACCAATATCAACACACATATTGCAGACAACTTCTTTTCAAAGCCATGTCAGAGACAGAGTCAGTTTATGAGCAGGAGTCGGACAGTGATTTCACAACAGAGGGTAATGTGCCACGGAGGCCTCACAAGGGTGGAAGGGGTCTCAATCGAGACAAAGACATGATTCGTCACATGAAACATTGCTATTGGGCCCGCATGCACGTTTGCAAAGCGAGAATGAAGATTCTGAAGAGGAGGTTGAGCCGAGCACTAAAACGGCGAAAGAGGCTTGATCCACTTCGGATTTTGGCCGAGGCTTCGTTGGCTGGTCATGATACATGATGGAGGGTCTTCGCTCCGAATTTGAGCAAATTCGGAGAAAGTTTTGTCATTTTGAAATTTTTTGGTCCTAAAACAGATTTTTCAGTTCTATGGGTAGCGCGCCGCGCGCTACCCATACGATTGGGACACTTTCTGAAGGAAATATTTGCATTTTTGGATTTTTCATGGTAAGTTATGTATGCTCAAGCAGGGCTGAAGCATTTCATCAGGTTCTGGATGGTCAAAAGGCTCAAAAACACCATGAAAACCACCTTGCTGCCACTTTTTGCACCAGCAGGAAGTACTTCTGGGAGAATGAAGTTTTGGAGGGGCAAATGAGCTCCAAATTGGGAAATTCCACTTGGGTTGGATAGCCAACATCCAGGGCTTTCCAACGAGCTATCATGAGCTCAATTTGGATGTCAGGAAGTACTTCAAAATCAGGTTGAAAGGCGCGCTACCCATAGAGATCAGGGGCGCTACCCATAGAGATTTTTGGTCAAATTTTCAACTTCCAGCTCAGAATTTCGGCCAGTTGGGACCAGTTTTGCTTGTGGATGAAATTTTTGGGTTTTCATGATGTAAATTGATGGTTGGAATGTAACTTTGGCTTATTTTTACCTATTCTAGAAGATTCACTCTCAAAAAAGTGAAAATCATGTAAATGAATCAGTTTCCACTCTTTTAGAGGCAAGTTGTTAGCTGCCTAGATTCTAGTTCCTTGATTAGAATTTGGTTGAAACTGATCCCTGAAGAAGGAATTCGACCCCTAGAGGCATGGGAGGGGGTTAGGATGCTCTATATGATGTAATTTCTCAATCCTTTTCAGAGGTTGGATAGGTTGGACTCTTGGGAAACTTTTGGCACCATTGTACATATTTTTCATATTTTGGCTAAGGAAAGATCAGAGGTTTTGCGGCACTTGTTGGGATCCTTGTGGTGTTTTGCTCTTGATGGTGTTTTCTTTCTGTTTACTGTAAGTTCTTCATGTTTAATGTATGTCAATCCTTTCATATGCTTCTGAAACTAAATTGAATGAGTAGATGAGGTTGAATCCATTGTTTACCGTGCTCTGCCTTTGAATTCATTTAGTTCTATATGTTTTCTACTGTTTGAAGAGGATCCAAGTTCTTCTCTGCCCTCTTCAGCTCCTCGTCGGTCTGATCCGTCCGTATATCCAATTAAAAGCATCAAGACAATCACCTACCTCGCCCCAACTCGAAATCTGCAAAGGTCTGACCTTATCCCCGGACCCAAAATTTGTTTTCCCATTTTTCCAGCGAAAACCCAAAAAATCAAAATCAAACATACCTATCTCTTTACTAGCCTAAAATCAGTTCCCATTGTAAGTCATCTCGCACCCTATTGTTCATTTTATCGAGATTGACGGAGAGAGCCCTCTCCTGTCCTCGTAGGGCTAGCTACGAGGCTGAGCATGGTTTGATGTAGCCTTGAGTTTTACCTCATTTCAGCCTGAGGTAGATTTGAGCGCTAACACAACGTGCGACCACCATCCGATGGCCCTTCTCCAAATCAACGACTCTTGGCAATTTCGCTCGGCTTCCAACGTCGGGCTTTAACGTGCGATGGCGTGGGTTAAACGGTTGTTTGCCGGGGTCACTTCGCCACGTGTCGCATTCCCTATGGAATCGCTCACGAATAGGAAATACCGCCTACTCCGCAAAAGCGGTGCGATATGGGCAACCCGCTTTTGTGATTCCGCTCGTGGTTTTGGTAGAGGGTTTGACCACGGGTGCAAGTCTGGTTCCGCTATCCTTTTGTTTGTTAACTCATGTCCAATCCTCGGGTTAGGTTCCGAAAGCACAACAATTTTGTCTCTTTATTAAGCGGGATTTTTATATTTGAATAGTTTTCACGACCCCGGTTCTCTACACAGACCTCGCCTTGGATATTTTTACATAAAAATGATTGTTCTCAATAATTATTTATATAACTTTTCCACATTTTTAGTGTGGTATTCCCATGATTTATTATAAATATGTGTATTATCAAAGAAAACCAACACAAATTTTATAAGATGGGATCAAACAAAATTGTTCTTAAGTCAAGCCCGCCGGACTTCAAACGGCGATAAACCATAATTCAAACCAAATTCGTGTTCCAAAATAGCCTGCTGACGTCGGCCAATTTTGTGACGCGAATTTCTTATCAAATTCGCCCTAATATTTTACGGGTCCGGATTTCCACTGCGCGAGCGGCCCCAACAAAGATCCGCTCCAATCAATTTCTGCCACGTGTCCTCAATAAAAACTTGCCCTGCTCCCGGCTGCGGGTGCATTCGATGGCGTTTAAGGTGATGGGACATGGATATGGAGATTTCATATCAATCGCATTAACATTTAACGTTGTTCAATTAAATTTTCACATCAAATCTGCATTAATTAATTTTTAACACTGTTCAAGATCGGACCTCCACTCCTCTTAGTGATTCCGCACGCTCCAATTTGATCCGGCCTTCGGCTCTCATTATTAATGATCAGAGATTAATTATGACGGGCGTCCTTTGATTGCATTGCAGACGGGTCGACAAAATGGCGTTTAGCCATGGTTTTTCAGACAAGCTGGTTGTTGGATTACACTGCCTGCTAACTGTGACGATAAGGAGAAGTGGCCAGCTGAACTTCTGCCTAGACGTTGCTGCATATTTGCATTTCTCTCGGTTCTGTCTCTGTCTGTCTTCCTCTGTTAATTGAAATTCTGCTTCTTCGTCTCCTCTTGTGCCCACTGCGCCTGAGATTGCACCCATGCCTCACGTGCGTCATAGGATGCGTTGCCGCAGGGAGAGCACTAGAGGTCAACCCCGGCGCGCTCCCTCCAGCCCCTCAACAGAGTCGACTTCCGGCCAGTCCAGTGATTATTACTTAGGTCGATATCCAAATACTAGGAGTGGGTGGGGTCGGCTTGTAGGATCTGGCCACCGTATCGATTCCCCTGCTCCTGGCTTCCCCACCGCTAGTTCACCTTCTCCCACGACGCGCACTGCGCAATTTTCATTTAATTTCTCTCTCAACCACCCCCGAATCACTGCTTTAGTCATTGTGGTCTTCCGTGAGGAGGCCCAAACGGAGGAAGAATGCACCCGTCCGGCGGGTCTGAGCTCTGAAAAAGCCGGCCAGCATTCGGGCCTTCAGGAGGGGAGTCGTGGCATGCATGTGGAGGTAGCACCTAGCGATCCTGGACCTTCCGAAGGATGGTGCCGAATCGTGGAGGAACCACCGGAGGAGTAGTTTGGTTAATTTGTTTTTCTTGCTTAGCAAGCCCACTTAATTGGGCTGCTTTTAGTTTATTTTACTGTGTTGGACCTTTGTAATATTTTTGAATTCTGTAAATTAAACGTTCAAGACTGGTTTCCCCGTATGAGGGCAGTCTTCTTAATTTTTTGATTTTTCGATGACAAATTTGCCATGAGTATGGCCAGGCAATGTTTTTGACTTCGGTGTAATTTTATTCGCAATGTTAATAGATTAACTTTACTTTGAATTCTCACATGATTAACGTTTTTCTTGATCTGTTCAAGGATTTTGGGTACTTTAATTTGTATTTGGAACAATGGACGTCGGTACTCTATCTGTTGCTTTACTGTTCTACATACTACTATTTCACTTTCTTATAGATGCCTCGGGCATACTTGAATGCTTTCTCATATTGTCGATAATCTCCATGTGGACCGTTACTAGATTTTATATCATGTCCCTGTATGTGACATGGGGTATTTTTCTATCATTGTCTGGGGTGGGACTTCCACTTTTCTGGATGGATATTTGGGTTCCAATCTTCAGATGTGAAAATGTAATGACTTCATGGACTGTTTTACTTCATATAATATATTCAAAATAGCGTTTTTTATCTTCTGAAAAAAAAAATGATTAATGTTTATCATTCTGCCTTCAAAACTAGCGATGCTGGTCTATGTTGCTGGTTTATTGATATGGTCTGATGGTCTTTTTATATTTTGGACATATCACACTCCTTACATGATTAGCGTTTTTCTCTGTTGCAAGATTTTGGGTACTTTAATTTGTATTTGGAACAATGGACGTCGGTACTCTATCTGTTGCTTTACTATTCTACATACTGCTATTTCACTTTCTTATAGATGCCTCGGGCATATTTGGATGCTTTCTCAGATTTGTCGATAATCTCCATGTGGACCGTTACTGGGTTTTATATCAAGTCGTTGTATGTGACATGGGGTATTTTTCTATCATTGTCTCGGGTGGGACTTCCACTTTTCTGGATGGATATTTGGGTTCCAATCTTCAGATGTGAAAATGTAATGACTTCATGGACTGTTTTACTTCATATAATATATTCAAAACAACGTTTTTTCTCTTGTGAAAAAAAAAATGATTAATGTTTATCTCTCTGCCTTCAAAACTAGCGATGCTGGTCTATGTTGTTGGTTTATTGATATGGTCTGATGGTCTTTTTATATTTTGGACATATCACACTCCTCACATGATTATCGTTTTTCTCTGTTCAAGGATTTTGGGTACTTTAATTTGTATTTGGAACAATGGACGTCGGTACGTACTCTATCTGTTGCTTTACTATTCTACATACTGCTATTTCACTTTCTTATAGATGCCTTGGGCATATTTGGATGCTTTCTAAGATTGTCGATAATCTCCATGTGGACCGTTACTGGGTTTTATATCAAGTCGCTGTATGTGACATGGGGTATTTTTCTATCATTGTCTGGGGTGGGACTTCCACTTTTCTCGATGGATATTTGGGTTCCAATCTTAAGATGTGAAAATGTAATGACTTCATGGACTGTTTTACTTCATACAATATATTCAAAACATCGTTTTTTCTCTTGTGAAAAAAAAATGATTAATGTTTATCACTCTGCCTTCAAAACTAGCGATGCTGGTCTATGTTGCTGGTTTATTGATATGGTCCGATGGTCTTTTTATATTTTGGACATATCACACTCACATGATTAGCGTTTTTCTCTGTTCAAGGATTTTGGGTACTTTAATTTGTATTTGGAACAATGGGCGTCAGTACTCTATCTGTTGTTTTACTATTCTACATACTGCTATTTCACTTTCTTATAGATGCCTCGGGCATATTTGGATGCTTTCTCAGATTTGTCGATAATCTCCATGTGGACCGTTACCGGGTTTTATATCAAGTCCCTGTATGTGACATGGGGTATTTTTCTATCACTGTCTGGGGTGGGACTTCCACTTTTCTGGATGGATATTTGGGTTCCAATCTTCAGATGTGAAAATGTAATGACTTCATGGACTGTTTTACTTCATATAATATATATTCAAAACAACGTTTTTTCTCTTGTGAAAAAAAAAATGATTAATTTTTATCACTCTGCCTTCAAAACTAGCGATGCTGGTCTATGTTGCTGGTTTATTGATATGGTCTGATGGTCTTTTTATATTTTGGACATATCACACTCACATGATTAGTGTTTTTCTCTGTTCAAGGATTTTGGGTACTTTAATTTGTATTTGGAACAATGGACGTCAGTACTCTATCTGTTGTTTTACTATTCTACATACTGCTATTTCACTTTCTTATAGATGCCTCGGGCATATTTGGATGCTTTCTCATATTTGTCGATAATCTCCATGTGGACCATTACTGGGTTTTATATCAAGTCCCTGTATGTGACATGGGGTATTTTTCTATCACCGTCTGGGGTGGGACTTCCACTTTTCTGGATGGATATTTGGGTTCCAATCTTCAGATGTGAAAATGTAATGACTTCATGGACTGTTTTACTTCATATAATATATTCAAAACAACGTTTCTCGTCTTTTAAAGTTTCAATTTTTTTTTTTTTTAAATTGAACCCTCCGTCAGTCTACCGACGCCTTGTAGACGTCGGAACTGCGACAACCTAGAAACATCGGAAGAGAGACATTATAAAAACGTCGGACCACATTTCGTCGGAATTGCGACAGATTACAAACGTCGGAAGAGCGACATTCCAAACGTCGGAAGAGCGACATTCCAAACGTTGGACCACATATTGTCGGCATTGTGACATCTTACAGACGTCGGAAGAGCGACGTCCAAAACGTCGGACCACGTTGGGTCGGAATTGCGACCGTTTACAAGCGTCGGAAGAGCGACATTCCAAACGTCGAACCACATTTCATCGGAAGTGCGACAGTTTACAAACGTCGGAGGCGCGACGGTTTGTGAGACGTCGGAAGAGTGACGCTTGTTCGGAATGACGGAAGAAGTGTCGATAGTGCGACACTTTTTACGTGCGTCGGAACGGCGACGGCATGACAAACCACGGTTTTTCCACCCCCGAACTGTCGCTCTTGCGACGACTATGTGTCGGAATAGCGACGAATCGTCGTCGGAATTTCCGCCAAATTTTCTAGTGACTCGTTATACTTAGTTTGCAGCTTCCTTAGGGTGAGGGAGAGCTTCACGACCTCGTCTTTCAGCATGTCACCGAAACACTGAAACAAATTGCATTTGTCGATTGGGGGGACTTGTGACATGTTCACTACAACCTCCAGAGCTCTGTAGCTAGTGGTCCCGACCTCTGGATCTAGAACTGCTTCTATCATGGCCATCAGCAGCTGCTCCTTATCCATATCAAGCTCTACAGTAAGCTAAGTATGATGTTTGTCTACATATCCAGATAATTTAGACCAAAGATTCTCTCTGATAGATCTATTTTTTCCCTTTATTTGGTCTCCCACCTCGGCGCTATTAATGGAGACAACTTGTGACACCTCTGAGAAATCAGATGAAGATGGACCATCATATCTCACCGTAAAACCTGCTTTTCCTTTGTCTGACTCTCCATGCAGTGCCACTTTTTTGAGCGGCGGCTCTTCCTCGACATCTTCCTCATCATTTGTTCTCTGCCTTTTAGGGGGCCAAGAACCTTCTCCTGTGTCCACCTCTACTTGTGCTCCTATGACCCCAGCTTCTTCGACCTGTTTCTTTCTTGCTTCTCATGTTGAAGCAGTGTCCCATTTTTCCCTCGTCGCTGATGACTCAGTCTCCATCTGTGAAAGAAAAGGCAAGGTATCAAGATTAGCTCTCCACTTGATGAAGGGCATAGATTCGTGAGCATATGCAGTTGACTTAATCTTCCTCCTCTTGTTAGAGATGATGCCTTTTGGGTCATAAGGCCAAGCTTTCCCTTGCCTTAAATCCATACCCTTGAGCAGGGCTTCCACTATGGGGAGGGCATGCCTTGAGTTAACAATAAAGGGGCCGATGGTGGTAGGAAGTTTAAGAATGAACCCATTTTTCGCAGGGATGAAGTGGAGCTAGTCAGCCTTCAAGGTTTGCCGGAGGTACTCCAAGGCAAAAATCCGCATGGCAGGAAAAACTGGCAGGCTGTAAGGGGGAACCTCTGCACTGTAGACCCTGATCTCAGTGTAGTCGTCAAATAGGTACCAATCTCCTGTGCTTTCTTCCTCACTAAACTGTAGCCAGTTCCTCTGCTTAGGAAAAATCTTGGGTGGAGGGTTGTCATGAATAATAGTATAGGATATTTTCATGAATTTGTTCAAGAAGTTTGAATAACCCACCCCATTAGCCAACTGATGCACTGTGGGGTTCCACTCGAAGACAGTTATTGGTTGAGAATTTATCCTAGAAACCTTTTCCAGACCCAAACCCTCGAACTTATCAACCTGTTGGAAGAGGAAGAGGTAGAACACCATGGAGCAGAAATGAAAATGGCTTGTGGCTGGGAGGTCTTGAAACTGGGTTTGGATGGCGAACGCCAAGAAACCAGGGATATCCAATATAACACCTGGTTGTGACATCAACCATTAAAGGGTTACACATTCCTTCGTGACTCACTTAACCCCCTCTATACCTAGTAACCCCGCAATGAGAGCAAGTGTTGGCTGAAGTTTTTACTTGAATGTATTCAGAGGCACCGAGTCCGAAGACGGGAAAGCTGTAAGGCGGGAGTCGGAAATAGAAGCAATGAAATCGCTCTGCTGCCTCTAGGGTAACATGGAAAACTGACGGGATAAATACATTTCAGTGAAACTGACATAATTTGAACTGGGGGGATAGCATAGGGCTTTCCTGATGATCTCAATAGATATACTAAATATCTTGTTCCCTTGAGTTGATAGGAACATATCTCGGCGCTCATCATAAACTTATTTGAGCCAACATATTAATTCCACAATTGGGTAGACGGGCAGAGAAATTTGGTGGTATAGTCCCAACAAAACAACTCTGAACCTATCCCTATGTCCTAAATGTTCCCTAAATATGTTAGGTTTGACGCTAGTGATGAGGAAATGGTATTGTGGGTCTCGAATGTGGGCTTGCATGTTGGTGAATGGCTTAGGTCTAGGTGCAGCCCTGGAATGGAAAAATTAGGGGGTGTCAGGCTCCGACTTCTTAATCTTGATTCTAACCATGACCATTATGAAAAATGAACAGCGGAAGGAAACTAGACAGTGCAAGAGGGACAAAATACCTGCGTAGTAAGGAAAATGCTCGGGAGAAAACGACACAGGGAAGTTGAAAGCGACTTGGTAGACCTGATACTGGGAGCTCACGCTTTGGTTATATGATATCTCGTAAAAGAAAGTATTTTGCCACAGTGAACACAGAACAGGGTTAAACAGCTTTATATTACCTAAAAAATGAGGCTAGGACGACACTTGTAGGGCTGACGTCATAAGGACGTCGACATTGGGACGCGTGGCATTTGGCTATTAGTTATCAAAGTTCGGTTAGGTGTATACCACGCGTCGGGTTAAATACCGATACTGGTCGTGAACCGGGTGTCCTACGACTTACCTTACCCTTGTGTTACTTGTGCCAGCTGTTACCTGAATGGGCCCACTAAGTAGTCCGACGGGGTCTTGGAGCAGCTCTAAGCCCGCAGCCATCACCCCATGGAATGTGTCTCTTGGGAGCCACCGCTGTCACGTCACCTCATGCTTCCGGGGGGTTGAGCTTCCGCTTTCCCCAGCCTTCTTTGATACCTCGGAAATGCTTAGCGTTGTTCTCCTCTTTTGACTGTTTGGCACTTGGGCGGGTCCCGCTCTGTCCAGATGTCTTGCACATATATGCTCCTTTGTGTTGAGTAAGGTTTTACCGCAAAGTTAAAACTCTATGTCCCGTAAAAGGCTCTTCTATATGTAATGGGATCATGGGCAAGGGTGCAAATTTTTTCTTCTCAGCGAATCTTTGACATTTTTCACAAGCCCTGACCCGAGCATGAACATCTCCAAAAATTTTAGGCCAGAAGAAACCTGCCTTCAAAATTTTGTGGACTGTGGCCCTCCAACTATAGTGTCCTCCACAAATGCCTTCGTGGAATTCAACCATAACTTCCTCCACCTCGGGCTCTGTGAGACATAAGAGAAAGATTCTTGAGGGGTCTCTCCAGTACAACTGGCCATTTGCTATAATAAACTTTTGGGATTTTAATCTCATAGTTCGGTATTTCATCTTATCACAGCTCAGGGGACACTTGAGAGTTAGAAGATACTCTACAATCTCCTTGTACCATGCACTGAGTAGTTATTTCATGTGAGTCTTCTGAATGGCAGTTTCTACATCAGGTTGCTCGCCTGTACCTTCAAGTACCTCTTCAACTCCCTTTATAAGCTTGGTGGGGCGAATATCCAACTCATATTATTGGATCTTTGCTATCCACTTTCCCATCTTACCCTCGCTGTCACCTTGGATCAAAATATCTTTCACTGCAGTAGTGGGTACGAAAGAAGTTATAGCTGACTGCAATACGTACATTTGAAAATCCTTCAGGGACTTGACCAAGGCATAGTCCTGTTTCTCCAAAATATTATATTTCAGCTCAGCATCTCGAAGCACCTAACTAAAAAAGGCAATGGGTTGCTTGTATCCTTCCGCATTCTTCAGTAATAGTACCGCTGCTACAGTGTGAGGAGATGCAAACGATAAAATCATGAAGGGCTTAC
This sequence comes from Pinus albicaulis, assembly GCA_034641835.2. Taxonomy (NCBI): domain Eukaryota; kingdom Viridiplantae; phylum Streptophyta; class Pinopsida; order Pinales; family Pinaceae; genus Pinus; species Pinus albicaulis. The sequence goes on from CM076569.1 coordinate 970,848,222, forward strand.
CGTAGTCAAGACTTGCCAGTACAGGGGCTTCTGCGAAAGCACTTTTGATTCTATTAAACGCTTCTCTCGACTCGACAGTCCACTTCACATCATTATCTTTCTTCAACATTTCCGTTATATACCGAACTATCTCTGCGTAGTTCGGTATGAACCTCCTCAAAAAATTTATGCATCCAAGAAACAGTTGAACTTCCTTCTTGTTTCGGGGTAAGGATATTTTGTTTATTATTTCTACCCTTTTTGGATCAATTTTGATCCCAGCTTTAGTTACAATATGACCCAACAATTTCCCTTCTTCTAAAGCAAACAAATATTTTTGTGGGTTCAAAGATAGCCCATACCTGCGGCATTTGTCAAAGGTTCTGCGCAAGTGATCGATGTGCTCGGTATCATCCTTGGAGAAAACTATGATATCGTCCAGGTACACCACCACAAATTTTTCCTGCTCACCTACAAAAGCGATGTCCATGGCTCTCTGAAATGTGGCACCTGCGTTTATCAACCCAAATGGCATTTGGGCATACATGAATGTACCCCATGGAGTGGTAAATGTCATTTTATTTTGGTATTCTAGAAGAACTGCCACTTGATTGTACCCTGAGAAACCATCCATCATGGACATGCGTGAGGATCCCACCACCTTCTGCAATATGTGATCCATTTTTGGCAGCGGATAATTGTCTTTAAGGGATGCTCTGTTTAAGTTCCGAAAATCAACACACAGTCTTATCTCTCTGTTCTTCTTTCAAACCGGGACCAAATTGGCCACCCACTCAGAATATCTTAGAGGCACAGTAATCTTGGCTTTGAGCAGCTTCTTTATTTCTTTTTCTATTGAAGGTAGAAGTAGAGGATTAATCTGTCTCAACTTCTTCCTGTGTGGCTTAACATCTCCTTTCAGTGGGATTTTATGCTGTATGATGCTAATATCAAAAGTTTTAAGTCTTGATAAGACCAGGAAAATACAACTTTGTAGGTCTGGAATAATTTCAGATATTGGTCTTTGTACTCTTCTGGGACCTTCTTGGACAGCTTTACAATCTTGGGATCTGCTTTTGTTCCGAGGTTTAAATCGTCCACCTGTCCTTCTTCCACCATCTTGTTAGGACTAATCGGGACATCATTTTTGTCAAACAGCCTCTCTGAAGGCACCAAACCTCTGGGGATCACATTTCCTTTGAGCTGCAATACCTTATGTCCAGCCACGGTATCCAGCCATCTATTTTGGGGTAGATATTTTGTCTCTTCGTCAGCAGCATCAATGACTAGGTTGGAGAATTCTCCGATAGTCTCCATGAAGCGTTGAATCTGCTCCTCATCTTCAAACACTTGCCAGTGCTTGACATTATCAGGGATAAAGGGATGATAACGAACCTCTATTTCATATCTCAGGAGGGGATTCTGAGGTGGCCTAAAATTACTTGCTACGACAGTGAGAGATTCGGCCATTCTATTTTGATCCCTTGGCATAAATTGTGTATTGAACACCAGGAAGAAGTTATCCACTAGGTCTCATACTTCATTTCTGTAAGCCCTTAATTGGGGATTCTTTGCCTGGCACTGATTCCTGATCTGCCTTACTACCAACTCCGAATCCCCAAAGACTTTCAGACTTTGGATGTTCATGTTTTTGGCTGTCTGCAACCCCAGCAGTAGCGCCTCGTATTCAGCCACATTGTTTGTGGATTCGTATTCTAATTTGAAGGAAAAGGGAACTAACTGCCCAGTAGGAGAAATCAAAAGGACCCAGCTCCATTCCCTTCTCTAGAATTCGCTCCATCAAAATGTTAGATCCAGATACCCCTCTCTTCAACATTTGTCAACTGTTCTACCTTCAATTGGTAGAAGGTCGGCTCCTGCAAGAAATCCTCATCTTCTTCGAGCATCAAACAAGAGAACTCCTCGCCTTTTCTATATATGGGTGAATTGACTGAGTTATCAGCCCTAGTCACCATATTTACAAATCTTGTCTCCCTATATAACCTTCTCTCTAGGCCTCCAAATACAGGGATGGTTGTGTATGTCAGATCCAGCTTGATGGATCCCCCAATATTTGTTCCCCATGATCTGGATAATAGCATCCCAAAACAGGCCGGGATATCAGCAACCACTATATCCATTACCACACTCTTAGCTAGGATTTGAGCCAGATTTGCAACTAGATCTTTGATCATCCCCAAACATTTGACTCTCTTAGAATCAAAATAGTATAGGTCTTTGTATGGACGAGTAATTTGCAGTCCCAATTGTTCCATTACTGACAGAGGTAACAGGTTATGGGATGCCCCTGAGTCCAGCATGTAGTTATGCAACAACAAGTCATGAATCACTAGGGAGACATAAAAAGGAGGGGTCGATGAATCCAGCTCATCCACATGGGGACCAAATACTACAATGGGCCTTTCCTCTTGGAGTTTAAGACTTTCTGGGATCGAGGTTACTCCCTGAGGAAGCATGAAATGAGACACTTGAGTTTGGTAGGCAGGCTATTTCAAAAGCTCAACTACGGGGATTGGGATCTTGACTTTCTCCAGCTCTTTTTGAAGACAAAAAACAGTAGGGGACTTCTCGTTTGGGTTTTCCTTGGGTTATTTTGGCATGACTGGAGGTTTCTCCTCCATTGGAATATGTTTGACCTTTACATGGGAATTAGGTATAGGCTTAGAAGAATAGGGGATGGAAACATTAGAATGTACAGGTTCATTGATAGGTTTCTTACCTTTGTCTTCAACTTTTTGAACAACTGACTCCTTTTGAGGCAACTCTTCTTCTAGCTCTTGTGTTTGGGTCCTCGTCCTGGAGGACCAGAGAACATACTTTCTATGAAATTGTGCTTGCATGAAGTCCACAAATTGTTTGCAGTAATCATCAATATCAGGATCTTCAGCAACACCTATTTTCTCAGCTTCTTCTTGCAAAGGAAGCTCAACCTCCTCATCTTCTTGAAAAGAGAGTTCCACCTCCTCACCTTCTGAGTAGGCGAGGTATTGATCATATTGCCCGTCAGGAACTTCTTCAACAGAGCCATCCATTTGTCCTTCAAGATACAGTGGGGGTTGTATGTGATCTTGTTGCTCCTTTCGGTCTCTCTAAAATATTTGCAAAGGAGGTTTTCTGTACTGAGGGTTATATCCCCTGTTAGGAGCAGCTTGAGGTGGCATAAAGGATGAATCCTTTGCTTCCATTTCAAGCTTCACCAGCTTTCTTGAGAGGTTCTTGATCATCTTGTTCATTTCCTTGATCTTATAATCCGCTGCCTCCCTTCCTTGATTTGAGGTAGAGGTTTCTTCTTTGCCCCTGCGTCTAGAATCATGGTCCATCCTCCCTTTAAATTTTCCCGTAGAAGAAAAGTTAGCTTCCACTTCTAAAGCGTCAGTATGAGCTTGGTCTAGAGTGGCAGACTTTCTCTCCCTAAGGGAGAATCCGAACTCTGATTCAAATGTTACTACAAACACCACCTTAGCGGCGATCTAATGAGGTTTCATATTTGCTAGTAGACTAGTATACAGCTTGTTAAATCTCATAATGAACTCAGACACGTCTTCATCATGTCTTTTCTTTAGGGCGTTGAATTCAGTAAGACAATATCCATGATCCTTTTTCTCTCCCCATTTCCTGGTGAAGGCATTATCCATTTCCTCCCAAGTGGTAATAGAGCAGTCCCCAAGGGTTTTGAACCATTTTTGAGCCTCCGCATCTAAGGACTAGACAAAAAGTCTCAATACTACGTCTAGATGCTCAACATTGAATTTTTCTGCAAAGACACAAAAAACTTCTAGGTGTTTTTGGGCGGCAGTGTCATATTCCCCATTAAAGCAAGGTAGGACCTTCAGATAATCTTGAGGCATGTCATTCAAGATCTATGGTAACGCCAGGGGGGCATATTTATTCAATAAGAACCTGGGAACAACCATTATAGGTGGAGGAGGCGGAGGATGGTTCTAATGAATGATAATAGGAATATACTGAACAGTGGCTTGTGGGTTTGTTTGGACCAATGGATTATGGGAGGTAGTAATCGTTGTGACTTCTTTGACCTCTTCTGTTTCAGGAGTGGGGAGCGAGAAAAATCTTGAAGTTTCTATCGATTCAGCCTCATCTTTGACTTCTATATGCTCTAGGGAAATATTATCTGGAGATTATTCAAGTATTCTAGTAGTGGTATCAGGGCCTTGAACTTGAGCTAACTGTGAGGAAAATGGATAGTCTTCCAAGAAGAATCTTGGTATATCAGTATAAGCATATTGATTTTCTCTCCAATTTCTTTTGTGTAATATCTTCTCAGGGTCAAACACTGAAGAAGTCCTTAGTTGAGACGTATCTGACCTCAGGTGGGGCTTATTATGAGCTAATACTGCGAAATAGATTAATACTTTAGATCATAGTGGAGTCACCAAGGTGAGGGATATACAACTCTCAACCCTTCCTGCTCACCTATTTTGAAGGGTGGCTGTGTTTTTTTCATATCCCAGGGATTTAAATATTTAACTTCAGTCCCCAGAAACAGTGCCAAAAATATGTTGTAACTCCTAGAGACAGCCCTGAGTTGTAAAAGGACCAGTGCCTAGGACATCTTAAAACGCAAGGAGCTTTGACTAAACTATTTGTAGCTGACAATATTAGGCTTCCTTGCAATTAACAACTGGTAAAAGATTTTAAAAGAGTGGGACTGAGACCTTAATAATAAACACAGCAACTAAGAAAACTGCAGAGGATGAGTATGAGATTGAATAAGTGAATGCGTCAGACAACTATAAATCATAATGTTGTAAAGAGGGCCAACTATAAAATGAATACACAGTTATCAAGTTCAATGATAGTGAAAATTATGGCAGAATGTGAAATGAGATATTAACTGCAAATGGGCTTATTCCAAGATAAGAATCCATTATAGTTCATATCAGAAGAACAACAGAATGTATAAATTTGAATAACTGATATGTTATCCACCGAGATTCTCCTGATCACACACTATTTTATATTCATGCACAATATAGAATCTCTCCTACCATTGATCATTAATTGCGGAAATAAAAACAATTGCATGCACACATTAAAACCATAAAAAATCACACATATGAACACAGTATTTCATGGGAAAGCTTAACGCTGAAAACCCCAACTATATGTATATTATATGTCATAGAGATCATGTAATAATCATTATACAAAGCTCCTCACAAGCTCTCGATGCAATCTCGGTGCTACACACTAATGCGAAGCTAGATCTGAAAAACACATGCTCAATCTACCACGATATAGCACATACGGGCGCAATCAATCTTTGTAGAATGGCTCATAAATAAATTTGAACCACCTGGCTTGTACTGCGCAATCCTCATTGGCTTCTCCAATCACTGGTTGTTGCAAATCATGCAACAGTATAGTCACACTACTCTTTCACCTATCTCTTCACTAGTCTCCACTGAAACTGTCCATGCATTGAAGTTAACTGATGTATTCTTTAGTTGATTAATGAGTTTATAATTAGTGAATTAATTAATAATTAATTCACACCACTCTCACTAGTGTGTCAATCAGTTAGACTAGATACAACTAGCTCAACTATGTTTAGATTAGTTAAACTGAACACAACTCCATTAACTTCCTCAATCAACTCCACCAAACTCTCTCACATGAGTTATAACTGAAGTATCCATGCAATAGCTCCACTTAACCCTTAGGAATAGCGTAATTCCTTCTGTCAGCTCCTGTGCCACATCTGTGCACTTAACTGAAGTGCTCCAAGAGAATAAGATAATGTTTATATTCCAAATATTATTAAGAGCTAATAATATTCGAGAGCTAATAATATTTAATTCTATCTATTTTTAGACCGGCAATCTAAAAATAGATTCCGCCTAATATGTCTAAAAATAGATGTCCATCTATTTTTCCAACTTGACCAACCCTCCACAAATAGCATCCTGCAACTCATAGAATCATGATCGACATGTCTAAAAATAGACTTTCACCAAAAATAGCCTGCGGGCCCACTTAGTGAAGGCGACTTCTTTCCACTAAGCTCATCATCTTGTTGCAATCTCAACACTCCCTCTCAACAAGATAAGGATTATCTACCACCCCTATCCTGCCTCTGTTGTATTCGAATTTGCTCCTGGTGAGCACCTTCGTCAAGATATCAGCATCCTGATCCTCCGTGGGAATGTACGAAAGTAACATGATCTTCCGCTGCACACAATCTATGATATGATGATACCAGATGTCAATGTGTTTAGATCTATCATGAAATACTGGATTAACCGAGAGTTTGATGCAACTTTGATTATCACAATAAATCACAGTAGGATCTAAGTGTGAACCGAACAACCCAACCAGGATCTTCCTCATCCATATAGCCTCGCATGCAGCCAAACTCGCTGCCATATACTCGGCCTCTGCTGAACTGAGTGCCACAGATCTCTGCTTTCTGTTGTACCAAGAAACTACTATCGACCCGATACTGAAAATCCCTCCAGATTTTCTTCACCGTTGGCCCTCGTCCCATCTCGCATCCGTGGCCACATAGCTTCCCACTCATCCGACCGTTCGTACCATAATCCATATCCCGATGTGCCTCTCGAGATATCTTAATACATGCTTTCCATTCTCCAAAGAGCTTGGTAGGCTTAACCATAGCTTGTGAAAGCTGGTTAACAGCATAGCATATATCAGGTCATGTATTGACCAGATACATAAACGACCCCACCAACTGTCGATAGACAGTGGTATCCACTACCTCCGCTGAAGTAGCATCCTCCTTCCTCCAACCTCCAGGAAGAGGAGTGTCAACAGGCTTGCAGCCATGCATGTTGAACCTCTCCAGAATCTCCCGAGCATACTTGCTCTGAGAAACAAACAGTCCTCCACTGCGCTGCCAAATCTCCAATCCCAGGAAATAATGAAGGATGCCCAGGTCCTTCATCTCAAACTCTCTTGCAAGATCCTCCTTGCATGAAAGTATCAACTGCTCGTCGCCAGTCAAAATCAGATCATCTACATACAGTACGATGATCAACAGCTTCCCCTCCACCACAATCTGGTACAGGTTTGTATCCGCCTCACTCTTGGAGAATCCAAGCCCGGTGAAGTAGCTGTCTATCCGAGTGTACCAAGCACGAGGTGCTTGCTTCAGCCCGTACAGTGCTCTCTTGAGTCGGCACACATGCGACTCACTGCTGAAGATCTCAAAACCTTCAGGCTGCTCTATGTACACTTCCTCCTCAATAACTCCATTGAGGAACGCAGTCTTCACATCCATATGATGAATGTGCCACCCCATCTGCGCTGAGAGAGCAAGGATCGTCCGTATGGAAGAGTACCTTGCGACAGGTGCAAAGGTCTCCTCATAGTCAATCCCCTCGATCTGTGAAAAGCCACGGGCGAAAAATCTTGCCTTGTACTTCTCCACACTCCCGTCAGCCGCCTGCTTCACTTTGTAGATCCATCGCGAACCCACCACTGATTTCCCCACCGGTCTTGGGACAATCTCCCATGCACTCTTCCTGACGATCGAATCATATTCTTCGATCATGGCATCAACCCATGCGGGTTCCTCCACAGCTTCCTCAAAAGAGGATGGCTCCGTCACGACACATTGACTCACAAGAGCCATGTATCCAGTGTACCGATCCGGTGACTGCCTCTGTCTGCGCTGTGCTGTAGGTGGTCCTACAACCTTCTCTGCATCTTGAGCTAGTCGCTCAGCTTCTGTAGTGCGCTTGCGCCCTCTGATGGTTGGCGCTGCATGAGTGGTCTCTTCCACTCCATGAACTTCCTCTTGTGGCTGATCCACATCCGTAAGCTCATCCTTAGGAACTAATAGCTCCTCATCTGCATGCAAGTGTGGCTCCCTCTCAAGCGAACACTTCATGGCTTTCTCCTCCTGAAATTTGATATCCCGTCGCACAACAGTCTTGCGACTGTCTGGAAAATACACACGATAGTTGTGGGGTGTATCAATGTACCCCACAAATATCCCAACCTCTGCGGTCGGCTCCAGCTTCTTCCTGGCATCCTTCGTCACATGAATGTAAACAGGTGAACCAAAAATCCTCAAATGGGAAATATTAGGCCTCTTACCAGAAAACGCCTCCTCGGGTGTACTCATGCCAAGTATCTTGTGAGGACAACGGTTCTGCACATATACTGCAGTATTGCATGCCTCAGCCCACAAGTGTATGGGAAGGCCCTAATCATGCAACATCGCCCGTGCAACACCCACGATCGTTTTGTTCTTCCGCTCAGCAACCCCATTCTGCTGTGGGTTATGAGGTGCTATGAGCTCTCTTCAAATTCCTTCTGCGCTGCAAAAGTCCTTGAATTCACCAGAGATGAATTCACCACCATTGTCGCTCCTTAGAGCCTTCACCTGCTTCCCCGATTCTTTCTCAACCAATGCCTTGAACTCACAGAACTTTGAGTATGTCTCGCTCTTCTTCTGCATGAAGAAGATCCAGCACTTACGAGAAAAATCATCAACAAATATCACATAGTACCTGTGCTTTGTTGTCGAAGCTACTGAGAAAGGTCCACACACATCTGTGTGAATTCTCTCAAGGATCGTCGTGGTGCAACTATCCTTCTCGTGAAAGGTGGCTTTCACAAATTTTCCCAAGGTACACCCCTTGCACTGATCTGACTGCGCAAGAGTGCCCTTAGGAAGCCCAGTAGAAATCTGCTGCAGTATCTTCAAAGCTCCATGGTGAAGGTGGCCCAATCTCCGATGCCACAGCTCGCCATCATCCCGGCTCACCACTCCTTCTGCCTTGCCTGCCATTGCTGCGCAGCCATCTACCTGCAATTGATAAAGGTTCTTAACTCGAACCCCTATCCTCCGGGTCTCACTAGTTGCCTTACTGCGTAGGAAATCCTTTCCCTCGCTAAAGACAACATCATATCCCTTGTCTTCTAACATCGCCACAGAGATAAGATTCTTCTTCAATCCTGGAACATGCATCACTTCCTTCAATACGAAGGGTTTACAAGACTCCCTCTCAAAGGAAATGGTACCGATACCGGTCGCACTGTATCTACCATCATCGCCCATCTCGATGTGCACTCCAAGATCTTTCTCATCCAGATCAGTAAACAAATCTTTGTCTCCAGTCATATGAAAAGACGCACCACCGTCAAGAAACCACACTAAACCCATCACACTTGAGACCAAGCATGCAATTAGCAAAAAATCCAGCTCAAACTACGAGGCTAAGGCCTCTCCAGCTGCAGATCCAACAACCTGCTTATTTTTCTTCTTCTGTGGACAATTAGTGGCATAATGTCCGTGTTGGTGATAGTGAAACCACTTCACTTTGGACATGTCCTATTTCTTTCCTTTCGCACCCGGATTGAGAAGAATTTTCTTGCTCTTCCCCTTTCTTGCTTTGGCAGCCAAAGTTTAATTTCTTCTTCATCTAAGTTCTTTGATGAAGATTCATCCCCGGTACTTTGCCTTATCTCCTCGCACAAGATCCGACCAAAATGGCTCTCGCCCCCATCCCGGAAATTTCTCCCGACCATCGACAGAGTCCTGGATAGAATGCCAACTTCTATCCAATATATCTGTCTCACTCTTTGGTCCTCATCATCACCGCAACTACCGCAACCCCCACACTTCCCCACCATCCCTTCTTCATTGGATGAACTTCGGGTGGTACTTGGGCATACTACCTGTCGCTTTCCATTTTATGTTCCCCTGAGTTTATCCTGAGCGCCAACTTCCTCTGGTCGCTTCTGCTTTGGAACAAGTCTGTCAAAGCTTTCCACATCAATAATGGAGAAGATTTACCATGAAGGATGGACACTATGTGATCCTTCACACCTTCCAACAGAATCGACCGACCCTTTTCTCGTCTTCTTTGCCATGCGCTGGGCACGGCAAGATCGCTAGAAGTAGGTTTTGGAATTTCTGCATCTATGAACTCCTTCAACCCATTGTCATCCAGCACCGCCTCCATCCTGTCCTTCCATGCAATATAATTCAAGCTACCCTCAAGGGCATACTCCAATCACAATCTGTTGAAAGACATCTCAACTTTGACACCAAGAAAACACTGCTGCAAATTTGAATTCCACCAGCTCAAAACTCAACCACTTCAATGTTTTGCAATTGCTCCAATGATCAATATCACTCCGATAACATGTAGAAATTTGAATAACTGATATTTTATCCACCGAGATTCTCCTAATCACACACTATTTTATCTTCATGCACAACACAAAATCTCTTCTACCATTGATCATTAATTGCGGAAATAAAAACAATCGCATGCGCACATTAAAACCATAAACAATCACCCATATGAACATAGTATTTCATGGGAAATATTAAAAATGAAAACCCCAAATATCTGTATATTATATTTCATAGATATCATGAAACAATCATTGTACAAAGCTCCTCACAAGCTCTTAGTACAATCTCGAATTTCTACACACTAATCAAGCTAGATCTAGAAAAACACATGCTCCAATCTCTGCCACCTGATATCCAGCCTCTATTGCATAATCAATGCTGAAGAATGGCTCATAAATAACTTCAAACCACCTGGCTTGTACTGTGCAATCCTCATTGGCATCTCTAATCACTATTTGTTGCAAATCATGCAACAGTATAGTCACAACTGATAGTCACACTGCTTTTTCACCTATCTCTTCACTTGTCTCCACTGAAACTGTCCATGCACTAAAGTTAACTGATGTATTCTTTAGTTGATTAATGAGTTTATAATTAGTGAATTAATTAATAATTAATTCACACCACTCTCACTAATTGTATCAATCAGTTAAACTAGATACAAATAGCTCAACTATGTTTATATTAGTTAAATTGAATACAACTCCACTAACTTCCTCAATCAACTCCACCAAACTATGTCACATGAGTTCTAACTGAAGTATCCATGCAATATCTAATTAACTCCTCAGGAATAGCGTAATTCCTTCTGTCAGCTCCTGTGCCACATCTGTGCACTTAACTGAAGTGCTCCAAGAGAATAAGATAATGTTTATAGTCCAAATATTATTAAGAGCTAATAATATTCGACATATCTATTTTTAGACCGACAATCTAAAAATAGATTCCGCCCAATATGTCTAAAAATAGAAGTCCATCTATTTTTCCAACTTGACCAACCATCCACAAATAGCATCCTGCAACTCATAGAATATGATCCATATGTTTAAAAATAGACATAGTCTAAAAATAGACTTTGCGCCAAAAATAGCCTGCGGGCCCACTTAGTGAAGGTGACTTCTTTCCACTAAGCTCATCATCTTGTTGCAATCTCAACACTGGAAATGAGACATAAAATGGGCAGAGTATCATGCCTGAGCCATATTTAAAGCACTAAAAATGAACAAATATGAGTATCAACTGTGATAAATTCACATCTAAACATGAAGCACTCGCATTCCAGAACATTTGAGATACAAGAAATATGGATGAAGATGAAATGAACATTCATTTAAAACAGTAACGATAAGGAAAGATTACAAACTGTGAAACACTTCATGTGGAATACCCTTTGCGACGAAATCTTTATATCTGAATCCCAATGTGATCTTCAACAAAAACTATTAAGTTCATACAAAATACTCATACAGAGCTGCTTTAGCTGATCAGTTTTTCTCAAAATCTGGAACCCTGTATTAGTGTTTCCTTTCTATTTTTATAGCTTTCTGGTTCCCGTATGCGGAAAGATATTTTGAGAAAATATCTTTTCCGCATGCCTATATGTTGTTTAAAGTCCTAATCAAAAACAAAATTGATGATGAAGTAGAACGCATCTCATCATCTTACAGAGTGGTCTTAACACCATTTATAACTAAAAATGAAACAAATTTTGAACTAAAATTAAATTGCCAAAGGTGAAATGAAGTTTTCGCCCGAAATTACAAAAAGTAAAAAAGTAAAGGCCACATGGGCCAAAAACATGAGTTAACGATTTTTCTGGAGAGGCTGGGTAGCTATTGCTGATGGAGGAGGTGGCACTAAGGTCGTGGAAGAGTTTTCTTTCTGCTTCAGAGGTGGTGTTGGTAGAGGTGAAGATGTCGTAATCGGAGTATCGGTAAGATCGTTACACTTCTGCCAGATGTCGGCTGCTGGAGTAGGAATTGTAACAAAGGCATCAACCAGAGAATGCACCTCGGTAAAATCAGCATAGTCTATTTGGATGGGAAATCACTGCTTGATCTGACATAGGAGGGAGAATTATTTACTGAGAGAGGAAATTATAGTTTGAGCCTTGAGCCGAGTGGTCTTTTCAAACAGGACGTCTGGCTGATTAATCATTTCTGTCATCCTGGGCTCATATACTTGTAATGGCTGAAACACAACTTTTCCGGGCTCCCAACATTATGGGAGGTATACCTTAGTCAGTTCAGTCGACTCCTCTTCGAAATGTTCCAAACTTGTCACCATCTTTTATAGACTGCCTAATGCATGAGTGCGTGCAGCTTATTTTTCCATTACCCTTATGAGCTTTGTTACCTCCTTGAATCTGTCTTCTACTCCCTGAGTTTCCAATTTCTCGGAGCTCAGGTTGTTTAGGAAGGTGATATACCTTTTGGCCATTTCCACTTTTGTTGCAGCCTCTGTGTGTCCTTCGTGTAGCATTCTTCTGAACCGACGAACTACAACCCTCTTTTATTCAATTAAATTAAGAAAGGCCCAACACTTTCTCACCTCTACAATAAAGTTCATTTAGATCAAGCGTCTGGCTTCTAAGAGGGTGACATTTCCCTTCATTTGGTTCGTCAGGTCCTTGATACTCTTTTCTTGTTGAAGCTTCTCTTGTTTCGCCTCTTCCACTTCTTTATGTAAGGTTGCTACCATTTATCCATTATCCTTAAGTCGAGCCTCAAGCTCCTGAATATTCTATTGGGAAGTATGAACCTGTCTATCTGCCACTTGAAGGTCAACCCACATTTTGGTTAACTATGCAAGAGTGGTATCAGAAACCTCCGGAATGGGAGCAGTGCATACATGCGTATGCCATCTTGTTTTCAATTCATCTCTCTCTTGCTTGAGGGAAGCCATATCATTCTCGATCTTAGCTCTCTCCTCTTTTTCTTTAGCCAAGGAGTCAATAAGGTTAGATTTATCTTTCTCTATTTGAGCTAATTAAGCAGTTTTCACATGCTGAAAACCGGGCATATTCAATTTATGTTTCAAAGCTACGACCTATTTTTGCAACTTCGAAATAACATGACCCTGAGGGTAAATTTTACCGCTCCCTTTGCCCTTCACAGCTGCTTGGAGTCTCCTCAAATTGTTTGAAAGTGCTTAGGCATTAGTGTTCTCTATCCTGAGGTTCTCGACCACTTGGTTATACTTATTTTGCAGCTTCCTTAGGGTGAGGGAGAGCTTCACAACCTTGTCTTTCAGCATGTTTCCAAAACACTGAAACAATCTTCATTTGTCGATTAGGGGGACTTGTGACATGTTCACTGCAACCTCCAGAGATTTTTAGTTGGTGGTCTTGGCCTCTGGATCTAGAACTGCTTCTGTCATGGCCATCAGCAACTGCTCCTTATCCATATCAAGCTCTGTAGTAAGTCTAGTATGATATTTGTCTACATATCCAGATAATTCAGACCAAAGCTTCTCTCTGATAGATCTGTTTTTTCCCTTTATTTTGTCTCCCACCTCGGCCCTGTTAATGGAGACGACTTGTGACACCTCTGAGAAATCAGATGAAGATGGACCATCATATCTCACCGTAAAACCTTCTTTTCCTTTGTCTGAATCTCCATGCAGTGCCAATTTTTCGAGCGGTAGCTCTTCCCCGACATCTTCCTCATAATTTATTCTCTTCCTTTTAGGGGGCCGAGAACCTTCTCCTTTTTCCACCTCTACATGTTCTCCTGTGACCCCAGCTTGTTCGACCTATTTCTTTCTTGCTTCTAGTGTTGAAGCAGTGTCCCCTTTTTCCCCCGTCGCTGATGACTCAGTCTCCATATGTGAAACCAAAAGCCAGGTATCAATATTATCTCTCCACTCGATGAAGGGCCTAGATTCATGAGCATATGCAGTTGACTTAATATTCCTCCTCTTTTTAGAGATGATGCCTTTTGGGTCATCAGGCCAAGCTTTCCCTTGCCTTAAATCCATACCCTTGAGTAGGGTTTCCACTATGGGGAGGGCATGCCTTGAGTTAACAATAAAGAGGCCAATGGTGGTAGGAAGTTTAAGAATGAACCCCTTTTTCATTGTGGACGAAGTGGCCTTGTAGGGTTAGGTCTGGCTTGAAGGGCCTTAGGCGAAAACTAACACATGGAAAACCTGGCGGGGCTTTAAGGGGGAACCTCTGTGATCAGACCCCGATCTCAAGCAGTAGTCATCAACAGGGCACCAATCTCCAGCATGTCTTCCTCACCGAATCAGAGCGACCCTCTCGTCAGAAAAAATCCTAAAGCAGGGTTGTGATAAATAATAAGATAGGCCATGCTATAACTGTCAAGAAGTTTGAATAACCCACCCCATTAGCCAATTGATGCACTACAGGGTTCCACTCGAAGACAGTTCTTGGTTGAGAATTTATCCTAGAAACCTTTTCCAGACCCAAACCCTCAAACTTTTCAGCCTATTGGAAGAGGAAGAGGTAGAACACCATGGAGCAGAAACGAAAATGGCCTATGACTGGGAGGTCTTGAAACTAGGTTTGGATGGCGGAGGCCAAGAAACCAGGGATATCCAATATAACACCTAGTTGTGACATCAACCATAAAAGGGCTACACATTCCTTCGAGACTCACTCGACCCCCTCTATACCTAGTAACCCCGCAATGAGAGCAAGTGTTGGCTGAAGGTTTTCCTTGAATGTATTCAAAGGCACCAAGTCCGAAGATGGGAAAGTTGTAAGGCGAGAGTCGGAAATATCAATGATGAAATCGCTCTGCTGCGTCCAGGGTAACTTGGAAAACTGGCAGGATAAAGGCATTTCAGTGAAACTAACATAATTTGAACTGGGGGGATAGTAGAGGGCTTTCCTAATGATCTCAGGAGATATACTAAATATCTATAGTTCCCTTGAGTTGATAGGAACATATCTCGGCGCTCATCATAAGCTTCTCTGAGCCAACATATTAATTCCACAACTGGGTAGACAGGCAGAGCAATTTGGTGGTATAATCCCGACAAAACAACTCTGAACCTATCCCTATTTCCCAAATGTTCCCTAAATATGTTAGGTTTGACGCTACTGATGAGGAAAGGGTATTGTGGGTCTCGAATGTGGGCTTGCATGCTGGTGAATGGCTCAGGTCCAGGGGCAACCCTGGACTCGCGAACTTGGGGGTTTCGAGCTCCAACTTCTTAATCTTGATTCTACCCATGACCATTATGAAAAATGAAAAGCGGAAGGAAACTAGACATTGCAAGAGGGAAAAAATACCTGTGCAATAAGGAAAATGATCGGGAGAAAACGACGCAGGGAAGTTGAAAGCGACTTGGTAGACATGCTACTAGGAGCTCGCGCTTTGGCTATACGATATCTCGTAAAAGAAAGTATTTTACCACAGTGAACATAGAACAGGGTTAAACGCCTTTAGATTACCCGAAAAATGAGGCTAAGATGACACTTGTAGGGCTGACGTCATAAGGATATCAACATTGGGACACGTGGCATTTTTCTATTGGTTATGAAAGTTTGGTTAGGTATATACCACACACCGGGTTAAATACTGGTACTTGTTGTGTACCGAGTTTCCTAGGACTTACCTTACCTTTGTGTTACTTGCGCCAGCTATTACCTTAATGGGCCCACTAAGTAGTCCGGCGGGGTCTTGGAGTGGCTCTAAGCCCATGGCCATCACCCCACGGAATGTGTCTCTTGGGGCCCCACCGTTGTCACATCACCTCATGCTTCCGGGGGGTTGAGCTTTTGCTTTCCCCAGCCTTCTTTGATACCCTCAGAAATTCTTAGCGTTGTTCTCCTCTTTTGACTGTTCGGCACTTGGGCAGGTCCCGCTCTGTCCAGATGTCTTACACATATATGCTCCTTTGTGTTAAGTAAGGTTTTACCGAAAAGTTAAAACTCTATGTCCTGTCCCCTTTTTTATATGCATTTTCACGAACACCAACCCGCTTACTCCTTTAAGTCGTTCTTACCATTTCTTATTAAGATAATAGTCTTTAATCCCATTTGAGTGATGAGGGTTGATATAACAACATGATCAATGAACCCAATAATATTTTTAGATTTGGTTGTCCTCAGAGGTATTGCTTCTACCCACTTCGTAAAATTATCTGTAGCAGTCAATATATATTTATGTTGTTTAGGAGAATGAGGAATTATCTCACCTATTATGTCAAGTCCCCATTGTTTGAAAGGTTGTTCCATATTGATTGGTTGAAGTGGCATTGATGCTTTTCTTTGTCTTCCTATTATATTTTGACAATTCTTACAATTTCTGACATAGTTGCGTTCATCCTTTAATAATGTTGGCCAATAATAACTTGCATGCAAAATTTTATGGGTTGTGGTATCTCCACCAAAGTGTCCACCTGTTTTTCCATTATGAAGTTCCTGGAGCACATTAGGTATTTCAGTTTTCTCTATACACCTGAGTAAAACAGAATTGTAATTACACATCATTGGCTAATTGATATTGATTAGCCTTCAATCCTAATGCTCGTTTTCTTTTGGAATCCAAATTAAGTGGATCATAACCATTCTTTAGATAAAATATTAAATCAGCATACTGAGATTGAGGGTTAATATTGAGTGCCTCAGTGAATTTTTCACTAGTAGCAGTTACCTCATCAGGTGATATATGATTCATTCCTGTAATCAATCTGCAAAATCATTGTCCTTTCACAATTTTAGCAGGCTTAATTTCTAAGTTGTACTCTTGCATGGAATTTACCCAATTGTTTATCTTTTCTCCTAGTTCCTTATGTATAAGTATTTGTATGACTGATGAAAAATGAACTATTACTTTGACATGAGCTTTCAGAAGAAAAGGGAGAAAATATTTGACCGCTTTATAAATTGCAAACGCTTGTTTTTCAACTCTTGTATAGTTCAATTCAGCTCCTTGAAAATTAGAACTAAAAAAGGAAACTGGAGTTTCAAACTTCTTATCATCTAGCTGAGTTAATATCGCGGTATATGATAGATCAGAAGTGAAAGTATATAGAATGAAATCATTGGTAAAATTTGGAGTTCAGAGATAAGGAGCATCAACAATTTCTTGTTTAATGATTTGAAACGCTTCCTTGTCTTGCTCTCCCCATTTAAACAATGCATCTTTCTTTATCATCTTTTGTAATGGAAGGACAATATGTGAAAAATATCGAATGAATCGTTTTACAAAGTTTATCTTTCCTAAAAAGGATTGCATTGATTTTTTGTTATGTGGTAGTGGAATTTCTAAAATTGTTTTAATCCGGTCAGGATCAATACAAATTCCATTTTTTGAGATGATAAATCCAAGAATTTTACCTTCACTTAAATCATAAATTGACTTCTTTGGATTAAGATAAATCCCAAATCTTATCATCTTTCAAATATCTGCTTTAAGTCATGCAAAATATTGTTTCTATTTTTTAAATATATGGTTATATCATCAAGATAAACGGCCACTGTTTGATTTATCAATCCTTTAGAGGAAATATCCATGGCCCTCTGAAATGTTGCTCCTACATTCATTAATATGAATGGAATATTTTGGTATGCATAGGTTCCCCACTTCGTTCTAAATGTAGTTTTCAAACGATCCTCTGGATGAACGAGAATTTGGTTATATCCTAAAAATCCATCTAAAAAAGACATTAATTCTGAACCTGCGACTGACTGTAAAACTTGTTCCATTGATGGTAAAGGAAAATGATCCTTTTGACATGCCTTTTTCAGATTTCTAATGTCAATACAAATTCTAATATCACCATTCTTTTTTCTCACATGTACTAGATTAGAAACCCACTTTGAATGTCTAATAGGAAAAATAATTTTGGCTTTCAAAAGTTTGTATAACTCATTTTTTATTTGAGTTTCCAAATTTGGATGTATTTTCCTAATGCTGGAAGGGTTGAACATCAGGTACCATAGGAATAATATGTTGAATGATGGATGGGTTGTATGTTTTAAGATCTTGATAATTCCATGCAAAAATATCTTTGTATTTTTTCAATAAGGAAATGAATGCATTTCTTTCTTCAGATGAAAGGGTAAGCCCTAGATATATATCTTGATGTATTTTATCAAATCCGGAATTAACTAATTCAAAATTTAAAGTAGAACTTTACAGTTTTCAATTGTTGATTTTTTTGAAGTTGCCTTTTAAATCGTATAGATATTCAAGTTTTACCACAAATTTTGGTAAAATTTTCTTATCAGTTTGTTTCTTGATTTGATTATCATGTTCATCTTCGTCTAGAATTTGATCATCATATGATTTTTCAGAAGTAAGAAAACTTAAAATATCGCTATCGTCATTGAAAATTCGCCAATTAGTAACATTATCCGACACAGATGGACAAAAAATCAATTCAATAGAGAATCTGTCAGGACTAAAATCTTATAGTGGAATCAATTTGGATGCAACGTTAGCCAAAATATCAGCGTTGGCATTTTGTGATCTAGGAATAGGAGAGATATTGAATGCTAAAAAATAAGATGTGAGGTCTTAAACTAGAGATGGATAATATTTCAAGTGATTTGAGAGACAGTGAATAGTATTTAGTACTTGTCTTACGAAAATTTCTGAATCTCCAAATACCTGAATATATTGTATATCAAGACTTATTTCTTTACGAATACCTTTAAATAATGCTTCAAATTCAGCAATATTGTTAGTGCATTCGAATTAAATTCTACAAGATGGCATAGTTTTTTCACCTTTTGGACTAACAAGCACGCATCCTGCTCCTGCACCATCATTTGGATCTTGATCCATCAAAGAAAAGTTTCCAAAACGGAGAATGGATTATTGTTTCTTCTTCAAAATTTAAGCATTTGGTCAAATCATTTTGTGAAAAAATATTATTTGTGAATTAACATAATCGATCGATAAAGGTGAACTTTTAGCATTTAAATTTCCCAAGAATGAATCTACAGAGTAATTACCCAAAATATTATTATTGAATGCTATGGGTTCATTTTCTTCTCCAAGGTCTGTAACTGGGTATTTCATATGTTTTTCATGATCAACTCTGATTTGGTTGGTTTTTCCATTGTATGGAAGCCACATGTGAGACCAGTTTGTTGCAAAATATCCTTGTAATTTTTTGGACCAGTCTCTGCTAAGAACTAAACCATAGAATTCAGGGATGTTATCAATCAGTATATTGATAATCTGAGCGAATTTTGGATTTGATGACAATCGAATACTTACCAAATTGATTTCTCCTAAGACCTTAACCTTTTTTCTATCCAATTGAACTATACTAACCAATGATTTCTGGGTTGTGATATTTAACTTCTCGCAAATTTAATATGGAACTATATTAGATGAAGCTCTAGTATCAATCAAAAAGCTATGAACATTTCTATTGTATATTTCATAGGTTAAGAGGAAAAGAGGGGTGTGAGAATTGGATCTATCACAAATCAAAATAGCATCTGAAGCGTTAACTTTGTTTGAATTGTTGATTGGAGGTTTCCCTATCCCATTAGCAGCTTTAGCAATAACAGTTGAAGGAAGAGGAGATGTAGTAACCGCATTCAAATATTTTAATAAAATATTATGTTGTTGTTTTAATTTTCTAACTTCATGAAGAGAAATATTGGCTCTAATCTTCTTCATATCCTCAACAATGTTGTATTTAATAGTGTAAGATACTACCAAAGTTTTAGATTGAGGATTGGGTGTAGTTTTGATTGGTTGGGATTCAGTAATAACTTGCTGAGATGGTTTGACTGGTGGTTTTTTATTGACAGGTTTGTCTTTAGCTATAGAAGTTGGGACTTTCTGATTCTGTATTGATTGATTTGGTTTTGTAGAAATCTTACTTCTAGTGCTAATAGTCATTTCTTCATATTATATCACTTCATCATAGGAATATAAGACAAAGTCCCATAATCCATGTAATTCATCTACTTCTTCATCTTAAGATTCGTCGGCAGAAGCTGTAGTTTCTTCTTCTTCTTCTTCAGATTCAGCATTAAAAATAATATTTGGGAAGGGGGGGGGGGGGGCGCTGTGATACAGACGACTGATTTTTTCTAAATGATCTAAAGGGTTTTCTAGTAGAAGTCTCAGCAACATGTTTTTTTATTTCAACTATTTCATTGGACATGGTCTTCAGGACCTTTTGAAATCCTTCAAGATCGAATGGATCTTTGGGAGTTTTCTTCTTTTGCTCATCTTTAAATGTTACTTTTTTAGATTTTTTGTCTTCAAACACAGTCTTCTTCTCTAAATCTACAATTCTTCTCTCAAAATACAAGGATTCTTTCATATTTTCTACAAGGCTAGGCCCATTGGCTCTATCTAAAAAAATTTCTATATTAGAAAGAAGGGAATATATGTACCACTCTATTTGTACATCCAATCCTGGTCGAGAGGTAGCTGTAATTTTATTCAATAGATTGTTAAATATGGAGTTGAAGCCTCTGATATTTTCATTTGAATTAGCTTTTAAATTAGAAATATCATTGATTAATGAGGCAATTGTCCTATCATCGCCATATTTAGCAAGAAACAGGTCTTGAAAAGTATTCAAATCTCCTATTGAACCGGAAGGGAGGGAAAAATACTAGGATCCTGCAAACCCTTGAAAATTATATGGAAAAAATAGCCGACATAAAGAGACTCATATCCAACATTAAATTATTGAGATGTTCTTTAGCAGGAAGGTCATCGTCAGGATTATATTTTGGTAACCATTTTTCTGGAAGATCTGAGAGAGGATGTAAATTTCCCATTTGAACAGCTCCCTTATTAACCTATGGTAGGTTGGCCATTGTATGACTTGTTGCTTGTGAAGATGAGCTAGTGGGTCCAGAAGCATATGTGGATGGAGAAGAACTTACCACTGGACTAGTACTATTTATAGCAGCACTGATTGTTTGAGTAGAAATGGGTTGATTAGAGGAGATGGTAAGTAAATGAGAATGAAGATGATGTGATCTCATTGATATCTGATTGAGATGTTGATGTGGTTTCTTTCTTACGATGAGATAAAATAGAAAACTTGAAAGGAGTTATCCCAAGTTTTTCACTTTGTGATCAGGTTAACACACTAGTACCTCGAAACTTAGATAATACTTTCTTCATAAATTTCTAGATTGGTTGTCTGATCTGGAGATATAGATATTTTTTCTAACCTTTCAATCAAAGACTCAAATTTAGGAGATTCAGGAATATGTTCTGAAGAGGGTCTACGAGGTAATATTTCAGGAGATGTAATAAATGGTGCTACAGCTTTAGACTTATGACTAGGAGATAGTGAACGAGATCTAAAATTCGTAGAAATTTTGGAGGAATTTTGACTCTTATGTTAGCTTTTCAATTGAGATTCAACTTTATATGCCATACATAGTCAAATTCCATCCTTCTAGCGCCAAAAAAGTTGAAGGTTGGAGAGTGACTTCCTCAACATTAGGTATTCCACTCGGTCAGGAGCTTAAAGCAACTCCTTTTCCGTTGAAATGATGGGTCCGACTGGGGATATAGGGACCAGTTTCCCGTATAAGAAAGAATTTATATAATAATGGGATAAAATCAACACAGATGGAATGATTTATTCTAATGATAACATAAATCAAACTAAATCTAACTACTTCCCGGGATGGACTGATTTATATGATTACAGAGTAAGATTTCATAAACATGAAATAATATAGATCATTTGCATACTAAATGAATGTAAGCACATTAAATAAACTAAATCAATGTAATCGATTTAGTTAATGAAGAACATTAATCATATAACATCTCTTTAAGTCACTTGTCTAACAACATATCATTTAATACATTTTATCAATAGTAATAAGAATATATATAATTTCAATGCTTATCAGAAAGAGACAAATAGATAGAATCAAGTTTGCTAAAATATCATAAACATAAAATGATTAATACACAGATAATAGTACATGTTGCATCATAGCTTAGTTCTGAAAAGATAGCCTCTAGGCTCGAACTTTCAATTAGATACTTATGTTCAAACAATAGTGTAAGTTCTAAAATCCTCCTTCTCAAAAATTTGGACCCCTTTATAAATGCATGAAAGGGGTTTAAATACTAATTAATATTACAAAAATAGAATACTTGTAAAAGAATTCTTCTTAATATAATCTAAACTATAAACCAAAAACTAGGAAATTAAAATGCATAAGTTATAACAGTCTCAAGACTGTTTCTCAGATCCACTCTCTAGTTGTTCCTTGAGCTGGCAGGCTTTGATCATATATTCGAGCTGGGGGGGATGCATTGGCTGCATTATCATATGGCCCATGAATATTGCATCATTTAGTGTTGGAAGAAGCTGAAACGATGCATTGGAAAGACACCTAAGCACTCCCAATTGAATATGAGGCTTGATCAAAAAATACCAATAAATCTCCATATTTACCTTTGTCAAGTTTTCTATGTCAAGAGCTTTTCTGCTTGATGTTTCTTTCCAATATTGTTTCAAAAGGCTAGCTTCCAGCATAGTGTCTTTTGGTATTTCCTGGATAATATTGGCTTGTAGAAGAGAATATTTTATATACTCAAAGATGTTGGAGGACATATTTTTAGCTCTAATGATAGCTAATTCTGCACTTTTCATTTTCATGTCCCAGTCTCCAAATATTATATATTTTATTGATTCTTCAAGATGAGGAAGATTGGCCACTCTTCCTTGCACAATGTCTTGCCAATATATATACTTTGACACCTTATCATCAGTTTCATCATAATAAATCTTCAAATCAGAAATTTGAGTGACTAATTGATCACTTATTTTAATATGCTCTTGAATCTTTTTTTACTTCGGATAGAAAACTGTATGTTGATTTACCATCAATTTTTCCAGTTATGTTGCTTATTTCTTTACCTCATTAAGTTTTGGATTTTCCTGGAGCTTTTTAATGTTCTGTTGTAATTGGTGGACTACTAGATACTTCTCATTAATTTAATTTTCGAGTTTGAGTTTGAGACCTTCAAACTCTAGTTGCAAATTATTAATACTTGATTGCAACTCCTAGTCTATCCTTTGTTTTTCGTTCAAGAAATTTTTCTCCATTTGAGCCATTTTCTGATCCTTCTCCATAATTAATGGCTCAATCTATGTTGCCTTATGAATAGTTGTTTTTGCATAAGCACCTGAAAACTGAGATAATCTAATAAGTTCTTTACCTGGAGTTGACTGAGTTCCTTTCCAAAGAACTTGCATTGATGTTGTGTCCATAGGCATTTCTGGAGAATATTCAACCTTTCGTTTCTTCTTTGACCTAGATACAACAGCTTTATGCTTTGGACTATAAGATACATCCAATGGAGGTACTTCCTCAATCTTTAGTATTATTTCTTTTGTTGGAAAAGAAGGGATGATCTCCATGTCTTGGGTCGATGTCTCTTCTTGTTTCTCCTCTATATCATTGATCTTTAGTGTCTAATTTTGTTGAAGAGAAATTTTAGAAACCTCTGCAGTAAATGATATTTCTCGAATTTCTCCTTGATATTTAGAATCATTTAGATTAGAGGAAACTTTTTGAATGCTTGATTCACCTACATGAATTTTTTTTTTTAGAGATTCTTCAATAGGAAGAGTTTCTATCAAGATAACACTCTGATCAACATGAGTATTAGTATCAGATAATACTTTTTTAAAAAAATTTCTAGTCTTTATTAAACCTCTCCTCTTGCGTAATATCCACGATTTATGGCTCTGCTACTAGTACTAGTACCTGAAATGGAGGAATCGGAACCATAATTTGTTCTTCTTTTGGCACTTGGACTGTAGGAATCGGAACTTGTTCTGGCGTTGGCCTGTGGAACATGTAGTTTGGAAAATGAGAATTTCTCTATTCTCGATATTGTTTGAATTTTATCCACTCTTCTAGATTGATCCTTACGGTTTCTATTTTCTAAACCCTTGAGAATTCTGGGATTGACTCAAACACATCGTCAAATTTATCAGGCCTGCTTGTAAATGCCCGCAGCTTAACTTGATTTGTTATTTCTTTATCAACACCATATGAATCATAACTTATGTTGGGTATAATTGGAAAATTGAAGGGTTTTAATCGATCAATTTCATGACAGGCATGCTTGAAATTTTTGAGATTATATGACTCACATGAAATAGGAAAATTTGGCCAAATTGTCTTTTTGGCATCTTTCATAATTTTAGTCAACCCATTACCTACGGTCTCATAAGAAAATTCCTTAGCCAATAATTTATCTAGTATATATAAGGGTAGGACACGAGGGCAAGCATGACTTCCAAAAATTAGGATGTATGTGTAAAATTCTTCACCGAACCACCTTCTTATAGGCTTGAGACTTATATTGGCTTCATGGGTGACTCTAGATATTTTTCTTTCGAAAATGACTTGAAAAAATGGGAGCATTATATCATTACATATTTTAAACATATGAGAGTGGTATTTTGATTCCCACAAGAATTATAACTATACAAAGATGGGGGTTTTTACTTCTCTGTTCCATTTCCATCCTAATGACGGAAATTCAATAGAAAAACAGACAGCATCTAGGATAAAAGAACTCATATAAACATGAGTGACTGTAATGGACAGAAGATTACGATTTTCTCTATAGAAAGTGATACATCTAATCAAATTATCAGACAGAATATTATTCCAATCAAGAATATAGTCGTCAGAGGCTGCTTCTATCAGGGGTGTCCAATCTTCCTTAAACTTGGTTATATTTGCAGACCCAAAAAGACGGCACATCAATGCAGAAATTTGCTAAAAAGGGCTTTTAAGAGAAAATACTGAGTACATACCCTTATCGTCGCATTTATGGCGATTAGGATCATTTCTCCAATCCTTGATCACATTTGCACGGTGTTTGTTATCTCGCATGAATTCTTGAACAAAATAGTTGCCATATCTCTTCTGGGGCTCGAGAAATTTATACATGTCTTTCAAATCTAAAGGCTTGAGAGAACTAATAACTGTTATTTTTCTAGTAAAAAATTGTTTATCTCGAATTTCCACATGATCCAACACCCATTTTACTAATTCTATGTATGGCAGCGTTTTAGGACATGCAGAAAAGAGTTAGTTGCGTCGAACCATGAGTCTGAATCCGTGGATGGAGAATCATCAGCTACAGCTTTTCTGTTCAAAATTACTTGTGTATTTTCATTCTCAAACAACTTATAGATCCCTTCCCAGCTTGAGGAACCAATTTCTAGGTTGCATGTCGTGTCTGAGATTAAAGGATCCATCTTGTTGTTTTCCTCTTGTTGAAAAACTAACTAACATGGGGGTCAAACTTCCTTCATGATTTAATCAGCCTTGACATCCTTTTATGCCTAATTTTCTAGAATTACCCTGTTGAAAGAAAACCAGAGAGCGTAATATGAGATCACGTCAAACGTTATTAACTGTCATATCAATTTAACTCATGCATAATGGGAATCCTCGGTATTAAATCTGAAATAATTATAAAATCGATTGTAAACCTTGAGATCATAAAAAAACTTGAATTATCATTAAATTGATAGCATGGGCTTCATTTGAGTTTGACAGTTGTTATCTTATCGAGATCTATAAATCGGTTTTTTCATGATAGCGAGTTTTGGCATTTCGCACCAATGTGCGACATGCGAAAATGTGATATTGTGATGGATTTTCTATTGGATGAGAGAATGCGATATCGGCATATGTCAGATGACAAATTGCGATATCGGCATTTTTTACATGATGTAATTTTCAATTTTGCATATCGATGTTTTACAATTTCGCACATCGGCGTTTTCTGTTTTGGAAATTTACACTTCGGTGATTTAGTTCCCGCTTCTTGTACTTTTAGCTTTTATGGGTTCTTAGAGCGCTTTTTTATGATATTCTTATGTTTCTTAAGAAAAAAAAAAATAATCTAATAGAATCAAATTCTAAGTTTTATTTCTAAGATTAATTTAATCGTAAGATTTTTTCAAAGGGTTCCCATTGTTCTTTCTACACTATTTTACTTAAAAAAAAGGGGGGTTGTTGTAATACTGCAACAGTTCCCCACCAATTATCAGTGAATTTGAGTTCACAATAAATTTTGCAAAAAATTGTCCAAAAATTCAATCTTGTTTACATAGGGTCCATTCAATTGATGAGGGTCAAGCAAGTTCCAATTTCTTCAGAGAAAAAATTATGCCTTGTCCCAAATCAATACTCCAAAAATTTGAGACTTTGAAATTTCTAGAATTCCACCCAACATCCAATCTCCTTGACAACCCATCACATCAAGACAAATAATATTCCATGCTCCGACCAAAGATTCAAAAAGATATGAAGATGAGACACCATCTCCCATTGTTTCTTGGAGCATAATGATGTTTGGTTTATTCAGGTCAATTATTCTTCTAAAAGCACACTTTTTTGAGGGACATGCTAAACCCCAACAATTGAAGGAGAGAACCTTCATAGGGTAACTCCTCTAAGGGATATTATTACTCTAAGTGTCCCATGAATGTATTTTTTTTTTCCTACAACAAGGTCATCTTCTGCTTCTTCTTTGGCTTTTGACATATGTGACCTCCTTCCCCTCCCTTTTGCCACTTGAGTCAACATAGAGAGTTTCCCCAAACCCCCCACAATACCTTCTATATAGGTAAATATTTTTTGAGTGCAAAGATTATTTAAGATGTCCTCCTCCATAAAATCGTCAAACAAATTCTTTGAAACAGAGACCACATGGGAAGAAAAAAGATATAGGTACTAGGACACGGGAAGGTGGCCATTAAGGGAGAAGGAAGTGAGAGTAACTAGCAATATGTTGACGAAGTAAAAACTGTAGAAAATGAGACCTCAAATTCCCCTTTTTCTGAGAGACTTTACCAATTGAGTAATAGGAAAAGAAGAAATAGTAGAAATCAGAGATGGATTAATACCTTCCTTTGTCGCCAGTGTCGATCCCACTTATACCACTTCAAGAATCACCATATCTTGAGGAATAGATGTCATCATCTACACATATGGTGCCCAAAATATTTTTTTGCTTTTAACATGTTCAATAGCCTCATTCGGTTGCACCTCTCCCCTTGAGTCTAGTAAATTTAAGGTTGGATTCTTTGATTTATTCATCCTAAAATTATGTGTCTTATTATGCAAAGGGAGCTCATAATACTTGATTATATGACCATACATGTAACATCTCCTACATATGAAAGGGACCTCTTCATAGTCAAGAATCTACCATCCTTCCTCACTTACTCCAATATCCATCATTTGTGATAGCCCTTCATGAATATTGTGACAGCCTCGTATATTTCTCACTTGTGAATGCCATGTAAACACTTCCATGTATTTGTATTTCTAAATTAAAATGGGTTGAGTAAGGGACACGAATTATATGGACTGAGGGAGTTTGATTGTTGGGTTGGTATGATTTTCCTTAAGATGGGAAACTATGAATTTTTGGGACATCCATTGAAGATTGGTTGTTGGGTGTTTTAAAAAAATGGTTCCTAAAATTAATAGAACTGCAAGAAATGTACGCATGCCAAGCTACCTTGCAAATAATGTGACAAGAAACAAGGACCAAAAATTAATGGAGTATGGAGTTGTTCATGCAACAGAAAGAATGAGGAATTTTACCACAAGAGTGGAACATTGGAAAAATGGAAACTACCATGGACGAAAGGGGGAGAGGCAGAAGAGACAGAGGGAAGAGAATTGGAGGAGAACAATGAAGATCAGTAGAATAGGGAGATCTTGGAGTTCAAGGCTAAGAAGGCACACCTGTATAGTTGATTTTAGTTGGAAACGTTGGCATAATAATATCTCTTAAGTGAAGACAATGGCCTCTCAATTCCCCATTGGCCAAAGGATGTGGATGGTTTTCTCTAAAGTCCCTTGAAGGTTGGGGTGGAGGGATTTTTCCTTGGATTTGTGGAGAGAGGACTTCTGGATCCTTTCTATTTGTGTTACATGCAGTGGGTTCTAGATTCCCTTTAGTAGGTGGAACCACTATGTTTCATGTTTCAGGGTGGAGGTGGAGTCCCTGGAGTTCATTTTTTGTTGAACAGTTGAAGGGTGGAAGCACCAGGCCTCTCAAATCCCTGTAAAGTTATTGAATGCTAGTTGATTAGTGGGTGGAGGTGGGAGAACCTCTAGATTCCATGTTTCAATCAATAGTGATGATTAATCCCTAGAGCAGTACCCCCTCAATCTATAGAATCTGGCTCGGGGTTGAAAGTTATAAGTGAGAACTAGTTGCATTTTGCCTATGGTTGGGTGGAGAGTTGTCGTCCCAAACTTAGTTTCCCATTTCAGCATAAACTAAATATAAGTGATTGTAAAGGCATTCCTTGTTATTGAATTCTCATTGAGATGTTAAATCGGTGTTTTATTCATTGTGTGAATGGTTCATGGATTCGTTGTAATTGGAATAGTAAACTCTAATGAATGTGTACATTGCCGTTGTGGTATTCCACTAAAATTATTTATGCAAGACCACCCCCCCCCCCAAAACAAAAACACACACAGATGTGTGTGTGTGTGTGTGTGTGTGTGTGTGAGAGTGAGTGTTGTGTGCCCATATTATTATTATTGTATGTGGTCATGGTCATTTGATGTTCAACTATAAGTTTTTTGCCTATAATTCAATCGGGAAGGCACATTCCTGATTTTCATGGAATGATGATCATTTTATAATCTATTTGGGCATTGTATGCCCTCTGGTTCTCCTTATAATTCTTGTAGTGATCATTCATTCCTCTGAGAGACCTATAGATCACTAGGATGAAACTGATTCTTTTCTTGTAAACCATTAAGGATCAAGGGACCGTAGTCCATGGAGAGGTTGAATGGATATGCCCCTAGTTTGAATGGACAAGTCCTTGTACAACACATTCCAATGTGGCCATCGGAAACCCGGAAGGGAAATCCTATCATGATCTTAGGAATGATAGCACTAGTACATGCTTCATAAAAATATAAGGGTGATGGAAAAATTTTGTCACAATTCCAAGCGATTACAGAACCACTA
The DNA here is from genome assembly GCA_034641835.2 of Pinus albicaulis. Classification (NCBI taxonomy): domain Eukaryota; kingdom Viridiplantae; phylum Streptophyta; class Pinopsida; order Pinales; family Pinaceae; genus Pinus; species Pinus albicaulis. The sequence goes on from CM076569.1 coordinate 970,877,331, forward strand.
TAGCTAAGCCATGGGAGAGACCCTTTGGAAATGGATCATGATGTATTTCTAGAAGATATCTTATCTCCTAACCTTATCTTATATCCTAAGTCTCTTCACCTTATCCATGATCACGAATGAATTTATCAAGTCGCACGATAGTTATCTTGAAAGCCAGGTTGTTGGTCATATGACCATAACGCAAGACCAATAGTGAAGGTTAGAATTATCAACGATTGAGAGTAAGTGAGAGGAATCAACAGTTAGGAGGAAACTTAGGATGATGTGTCTCTAAGGTTACGTTCTCGAAATCCCACAAGAGGTCACGCAAGAAAAATTTCGGGCTAGCGTGGAGTAGTTTGGGATGACTTGGATATTATACATTGGCCGATGGAAGAACCAATTCCCATACAAAAAGGCTTATCGCAGCATTAGGAAGTGGAAGTGGGCCCGTTTAAACAAGAAATATTGTGGTAGTTGACAGGAATATCTTTGTCCTAGAGTCTTTCTCCCAAAGGTAGCAAGGTGAAATGTTCACGAGAGAGTCAGGATGACTCAGCATTAGGTCATCGTAGCAGGAGCAAGATCGTCAAAGATGTCAAATGGGAGCAAGAGCATGTGGACCAACCGGAAGCATTGACAGTGTGAAGGTGTGGACTTGCCAAGGCATATAAGCTTGGATGCAGTGGCATACATGTGAACCCGAAAGATTTTTCATTGGCGTAAGGGAAAACCCACATATAGATCAGCTTAGAAGGCCTTTCCCACAGTCGCTTGTGAAAGCGCAAGGTGAGAAGGGTCAGGGTAACAAACCCAGGTAACGGAAAAGTTCCTGACAGTTAATGATTTTTCTACTTGTTATATGTGTGTGTGTGTGTGTGTGTGTGTGTGTGTGTGTGTGTGTGTGTGTGTGTGTGTGTGTGTGTGTGTGTGCAAAGAGAGAGAGAGAGAGAGAGAGAGAGAAAGAGATCCATGTGTGTTAATGGTGAAGACCCATGCCATGAACAGGTCGGCTGCTAGTATGTCACTACCAAGTGGCACTGGCAGGTTGGCTAGGATATCCACATGCCAGGGTGATGATGTGGCGCCTTATGATTCATCAAAATTCAAATTTCCATATCTTTTGGTCTGGAGGTTGAATTTAATTAAAATAGTATACCGTTGAAATTGTGTCAACGAGACGAATGCAACAATGATGGTTACTTCAAACTTTAAGCTAGTTGAAAAGATTGAAATTTTAGACCCCATTTCTATAACGACGCCCTAGATCTTGGGTCAGTCTATTTACTCACCTCCTCCCAACCCGTGTTGTAAGGGGCTATGAGGGGATAGTGTTACAAGTATCTATATTCGAAAAAATTCTAGCCATAGACCTGCCCCCAAAATTTTGATTAGATTCACGGTCCAAGTATGTGCTAAGAGAATGACCCAAATCTTTGAAAATCAACTTGTCTTTGTAACTTGATGGAAGGCTAGGAAAATGGAACTAAATAGGGACTATATCCATCCTTTCCCTTCTTGCATAAAAAATAATGGCCCAAAATTTAAAGAAAACTGGGGTAGATTTATTATCCAAACCTTCTAATATGTCCATAAACCTTCAGCATGATCCTGAAAATTGAGTTGAATGCAATATTTGGCAAGAATTATAATATTGGGGGGTGATTTTATATGAGGATGCAGTTCTTTTTCCACCTAATATTGAATATTGTTGATATTAAACTTATGACCTTGAGAGCAACCCACTAGGGATTTTTACGCCAAATCTACAGCATTTCTCATCATAATGTCTTCCCCCAACACCAACTTCAACTTCGTCAGATTAGATTTTTTCTTCAGGAAGTGACTCTTCCTCCAATTTGAACTAGATTCCTTTTCTCTTGATGAGATATATTTAAATTTAATCACCTACTATACCTTTATTTCCTTCTTTTACAGATACCCTATCTCCACTACCAACCAAGTTCTGTCCCTCTCCCCCTTCTGTAGCCGAGACATTGTTGAGAAAACTACTAGAGGTTGATTGAAGGACCTCTACAAGAGAGAATTCTTGTTCATAAGTTAGAAAAGAACCAATTGAGGTAGGAATACCTTGAGATAGAAAACCCTCAAGGTGAAATAAAATACCTGGGACTATAAAACCCCTTGAAACCCTAGGAAAAAACTATCTGACTTGACCTGCCATAGAAGAATCAGTAGGAAAGCATAAAATATGAAAGAGAAGGAGGAGGAGTTAAGGAGATGCCCCATGAAAATATTGAAGGATTTTGGTACTGAACCTCAACTTCTCAAATTGAAGCTTGAAGATACCCCGGGTTTGGATTTTCCACAAATAATTCTTCAACAGCAAACCCTAAGCCTTAACCATGTCAGGATTTGTAGATAACGCTTAAGAAGCTGAGAAAGATCCATCAATTTCCATGTTGTCTACCCCGACCAATTTTGAAAGGAATTATGGGATAATTACCTAGATTTACCCATCCTCGGTCTCCTCTAGTTCATAGTCAACAAGCCCTTCTTCCTCCATGATTCCCCTTCATGCCAGATCAGTCGTGGACTCGACCCGCTCCTTCTAATATGTATGCACATTTCACCTGTGTGTGTGATATTTTTTAACTATTTTTAAAATTTTCCAAAATTTTAATAAAAATCATCAGAATTTAAAACAAAATCATTATCATCCTAATATCCTATTTCAATCACTACACATCAAAATATGAAATTTAAATGTGGAATTATGGGTATTTCTAACCAATTAAAAATATTGATCAATTTCTTTTGACAGAAAAATAGGTCTAATTAGGTTTTAAATAAAAAAGAGACTCAATTAGACCCACCCTTGTTTGGTTTGGAATTATCCTCTACGTTAAGATTCTACAACCTATATGATGGGCTTTAGCGATTAGTTATATTTTTAATCGTTTAACATGGGAAAGGGCATGGGGGTGATATATTATGACATAATAATGTGTTTCAAGAAAACTTGCTATAAAAACACATAATAAATTAAAGTTAACTAAAATAGTGGTAAAGGAATCTCGAAAATAGTTCAACCATAAGTAGACTAGCCACGTGAATTACAAAAACATCTAACTACCACAAAAATGAAACAATCATGCCTAATACACAAAGAAATAATTCTATGAGATATCATAAATTTATTGATAAATATTCACTAAAATTTTGAAGTAATTCATTCATGCATGAACGAAGAATCTATAATGCATTAGAAATTATTACTAGAGGTGTCGGGCATATTAAATTTTGAGTAGAATAATCCAAAAGAATAACGAATCCATGTAGAGTTCCAACTTACCCTTGGCTCTTGTAGAGCTTTTGAGTTGACTTTTGATTCTTGAAATAATTCTCCAATTACATTCTGGAAATTTTAGGCATCATCCAAAAGCCCTAGGCATAGAGAATGGTTTCTCTATTTATTATCATTACATTATCTAAAAATAGTATAATTAGCAAAAAATACAAAACTAAGAAAAATGTTAATAATAGTATGATTCAAGATGACTTTGGTGATTTTGATGTTTCCATATTTGCTTGCTTGCCATCAAGCTGACTCACTAAGCAAGTAATTCCTCATATTTGTATTGATATATTAGTACACTTACATTCTCTTTACTCTCTTTGTAATGTTGAGGGTAATTCTCTTTCCTTGGAATCAACTACTGTAGTATATTCGCCACTTTGATTTCATTGGCAACAAACTTCTGTGTATCCACTTTCAACTAAAGTTAGTTGTTCGGTGTTTTATTGGTTTTTATCAAAAAAATTTCTAAATTTTATCAATACTTCCTTAATCATCCATATCATCAATTACATCTCTCCTTCCTATAATTTCATTGGGCTAGATGTCTCTACTAGTCCCTTACCATTCAATCTTAATTTCTTTAAATACTTGCAAATAGGGGTTCTCCTTGGAGGCATTTTATTTGCAACCATAGAATTTTAAGAGTAATTAACCTTTGTATGCCACTAAGAAAATAACCAAACTGAAGGAAGGAAAGAGCTATGAAATTTAAATTAGTGTATTTGATGCCATTAAACTTGAAATTTAATATACATGCCAGAAATTGGATGAGAAACCAAGCAATTTGGTTGTTATGGCTAAGAATCTAGTCGCATAACATTTCTAGATGTAGGGGAAAATGGAACCCTACATTAGATGCTTTTGAAAATATTTCTTGGAGTGCTTTAACATCTGCATCGACTCTTCAAGGGAAAAGTAGTTGTTTTTAGTTTTTGGACAAATTTGGGAAAATGGGTGACAACATATTATGGGGATTATTCTTATGAAGTCTCGATGCACTTTATCTAGTTTGTCGGGCTTCGACCAATTCGTGAGGTCGAGTTATGAAAAAATTGGAGCATTTTACCAATCATTAATCATCGAAATTTGGGAGAAATATTGGGATTGAAAATATTTTGATTATACAGATGATGATGTGGAACATGCATAAATATGACAAATATGATGGCATGTCAAAAGTTCATGAAGAAAATTTTTATGTGAATGATGACATGGACTATACAGATATGATGTAAGCAAGATCCATGCAATGGGATCAATGGTTGAGATTTAATGTTTCCCGATGAAATGGATGGCTATAATTTCCTATTGGTACTTGGTAGAAATTCCATCAACATAGGTGAAAAATATTACATTGCAATTTTCATGCACAAAGGATTCCATCAAACAATGGCTTCATTGATGTTCGACAGAATTCTTGTCGTTTTCCATTATAGCACCCAAATTATTTTTTAGAATGTTGACGGATTCATTAGTTATCAATTAAATTATTTTGGTTTTTCATTGAAAGAGCCAAGGGATTTTTCCAAATTCCGATGTCTTTGTTAGTGATCTAAAAAATATTTGGGGTTTGTCATTGCAACACCCAAATAATTTCAATGAACGTAAACAACTTCATTGACAATCGATGGAATCTTTGTGGATTTGGTCATTGCACTCATAATATTTTTCAATCACTAAAGGTTTCATTGACACTTCGAGAAAGTTTTGGTATTTGGTTCTTTATCCATTTTTTTGGTTTTATTTTCTTTTACTTAAGTAAGGAATGGGATATTATTGGGTTTTTCTAGGATTTTTGGTGAAGAAAAATTAAGTGAATCCAAGAAAACTACTAAAAGAAAAGAATATGATTCCTAGAGAAAACATGCATGACAATGTTTAAAAGTGGCAGAAGATGGTGGTACCCTAAATTTTTGACAAAATTTTAAAGGGTGTGTTCAATACTCAATAGGATGTAGAATTGGGAGATGAAGATTTTCTTGATCTTGACATAGCTAACATTGTGGATTTTTGAAGAGTAGTCATGAGGATATATGAGTTCTAGTTTATAGTAGGCGAGTTATAAGGATCAGGGTCCACAGTATCAAAGGAGGTAGTTTTGAGATACTTGAGCATGAAGCACAAGTCAAACACTTTGGTTAGTAGTAGTTATATCAACTAATTTTCATCTCATTTATTCTAATGAGTTACAATGTGGATCAATACCTAGATGTAATATTCCTAAAATTAGCATGCAGCTAATAGAAATATTAAATTTTGATTTTTGCACCTAGTAGATGAATAAATGGGAAAAGGACCCATATTTAACTTGTATTGACATAAAATCCCTCTTGGTGTGAAAAGGGAATAACTTGGTGGCTGGATTTTGCACTTCCCATGTGTGAACAGGAAAAAGGATCACGTTTATTCAGTCAAGTTGACCAATTCAACAGCACTACCTAAGAGAGTGTGGCTTGCTTGAGAAGACAACGCGATTTTGGAGGGAGAGTATTCACATGGTGTTGGAAACCCTAATAGGTGGGACCCAAGGTGAGGAGGCTCACGAACATTATAAGGAGGAAGATGGCAGACTTTTGGGGTTAGGTTATGGATTATTGATTTTGGTCTGCTTATACTATTTGAAGACTCTTGTTGGTTAGCAGAGTTGCAGTGTTGTTCAGCACAAGGTATTCCTGCTTAGGAATTCCTTATCCTTCATTGGGTAATCTCTTGGAGGGGTTATGTTCTCCATTCTCCACATTCAGGCTTGTGGCCTAGAATCCTCTTTCAACCACAGCGTTATTTCTGTAGCAAGGGGTGTTGTGTTGCAGGGTGTTGTAGTGGGAAACTCACAACACCAGCTCCTGAGCTTATCTTTCAGAGGAGGGAGCCCCCCTTGCTTTGAAAGATCTATACAGGAGGTTCCGAAGCTTATTTGACATCTTGGCAAGTGGAAAACTCAGTTCCCATCCACTACAATGCATTTTACTGGGGAAACTGTGTCATTTTTGCCAGAGCAGCAGTTGCAGGGTTTGATCCCTTGCTTGTGAGCTAGTTCCTTGGAGAAAAGACCATCCATTCTCTCGGAAAGCTATGTACTTCATTCTTTATCTGTAACCTGTATATTTTAGTCACATATATTCAGTGTTGCAGTAAAACTGTGTTTTTCATATCCATACCTGTAGATCTGCATTTTTGTACATTGTGCTCTCAAGAAAACCTTGCCGAGTTACTCTTATTTTGTATAAAAAGGGAGGAATATCCATTTTCTCAGCCATTGATGCATTGTATACTCCAGATCTATTTTGTCTCATAATTTGCTACATAAACCCTCATAGGAATAACGTTGCTACTCCATTGTATGTTCTTGCATCTGTTGCAGTCCCTTTATCGAGCACTTTCTAGAGACAACTAGGTGTGGGAGATCTATTTAACCCACCTACAGGGATTTCTTTGAAGCCAGCTCTTGGATTTCAATCGTAGATACATCAATCTAAGGGATCTAGGTCTTGGTTTCAAATCTTGTAGCGGCCATTTCTAGAAAATGTGTTTTCCAGTCATGCCTTGCTAGTTGTTCCAAATTTGGAATATTACAGTGGTATCAGAGCATGATCTCTGGCTCAGCCTATGAGATCTAGCTATCAGAAGACTAACGAGAGGAAAACAAGATGATGGAGAGGATGAGATTACTCTCATCCATTTTCAGATCTAAGAAGAAAGAAGAGAAATGCATTGAAACTCCAAGAGGGTTTCAAGGAGGAGAAAGTTGCAGTGAGACCTATAGAAGGTTTCAAGAGGAAGAAGAAGAACCATGCACTTCCTATTCTCATAGAGGAAGTGGAGAGCAAGAGGACCACTTAGAACATGAGATCCTGAGTGGGTATTTGGTAGAATACAAGGGCCAACCTAGGGCTTTCAAAGAGACCCTAGATTTTCCTCAGTTTATTCAACTGAGAGAAGAAAGAATACCATGAAGTAAGAGAATGATAAGAGGCAACAGATTCATGTTGTCTACATTTTATGGATCACTCAAGTGTGCAGCAAAGACTTGGGTGATGAAGCTAGAAGCATTTTTCCTACTACATAGTAACGGGAAAAGAGGCGCATGTGAAGGATACGAGCGTTGCCGCAGAGAGGGCAAAAGCGAATCTTGAAAATGAATGATCATGTAGAAGGTCATGCAAGGTATCTCGCACTAGGTTTATTCATCAGTAAATCAAGGGTTGATAATGCAAGAAGACCGAGGAGGAGGGTACTCTTCTCCGCAGGCAACATGCCAACTTTGTCCACGTTCATGGAGAGACGTGTACGTAACGATGGATTGGATCAGCCAGCACATTGAAGAGAGGAACCCTTGCAGCCATAAAAGAGGTTCCAAAGACTCACCAAGGTATGCATGTATTTCCATTTCCGATCGTTTAAGAAATTCTTATAGAAAACCTTGGGAATTTTTCCTCACATGGTCAAGGATCAAAACTCATTGCTATGGTGGAACAACACGCTTGCACAGCGTTGTGAAATTTGGGATTTATCCAAGAGGGGATGAACATTCATTCGTTTGCACCTTATTTGAGTTGCATGCAGCATGAGGAGTTTGGGTGCAAGATGGTGGGAGGCATATGAATGTTGTGCCATTTTCTATTGATGTTTGGCCTTCAGCACACTTGGATTCTTTTGGATCCAAGAGGATCATTGATGAGAGGTATTTTCTAAAAGATCTCCAAGGGGTTACATCTCAACTTCCCATGAGGTGTAAGGAGGAATACTTGCTTTGGGAGATTGGTAGTCTTCATTGGAGAGATACCAAAGGGGAAAATGATTGGAGGCATCCACATTTGGATGAAGAGTCTTCTTCTCAAAAAGAATACACGAATATTCCTCTTTCAAAGGTAGACCGAGATCTAAGGTCTCCTATTGATGATGAGGCATCTTCCACCATTGAATAAAAGGCTAGGGGTGACAGAGCAGTCATGAAAAAGGCATCTCTAGCATTTCATGAAGAAGGAGAAGAAGTAGCTGCTCCAAGAAGAGAAGCTCTTGCATTCTTGCAAGGAGTTTCAAAGAGTCTCACATGTAGAAATTATGGCACAATCCATGAGCAGCATGTGCCATCAATATCAGATGGTGAGATCTTGTATACTGCAGAAGATGAAGAGGAGAGCAAGCTTCATTGGGAAATAAACATTCACCCCTCTTTATTTCAAAATAATGATGTACTAAGAAGGCATGAAGGTCTATGTGAGACAAGCCAGGACACATCAGTCCATACATCTTTCTATTATGATCTATGCCTTGATGTCTCCTTACTTGGAAGAATTTCTCTAGGGAAACTCCTTGATGAAAAGAGAAAAGTGTTCTCTCAACCTTGTAGAGTGATGATACATTTGGCCAAGAGAGGGAATATCATAGTGCTAGAGACTCTAGGCAAGAAGCATGCTTATGCAAAGCACATTCCACTTTATTATTGCATGCATTATTTTACTTTACATGTGCAGGCCATGACTCCTAGAAGGAGTTTCCTACCTTATAAACTTCATGGCCAACTATGGTTCAGGACTATTTTCAAACTTGGCCACTCCCTTGATGGGCTAAGGGAGGTTCTGGAGCATGATGGGTGCTTCCCTAAAGCACAAAATATACATTTCACCTCCAGCCTTGGTGGAATGATGAGGGCAGAAAGTAAGTGGCATATAAAACACTTACCACATCTAGACCTAAATCAGGAAGGAGATGACCTGCGCTGGTCTCTATTGGGTGAATATGGGTACCACCCAAAGTTTTTTATTTTCTTGTCTCATGCCTTGTATCTCAAGAAAGGAATGCATAAGAAGGAGGCATAGTTTCTTTGGTTGACAAGAAGATATTATGGGCAGAAATTTTCCTGTACTTTTCATGATATTTCCAGAGAGAAGGAAGGCACATTCATGGTGCAAGGAGTCTATCCTTTTGCATTGGAGGATTATGAGGGGCTTCCATGTAGTAAGGAGATATTATCACATAGCAGCATGATGGTGGATGGCTTTGGCATATGGAATGTCAAAGGGAGGAGTCATGGAGCCTTATTTCTAAGGCCTGCAGCGTTGTCACATGGGAGTGTGTTCTTATTGATGGAGTGTTCCAAGGAGTATATGTACCCCTTCTTCTTGCAGATTTTTATGAGGAGATCCTCATGGGGGAACTTATACGTGGACCTCACTTTTATCCTACTCACCATGCATGGTAAGAAATACATTTCTATTCTTTTTAATTACTCCATTGAGTATTTGTGTCTTCTCACCATATATGAGCAGTGCATTGCTCCACAAGAGAGCAAGAGTATTGTTGGGTTTCATGGTCACTTTAGGGCCAATGTTTGTAATGATAGTAGCCCATCTATACATGACTTTGGGCAAGTGTATTGTTATTTTGTCTATGTACAGCTGATAGACATTGATGCTTACTTCCCCATGTTGGAGGAGAAAACATGCACAGCATACAACTTGTTGCAGAACCACTTGCCACATGACATTCTCAAACGGTAGTTGGGAAGACTACATAATATTCACTTGGAGAACCTTTGGTACCATCCAAAATTTCACTTAACTTTCAGCAATTTTCTGAATTGGATGCCAAATGGTGATGATGTGCCATTCATCTTGAATGGAATGGTTTTGATTGGCATGTCTCATGATTTTGGAGGAAGGGTCCTTGGAGACTCAATATGCTTCTTGCCATTGGAGGGAAATCATGTTGCAGCCCAGGATCAACATGCCCTCTACATTTATCATAAGTGGAGAGGATTACAGCGTGGGATAGGCCCTCTTGCCTATCATGTTCATTTATTCAGCCCATCTACACTTCAGGAGCCAAAGTGGAGGAGATTCTTCATGAGTTGCCATGTTGGAGGGTGACTCATTTCATATGGATGATAGCTTGGGGGTGGAGGTTTCACTTGGGAATGAGGATTTCCCATGAATTTCATACTCCATGCCATGAGAGGACCTCTGGAAAGCACATAGTTGTTTCCTTAAGCATGTTACTTTTCCACGAGGATAGCCATTTTGGATGTGCACCAAATGTTGATTTGTTTTGCTTGGGAGAGGCACTATGGAGTTTCATTGTTGAGACAACATCTTATTCTTTGGAGAGCTCATCATATGAGGGTGCTACAAGAGAAAGGAAGGAGACTTTCCAGTTCTATCCTTGCAGTTTCTTGAGGACAAGCAACATTTGGGAGGGGAGGACTGTAATATTCCTAAAATTAGCATGCAGCTAATAGGAATATTAAATTTTGATTTTTGCACCTAGTAGATGAATAAATGGGAAAAGGACCCATATTTAACTTGTATTGACATAAAATCCCTCTTGGTGTGAAAATGGAATAACTTGGTGGCTGGATTTTGCACTTCCCATGTGTGAATAGGAAAAAGGATCATGTTGATTCAATCAAGTTGACCAAGTTAATAGTGTTGCCTAAGAGAGTGTAGCTTGCTTGAGAAGACAGCACAGTTTTGGAGGGAGAGTATTCACATGGTGTTGGAAACCCTAATAGGTGGGACCCAAGATGAGGAGGCTCACAAAATTTATAAGGAGGAAGATGGCAGAATTTTGGGGTTAGCTTATGGATTATTGATTTTGGTCTGCTTAGACTATTTGCAGACTCTTGCTGGTTAGCAGAGTTGCAATGTTATTCAGCACAAGGTATTCCTGCTTAGGAATTCCTTCTCCTTCATTGGGTGATCTCTTAGAGGGGTTATGTTCTCCATTCTCGAAATCCGGGCTTGTGGCCTAGCATCCTCCTTCAGCCACAACATTATTCCTGTAGCGGGGGACATTGTGTTGTAGGGTGTTGCAGTGGGAGACTCACAACACCAGCTCCTGAGCTTATCTTTCAGAGGAGGGAGCCCCCCTTGCTTTGTAAGATCTGTAAAAGAGGTTCTGGAGCTTATTTGACATCTTGGAAAGTGGCCAACTCAGTTCCCATCCACTACAATGCAGTTTACTAGGAAAACTGCTTCATTGTTTCTAGAGCAACAGCTACAGGGTTTGATCCCTTGCTTGTGAGCTAGTTCCTTGGAGAAAAGGCCAACCTTTCTCCCGAAAAGATATATACTTCATTCTTTCTCTGTCACTTGTATATTTCAGTCACATATATTCAGTGCTGCAGTGAAATTGTGCTTTTCATATCCATATCTGCAGATCTGCATTTTTGTACATTGTGCTCTCAAGAAACCCTTGCCGAGTTACTCTTATTTTGTATAAAAAGGGAGGAATTTCCATTTTCTCAACCATTGATGCATTGTATACTCCAGATATATTTTTTCTCATCATTTTTTGCATAAACCCTCATAAAAATAACACTGCTACTCCATTTTATGTTCTTGCATCTGCTGCAGTCCCTTTATCGAGCACTTTCTGGAGACAACTAGGTGTGGGAGATATGTTTAACCCACCTAGAGGGATTTATTTGGAGCCACTTCTTGGATTTCAATATTAGATACATCAATCGAAGGGATCCAAGTCTTGGTTTCAAATCCTGTAGCAGCCATTAGTGGAAAATGCATTTTCCAGTCATGCCTTGCTACCTGTTCCAAATTTGGAATATTACACTAGAGCACCTCCAAAGAGGGTGCCTTGGGAAAAAAATTTCTATATATGACTTAATAGTATGAAGTTGAAGATAATGATCTTACCTTACTTCAAAAAGATTTGTATAGGATGACTAAAGTGTGGATGGAAAACATTGTTCTGGGCATGATGATGTGCATTTTTATGAACTAGACATGACAACTAGGTTGATTTCCTAACTAGTTCAAAGCATGGGAGAGCTTAGTGTAAAAATGCATGGAAAAATTGGTCAAAGTACTCATGCATTAGTAGGTTTGGATAGTTCAATGCTTGGACACCTTTATGGTCTTCTTGATGAAGGTTTAATTGCAATAGTAGTAGGTCATTAAATCAGTGTTGAACTTAGAGTGCAATTTTAGTAGAAGATAACAACAACAACAAAATACATCCAAGGGGTATTGTTGGTAGAAGTTGGGCAAAGGCACTTACTTAAAGGAAGAATTGGATAGTGGTCAGTTACATATAAATTTTAACATGTATAATGTGGATTAGTTTAAGGAGTCAATTGTAGATTGATGCATGGGTTTGGGAAACTACTCAAAGAACAATAGGCTCTTGAGGATGTTCCTAAGAGCAATAATGAATTTTAATTGGGACGATGTAAGGCCCAAGCCTTAAATGGATTCAAGCACCTTTATTGTATAAATTATATACAAGATGCATGCATATATCCAAATTCTCCTGATCTAACAATATTTAACTTCTTGCTAAATACGGTGAATCAGCATTAATATTTTAACGAGTCAAATCAGTGCAAATAAGAAGCAATCTCATACAAATCTTAGTACATCAAGCTCTCAATACAATGTAGATTCGTATTACTATCATGCGCGGTGCATCTCTGTGCAATTTTACACTCTAAGCGACACAACACTCCTTTAACGATCCCTGAAGAATAACTCAAAATTTTTTAATTACAACGAATGCACAATCCTCATTGTCAATATATTAACGTAGTGTGATCAATACCACTAAATACCGCAGATAATCATCTTGCCCTTTCACCTATCTCTCCACTGGGTCTCCACTGGAACTGACATGCACTGTAGTTAACTGTTGTATTGTTCAGTTGATTAATGAGTTATTATTTTTGAATTAATTAACTAATTAATTCACTCCACTCTCACTATTGTATCATTCAGTTGGACTAGATACAACTAGCTCAACTGAGTTTAACTCCATTAACTAAGTTAAACTGAATAATAACTCCATGAACTATGTTAATACATCATAATTTTGCCGCCCGGTTCCTGCGCGGAGTCCTACGTACGCAGACACGATGTAAACCCCCTAAGTTATTGTAATTCCTTCAGCCCACTGATTTGACAAATATGTGCATTGAAACTAAGTGCTCCAAGAGAATAAGTTGTTGTTTATTGTCAGATTATTATTAAGAGCTAATAATAATCGACACTTCTATTTTTAGATCGACGATCTATAAATCGACTTCACCCAATATTATAAAAATAGGATTTCATCTATCTTTCCAACTTGACCAACCATCCACAAATATCATCCTGCAACTTCTAAAATATGCTCACCATGTCTAAAAATAGACTTGCACCAAAAATATCCTGCGGGCCCACTTAGTGAAGGTGACTCTTTTCACTAAGCTCATCATCTTGTTGAATCTCAACATTTATCACATTGTCACCTTAGTGGTCATTAACTGACATAAATGGCATGACAAAGTATGCATGGCTACAAGAGTTAGCTTTGAAGTGCCTTGGCATGTTGGCAAGGAACGTAACACACATGTCTCACACCCTTGCATGTAAACTAGGTGCAACACCAATCTTTGTAAATATCATTAGTTGGATGCACTAAGAGAAGCCTAGAAGGGAAATTTATGAGGAAAGGAAAAAAGAGTTGCTTGTTTGCATATCTACACCACACATTATGGACATGACTAGCATAGAGAGCTTGACTAGCTTGGGTGCTTAGACTACATGTGGACAAAGCAGTTTGGTGGACCACAATTAGGGGTTACAATAGATGATAGAAGTGCCTTCAAGCACAAGTATCCACAAGGAAAAATTGTGGGGTACACTTGTTTGGTGCACAATAATCAAGCACACATTCATTGGATTCACGTAGGTGCATTTCTAGGCACACGTGGGCACAATTGGGCATGCTCAGATGAACTTGTGCACAATTAGGTACACTTAGGCACACTTGGGTACAATTGGATAGACTAGGTGAACTTTCATCATCTTGGGAGAACTTGGTTAGACATAGGCATATTAGATAGAGAGCTTGGCATACTTGGGCTAGATTGCACATACTTGGATGAATTAGGCTAAGTTGGTAGAAATACTAGGTAAAATTAGGATGACCTCGGAAAAATTGAGTGCACTACTGGATGTATTTCGAACTGCATTTATTGGATGTGGGCAGTTAGTGAACAAATCACCAACGGTAAGCAAGTTGACATACAACACTTGGGTCCACCTTGGAATGAAGGGATTTGTAAGTATAAGGAAAGTCTCTTATAAACGGAGGATGTTTGAAAAGTGTTTAGGAAATAAGTGATTGATCATTCACCAAGAGTGTAAAGGATCTGTACAATTGTTTTGAGTTCAGGGTTAGGAAAAATAGGGTGAACTACGCAATTTAAGTGAGAAGGAGAAGAAGACTGGACTTATACGAGGAAAGTCTATAGTTTTTTCAAGGGTTTGATTATGCAATTATGTTGTGCAATAGGAAGAAAAAAATTATTGCCTTAGATTCATTCAAACTATATGATATATTTCTAGACAAGTTGTTACAACTCCCTTGTTCTATAACTATATTATTCTTCATAATAAATTTAAGTAACCTACCTTGTGTGCCACCTATACATGTGTGTTGTGGAATCTTTATGATTGTTGAACGCTATTGTTCCTTACTTTAATTTGTGTTGGCTAAGTGTTGATATGTTAGCTTAGTGTTAAAGTATTGTTGAGATGTTTTAAAGGTTGTGGTTGGATATGTGTTGATAAATGAAACTGGTTGAGTAAGACTTAGTTACATTTGAAAAATTTTAAATCAAAGAAAAGTTATGGGTATACCTTAAAATGAAAAGACATAGTCTAATTGCAATAGACACAAGCTAGCCAAATACATGTGGTAAAAGCAAGACAATGTTGCACAACTTCAAGTGTTAAAACAAAGTTAAGAGCAACTCAAATTTACAAAAACAATGGACACACTATAAGTCCATAACAAGTATGTTCTTTATTGCCCATTACAAATCTACTGCAATTTTGAATACACGCATTTTCCTTTAATATTTCCCTAATTCAATCAACAAAAATTCACGGATAAATTCCCTTCCACAAAGTGGCCCAAACCTCTCATAATTTGTTAATATGCATTCCTCATAAAGAACATGGTCTTAATCCTACATAACCTAATGACCTCTCATGCTTCCATCTCATTTTTTAATATGCATTCCTCATAAAGAACATGGCCTTAATCCTACATAACCTAATGACTTAACCATTAACGGCAGAACATATTCCACATGAATTTATTTGTTTCATCTCAAAATATACCTTCCTTTAATTTTGTATGATATAGAAAGTAAACATTGATTGATAGATGTTGTTGAACATTAAAATGTATAATCTTGATAAGTTATGTCATCATATTTGGAATAAGTGATATGGTTTCAATATTGATTTATTCCTCCCCTAAATCTTCCCTTCTTGTAATTATTATACTTGAATTAAGTCACCCATCTTCGCCATTCACACTATTAGTGATAGTGATTGTTTTTCATGATTCTAGGTTCATTATCTTATACTATATTAGTTTTTAATGCCGCATATTACTTGCTTGTCCATTATATTCCTTTTTTCCAAATGTTTTGTTTCATAGAAAGACATTTTTTACAATCTACAATGTACAATGTGTAATTCCTTTTATGCTAATAACAAAAGAAAGAATTAATTTGATATTAGCCATAAAAATACTTCAATGTTGATCATAAGTTATATATATAATTGGGTTTATTTTAGGTGGTTGAGAGGAATGATCGTTATCCCCACCAAGTTCAATTTCCACAATTGATATGATGAGCTTTGTTATAATGGTTTCTAACCTTGTTGTTGAGTTTGAGCACAAATTTGTATTTAGTCTATAAGTTTTTTTCACATCCCAATACAAGGAATATGTATAAATCCTTCCATATACACACATTGAAAGTAAAAAATATCTTATTACCTCTATAAGTTATTTTTGAATGACACCTAATGTTTAATTAAAAATAATAATAATAATAATATCAAAAAATATCAATGATAACCATAAATAAAATATTTCAATGTTCACTTTAAGTAAAATAATTTTAATCAATTTCATATTTATATAAAGAGAGAAAGAGTGCCATAGGAAGGAGATAAATTAAATAATTGAAAGTCCAAAATTTCTTATTTGTCACTTTGTGTGTCCTACTTTTCAATTTCTTATTTGTCACTCTGTGTGTCCTACTTTTCAATACGAAGGAGATGTGTAATTCATTCAATGCTTAATATGGAGTTGTGTGATAGAAGTATATATATATATATATAGTTGACTAGCTTTCAAAAAGAGGATTGCCAATCACTCAAGGTTAATAGGAAATCCAAGAAAACAATGAAAGCATGCTCAACTTTCTCCATCTATGCCCCTAGGAATAAGTAAACATATATTTTTGATATCAGCAATTTTTTTCATGTATATACCGTTATGCTCTCAGTTGTGGCTAGGACATGTTACGTTTTTTGGATACTCCAAAGGTGTCCCAAATGTTTGAAAATTTTGGATTTAGAAATTTCATTTTGGAAAAAAATGTTCCATTGTTTTATATGGACCCTCTCTATTGCATACAGGATCCTATTTGAGTTTGTGCCTATAGGTGGCTCTATGTTAATGGAAAGAATAGTTTATAGCTTGAAAATTTCGTCATTTCCATGCACATGGAATGTCGTCATATTGAGTGATAGATGGAGGCAAAAGGGTGTAAAATTATGATGTTTTCTATTAAGAGGATGAACGGAACTTTTGATCCTTGACGGAATTTTTTTATTCTATTCTATAGGTGACAAGATTAGTGGCAAGAAATACATGAACATCATTGCTAAACAATTTCTTGTAAGAATATGATGATAAATTCAATGGGTTACTTGCCATATGAATGTTATAAGCATCCACATTAATCTGAATGTTATAACGCTCAAATACTAGGGCAGAACTTCTTGCTTTATGGGGCATCCTTTTTTGCGCTAAATGGATTTGTATGGAGGAGATAGTATTTCATTATGACTCTAAGACTATTTTTGAGTGGGATATATTCAAGTTAAAGACTCTCGCTCTCTCTAACTGGCAACATGTGATCAAGGTGTTGATATTGGCCTTCAGGAGCATTTCAATTTCACATATCTTCCGTGAACAAAATAGTGAGGCTAACTAATTTTCTAAGGAGGGATACAGTGTGCTTTTGGGTTTGATCAGCTTCCAGTCATTTGGAAATGGAATATTTTTGAGATATGGGCATATCATGTTTTGATGGGGCAGAATATGTTTCAGTTCTTTTTGCAACATATATGTTTATTTTTTTTCTGAATTTTGCGTAGCACACAATTAGTTTTTATTTTTTGATCGATTATCTTTTGCCGAATAGAATACAAAGTAGCTAGTATGGACATGGTCCTGCAGGAAATTCTACAGAGATATTTTTTGTTTCTGAAGCTTCTTGTTGTATTAGACAAAATTTGAAAATATAGTTCCTTTATCTATAATGAAAGTGTTTTTTTTTTTCTTTCTGAGATAAAAAAACAAAAACAAAATAAAACATCGGCGTCATTGTATTTTATTTTTCCTATAAATAAAAAACGTGTTTTTTTCTTAACGTGTGTGTGTGTGTGTGTGTGTGTGTGTGTGTGTGTGTCATCTATAAACTCTTTTTACATGAATCAATGTCCACCTTAAGTAAAATAATTTTACATCAATTTTATATTTAAATAGATAGAGAAAAAGTGTTAGAGCAAGAAGGAGATAAAGTAATTGAAAGTAAAAAAATTCTTATTTGGCAACATGTGTTCCCTA
Source organism: Pinus albicaulis (assembly GCA_034641835.2). Lineage (NCBI taxonomy): Eukaryota > Viridiplantae > Streptophyta > Pinopsida > Pinales > Pinaceae > Pinus > Pinus albicaulis. The sequence continues at coordinate 970,895,287 of CM076569.1, forward strand.
CTTCTCAATATGAGAGAGATGTGTAATTCATTCCATACTTAACATGGAGTTGTCACATGATATTTAACAAAAAAAATATTTGGGTGTGACAAGTAAATAATAAATAATAATATTCACGTCTAAGTAAAATATTTGAATATCAATTTTATATATGGAGCAGACATGTGACATTTAACCAAAAAAATAATAATAATGTGAGCCATGAATAAAATATTATATATATATATATATATATATATATATATATATATAGAGAGAGAGAGAGAGTCTTGTGGTTAAACATTTCAATAATGTGTTGTTGAATATACCAAAGGTATAATTTCTTATATGCTCGACATGGAATTGACAAATGGCGCATTTAATGTAATGGCCCCAAGTAATAATTTTGCTAAGGGAAATTCTAAATTTTTCAATTTTGGCAGATAATAAATATTTTTAGATAAATAAAATTAGGAGAAATAAGTTGTGGAGGTATTAAATAAATTTTAGAGAAAAGGAAATGGTTGGGACTTAGGAAAAGAAGAAAAATTAAAGTGAACATAAGTTGTGGAGGTTACCAAAAAGGGAAATTGAACCATGGGAAGAATCAAACAATGGTATCAAAGCATAGTGTGAGAGAAATAAAACCATGGTATGAGGAAGGTGTTATGGCCTAAATCTACCTCAAGCTGAGGAAGGCAGAGTCTAGGGTAACATCAAACCACGCTTAACCTGGTAGCTAGCCCTACCAGATCAGGAGAGGGCTCTCTCCTGGTCAATCTCAGCAAAAATAATCAGTGAGGCTTGAGATGACTTGAAATAAAGGTTGATTTTAGGCTAGGTATATATGTAAAAGAGTTTGATTTGATTTTGAGGGTGTTTTTTGGATCAAAGGGAAAAGCAGATTTTGGGCCTGGGGAATGAGGCCTAGTTTTTGCAGAGATTTGAATGGGGCAACGTAGGCAATTGTTTTAACACTTCAATTTTGAATGAAATGGATAGCTCAGACCAGTGAGGAGTTGAAGAGGGCAAGAGACTTTCATGAATCCTCTTCAACAGTTGAAAACATAGAAAATTAAACAAACCCTAGGTAGAGCACTGCAAATTTTAATGAATTCCACCTTTATCCTTGTTTGTTTAACTTAAGAAGAAATACGAGGGAAAATTATACACATAAAACAACAGTAAACTTACATTAACAGAGAGAAACACATCATCAAAAAAAAGAGCCACATGAATCCCAAGGAGTGCTGAAAACCTTGGTCTATTCCTTTGCCAAACTGCAGAGATGAATGTACAATGATGCTCAAAGCAATCCCAAATGTCCAACCATGCAAATGACTGAAAAACTACAAGATATAGACAAACATAACTCATCCCCAGCCTCTAGGGGTTGAGCCCACAATTTTAGGAGCTATTTCAACAAGATCTAAACTAAGAACTGGAAAATAGGCAATGGAACAGCTTGCCTCTATAAGATAGGAAACTGATTCATTCAGTTGCAATTCACCTTTTGATGGATGAATCTACCTCCATAAGTAAAATTTAACAAAATTACATCAAGATCCATAAAAGTACATAAAATTACATCATGAGTTTAACATTTGGAAGTAAGGAAGTCTTAATGTCAAAAACTAGGTGAAAAACAGAGTTACTGAGTCCAAAATGAGCAAAAATCCCCAATGCATCGCACCTGATTTCTCTATGCGTCACGCCAGTTTGGAGATGATTTTGGACGCCTTCCCGGTGTCCAAATTTTCTCCAAGTAGGCTTTTTGGAAAGTTTCGCCTGTCTACTTTCCAACACAAGTGGAATCTCTTAATTTGGCTTCCATTTTCCCCTCCACAACTAAGTTCTCCCAACACTACTTCTTGTGTGTCCAAAAAGGGGCAGAAAGGTCATTTTTGGGGTGTTTTTGACCCTTCTGGAAGCCCAAAACCTGTCAAAATCTCTTGGCCATTGGTAGGCATGCATAATTTTCCATGAAAAATCCAAAAATATAAATTTTTACCCAAGAGGAGTCCCCCATCAAAAGCGCGCGCCAAGTGGCACGGCGCATAGAGCAAAAAAGTCTGTTTTTAGGCCAAAATTTTCAAAAATGCAAAAAGTGTCCCAAATTTTTTGAAATTTGGACTAAGTGTTCTTCATCAAGTGCTATGTTGGACCAAGGAAGCCTCATCCAATATCTGAAGTTTATCATGCCTCCTCGATGCCTTCTTCAACTTGGCCTTCAAGATCTTGATTCTAGCCTTGCAACTTTTGTTTTTCGCCAAGTAATGGTATGCCATGTGCCTCAACATATTTTTCTCATTGTTGGCCTTCACTAGTAATGGAAGAAGTCTTAACTCACTTGCACACCACGAATTTGAGCAAATTTGGAAGTTTTGGGGAAGTTTATGATGAAATTGGGCTTGCAGCTCTATGCACCGCGCCACAAGCCCAATGCGACGCGCCTGCTCAATGCATCGCGCCTGTGTATTTTTTACACTATGGAGGGTGGCTCAATGCACCGCGCCACTTGTATGCACCGCGCCTCTCACCCAATGCATCGCGCCAGTGAACTTTGCCCAGTTTTCATTCAAACTTGCTCCTTATCTCCAACACGCCTTTCTCTTGTTCAATCTTTCTCTTTTGAATGCAAATGAGCTCTGTAATGAGGATCAATGAGTTTATATACAAGATATTTTGATCAACTCTGTTTTTGGGTAGTTTACTCTATTTGTGCCTCTGATTAACTGAATGATTTGATTTTTTGTTTGCCTTGCAGGGGATGGAGCTGCTGAAGTTTGAAAAGGTGACCAGGGTTGCCATTGAAATTATTTACAAATGAGAGAACTTGAAATTACATTAAATTTATACATAAAAATACGAAATACTCTATTTTTCTTCAAAACAGAGTTTTGAGGAAAAATACATTTCTATGCATATGATGATGAAACTTATTTAGTACTGGAACTTTATTCAACCTCCTCATGCGCCTGCTGACCATTATTGGACATTTTGAAGACCTTTGTGATGAGACCCTAGACCTAATGAAACTGAAACCCTAAAAAATGACTCTTGAAAATTATAAGACAAAAGTGACTGTAGATGATCTTAATGAATGGAAATGGGCCAGCAGGTAAAGGACATGAGGGAAAATGTATAAAAAACCACTACCGTCAGATGATCCATGCTCCTAATGGAATGCAAATGACGAGCGAGACACCTAATATGCAATGCAACAAGATAATTTTGATCACTGACGGAGGGATGAAGATACCGACACTAACATTGGCTCCAATGGGGATGGTAGCTCCTTGGAGGTGTCAAGAACTACAGATCTCTGGGAAAGAAGGAAATGCCTTTCGTCCATTGGGCTATGGAGTCAATGACTTCGACAAACCAAAACCAGACTCTTGACTCAATTTCAGGACTAAAATCTAACTCAAGACTGAATCAAAATGAACCAAACCAAAACTAAAATCAATCCTCAGTTTTGTAGCCTTCACCTCGAGACCCAAACTGAAAGAAGGATGACAGCACACACTTGCTCTGAAACTATGTTGAAACTAACTAAAACAAAAATGACTCAAGACCTAATTAACTGAAATTAGTACTTACAAAGCTTTTTTTAATGGCAGCAGTCCATCGAGATTTGAGGGTTTCAAATCATGATGACAACCAACTGCCTACTGATGGAATATGTACAATCATGTGTAGTGAGCCTTCCAATGTAACCAATCCAGCAGATGGCTAACATACCAAAATTTTGCTCTCGCTTTTCTCGAGCAGGCAGAATGATGTACATGTAGGCAACTCACATTAACCACTAAAACCAAGGCTTATGATAACGAACTAGGCAACATTTATCTTTTCTGATGCTTGCAAAAGAATGTCGAAGGGATCTTGAAAATCCTGAAGCACTAGTTGGTCTTGAGATCCAACAGCAAAATTACAACTACTCACTTCATTCTAATCTGAAAGAACAATTGATTGTTGAGTGACAGGAAGGCACAGAGAGGTATAAGCTTCTGCCATCTGAGTGTTAGCTGTAAGTTCCTTGACCATGAGAAATTCTGGCATATTGTCTCTCTCAAGCTCATATTCCTCAACTTCATGGTCTAGGTCATTCTTAAACAGAAAACAATCTTCAAGATTATCAAACATGACAGCCTTATCATCTTCATGAAAGAAAATATTATTTTTTTGCTGATCTATAAAACTAATTACAAGACCGTCATAATTTTCAAAAGAAGAAGAAGTTTCACCAACACTTTCTTGACCATGTGGGCACTGCAAATCTGCTTTAGCTTGGGCTGTAACATGACCTTTCAGGAGTTGATCTATCTCATCTTCAGACAGAGGAGATAATATTTTTTTTTTCTTTTGCTCAAACAATGATTGTCTTCATGAAATAACATTTTAAAACATGAAAAACCTGAATGACAGTCCTTAATTCCCTGATCTTCTGAAATTTGAAAACATTGTTGATCATCTTCATATGACATGGCAATCAAATTATCATTTATCACTGAGTTATTGAAAGAATATTTTTCACTTACTTGAACAAAGATCTCATCTTTTTTTTCATGAACTGACTGGATTACCTCCTCATGAAGGCTTTGTTCTAATGAAATAAGAACATTTGGATCAATAACTCTGTCTTCTTCATTCCAGATGATCTCAACAGCAGAGCTCTCATTCATGGGATTCAGCACAAGGTATCCTTGATCATCACGATCTAAATCTAGATCTGAAATAGCTGACTTGACTTTATCACATTCTGAAATTGAAACTTGATTTTCCTGCATATTGTCTTCTTCTATGGACAGATCTAAAACAAAACCTTCTCTTTCATCATTTTCCATTGTACTAAGATCTTGATCCTGCTGCAAAGTTTCTTGAGCATCTTGATGGGTATCCTCTAAGTTCTCGTTATGTTGCTGAAATGGATTTTCGTACAGAGCCTCCATGATCTCATCGTCCATGAAGTCATCATCTTCATAAAAATTTTCAAGATTTTCAATAAAACTATGAACATGGCTACAACAGTTCTGAACTAAAGTTAAGGATGGATAAGATTCTTTATACATTTCAAATAACATGGTATGAAAATCCTTTAAACAGTAAATACAAGCAGGCGGCAAACTTTCATACCAAGATAGGGCTTCACCTTCCTGAGTGGCCATGAATATCTTCATCAAGCAATCTTCAGGAAAATCAACCTTCAACTTGTGAATATGTATGTGAAATCTAACCAGATGTAAAGTAGCATCCTTCCTATCATCATCTTTAAACGTAGGCAAATTCCTTTGCCAATCTACCTTAGGAATTTTATTTGGAAAACCTGGAATATGATCTTGACTCATGGGATCATACCTTCGATCCAACGAAACTATTTTGATAACAATGAATTCACCAAGAAATTCCTCAGGCTACTGATTCTTGAAGAGTAGAGTCGCCATAAAAATTATAAACCTTAGGATTCTTCGACACTGGAGTCTCCAGGTGAATGATTTCAGCCTTCCTATGTTTGATCGTTGTCCACCATCAACAATCAAATCTGAACTTGATTACATTTTACTAAGGAAACCAGATGTTCAGTTCATAAACTAGATCAGAGATTGACTGAAGCAGCATTCATCTACTTTCGTTAATGCAAAGCAAGAGCGTTTCGAAGGCTACCTGGCTAACTTCAGGCTCCGTCTATAGTTTATAAAACGAATAACACTAACAAACAAACAATGTTTTCCCCAGCGGAGTCGCCACTATGTTATGGCCTAAATCTACCTTAGGTTGAGGAAGGCAGAGTCTAGGGTAACATCAAACCATGCTTAACCTCGTAGCTAACCCTACCAGATCCGGAGAGGGCTCTCTCCTAGTCAATCTCAGCAAAAATAATCAGTGAGGCTTGATATGACTTGAAATAAAGGCTGATTTTAGGCTAGGTATATATGTAAAAGAGTTTGATTTGATTTTGAGGGTGTTTGTTGGATCAAAGGGAAAATCAGATTTTGGGTCTGGGGAATGAGGCCTAGTTTTTGCAGAGATCTGAATGGGGCAAGGTATGCAATGGTTTTGACACTTCAATTTTGAATGAAATGGATAGCTCAGACTGGTGAGGAGTTAAATAGGGCAAGAAACTTTCATGAATCCTCTTCAATAGTTGAAAACATAGAAAATTAAACAAACCCTAGGTAGAGCACTGCAAATTTTAATGAATTCCACCTTTATCCTTGTTTGTTTAAATTAAGAAGAAATAAGAGGGAAAATGATAAACATAAAACACCAGTAAACTTACATTAACAGAGAGAAACACATCATCAAAACAAAGAGCCACATGGTGTTGGAAATGTTGTCATTGATGGCAAAGGAGGTAGCAGATGCAGAAACAGGAACAATTACAAAGAGACTAAGATAGACAATGGAGCAAAGAGGAAATGAAGAGAAAGGCAGAGTGACAAAAGCGACAGAGGCAGAGCCACAGATGTCATTGCAGAGAAACCGTTGTTATTTCAAAACTATGTACATATATAGATAAATTTCAAGAATCTTTCATACATTCCGGGCGTTACACATAACATTCCGGGTGTTTGAATCAGTGCGTTATATATATGCATACACCGAAGAACCAGCGTGAACAGGAGTGGAAACATAGTCAGAGGCGGAACCAAAGTCAAAGGAGCGGAACTCTGCGTTGGAGGCGGAATCATAGTCGAAACAAAAAATTATATATATATATATATAATTGAAATGCGAAGGAATTAGCGTTAAATCGGTGTATTGAACTATTAAATTAAAACCTTGAGCGGAACCTGGAGCGGAGGAGAGGAGCGGAATCGAGACTTGTGAACAGTAACGGTGGGTTGGAGTGAAACCATGGTTTTTTCCGCACCACCATCCGTCGGAAAGCGGTATTGGAGGAATGGGCAGCGATTCCATACAGGAATCGACACGTGGCATAAGTGGTTTTGATTAAAATGAAATTTCGCGCGTTAACGATCGGCGGAAGACGCCCAGCGAAATGAATAAGATCCATTGATCTGGGCAAAGGCTATCCAACAGTGGGCGATCGCAGGACTTGCACGAGGTTTAATAAAGGTGCGTGGATGATAAGTCATGTATGTTGTGTGCATTCGATTGGCGGTTGATGGCATTGTGGGCCCGGCGGAAACATACGTAATGAAGTTGGGTTATTAATTTAATATAATGTTCGGAGGTAATATAGAAGTCGGAGATACGTGCAATGGACTCCGGGTATTAATATAAGGCGGCAACCTTGGTGATCATGTTCGACAATAAAGTTGAACTCGTAATTATATTATATATTACCATGGTCTTGACATTTGATTAAATTTAAATATGCGGATGTCGGGTTATTCATATGGACGAATTTCATATACTATATGTGTTGAGATACTATGGTGTGCATATAATGGAATATGCATATATGATTAAATATGCCGAGGGTCTATTAATATAGTTCTAATCACCAAAGGTCCATGTTATATAGGTGGAGCCACCACAAAGTGGTGGTTACGGGGGCTCCACTTTGTCCGTACGCAGCAGCTGGGGTGAGGCCCCGTAGTTCACCACAACCGTTGATCGCTTGGTCAACCGCGATCGGCCAGTCAACTACGGGGGGTGCCTTCCCGTTAACCGTCGAGCGGTTCGACCTCCCGTAATCCGTTGATCTCTGTCGACGTGCTCCCATTTTAACTCCGTGCTAGTTATCCATGCTGCCGCCTGCAACTGATCCGGCAGATGAAATTACATTCCAACAGTTAGCACATATGTACATATAAGAGATTGCTGGATGAGAAAATGGTTGGACACGAAACTTTGAATGCAATTAAAAAGTGGGAGCAGATATTTGTTTTTTTAATAAGGCAAAGTGTTTCCTGTAAAATGAAACCAAATATTATACAGTTGATGGCGTATGGTAAAGATTGGGAGCACTGATATATCCGTGTGATTAAAAAGGGTTTATAAAAACACAGAGTTATATTTAATTTTGACTAAAAGACAGCTGTACATGCAGCGGTTATATAACTGGAATAAACAAGAAAAATACAGGGATTCAGAAGAGCAGTGAACAGGTGAAATGTACAGATGACAGTAAACAAAGATGATGCAGAACAGTTTCTTAACAGCAGTAGAAAAAGACAAAATCCAGTAAGCCAAAGTTCAGAAGAGGAGCTGAGTGATATTGAAATATGTAATTTAGAATGTGAATGTAAATGATGTAATTATTTTTATTGTTTTTGATGCAAAGGCAAGTATCCTAAAGAAAAGACAAAATCCCACTGTAGCATGAAATTGTGTACATATTATTATGATTTTTAAATTGAGTTGGATAAAGAAATGAGGAGGCAGAAGACCAAGGGGTATGACCATTCATTTCAAATTCCTAGAGGAAAACAAACAGTCATCAAGAAATTCTATAAGTAATATCATTTTGATATGCAAAATGTGGGTTAGAGGAGAGAGAGAGAGAGAGAGCAGATATAGAGAATGCAGAATATAGAAGAATAAAACAGAGAAGATTAAGAGAAGAAGAGCAGATACAGAACAGAGCTGATATCTGGAGTAAATCAGCAAACATTCAGCTTAATAGCTGTCAGTTGTAGCTGAAAAAGGTTGAAGCCTCCTATAGGTTGGTGCCTACAGAAAATTGAAGGGAGTTGGTGCTTCCTTGCAAGTTGTAGCTTGCAGAATTGAGGTTGGAGCCTCCTGTAGGTTGGTGCCTGCAGAAAAACAGTGGTGAGAGGGAGTAGGAGCTTGCCTTTGCATCACAACAAAAATAAGATGTGGTTTTCTCCCGTTATGGGTTTCCACTTATATCTGGTGTCTCTGTGCATGATAGTTATGTATTGAATCTGATATGTATCATCTGCTTAATACCTGCAACTCTCATATTAAGTCTACTGCTATATTAAACTAATACTTGTTGCTTGCATTCTAAGATTACTTGCACATTAAATTGGATATGAAATGAAGGTGTAAATAGCTTAATGAAAAGTTTTTAAAAGATCAGGAATGCATTAAACTGATTCACCCCCCCCCTCTCAGTTTAATTAAAGGTTAAACAATTGGTATCAAAGCCAAGTTCCTTGTATATCAGTCTAACAACTGAAAGGAGATCCTAGGCTCTCAAGATGGCAAGTCAAGAAGGAAGCTCAACCAATAAAGCCCCTTTCTTTATAGGTGCAAATTATGCCTTTTGGAAAATAAGAATGAAAGCTTATATAATGTCTTTAGGATTAGAAGTTTGGGATGCTGTGGAAATTGGATATGTCACAAAGTCAACTGATACAGAGAAAGAAGCTAAACAAAGCTTTGTAGCTAATGCAAAAGCAATGAATGCAATCTTAAATGGACTATGTGAAGCCGAGTTTATCAAAATAATGCACAGTAAGACTGAAAAAGATATGTGGGACACTCTAGAGAATATCCATGAGGGAAATAAAAAGGTTAAGACTGCCAAAATTCAAGTATATAGAGCCCATTTTGAAAATTTAAAAATGAATGATGATGAAGATGTTGGCAGCTTCTTCTTAAAAGTTGCAGAAATTGTTAACAGTATGAAAGCTCTTGGAGAAACAATACCAGAAGGTATAATTGTACAAAATATTCTAAGATCTCTTCCATCCAGATTCAATCCCAAGGTGTCTGCAATAGAAGAAACAGCTGATTGGGAGACCTTGACCATGAACCAGCTACTAGGAAATCTTACAGCATATGAGATGAGGCTCCCACAGAAGAAGCCAAGTACAAGGGAGGTGTTGTGGCTAGCAACAACCTCCACTTTTTGGTTAATATTAGTAATAATACTAAATAAAATGGGGACCCTTAGTTAAAATCCAAAAAATCAATTAGGATTTGTTTCCTTTAGAAAATAAAATTTTCTATCATAAACCTACAAAAATCCCTTTGAGAGAATATTGCGAAAATATTAAGTTTATGATGGATTATAATAAAATTTGCTCTTGAAACGATATAACGCATCCATAACAAAAATAGTCTATACAAAAAGCATTGATCGCAGATCGCATAGCGCAGAAAACAGAAATGATTAACAAATATCTTTTACGCTCTGATTTATTATGCGCTTTTGTGATGATTTCATTTTGCGATTGTGCGCTTTTTGTGATTCTGCGCATTTGCGATATGTGCTTTTATCATTTTGCGATATGCGCTTTGCGCTGTTACGCAGTTCCTGCTTTTGTGATAAGTTATGACTGTGATGATTTCATATCGCGATATTGCGACATTGCGATATTGCGATATTGCACAGCAAATCGCACATCGCAATGTCGCAGATTCACGTAAGCGCGCTATCCCGAGGCAATCTTCCCATGTGTCAAATCCGTTATGCACTTTAATGACTATATTAAATGATTGGAGTGATTATTAATGTGAAAAGAGATTGTGTTTAGATTGGAAGTCGTTTCATAATTTGAATATTATATTTCATCCGCGTTCATGTTCAAAACAGTCTCGTCACCTTTCTATTATCATTACTCTCATTTATTCGTAAAACGCAGGCACGAAGGAGCGGATCACTATACAAAGCTTCCACTATACATTATGGGTAATAAGGAGAAGAGCTCAAGTTCTGAGAACAAAGAAATGGCTTCGCTATACGCAGACACCGCCTGTAACAAGGATGCGGGCATATCCACTTGGGAAGGAATGTATAATCTATTAGAGGATGAAAACCCTGTGGTGTTGAAAGTTGCAGCTACGGCCGGTACAAAGGATATGTCTGAAGCAACCCTTAGAGACTTGGCCTGCTCATTTTTGCACAGAATTGCAGCAAGGCCAAGGATTCTCCCATATATAGATATGGTGAGATGGGTGCTGGATAGCACAGATGTCTCAGACAGGCAATTCAAGACTCCGTCTGAAGAGCTAATTGGGTCATTCATCGTAGAAGATGTGAGATTAATGTATAAGCTGCCAGAACCTCATACGCCTTATAATGAGCAATTCATGAAATAATTTGACAGAGAACATGCAAATTTCTCAGAATGCACACAGGAATGGACCAAAAGAGATGAACCATTAAAGAAAAACAAGCACAGGTGGACAGTACCAAAAAAGGATGTTTCAGACACTGTTCACAAGTTCGAATATCCAAGAAGGCAAATTGACACAGTTTCTACCACAAGATAAGGTATGTGAGTTTGCCAAAATTTTCCTCTATAGAGCTTTTAGAAGTTAACAAAGAAGCTGTTGGAGGTCAAGAGTTCTTAGAGAAACACAAAGCTCTTCTTGAGAAAAGTCAGGAGTTGAAAAGACTTGAAATAACTGTCAGATAAAATGAAGAAACGTTAACCAAATTCAAAGCAACTGATATTAAGTAGAGAAAAAGATGTAGAGCGTGTTCGGCACAGAGGAAAATTACTGCAAAAGAAACTACTCTGGCTACACAAGAGCGGAAAGGGGCAACAGGGGAAATTGTTCCTACGCTTGCCAACTCTGTCTTTTAAAGACGGCTGAATTCTAGAGTCGGTTAACCGCATCTTCTCAAAACTATGCTAGATGCCTGCAAGAGCAAAGATCAAGTTTATAGCTAGATAGATTTAGTTTTAATGTTACTGTATTTTAGCCTAGGAAAAGGACGGTCATTGAACCGAATCCTTAATTTTTGTAATAAACTATTTTTAGAGTTAGTTAAAGTAGTATTTAAACCCCTCTAATGCAGAGAGAGAGGGGTCCTGGATCTTAATACTGTGAGACTTGGAGATTGCATTTCTGTACTCCATTGTCTTATATATTTTTTGAAAAAGGATCACATCTGGTGATTTTTATGCGAAATTATCTTTGAAGTGTTGCATTTCTGTACCTTTAGAATTCGATTTTGCATTATAATTGCTGGATAGAGTATCAGATTGCATCTGGAAGTCATCAAGATGAGCAAGGTATTTCTATCTGTTTGCTGTTGATTTCTGTTGTTGTATGATATTCGTTTTAAGATTGCTATCATTTATATGTATTTGTTCTCACAACGCTCTCTTTTGTATATCATTTCTGAGTATAATTGAAAACGTTATTTTTTCATAATTACATGTAATTGGTATACAATGATGAATGCAATATGCTATTATAACTCTGTTTAATTTCTTAAACAGAGTTACCTTTATTTGTTTCTGCACATTTCAATTTGATTAATAATACATTTTCATGGTTATTATTGGATTGAAACAATCTTAAGTTGTATTCACATGTTATTACCTAGGTTAGTATTAGAATTTCTTTATCAGTATTTAGCTTAGATTAGATAGTTTTATTTTAGTTAATTTAGTCCCATTTCCACCCACCCAATCCAATCCATTTAGTTATAAGGAAACTGGTCCTTTAAATCCAGTTGGAGCCACCATACCAAACGGAAAAGGAGCTGTCCTAAGGTCCCGACCGGGTGGTTATCCCCGATGTTTGAAGCAGAGATTTTCTAGGCTTCAACATTTTTGGCGCTAGAAGGAGGGCCTGAGCTATGAATGGAAAGTAAACCTCTATCCACAAGCCATTCCGAGAGCAAAACACCCTCATTAACTTCTTCAATTTCTTCTGAAATTCAAAATCCTAGAGAAGAAATTGCAGAAAATATTCAAACACCCACTACCAAAATCTTTAAACATTCAGACGATCAACATCCTGAGTCTCCTGAAGTTCAAGATTTAATTCATAAATTGAAAGGATTCTCATTATCTCTTGAAGAGTCTGAAATATCTGAAGGTAGTGTAACTTCAAAATTTGTTTCTTCAAAACCTCTTACTAGGCTTCAATGTGAAAAACTTGGTATCTCTCCCAAAGAATTCCCTTTACCTAGTAGAGTTAAAACAAGAAAAACACAATCGGAATCAGCAAGTTCAACCTCTAATATCCAAATATCAAGTTCTGAAATCCCTTCTCAACAAAGTACAGTTATTTTCATATCATCTCCACAAACATCTTCTCCTCAATCCTCATCAGTATCAACATCATTCATTCCAACAACTTCTATCCAAACACCACCAGTTTCTACTATCCCTCCAATAGTCATCCCAACAATGGCACAGAGACCATGGTCTACTCCAGGAGCAGTCAACATGGCTGCACCTTTACACAATTTACCAGACAATCCTGGAAAATGGCTTCCAAAGTTTAGCCCAGATCTTAACATTCCAGCTGAAGAACATATCAATAACTTTATGCTGGCCATTAATTTGAATGGAGTCACACAGGAGGATGTTGTAGTTAGACTATTTCCTTACACCCTTCAAGGAACAGCAGGATCATGATATTTTTCATTACCATCAGGATCTATAACAAGTTGGGACATTTTTGCAGATCAATTTTTAACCAAATTTGGAGATGACCGATCAATTGCAACTTTACTTAATGATCTCTCAAATTTGAAAATTGAACCCAAGGAACCAATTAAGGAGTTTAATTCTTGATTCAATAAGCTCTTGAACAAAATTCCCACTGATTCCAAGCCAAGTGAGTAGGTCAGAATTGAATGGTACGTTACTGCCTTACCCTCAAACATAGCAATTTTCGTAGACAGAGCTGCAAAGCCCACATTAGCCGAAAGTATGAAAGAAGCTATTGCAGTTGAAAAACGTATCACTTCTCTAGAAAAGAAAAATGCTCTTGAAGAAAGGAAATCAAAGAAGGTCAGCTTTAGAGATGATTCAAAGAAAAAAGCCAAAGATCCATATGACATGGAAGGTTTACAGAAAGTTCTTAAAACCATGTCAAATGAAATGGTCGAAATAAAAAAACAAGTAGCTGAAACTTCCACCAAGAAACCATTCCGGAATTTTAGAAAGAACCAAGTTGAATCTAAACCTCCTAATACAATCTCTAATGCAGAATCAGAAGAAGAGGAAGAAGAAGAAGATACATCTGTAGTATCAGATCAAGAGGATGAAAATGAAGAAATAGCTGAATTAAATGGAATGTGGGATTTTATTCTCCCTAATTCTGATAGTGAAGAAGCTATTCCTGTAAGTACTAGGAGTAAATCTACAGTAGAACCAGTACAAACAGTTCCAAAAAAGAAAATTGCAACTCCAAGTACCAAAGACAAACCCACTGTGAAGAAAACTTCTCCATTACCTACTCAAAATCAGCCATTTTCTTCTAATCCTCTCACATCGACAGCCAAAACTTTAGTAGTGTCAGAACCCATGGAATACAACATTGTCGAAGACATGAAAAAGATCAAAGCCAACATTTCCTTACATGAACTCAGGAAACTAAAACACCAGCAAAAGTTGTTATTAAAAGAACTTAACGCTACACCAATTGCTCCTGTACCAAGCGGTGTAGTGGCAAAAGCAGCAAGAGGAACTGGTAAGCCACCCGATAAGGTAGATGCTACTGATACTGTGCTCATTGGGGAAAATTCAAATTCTCAAACTCCTCCTTTTCTTTTGACTTATGAGATGTACAATAAAAATCTGCGCAATTGTTTAATTGATTCTGGAGCTTCCTCCAATATAATGCCTACATCTGTCTCTGCTAAATTGAATATTGAACCACAGAAATCAGCAGTACATATTGTTCAGTTGGATCGATCCAAAGTTCAAGTGGTAGGAGAAATCAATTCAGTCACAATCAGATTAGCTTCTGATCCTAGGATTGTCTAAAGAATTGATATTTTGATTGCTGATATTCCTGAATTCTATGGATTAATCTTGAGCAGGGACTGGTCTGCGAAACTTAATGGTTACATCTCAACTGATTATTCACACATGTGGCTTCCTTATAAAGGGAAACCAAATCAAATTAAAATTGAACGAGAAAAGCATATGACACACACTGTCACTGAATTTGAACAACCTAATGAACCGGTGGCATTTAACAACAATATTCTTGGAGGATATTCTGCTGAATCATTTCTTGGAAATTTCAAAGCTCCTCAGTCTCCTTTTTCTATAAATACTTTTGTTTCTCAGATAGAGAATTTTTCAGAGTCTGATTCTTCTAGAATTGTAAATACTTCAGATTTAATTGTAGATAAGCCAATAGATAAGTCTTTATTTTGGTCATTATATTTTGATGGATCGAAGTCTAGTGATGGAGCTGGAGCTGGATGCATATTGATTGATCCAAATGGAGAGAAAACTATGTTATCATGCAGATTAGAATTTGAGTGTACTAACAATACTGCAGAATATGAAGCCTTGGTTCAAGGACTTTATAAAGCCATAGGGTTAGATGTTAAATACTTGAGAGTCTTTGGTGATTCCGAAATTGTAATCAAACAAGTTAGGAATACTATTCATTGCCTTTCAGGACATCTTAAACACTATCAAACCCTAGTACAAGATCTCACCACTCATTTTTTAGCATTTAATATTTCTCCTATTCCTAGGAATCAAAATACATCAGCTGACTTGTTAGCTAATGTTGCATCTAAACTCCTACCTGCTGAAGACTGCAGTCCTGATAGGTTTTCTGTAGAATTGATCTTCCGTCCATCTGTCCCAGACAATGTCACAAACTGGAGAGTTTTCTATCATGATCAAGATATTTTAAATTTCATGACTTCAGACAAATCATATGATGATCAAATTATTGATGAAGAAGATCATGATTTACAAATTGCTTCAAAAAATAATGAAAATCCCATTCCAAAATCTGTTGTTAAATTGGAGGACTTATATGATATTAAGGACAGATTCAAGAAAGTTGTTAATACAAAACTTCAAAGTTCCACTTTGAAGTTTGAATTAGTAAATCTTGGTTCTGATTCTAAACCCCAAAACATTAATTTAGGACTCAATTTAACACCAGAGGAAAGAAGTGCATTCATTAAATTGCTGAACAAGTATAAAAAAGTTTTTTCTTGGAATTATGATGATCTAAAAACATATGATACTTCGATTATTCAACACACGATTCCAATGCTTCCTGATGTTAAACCTGTTCAACAGAAACTGAGAAAAATCCATTCAAATCTCGAGAGTCAAATCAAATCAGAACTCAATAAACTTTTGAAAGCCAAGATCATTTTTCCAGTCAGGCACTCTAATTGGGTTTCCAATATGGTACCTGTAAGAAAGAAGAATGGTGATATAAGAATCTGTATTGATTTTAGAAATCTAAACAAAGAATGTTTAAAAGACAATTTTCCATTGCCAACCATGGAACAGATTCTTCAAAAGGTAGCTGGTTCTGAACTTATGTCTTTTCTCGATGGGTTTTCAGGGTATAATCAAGTTTTAGTTCACCCAGATGACAGATTGAAGACAACTTTCAGAACAAAATGGGGAACTTATGCTTATCAGAAAATGCCTTTTGGTCTAATAAATGCAGGAGCAACTTTTCAAAGAGCCATGGACATTGCATTTAAAGGTCTGATCAATAAATCTGTTGTTGTTTATCTTGATCATGACATAACGGTATTTTCAAAAAAGAGAGCCAATCATCTACATGACTTAAAGCAAATTTTTGAAAGATGTAGAAGGTTTGGTATTTCCTTAAATCCAAATAAATCTTTCTTTGCTTTAGATGAAGGAAAACTCTTAGGATTTGTTGTGTCAAAAGATGGAATATATATTGATCCAGAAAGAGTAAAAGAAATTTCTGATATTTCTTTACCACATAACAAAAAATCCATGCAATCATTTCTTGGACAGATCAATTTTGTAAAAAGATTCATTCCTGATTTTTCTTTAATTGTTTTACCTATGCAAAATATGATCAAGAAAAATTCAATATTCAAATGGACGCATAAAGAAAAGGAAGCTTTTGATTCAATCAAACAAGCAATCATTAATGCACCAGCATTGAATACCCCGGATTTTTCTAAAGATTTTATTTTGTATACTTTGGCCACTGAAACATCCTATGCAGCCGTTTTGACACAACTCAATGATCAAGAAATTGAAGCACCTATTTCTTTCTTTAGTTCAAATCTGCAAGGATTTGAGCTTAATTATTCTGATGTTGAAAAACAAGCCTTTGTTGTGTTTAAATCAATCAAAAATTTCAGACCTTTTCTCTTAAAAACACATACAAAAATCATTGTCCCATTTTCCGCATTGAGGCAATTATTAATTCAGAGAGAAGTAGGAGAAAAGAGAGCTATCTGGGTAACAGCTTTGCAAGAATATGATGTTGTTATTAAACCAGCCAAGATTGTTAGAGGACAAGGTTTTTGCAGATTATTGGCAGGAGCTCATAACATACCAGAAGATCAAGATTCAAATCAAGATATTCAAGTAAGTCAGATAAGTGTTATAGATGCTCATTCTCAGTATGCTGATCTCATCTATTACTTGAAAAATGGGTATGCTCCTTCTAATCTCAACTATAAGAGTAAACACGCTTTAAGGTTAAAAGCTATTAAATATGAGATCATTGATAATGTGTTATTTAGAAAAAATTATGATTCAATTTTATTAAGATGTCTTGAAAAAACTGAAGCTGAAAAAGTTTTGCAGGAACTACATGATGGACCAGCAGGAGGTAATTTTGGAGGTGATACTACAGCTCACAAAATAATTCGCGCTGGTTATTACTGGCCTACCCTTTTTAAAGATACACATGATTATGTAAGGAAATGCCAAATTTTTCAGACTGCAAGTGGAAGACAAAGGAAACCAGCTTTTCCTTTGCAACCAGTAATTATTGAACAACCATTTGAACAATGGGGACTTGATATTATTGGTGAAATAGTACCTCATTCTTCCAAACAGCATAAGTACATCCTTACTGCAACTGATTACTTTACAAAATGGGTAGAGGCAATTCCTTTGAAGGTAGCCAATTCTGATGCAATTATTGATTTCATTGATCAATTCATCATAACCAGGTTTGGTGTACCTCAAGCTCTTGTTTTTTATAATGCATCTTACTTTTCTGGTAATAGTTTAATTGAATTTGCAGTCAAAAGAGGTTTTTAATTAAAATATTCAGCAAATTATTATCCACAAGGTAATGGTTTGGCTGAATCCACTAACAAAAACCTTATCAAAATCATTAAAAGAACCATTGATCAAAATAAAAAGAATTGGCACAAATCTTTAATCTTTGCGTTATGGGCTGATCGTATCACTGAAAAAGCTTCGATAGGGACTTCACCTTTTAATCTGGTTTATGGAAAAGAAGCTGTGATACCTTCAAATTTAACTCTTCCATCATTAGCCCTAGTGCGATTTATTGAAGAAAATCCTTCATCATCTATTCAATTGAGATACGATCAAATCCTTAAACTAGAAGAAGATAGGGATAAAGCAAAAATCACTCATGAAAAACATCAACAGCTTGTAAAATCTTCTTTTGATGCAAGTTCTACCGGCTCAAAACTTTTATCAATTGGTGATTTCGTTTTGAAATGGGATAAAGCACACGAAGAAAAAGGTAAACATACCAAATTCCAGAAAATGTGGCTTGGACCATTTCAGATCGTTGAGAAGATAGGCTCAAATACATACATACTCCAAGATCTAACAGGTAAGAGAGAACCTCTTCCTGTAAACGGGCTTATCTTAAAGAAATTCTTTTCCTAAGGAGGTAACCCCTTCTTAACCTGTACATATTTCTTTCTGCAGATTTTGATTGTTTTTGTTGTTACAAATAAAGGTCGTTAATAAGTCCCTGATTGACTGTTTACTATTTAAGAAAATTTCTTCGGAATAATATTATAAATATTTATTTTATGTAAATAAGAATTTTTAAAGTAGATGATCATAGTTTTTGAGTAGTTTAAAATAAGATGTTTAAACTTTGAAAAGACTATTCCAATCATTTACATGATCTTTTGAAATATTGAGGAAAATGTAAAATCATTAGAAGTTTATCAAGCAGAGAAAGGTTATTTGTAAAAGTAAAGTTTTTTCAAAATTTTGGAACTCAAAAAACTCTGAAAATTGTCATCCATTGGTTCTTAAGGATAAAACTATTTCACCCCATCCATTTAAGTTGTGATTTTTTAGAATGTAATTCTAAGAAATTATACAAAAAATTTAAGAGATAAGAGGTCTCATTATGAGCCGACTTACTATGTTCATAAGGAATGATAAAACTGACATTACCAATACTGCACACCAAAACAGGGTAATGGCTTATAAATATAAGACAAGGGGTCTCATCACGAGCCAGCTTGTTCAGTTTAATTATAACTAGTGAATGGCATTGTTATCAACTGGCCACCAAACCAGAACAATGGCTCTTAAAATAAAAAATATAAACAAAAGACAAAAAAAAACATGAGATAATAAATCTTATGAATTTATCTTTTAAAAGGTCATAATTTTAATTGGATGGGACAATGAATGGTTATGGTTTAAAGGTAACCCTGTCGAGACTATAAACGTTTGCTGGCAGCAGAGGCAATACCTATGACAATAAAGTATATTATAAAACCAAAATTCGAAGAGATCCACTTACTTTATTATTAACACCAATCAAAGCTTGAGATAACCCAAAACGTTTTTATTTTTTCTCAAAGAACTAGAAAGAAATTATGAAATGATTTTTATTTTTCTTTCATAGTTACATTTTATTTTGAATAATTCTTAGATAAGTTTTCATCATCCTTAAAAAAATTTACTTACTAAAGATAGAATGTTCATTTTATTTTTCAGAGATAACTGTTTCTTCCAGTGAATCGCCAATTGTTGTGGCTAGCAACAACCTCCCCTTTTTTGGTTAATATTAGTAATAATACTAAATAAAATGGGGACCCTTAGTTAAAATCCAAAAAAATCGATTAGGATTTGTTTCCTTTAGAAAATAAAATTTTCTATCATAAACCTACAAAAATCCCTTTGAGAGAATATTGCGAAAATATTAAGTTTATGATAGATTATAATAAAATTTTCTCTTGAAACAATATAACGCATCCATAACAAAAATAGTCTATACAAAAAGCATTGATCGCAGATCGCATAGCGCAGAAAACAGAAATGATTAACAAATATCTTTTACGCTCTGATTTATTATGCGCTTTTGCGATTTTGCGCTTTTGCGATGATTTCATTTTGCGATTTTGCGCTTTTGCGATGATTTCATTTTGCGATTGTGCGCTTTTTGTGATTCTGCGCATTTGCAATATGTGCTTTTATGATTTTTGCGATATGCGCTTTGTGCTATTACGCAGTTCCTGTTTTTGCGATAAGTTTTATGACTGTGATGATTTCATATCGCGATATTGCGACATTGCGATATTGCGATATTGCGCAGCAAATCGCACATCGCAATGTCGCAGATTCACATAAGCGCGCTATCTCGAGGCAATCTTCCCATGTGTCAAATCCGTTATGCGCTTTAATGACTATATTAAATGATTGGAGTAATTATTAATGTGAAAAGAGATTTTGTTTAGATTGGAAGTCGTTTCATAATTTAAATATTATATTTCATCCGCGTTCATATTCAAAACAGTCTCGTCACCTTTCTATTATCATTACTCTCATTTATTAGTAAAACGCAGGCACGAAGGAGTGGATCACTATACAAAGCTTCCACTATACATTATGGGTAAGAAGGAGAAGAGCTCAAGTTCTGAGAACAAAGAAATGGCTTCGCTATACGCAGACACCGCCTGTAACAAGGATGCGGGCATATCCACTTGGGAAGGAATGTATAATCTATTAGAAGATGAAAACCCTGTGGTGTTGAAAGTTGCAGCTACGGCTGGTTCAAAGGATACGTCTGAAGCAACCCTTAGAGACTTGGCCTGCTTATTTCTGCACAGAATTGCAGCAAGGCCAAGGATTCTCCCATATACAGATATGGTGAGATGGGTGCTGGATAGCACAGATATCTCAGACAGGCAATTCAAGACTCCGTCTGAAGAGCTAATTGGGTCATTCACCGTAGAAGATGTGAGATTAATGTATAAGCTGCCGGAACCTCATACGCCTTATAATGAGCAATTCATGAAAGAATTTGACAAAGAACATGCAAATTTCTCAGAATGCACACAGGAATGGACCAAAAGAGATGAACCATTAAAGAAAAACAAGCACAGGTGGACAGTACCAAAAAAGGATGTTTCAGACATTGTTCACAAGTTCGAATATCCAAGGAGGCAAATTGACACAGATTCTACCACAAGATAAGGTATGTGAGTTTGCCGAAATTATCCTCTATAGAGCTTTTAGAAGTTAACAAAGAAGTTGTTGGAGGTCAAGAGTTCTTAGAGAAACACATAGCTCTTCTTGAGAAAAGTCAGGAGTTGAAAAGACTTGAAATAACTGTCAGATAAAATGAAGAAACATTAACCAAATTCAAAGCAACTGATATTAAGTAGAGAAAAATATGTAGAGCGTGTTCGGCACAGAGGAAAATTACTTCAAAAAGAACTACTCTGGCTACACAAGAGCGGAAAGGGGCAACAGGGGAAATTGTTCCTACGCTTGCCAACTCTGTCTTTTAAAGACGGTTGAATTCTGGAGTCGGTTAACCGCATCTTCTCAAAACTATGCTAGATGCCTGCAAGAGCAAAGATCAAGTTTATAGCTAGATAGATTTAGTTTTAATTTTACTGTATTTTAGCCTAGGAAAAGGACGGTCATTGAACCGAATCCTTAATTTTTGTAATAAAATATTTTTAGAGTTAGTTAAAGTAGTATTTAAACCCCTCTAATGCAGAGAGAGAGGGGTCCTGGATCTTAATACTGTGAGACTTGGAGATTGCATTTCTGTACTCCATTGTCTTATATATTTTTTTAAAAGGATCACATCTGGTGATTTTTATGCGAAATTATCTTTGAAGTGTTGCATTTTTGTACCTTTAGAATTCGATTTTGCATTATAATTGCTGGATAGAGTATCAGATTGCATCTGGAAGTCATCAAGATGAACAAGGTATTTCTATCTGTTTGCTGTTGATTTCTGTTGTTGTATGATATTCGTTTTAAGATTGCTATCATTTATATGTATTTGCTCTCACAACTCTCTCTTTTGTATATCATTTCTGAGTATAATTGAAACGTTATTTTTCATAATTACATGTAAATGGTAAACAATGATGAATGCAATATGCTATTATAACTCTGTTTAATTTCTTAAACAGAGTTACCTTTATTTGTTTCTGCACATTTCAATTTGATTAATAATACATTTTCATGGTTATTGTTGGATTGAAACAATCTTAAGTTGTATTCACATGTTATTACCCGGGTTAGTATTAGAATTTCTTTATCAATATTTAGCTTAGATTAGATAGTTTTATTTTAGTTAATTTAGTCCCATTTCCACCCACCCAATCCAATCCATTTAGTTATAAGGAAACTGGTCCTTTAAATCCAGTCGGAGCCACCATACCAAACGGAAAAGGAGTTGTCCTAAGGTCCCGACCGGGTGGTTATCCCTGATGTTTGAAGCAGAGATTTTCTAGGCTTCAACAGGAGGCAGCATTCAAAACAGAAAAGAAGAAAGAAGAAAAGGAAGACATATGCTCCTGCTCTGATGAAGAAGAGGCTAAATTTGTCAAGAAATTGGATAGAGGCTCAGGTAGATACAAAGGTAAACTTCCTTTAAAATTCTTTAACTGTGGAAGAGTTGGACATTATGCTGCTAAATGTCCTCACAAGAAAGTAAGAAATCAAGCTCAAGAATCAGAGAAAGACACATCAAAGAATTGGCAGAAAGGAAAGAAATTCAGCAGAAAATCCTTCTATGCTCAGCAAGACAGCAGTGCATCTGAAGACTCATATGAACCCTCAGGAGAAGAGGGAACCTCTGAATTTTTACTGATGGCCATAGAAGATCTTGAAGGACTCTTGCTAGAAGAAGAAGAAGAAGGGGAAGTCGATCTTGAGGGGGAGCTAAGAAGTGCTCTGGAGGAGATTGACGGACTCAAACTAAAATGCAGAAAACAAAAAGAGATTCTCCTCAAATGTGTGAAAGAAGAACAAAATTCAGAAGTCCTCATGCAGCTGAAGGTAAAGCTTGAAGAAGCCAAGAAGATAGAAGATATGTTACTTCAGCAAATCAAAGATAAAACTCGAGAACAAGAGAAGCTGGAAGAAGAAATTATGTGTCTGAGAAGGAAATTAGAAAGTGCTCAACAGAAATTTTCTATATACCCTTCTCAAATAAAAAGTTCTGGTAAGTTGAATGAAATCTTGGATGCTCAAAGATCTCCTCTAATAAAAACTGGGATAGGCTATGAAGGAGAATCATGTAAAGGCAAAGAAAAGGAAAACAAAAATATAATTTTTGTGAAAGCAAAGAAGGCTGATGAAGCAGCTCAAATAATTCCTACAAATGAAGAAACATGTAATGAGAAAGACAGAGACCAGAAGAAACCTCTAATAACAAATATTGTAACAAATACTAAGACAACAGAAAAAAGATCATATATTCCTGATTATATCAAATTTGGAAGCCATCAAAGGAGATTCTTGCCTCCTATGAAGAATGCCACCTGTTATGTCTGCCACAAGCAGGGACACATTGCTGCATATTGTCATGCAAGGAGGAATGATTCAAACCGGCAAAAGATGCAGGCATGGAAGAGACAACCTTACATCAGGTATGCAAGTAATTTCTATGGTTATTGTTTTTAATGTAAGGATTTTGGCCATAGAATTATTGAATGTAGAAAGTATGGACAAAGACTGATGTTCAATACCTCAAGGAGGTTTATGAGTCAAAGAAATTTTTTTCATGCTCACAATTCTGCAAAAACTATAATCAAATGTTGTATATGCAATCAATTTGGACATATATCTTCCAAGTGTTCTCTAAAAGGATATAATTCATCACCTCACAAAAGATACCAAACAAAAGGGGGCCTCCAGTGGATAAAGAAGGTGAATAAATGTGACTTGGCTTTAACTGCTCAATATTTGAAGAGTCAATGGTATTTGGACAGTGGCTGCTCTAAACACATGACAGGAGACAAAAACAAGTATTTAACTCTTGATGAAAAGAAATCGGGCAATGTCACTTTCGGAAATGACAAATCAGGAAAGATCAAGGGAAAAGGATCAGTCAGCATAGACAATGGCAGAGGAAAGGCCCAAGATGTATTATATGTAGATGGGCTGAAAGAAAATTTACTGAGTGTCATTCAGATGTGTGATAAAGGCTGTGAAGTTCTCTTTAGAGCACAAGATTGTGTAGTCAGATCAAGCACAACAGGAAAAACTCTACTCAAAGGTGTTCGAACAAAGAGTAATGTGTACATAGTGAAAGAGGAGGATGAAGCCTGCCATCTTAGCAAACTCAAGGAGTCATGGTTATGGCATAGGAGATTGGGACATCTCAGCTTTGACCATATCATTAGACTGAGCAAGAAGAAAGCTGTCAGAGATATGCCAGAAATAAAAAGGCCCTCAAACACAATATGAAAATCTTGTCAGTTGGGGAAACAAACTCGCACATCCTTTAAATCTAAAGAAGAGTTATCAACAAGAAGACCACTGCAACTTATGCACATGGATCTGTGTGGACCTGCAAGAACTAAAACACCAAGTGGAGAGTCCTAATTAATGCTGATAATAAATTATTTCTCCAGAATGACATTGGTTGCTTTTCTCAAGAATAAATCGGAAGCTCTGGACAAATTCAAAACATTTAAAGCATTAGTAGAAAATCAGACAGGATGCAAGCTGAAATGCATCAAATCAGACAGAGGAGGTGAATTCACTGATTATGACTTTGCAGACCTATGCAATGAACATGGCATAAAACAACAATTTACTATTGCAGGGACACCTCAGCAGAATGGAGTAGCAGGGAGACAAAACAGATCTGTTCAACAAATTGCCAGAGCCATGATGCAAGAGAATAATATTGCTCAAACCTTCTGGGCAGAAGCAGTGCACACAGCAGTACATATCCTTAATAAAGCTCACTTAAGGCCAAGTAGTGACAAGACTCCCTATGAACTATGGCATGGAAAGCCAGCCTCAATCAAACATTTCAGAATCTTTGGAAGCAAGTGTGATGAAAATCTTGGCAAATTTGATGCAAGAGCATATTAAGGGATATTTCTAGGATATGCTTCCAAAAGCAAAGGGTACAGGTGTTACAACAAGACCCTTCGGAAGATAGTTGAAAGTATTGATGTGAGATTTGATGAAGAACTTCCAAACAATACTAGAGATACAGACTGCTGTAGTACATCAGAAAACAATGAAGAAGAAGATCAAAATGATGATGAAACAAGCAAAACATCAGAAGATGCTGGACTGAACTCAAAAACCCCCTCAAGATACACTCAAAAGAACCATCCAGAAGATCAAATCATAGGAGACAAGAATGTAGGAGTGCAAACAAGAAGGCAGCTAACTGAACAGACAAAAGAAGTATACATAGCCATGTTGTCACAAATAGAACCAAAGAAATTTGAAGAATCCAGCAAGGACAAGTCTTGGGTAAATGCAATGAATGAAGAATTGGACCAAATTGAGAAAAAAAATACCTGGGAACTAGTTCCTAGACCTGCTGAGAAAAATGTCATAGGCTCAAAATGGGTATTCAAAAAAAAAATGAATGAGCAAGGACAAGTAATCAGGAATAAAGCTAGGCTGGTCTGCAAAGGATACTCACAAATCGAAGGACTTGATTATGATGAAACATTTGCCCCTGTAGCCAGAATGGAAGCTATCAGAATGTTCCTGGGATTTGCATGCTACCAAGATTTCAAGGTATATCAAATGGATGTAAAATCTGCTTTTCTTAATGGCGATCTAGAAGAAGAAGTGTACATGGAACAACCAGAAGGTTTCTCATTGAAAGATAAAGAAGACTATGTATGCAAACTGAAAAAGGCCCTATATGGACTGAAACAGGCTCCTCGTGCTTGGTACTCAAGACTGGATAAATATTTGAAAAAAGAGGGTTTTAAAAGAGGTGGAGTAGACAGCAATCTATACATAAAAGCCCATGAAAATGAACTCCTAATTGTTGTTGTATATGTTGATGACATTATGTTTGGAAGCAACAGAGATGAGCTAGCAAAAGGATTTTCAGAAGAGATGAAATCAGAGTTTGAAATGTCCATGATTGGAGAGCTCAGTTTCTATTTAGGACTTCAAATTTAGCAAAGCAGCACAGGTACATTCATCTCACAAGAAAAATACCTAAAAGAAATGCTGAAAAAATTCAAAATGGAAGATCGCAAACCTGTGTCAACTCCCATGACCACAGGTTGCAAGCTGTGTGCTGATGATGGGTCTGCTGATATAGATCAAAAACTCTATAGATCCATGATTGGAAGTCTATTGTACCTGACTACATCAAGACCAGACATCATGCTAGCAGTAGGACTAGTGGCTAGATATCAAGCAGCACCTAAACAAAATCACCTTCTTGCAGTCAAAAGAATATTCAGATATCTACAAGGAACAACACTGTATGGACTTTGGTATCCTAAAAGAAAAAACTTCACTTTATCAACATACACAGATGCAGATTGGGCCAGTTGTGTTGATGACAGGAAGAGTACAAGTGGAGGTGCTTTCTATCTAGGAGAAAGCCTAGTTGCATGGTTAAGAAAGAAACAAACATCCATCTCTCTGTCTACAGCTGAAGCAGAATATGTAGCAGCAGCAGCATGTTGTACACAAGTCATGTGGATGAAGCAAACCCTTCAAGACATGAAGGTAAGCATTGATGAGCCTATTTCAATCAAATGTGATAATACAAGTGCTATAAGTATATCTAAAAATCCTGTACTTCACTCAAAAACTAAACATATACCAATCAAGTATCATTTCCTCCGAGAACAAGTGGCTCAGAAGATAGTAAAACTGAACTATGCACCAACAAAAGAACAGAGAGCAGATATATTTACTAAACCACTTGCAAGAGAACCATTCGAATACTTGAGAGATAAACTAGGGGTAGTATCTACAGATGCTACTCTCTGATATAAAGAGAAAGCACAATTTCAGGGGGAGAACAAAACGAAAATATCATTCCAGGGGGAGAACAGCCAGCAAGGAAAGCATGAATCAGGTCCTCGGGATCAAAGGATTAAAGCAAAATAACACCAAGCTATTATCCTAGAACTGTATCAATTTACAGTGTATATTCAAATTCAAAGTGTTCTCTCAACAAGTCTTGTACATCACTATGGAGCAGCATGCAGAAGAGGGCCTAAACATAACTCAGAGAGAGGAGGAAGAGCAAGCAATAGGAGAAAGCTACAGGAAAATAGAGAAAAATTGATGTCAAAGGGCAAAAAGAAACCCTTTGCCATTGATGTCAAAGGGGGAGGAAGAGCAAGCAACAGGAGAAAGAGCAGGCAAACAGAGAAAATATATTGCCATCAATGCCAAAGGGGGAGACTATTGGAAATGTTGTCATTGATGGAAAAGGAGGCAACAGATGCAGAAATAGGAACAATTACAAAGAGACTAAGATAGACAATGGAGCAAAGAGGAAATGAAGAGAAAGGCAGAGTGACAGAAGCGACAGAGGCAGAGCCACAGATGTCATTGCAGAGAAACCGTTGTTATTTCAAAAATATGTACATATATAGATAAATTTCAAGAATCTTTCATACATTCCGGGCGTTACACATAACATTCCGGGCGTTTGAATCAGTGTGTTATATATATGCATACACCGAAGAACCAGCGTGAACAGGAGCGGAACCATAGTCAGAGGCGGAACCAAAGTCAAAGGAGCGGAACTCTGCATTGGAGGCGGAATCATAGTTGAAACAAAAAATTATATATATATTTGAAATGAGAAGGAATTAGCGTTAAATCGGTGTATTGAACTATTAAATTAAAACCCTGAGCGGAACCTGGAGCGGAGGAGAGGAGCGGAACCGAGACTTGTGAACAGTAACGGTGGGTTGGAGTGAAACCATGGTTTTTTCCGCACCACCATCCGTCGAAAAGCGGTATTGGAGGAATGGGCAGCGATTCCATACAGGAATCGACACGTGGCATAAGCGGTTTTGATTAAAATGAAATTTCGCACGTTAAAGATCGGCGGAAGACGCCCAGCGAAATGAATAAGATCCGTTGATCTGGGCAAATGCTATCCAACGGTGGGCGATCGCAGGACTTGCACGAGGTTTAATAAAGGTGCGTGGATGATAATTCATGTATGTTGTGTGCATTCGATTGGCGGTTGATGGCATTGTGGGCCCGGCGGAAATATACGTAATGAAGTTGGGTTATTAATTTAATATAAGGTCCAGAGGTAATATAAAAGTCGGAGATACGTGCAATGGACTCTGGGTATTAATATAAGGCGGCAACCTTGATGATCATGTTCGACAATAAAGTTGAACTCGTAATTATATTATATATTACCACGGCCTTGACATTTGATTAATTATAATATAATTTAAATATGTGGATGTCGGGTTATTCATATGGACGAATTTCATATATTATATGTGTTGAGATACTATGGTGTGCATATAATGGAATATGCATATATGATTAAATATGCCGAGGGTCTATTAATATAGTTCTAATCACCAAAGGTCCATGTTATATAGGTGGAGCCACCACAAAGTGGTGGTTACGGGGGCTCCACTTTTTCCGTACGCAGCAGCTGGTGTGAGGCCCCGTAGTTCACCACAACCGTTGATTGCTTGGTCAACCGCGATCGGCCAGTCAACTACGGGGGGTGCCTTCCCATTAACCGTCAAGCGGTTCGACCTCCCGTAATCCATTGATCTCTGTCGACGTGCTCCCATTTTAACTCCGTGCTGGTTATCCATGCTGCCACCTGCAACTGATCCGGCAAATGAAATTACATTCCAGCAGTTAGCGCATATGTACATATAAGAGATTGCCGGATGAGAAAATGGTTGGACACGAAACTTTGAATGCAATTAAAAAGTGGGAGCAGATATTTGTTTTGTTAATAAGGCAAAGCGTTTCCTGTAAAATGAAACCAAATATTATACAGTTGATGGCATATGGTAAATATTTGGAGCACTGATATATCCGTGTGATTAAAAAGGGTTTATAAAAACGCAGAGTTATATTTAAGTTTGACTAAAAGACAAATGTACATACAGCGGTTATATAACTGGAATGAACAAGAAAGATACACGGATTTAGAAGAGCAGTGAACAGGTGAAATGTACAGATGACAGTAAATAAAGATGATGCAGAACAGTTTCTTAACAGCAGTAGAAAAAGACAAAATCCAGTAAGCCAAAGTTCAGAAGAGGAGCTGAGTGATATTGAAATATGTAATTTAGAATGTGCATGTAAATGATGTAATTATTTTTATTTTTTGTGATGCAAAGGCAAGTATCCTAAAGAAAAGACAAAATCCCACTGTAGCATGAAATTGTGTACATATTATTATGATTTTTAAATTGAGTTGGATAAAGAAATGAGGAGGCAGAAGACCAAGGGGTATGACCATTCATTTCGAATTCCTAGAGGAAAACAAACAGTCATCAAGAAATTCTATAAGTAATATCATTTTGATATGAAAAATGTGGGTTATAGGAGAGAGAGAGAGAGAGAGCAGATATAGAGAATGCAGAATATAGAAGAATAAAACAGAGAAGATTAAGAGAAGAAGAGCAGATACAGAACAGAGCTGATATCTGGAGTACATCAGCAAACATTCAGCTTAATAGCTGTCAGTTGTAGCTGACAAAGGTTGAAGCCTCCTGTAGGTTGGTGCCTACAAAAAATTGAAGGGATTTGGTGCTTCCTTGCAAGTTGTAGCTTGCAGAATTGAGGTTGGAGCCTCCTGTAGGTTGGTGCCTGCAGAAAAACAGTGGTGAGAGGGAGTAGGAGCTTGCCTTTGCATCACAACAATAATAAGATGTGGTTTTCTCCCGTTGTGGGTTTCCACTTATATCTGGTGTCTCTGTGCATGATAGTTATGTATTGAATCTGATATGTATCATCTGCTTAATACCTGCAACTCTCATATTAAGTCTACTGCTATATTAAACTAATACTTGTTGCTTGCATTCTAAGATTACTTGCACATTAAATTGGATATGAAATGAAGGTGTAAATAGCTTAATGAAAAGTTTTAAAAGATCAATAATGCATTAAACTGATTCACCCCCCCCCCCCCTCTCATTTTAATTAAAGGTTCAACACATGGATCCCAAGGAGTGCTGCAAACCTTGGTCTATTCCTTTGCCAAACAGCAGAGATGAATGTACAATGATGCTCAAAGCAATCCCAAGTGTCCAACCATGCAAATGACTGAAAAACTACAAGATATAGACAAAAATAACTCATCCCCAGCCTCTAGGGGTCGAGCCCACAAGTTTAGGAGTTGTTTCAACAAGATCTAAACTAAGAACTGGAAAATAGGCAGTGGAACAGCTTGCCTCTATAAGATAGGAAATTGATTCATTCAGTTGCAATTCACCTTTTGATGGATGAATCTACCTCCATGAGTAAAATTTAACAAAATTACATCAAGATCCATCAAGATCCATCAAATTACATCAAATTACATCATGAGTTTAACATTTGGAAGTAGGAAATTCAAAATGTCAAAAACTAGGCGAAAAACAGAGTTACTGAGTCCAAAATGAGCAAAAATCCCCAATGCGTCGCGCCTGATTTCTCTATGTGGCGCGCCAGTTTGGAGCTGATTTTGGAGGCCTTTCCAATGTCCAAATTTTCTCCAAGTAGGCTTGTTTGAAATTTCTGCTTGTCTACTTTCCAACACAAGTGGAATTTCTGAATTTGGCTTCCATTTGCCCCTCCAAAACTGAGTTCTCCCAACACTACTTCCTGTGTGTCCAAAAAGGGGCAGAAAGGTCATTTTTGGGGTGTTTTTGACCCTTCTGGAAGCCCAAAACCTGTCAAAATATCTTGGCCACATGTAGGCATGTACAATTTTCCATGAAAAATCCAAAAATATAAAGTTTTACCCAAGAGGAGGCCCCCATCAAACGCGCGCGCCAAGTGGCGCGGCGCATAGAGCAGAAAACTCTGTTTTTAGGCCAAAATTTTCAAAAATGCAAAAAGTGTCACAAATTTTTTGAAATTTGGGCTGAGTTTTCTTCATCAAGTGCTATGTTGGGCCAAGGAAGCCTCAGCCAATATCTGAAGTTTATCATGCCTCCTCGATGCCTTCTTCAACTTGGCCTTCAAGATCTTGATTCTTGCCTTGCAACTTTTTTTTTTCGCCAAGTAATGGTACGCCATGTTCCTCAACATATTTTTCTCATTGTTGGCCTTCACTAGTAATGGAATAAGTCTTAACTCACTTTAACACCACGAATTTGAGCAAATTTGGAAGTTTTGGGGAAGTTTTGGGGAAGTTTATGATGAAATTGGGCTTGCAGCTCTATGCACCACGCCACAAGCCCAACGCACCGTGCCTGCTCAATGCGTCGCGCCAGTGTATTTTTTACACTGTGGAGACCGTCTCAATGTGCCGCTCCACTTGTATGCACCGTGCCTCTCACCCAATGCGCCGCACTAGCGAAATTTGCCCAGTTTTCATTCAAACTTGCTCCTTATCTCCAACACGCCTTTCTCTTGTTCAATCTTTCTCTTTTGAATGCAAATGAGCTCTGTAATGAGGATCAATGAGTTTATATACAAAAGCTTTTGATCAACTCTATTTTCGGGCAGTTTACTCTATTTGTGCCTCTAATTAACTGAATGACTTGATTTTTTGTTTGCCTTGCAGGGGATGGAGCTGCTGAAGTTTGACAAGGTGACCAGGGTTGCCACTGAAATTATTTACAAATGAGAGAACTTGAAATTACATTAAATTTATACATAAAAAGATGAAATACTCTATATTTCTTCAAAATAGAGTTTTGAGGAAAAATACATTTCTAGGCATATGATGATGAAACTTAGTTAGTACTGGAACTTTATTCAACCTCCTCATGCACCTGCTAACCATTATTGGACATTTTGAAGACCTTTGTGATGAGACCCTAGACCTAATGAAACTGAAACCCTAAAAAATGACTCTTGGAAATTATAAGAAAAAAAGTGACTGCAGATGATCTTAATGAATGGAAATGGGCCAACAGGTAAAGGACATGAGGGAAAATGTATACAAAACCACTACCGTCAGATGATCCATGCTCCTAATGGAATGCAGCTGACGAGCGAGACACCTAATATGCAATGCAACAAGATAATTTTGATCACTGAAGGAGGGATGAAGATACCGACACTAACAGAAGGGAAAGAAACAATAAAAGGAAGGCTAGAGCCTCATTTTGATCATTCAATTTTGGTCGTTCATTTCAGAATTGGAGAGTTTGCTTGAGTTTCTTAGCCAAGTCAACCAATGTTGTTTAGAAAAAGCAATTTCCAACCAGAATTGCACCCTAATTTTGGAGATCTTCGAGAATCTCCCTAGTGAGGTAATTTTGGGAGTCATATTTAAGATTTCCACAGAGCTTTATTGTAGGTATTCACTCAGTTTTCCACTCCTTAGGAATAAAGGCGATTCGAGTTTCTCATTGGAGGATCGGCTATTGTGGGTTGGATTTCTAGCTATTTTGCAAGGGTTGAGCATATGTGTTTTTCTAATCCTTGGAGTTGATTTTGGCCAAAATTTTGAGGAAGAAATTTTGGGGGGATTTGAAGGAGTTTCCCTTTAGGGAAAGTGTGCATTCTTAGAGAAGTTTGATTTTTGTAGCTCACTGGTAGATTGTGAAGGTATACACACAGATTTTGGCGTTTTAGTGACTGGTGGATTCAGCCCAATAATTTTATGGGTTTTGTGAGAGGATTTTGTGGTTAAAATTTCAATTTTCCGGGAAATATTCAAGTCTGAAATCCTCATTCTTAAAGCAGGGTGAATTGTTGGTTTATCTGGGATTTTCACATTATTTGAGTATTTTGGGTCAGCTGGAATTAGCTCAAAATATTTCTAGGTTTTATTGGTTGGGTTGTGAGGATACTCTCTCTAATTTTTCACAATTTTCGGAGCATTTTTGAGGGGTCATTTTACAGTTTGCCTCAAGCAGCAACAACATTATTTTCTGGGTAATTTGCACATTTTGGGGCTTTCCGGGTCAGCTAGAATTAGCCCAAAATTTTTATGGGTTTGGTAGATTTGTGTGAGAGAAGCTTCCAGTTAATTTTGTGGAATTTTTGGAGCAAATTTAATGGCATACATCACAGTTCACCTCTAGCAGCAACAACAGAATTTTTTGGGGAGTGTATTGGGACAGATTAAGTCATTTTAGTTGGATTTTTGCTTATATATTCACTTGGGTATTGTATTTTTTCGTTTGCAAGCCTAGCTTCTATCATTCTACTCTATTGTACTCATGTCCAAAGAAATTTTAATAAAATGGCTCAAATTTGTTGCTACTATTCTATGGTTTATTGATCTATTAATTCTTATGTAAAAATTGTGCTTGCATGATTTTATTTTCTTGATGTAGCTTAGTACATGTTTTTTACATTCATTTTATTTCCTAGTTTTTGGATATTAGTAATTACATTTAGATCCATCTTAATTTGAGATCAATTATATATTAAGAGGGATAAATTTTTAAACAAGATTGAGACTTGATATTTAGAAATGGCCCTTACTTCATGGACACAAGGGACTATGAGAATATTCCATTTAAATTCAAGGTATGTAATGAATATGGTCCTTTCACAAATAGATGCTCAAGAAAAGAAGAACCAGAAACAGTAGAAGCACATGAACCAAAATGGTAACCAGTTAAAAATAAAAAGACATGAAATAAGACATTTATTCCCTCTGCACCCTCCTCCTCTTCCATCCCCTTGCCTGTTTCCAATCCCTTTGGGCTTCTTAAAACCCATCTTGATCCTCCCTTAGCCCCTCTTGCTATTGAGCCTTTTGCATCTCCTCCCCCCTCTCCTCTTTCCCCCTCCTCACTCCCTCCCATCCTCATCCTTCCCGCTTCACCCTCTCTTCCTTTAAGTCCCCTTCCCCCTCCCTTTGAAATAATTCTTACTTGAAATCAGTCCAAATATTCGTTACTCTCCACTGACTGCCATAAAAAAATAGGAAGGAAGACCAATAAGGGACTAAAGGATGAAGCAGAGGCAAAAGAAATGGAATTGGGAACTCAACAACCAATTGACTCATACATAGAAAAAAGTTCAAGAAGCAAGGAGAAAAGCCAGCAAGGAATTATATGGAAAGGTCCCTTTGTCTCAAATCATAGTAAGTAATGAATTTGGTCTCCTGGAATTGTAGAGGCCTTGGACACCCATCGAAAATCAATGCAACAAAAGACCTCCTAACCGCTAAAAAACCTGATATTCTCTTGATCTAGGAGACCAAATCAAATGAGCAAGATATGAAGCTAACAATCCCAAAAAAAAAAAAAGATGGCTCAATACTACAAGCAACTGGGGCCTCAGGAGGAATATGTACAATGTGGAGTAAGACCAAATATGAGTTGTTGTCCCATCACATAGAGCTCCACTTAATCCAAATATATTTAACGAACAAAATATCGAGTTACCAAATATGCCTATACAATATTTATTCTCCCACCCATTATAGAGATAAAGAGTACTACTGGAGATCCCTAAAAGAAAACCTACTGCAAGAAAAACCTCATAATTGGAAGTGACTTAAACCTGATATTAAGTGTTGATGAAAATATGGGAGGTTGTTTCCATGTTGATCCTTTTCAAGACTCTCTTGAAAACATTATAAAAAGCCACAATCTAATGGACGTCCATTCAAAAAATGGGAAGTATACCTAGAGTAACAAAAGGCTCGGGCAAGGAAACATCAAAGAGAGATTGGACCGAATTCTGATTCAAGATAGTATAATAGCAGAATTCACCTCAATTATCTCAAAAATAATACCCTCTATTGCCTCTAATCAAAATCCTGTGGCCATAAAACTTGGTGGGATTGAAAATTTGGGCCCAATCCCTTTTCGATTTAACCCTCTCTCGATCAACCATGGAGAGGTTAAATTGTTAATTATTGCAGTCTGGAAATAGAACGTAAAGGGATCACCAAGTTATGTATGGGAAACAAAATTAAAGAAATTTAAAGTCAATCTAAAAGCATGGGCAAAAAATAACTACAAAGAACCACAAAAGAGGAAAGTTTAACTTCAGAAGGACAAGGAGAAAGTTCTTAAAAAAGTAGAAGACGAAGAAGAAACAAAAGAAAACCAAGTGAAATAAAAAGAATTACACTGGCAATTTATAGAAACAATAGACAAGAGGAGGAGGATTGGAGGTTAAAATCCAGAAATTGTGGATTCAATCAAGGACCAAAACATTGTTTTCTTCCATAACTCCACAAAGATGATAAAAAAAAAAAATCAAATTGATACAATCAAAGGTGAAGGAGAAGTTGAAATCAAAGGGCATGAGGCCTTAAAAAAAGAAGCTTACAATCATTTCAAAAATCTGCTAACTACTAAGCCAACAAATTCAAATCATGAAAATTTTATAAAGCATATACTTAAGAGGATAATTGAAGAGTTAAAATTAGAACTACTGAAAGAATTTTAATAAGAAGAGGTACAGTTAGCAGTATGGTGTCTTCAGCCAGATAAATCCTCGGGGCTAGATAGATTTTAAATAGCCTTCTATTGTTCATTTTGGTTACTCATCAAAAAATATCTCATAAGAATGATTAGATGGGTTTTCAAGAAAAAGAAAATGGGGGGTTTCATAAACTTAACCTTTCTCACCCTCATTTCAAAAGATTAAGACCATCCTCCTTCAATCACTTCCGTCCAATATCATTATGCAATTCCTCATACAAAATAATTTCAAATATTATAGCCAACCATATCAAACCTCGTCTTCCCAACTTGATCTTTGAAAACCAAGGTGGCTTTTTTCCCAACAGGAAAATAGTTGACAACATTTTGATTGTCCAAGAAGCAATGCATTCAAGTCTAACAAAAAAAAGAACAAGGTTTCATATTAAAACTAAACATGGCTAATGCCTTTGATAGAGTCAATTTATCCTTCCTAGCTGGTGTTCTGTTAAAATTTGGTTTCTCTATTGAGTTTATAGAATTAATAAATGCTTGTGTTGTTGGTCCTTAGATAGCCCCTCTTATAAATGGCATGCCAAGTAGCTTCTTTCAAAGTTCCCATGGTTTAAGGCAGGGCTACTCGTTATCTCCCTTTCTCTACATCCTTATGGCGGAATCACTTAGCAAAAATCTTGAATTTTATAGAATAAATGGCACCCTCACTGGTCTCTCATTTTGCAAAGGAGTCAAGAGTATAAATCATTCCCTCTTTGCACATGACATGCTTCTCATGGGAGGAGCAACATGTATTGTAGCTAGAAGGTTTTAAAACACTACAATGAAAAGACCCTCTAGCGGATGTTTTTGAGGAACCCCTTATAAAAATACCCTAGACATCTGTTTCTAGTGGAGGCTCCTAGAGGAGGTTGGCGGGCGGAGGTTTTTGCGGATGTATTTCATCCGGTGCTCTTATCACCGCAAAACGCTCCAATGCATTCAAGACGACATAACACTGGTGCGGTTAAAAAATTGTCACACTGGACACCGTGCGCTCCATACACACCAGCCCGGTGTGTTGTAATTTCGTAGAGTATCGGTACTTTACATAACTTCCGCACCGGCGCCTCATAAAAAATGTGCGAAAACTCACACCACCTGGGTCGCCCTTCAACGCACCAGGCCGCCCTGAAACACCCGCGCACTGGCCACAGGGTTAAATAAATAAAAAATTACGGCCAAAAAACCGCACAAAACATAGGCACACCGGGAACTGTGTGCTCCTAACACCCTCGCTCAGTGCGTCATATTCCTGTATAGCACTGGTTCTTTACATGTATATCGCACCGATGCTTTCGAAAACGTGCGCAAAAATAGATACCGCCCGGTGTGGAATCCAGCAAAAGCACCGGGGCGTCCATAAAACACGCGCACTTGTAGATGGTTAAATAACAAAAATTATGGCAAACAACCACATAAAACATTGGCACACCAGAAACCGTGCGCTCCATACACACCCGCCTGGTGCCTTTTATTAAGGAACAACACCAGTGCATGTCAACTCGTCATCACTGGTGTCTCATAAAAAGCGCACGGAACAGAAAACGCCCAGAATGAGTGAAATGCACTGGCCATAAATTGCGCGCACCGAAAAAGGGTTAAAAAAAACAAAATTATGCCCAAAAAACTGCACAAATAATTGGTTTACCTGACAGTGTTCCTGGTGCTTCTTATTACTGTAGAGCACCAGTGCATTACTGCTAAGCCACCCTGGTGTCTCATAAAAAGCGCGCGAAACTGTTGTGAAACCAGCTCCAAAAATAGAAGAAATGAGATATCAACGCCTTAGAAATAAGCCACTTCGAGGGGGCAACCTCCAATACATTACATGAATGAACAATTCTTGGATGATACAATTTACAAAACCTCCTTTCTATATATATAGGAGTCCATGGGGCCATAATGTAATCCTAGTGGGCCACAATGTAATCCTAGCTGACCTAACAATAATAATTTAAGGGCACAATAATAACAAAATGGGGGTTACAAGGGTGCAATAATAACAATAAGGGGGTTACACTAACAACAATAAGGGGCTATACTAGTAATATAGGGACCTAACATGCCCCTCTCCTTCACAAAAGTGTTGTCCTCAACGCTTGAGTAGCTCTGGGTGCTTCTGTATAAAATTCTCATCCTCCCATGTAGAATCTTCAATGGGTAAGTTCTTCCACTTGATGAGATACTCTGAAATTGATCGATTTCGTAGCTATCGAGTTCTTGTTTCCGTGACCGCTTCGAGTTCCAATATGATTTTTCCTTCCTCATCAAGTTCTGGAAATATTGTTTGAACTGGAATATTTTCACCTATAACCTTCTTTAAGCATGAAACATGGAAAATTGGATGCACTCGTGAAGAAGCAGGAAGCTCCAATTTGTATGCCATAGTACCAATCTTTTGCAACACCTTGTAAGGACCATAGTACTTTGGCGATAATTTGTTATCCTTCTTAGCTTGCTTGAGGGACATTTGTTTGTATGGTTGTAGCCGTAAAAATACCCAATCTCCTACATCAAAACTTCTCTCACTGCGATGTTGATCTGCCTGTTGTTTCATTCGATTTTGTGCCAAATTCAGGTTATCCTTCAAGAGTTGGAGAACTTCTTGTTGATGCTCAATGTGATCTTCCACTGCTTGAACCTTCGAATTTTTCCTTAAAGATGATGTGATCGATGGTGGATGATATCCATAAAGTGCCATAAATGGGGTCATTTTTGCTGCAGTATGGAAGGAAGTGTTATACCACCATTCAGCGAGAGGTAACCACTTGACCCATTGTGTTTGTTTATCAGATACAAAACAACGAAGATATCCTTCCAAACATTTATTTACTATCTCGGTTTGACCATCGGATTGAGGATGATAAGATGAGCTATGAGCTAATTGAGTACCCAAACAAGAAAATAACTCCGTCCAAAAATTTCCCGTAAAAATGGGATCTCTGTCGCTCACAATAACCCTTGGGTTTCCATGTAGCTTTTGAATTGTGTCCATAAATGTAGTAGCAATTGTACTTGCTTTAAATGGATGAGATAATGCACAAAAGTGTGCATACTTGTTAAGTCTATCAACTACCACCATGATGACACTCTTTCCTTCGGACTTAGGTAAACCTGTGATAAAATCCATTGAAATCTCCTCCCAACGTTGACTTGGAATGGATAAAGGTTGTGGAAGTCCTGGGGTCTTAATTGTTTCCACTTTATTCTGCTGGCAAACCAAACATTCCGCCACAAACTTTTGAATATCAGATTTAAGGCCATCCCAAAAAAAGATCTTTCTTCACCCTGTGGTAAGTTTTTAAAAATCCTGAGTGTCCTCCTAAAGGAGAAGTGTGCAATTCCAGAAGAATCTTTTGTTTTAGTTGGGAATTCTTACAAAGATATAAACGATATTTGTACCATAAGGAATCATTTTTCCAACTAAATGTATCAGATGTACTAGGATCTTGCTGCAACTTTTGAATGAGTGTCCATACATCTTTTTCCTTCTTCCATTCATCTCTTGCTTCGGTTGTCCAATCTGGTTGGATAATAGAAATGGCACAAAGCAATGCTTCCATCTCTTCATTCTTTCTTGAGAGTGCATCTGCAACAACATTAAGCTTTCCTTTTTTGTAGATTATTTCAAAGTCATAACCCAACATCTTTGTGACCCATTTTTGCTGCTCTTCTGAAGATAGTCTTTGTTCAAAAAAGTGTTTAAGACTATCATGATCAGTTTTTACCTTGAAGTGTCTTCCCATTAGGTAAGTTCGCCATTTCTTTAGTGCATGCAGTATTGCTAACATTTCCTTCTCATAAATAGTTTTTTGTAAATACTTTCCTTTGATTGGATGACTTTCAAAAGCAATGGGTCTTCCTTCCTGCATTAAAACTGCACCAATTCCATTTCCTGAGGCATCACATTCCACAATAAAGGTTTTTGTGAAGTCTGGCGTAGCTAAGACCGGTGCTAGGCACATTGCCTCTTTAAGATGTTCGAAGGCCTTAGTTGCTTCAGGAGTCCATGAAAATGCATCTTTCTTCAATAATGTTGTTAGAGGTGCTGCTATTCTCCCATAATTCTTAACAAACTTGAGATAATACCCTGTTAACCCGAGAAATCCTCGCAACTGCTTTATGGTTGTGGGGACTTTCCATTCCTTAATGGCTTTAATTTTGTTAGGGTCTACTTTAACACCCTCGTGAGATACAATATGACCCAGATATTCCACCTCTTGTACTCCAAAGAAACATTTGGATGTTTTTACATATAATTATTTCTCCTACAATAGTTTGAGCACCCTGTCAACATGTTCAACATGATCCTTCCAAGACCTGCTGTAGATTAGTATATCATCAAAAAATACTAGCACAAATTTTCTAAGAAGGGTTTGAAAATGGAATTCATCAACCCTTGAAATGTAGAAGGTGCATTGGTAAGGCCAAAAGGCATGACCAAAAATTCATAATGACCCTCATGAGTTCGAAATGCTGTTTTTGGAATATCTTCAGTCTTCATTCTAATTTGATGATATCCTGAACGAAGATTCAACTTGGTAAAATAAATTGCTCCATGTAATTCATCCAATAATTCATCAATCACAGGAATGGGAAATTTGTCTTTAATGGTGAGCTTATTGAGCTCCCAATAATCCGGACACATTCGCCATGATCCATCCTTCTTGTGTACCAATACTACAGGAGCAGAGAAAGAACTTTGACTAGGTTGAATTATACCCGCCTCTAACATTTCTGCAATCATACGTTAAATTTCGCTCTTTTGGATGTAAGGATATCTATAAGGCCTGATGTTTGGAGGAACACTTCCTGGAATCAAATGAATAGCATGATCATGATCACGAATAGGTGGGAGTCCTTTGGGAGTTTCAAACACCCTGGAATGATTGTCCAAGACTTGTTGGAGATCTGCAGAAATAGATGATTTTGATGTCGGAACTTCTAGTGAGCATAATTGTGCAATTACGCCTCGTTGTTCCTTCTTTAGAAGCTTTGTCATGACATTAGAGCTTATTATCCTTCCCGGCTTCCCTTCAATACCCCGTAATTCGACTTCCTTTCCTTCTGAAAAAAATTTCAAGAAAAGTTCTTGAAAATTAAAAGCTACCGTCCCCAACGATTGTAACCATTGTGCTCCTAGTACAACATCAGCACCTCCCATAGGAATGGAAAGCATTGGACTAGTCAATACATATTCCCCCATGGTTAGCTTGATATTATGGCATTTTCCAGAGCAATTTATAGTTCCTCCATTTGCAACCATCACTTGACATTCTGGTGCTGGGTATAGGAAACAATTTAATTCCTTGGCTGCCTTACAATGAATAAAATTATGGGTGCTACCTGAATCAATCAACACTATTACCTTTTTCTTCTTGATATGTCCTTCTATCTTGAGAGTTTGAGGAGTGGTAATTCCTACCAATGCATTACACGATATGGTCGGACTCATTTCTTCCTCTTCTAAGGTTGGTTCCTGGTGTATATCCTCTTCTTTTGAAGATTCTTGTTCATTTTCTTCTTCCTCTTCACAATCTATGTAAAATAATTTCTTCTCAGCACACTTATGACCTTTAGTGTATTTTCTATCACAACTGTAGCAAAGCCCTTTTGCTCTTTTTTCTTCCAATTGTTGTGGTGTCAACCTTATAGGTTGTGGAAATCTAGGTGTAGCAACACTTCCTTCTTTATAGAATTGAGTGGTAGGCTTCCTTGTCGCCATAATTTTACATTCAACTTTTCTTGCCAACCTGAATGCCTTCTCCAATGAATCAGGTTCCAAAATACGAACTTCATGTTGGATGTTATCCTTTAGAGTGCCTATGAAGAGATCAATCCTGTGTTCCTCTGGAATATCAGTTACCCTTATATTCAATTTTTGGAAGTCCTCAATGTGCTGCCCCACTAAACCCTTTTGTTTGAGATTTATCAATTGGCTAAAGAAGGTGTTGCTCTTTGTATCCTCATAATGTGCTCTCATTTCCTCCGTAAAAATTGACCAAGTGACAATTTTTTTACGGGAGCAAAGCCATCGATACCATACAAATGTATTTTGTTATAAATGTAAAGTTGCAATGTGTACCTTTTGTGTGTTTTTCACATTATGGAGATCAAAATATTGCTCCATCTGTAGTATCCATGTTACACGATCCTTTCCATCAAACTTCCTCATATCCATTTTTGGAATATGGTGGTTCTTCCCGCCAACATTAGAGTTTATGAAATCACGATTAACATTTATTATGTTCTCATCATGAGGTTCTTCTACTATATTTCCACCATTAGGAATCATTTCTTGTTTTAAGCTTGTCATCAAGCCTTCCATGTATGATTTTATATCATTATTCATGTTTTCCATGTTATCTTTCATGTCATCCATCTTAGCTTCCATGCCCACTTCCATGCCATCCATCTTAGCTTCCAAACCATTCATCTTAGCTTTCACACCTTTCTTCAAACCATCCATCTTAGTTTCCACGCCTTTCTTCAAAACTTCCATTTCATTTTTTGTTGTTCTTTGCGAGAGTGAAATTTGTTGCACTTGCTCTTGTAATTTTGATATGTAATGTTGCCATTCTTCGTCTTTATGAGTCATAGTAGAGGCTTCTAAAGGCTTAGTGGGCGTTGAATTATTTTTAGGAGCCATTTTACAATCCAATACTGATAGCTATTCTACAATATGTCCTTGGAATCAATTCAACTTGATTATTCAAACAAGACTTATGCAATTCGGAAAACAAATACACACCTTTTACTTGCTTTTGAGGAGCTCGATATTGAAATTGAATTATCTCCATAATTCGGGATCTTCAATATCTAAAATTCAGCCCTGTAGTAGCCCAATGAAGCTTCTTTCAAATTCCATAGGTCTGATCTGATTTGGATTCTTCAAGACAAATTTATTTCCAATCTCCCACAATGACCTAATTATGGACTGGTTCAGTAGAGTGAACTTGTACGACTTGCCACGTGTCACTGTTTCATCCTTCACCTCTGAAATTGATATCCAAGAAACTACAGTCTGTGTACTTGTGACCACTTTTTACAGTACTCCAATCCGATGCTCAGAGATAGATTTATTGAAATTTTCCCACGATCACCTCTTTGAGATGAAATTCGAGAGCCTGAAAAAGCACCACCTTCCACAGATCATATCTCCAAAAATATTGCGAATCAAGATCTGAAATTTTTTGAAGAGTTTTCTAAGGATTTCAGATTTGCACCCTAAAAAATTCAGATTCTGAACCTCTGTAGAAAAAACGTTATAGCGAAAATTCCACGATGACCTGTTTAGGAGCCTGAAAAAAGACCTAACTTCCACAAATAATATCTCCGAAAATATTACGAACCAAGATCTGAAATTTTTAGAAGATCTTCCTCAGGAGGTCAGATTCGCACCCTAAAAATTTTATCTTCTGAAACTTCGTAGAACAAAATTTATAGCGAAAATTCCACGATGACTTTGCTGAACAGCGAGCCTGGAAATCCGGCTACAGCCTGGGCAACACAGCGAAACTTCGTCTCAAAAATATGAAAGAAATGAGATATCCAACGCACCCAAAAATAAGCCATGGGGGGGGCAACTCAATACATTACATGAATGAACAATTCTTAGATGTGCAATTTACAAACCTCCTTTCTGTATATGAGAGTGTGGGGCCATAATGTAATCCTAGTGGGCCTGATAAAATCATAATAAACCCCCAACAATAATAATTTAAGGGCACAATAATAACAAAATGGGGGTTACAAGGGTACAATAATAACAATAATGGGGTTACACTAACAACAATAAGGGGCTATACTAGTAATATAGGGACCTAACATGAACAGAAATCACCCGGTGTGGAATGACCGAAACGCACCGGGGAGCCATTAATACCGCGCACCAGAAAAGGGTTAAAAAAACAAAATTACGACCAAAAAATCGCACAAATCATTGGTTCACTGGACAGCGTTCCCGGTGCATCTTATTACTATAGAGCACCGGTGCATTACCGCTAAGCTGCCCCGGTGTCTCATAAAAATCGCGTGGAAGAGAAACCACCCGGTGCGGAATGGCCGAAACACACTGGGGCCCCATTAATGACGCACACCATAAAAGTGTTAAAAAAAAACAAAATTAAGGCCAAAAAACCGCACAAATAATTGGTTCACCGGACAGCATACCCGGTGCGACTTATTACTGTAGAGCACCAATGTGTTATGGCTATGCCACCTCGGTGCCTCCTAAATGCACGCGAAAACAGAAACCGCCCAGGGCGGCATAATGCAAACGCACCAGTACGCCAATAAATACCCTGCACACCGGAACAAGGTTAAATAAAAAAAAAAAATCATTTTTTTACTTTTGTCAGTGCTACAGAGCTCTCAAGCACTGGTGCAAGTTATCCTTGTTTGAGCCGCACTGACATCCGTGCTCCCATTTCACTTATTGCACGCACTGTTGTTGTGCATTGCCACTAATCTCCAGCTTGAATTTTATAAAACAGTGGACAAATTTTCTTTTGCAAATTGTACAGCCAATATGCCTCCTCGACGAGTAAATGTACATGTATTTTTCTTGTTTTTCCATAATTAAACATTTTAGTGGATTATAATTTGAAAAAACCTTAAAATTAACCATTAAAAAAACAAAAATATATATATATATATATATATATATATATATTTGTCGCGTGGTGTGCTTGAGCCGTTCGGCTCGCACCAGTTTGCGATGCTACCTGTAAATTTACAGGCCGCACCACACTCAGTTCTGACG
This sequence comes from Pinus albicaulis, assembly GCA_034641835.2. NCBI lineage: Eukaryota > Viridiplantae > Streptophyta > Pinopsida > Pinales > Pinaceae > Pinus > Pinus albicaulis. The sequence goes on from CM076569.1 coordinate 970,939,410, forward strand.
GTATCCGCACCAGTTCCGGTGCAATACCGCGCAGCACACCGTGTTAATTTAAAAAAATTTAAAAAGTGCGGTGCGGTCGGTTACCAGGCCGCACCGTTGACAATGGTGTATCGCGACAACTCGGTGCATTGACGAAATTATCAGCCCCGGGGCGGGTAATGTTTTCAGTGCAATGGAACTATAATTTGACATTTTCAATGGTTCGGGTTGGTAAACCGGTGCTAGGAGCATCCGCACCAATTCCGAGGCGGATACCGAAGGCGCACGGAGTTATTTAATTTTTTTTAAAAAGAGCGGTGCGGTCGGCTACTTGGCCGCACCATTGACCTAGTTCAATTGCGGTGGAGTGGTGCGTTGACTGAGATAACAGCCCCGGGTCAATTATTTTTGTCAGCACACGGCTTATCATATTTGGCCTAGGTCAACGGTGTGACATCTTAAAATACCGCACCGACGACTATGTACAGTGGCAAGAGGGCGGTGTGTTGACTTAGTTATAAGCCACGAGTGGATAGTGAAGTCAGTGCACCGGCCTCTTGACACCGCACATAGTGAACGGTGTGCTAAAAACATTTTCTGGAGCACCACTTCCGTTGCGGTCGATATCATGAGGTGCACCGTATCTGGTGCGCTCTGTGGGGTGACGCACTGGGACCGGTGTGTGACTGTGTTTTTGGTGCACCGACTCTTGTTTTATTTATTTTTCAAAAAATAAATATATACATATATTTGTAAATACATGTGTCATTTAAAAAAAATTTATGTTTAATATGTCAATCATTCAAAGACGTGAAAGGAGAGAATAGGGGCAACAACAACAACAGGCAGAACAGTATAACATGGTTCACCTGTAGGAGGCAAGAGAGAGGGAGAGAGATGCTTACCCTCGCCCTATTACAGTAGCGACACAGTGGCTCCTTAGGTAGGTAGGCCTCCTAGAGTTCTATGAGGAGGCTACTTCTCTAAAGTCTCATAGTTTTTTTTTGAGACATCTTATCCGAAAGTGGAATGCCCAGCAATAGGCTTTCCGGGTTGGTATCAACTAGTGGTACACGCCCACTCAGGAGGATGTATATTTTATTACAGGGCTATCAAGGAGGGGTGGATATTCCCTCGTTCCCTGAGGTTCCAGCTGGTTATGTGGCAGGGAGTCAATTAGTTTACTCCCAGAGATACATTGGAGAAAATTTAGTATCTCCTACAGAGTTTCAGGTCACTAGAAGGAAGTTACATATTGGTGTGTTTGGTTGTGAGGAGCTCCAGTGTCTCTCACTTATCATTTCAACCATTTCGCACAACACCAGTGACGGGCAATGCATTAATTGCTAGCTTTTATATTATGTTGATTCTTTACTATAGCAGCCACGACTTGTCAGGTGGTCTGCCATTTTTTTTGCGGCAGTTCTGTACAGCATTAGATAGATGTCATGCTCAAGCACAAGGGAGGGTCAACTTCCATTTTACTTCGGAGCTTTTTTGTTTATTTTTTGAGAGGTTTCTATATACGAGGCCTTCTTTTCTTCGGCAGCCTCGTAGGCCGATTACTAAGGCACGTATGCACATGTGGGGGCATATTATGCACATGTGGGGGCAGATGATGCCCAAGAGGGAGGAGACTCTTTTTCAAGCGAGGATATCAGATGATGCACTGGAGTTGCTAGCCAGTTTTGATGAGCATCCCTTCATTTTGGTCCCCTATCCTTATGCGGGGTTGGATTGGCGAGGGTGTGCCAACATCCTCTTCACAGCTGATGAGTTGCCAGATGATAGAGGTAATATTACTGTTTTATTTAAATTTATTCTAACATGTTCTTTAACTTGTTCTTATTAAATTGTGTAATAAAATCCTCTAATTATTGTTGTGTACTTGTATATATTTTGCAGACATTGGCTATTTTGATGGCGAGGAGATGCCACCACCACCACCTGATCCAGGTGTGGATCCTCATGATGAGGATGAGGGCATGACAGATATTGCCAAGGATCATTAGGAGGCTGGTCCAGATCAGAGACTTGCTCCTGCTGGTGCGGCAGTGCGCGGTCGACGTCTTAGTGATGCTAGATACAGGATGGAGTTGGGCGACCAACTCATTGCATTGATTGTTGAGGTGGACATCAGGCCCGCTGATTTCAGAGACATAGAGGCCGATGACAGGCTATCACGGACGTGGTGAGGCATGCCGCGTGACATGTACAGCCTGATGCGGCATGTCGTAGGAGTTACGACAACTTTTACGCGACTGGTGAGGACTATTACACATTACGATCGAGCCATAGCACATGATGGACACTCTGCAAGGCACAGCGTACCATCATCTCATGATCGTTCACAGCCTCGTGCCACGCTAGATTTGCATGAGCCTCCACTAGCATCTACCAGTAGTCATCATGGAGATGAGGCTGAACAATCGGCCACTAGTACTGATATTGTTGTTGGACTACCACCAGCTGATCCATGACATTTATATTACAGTTGTATATTCATGTTGCAAATGTACTTAATTTACATGTTGGTGATCATCACGATGTGTATGTTGTTAGGTCGTGTTAGATATGTTCATTTAATGTGAAGCTTGCAGATAGATGTGTATGTGATAGCATGAGATGTATATTTGACATGAGATGTATATTTGATGTTTGTGTTGTACTGATGATGTTAATATATAATGTTAATTGTGTTTTGTTAGATGATCATGATCACAATGATGCAGTTAGTGATTTTGAATGTGTTTTTTAGTCAAATATGATGTTTCTAAGATGGTTATCATGAACGTGATGTTTATTAATTAATTTAATACCAAATGATCATGATATTGTAAATTTGTAATATTTGTATTTCTAATTGTATTTAAAATTCTTAAATTGTAATTGTAATGGTATATATGTGAATTTCTAAAATTGTAATTGTAATTGTAATTTTTAAAATTGTAAAATTGTAATTGTAATTGTAATTTTTTAATTTATAAAATTGTAATTGTATATATGTAAAATTCTAAAATTGTAATTGTAATTGTAATTGTATGTGAAATTGGAAAATTCTAATTCTAATTGTATGTAAAATATTTGTAAAATTTTAATTGTATTAATGTGAAATGAATTTATTAAAAATCTTAAATTTCTAAATTTTAAATAATTGTAAAATAATAAATCTAGAATAATATGATTTATTGTAACATAATAAAGTTTAGAAAATAATGCAAATAAATTCCTGTACTTTAGAATTATAATTATTTTATTATGATCTTAGATACAAAAAAAAGAATTAATTTATACAATACGCCATTGTTTTCGAGATCAACATAATTGCAAATTATCAAGTGAATTATTGATTTTAACATCAACACAATGCAAATTACCAATTAACATATTATATTAATATTTCGAAAAACCCATCTTAAAAAGTATAAATATTGATGAAATAACACATGTACCATATCACTCTCAGTTCTCATGATCACCCTCATTATCTTCTAGCTCGCGTGGCATGATAACACTATTGTTCTCAAAAATATGTTTTGATCTAGGGTCATGTGTCAATACGAACCACCAATTCCTATCCAACAAATCTAGGTAAAAAAACACCTGGTTGTAGTGTTTAGGGAAAACATAGGGCTCCTTAGCTTCATCCCACATCTTTCTAGAGTTGATACATATCAGCCTACTATCGCGATTTTCCTTTACATTATTCTGATCGAAGGTGTCCCACCACTTGCACCTAAAAATAACACATTGGAAAGAAGAAAAATCCACTGCAATGATCTCTTGTATCTTTCCAACGTAACCTAATGTCCCTCGTACTAGTTGTTGATCATGATGGCTAGATCGACTAGATTGATCGAACTCGACTTCCACTCCACAGTCTTCTGTGATGTTTCCAGCATCAGCATTTTCTATGCGAAAATGGTGTCCATATGCCCACATAGATGGGAACAAATGCACCTATTATAAAAAAGTTAAAAAAATCATAGTGTCATGTGTCTTATAAATAATAATCCAACAGTAGTTAAAATATGAAATGTCGATGTCTTAATATAAGTTTCAAAATTACATATAAATTAAAAATATTATTACCAAGTTGTTGCACCCAATCCTTATGTTTAGCGCATCCTCTTTAGCACGCAGGTAACGACCGGTAGCACCGTATTTCTCTCTGACTTGGTCAGAAACCCAACTGTTGGGGCATATTTTTGGCACATTTTCTTTTAAATTATCGGGATAAGGCACACTTCTACCATTCAACCATCTGAATTCTTTCTTGTCACTATCCCATTTCATCATGTTTTGTTCGTACAATGTGACCCATGGTTGTGTCGCTTCAGAATTGTAAAGAATGAATTTATTGATTGCTTCAATTTCTGCATTCGCTGATGAAATTAAACCAACATTATATAGTACTTAGAGATCAAAATATACATTATATCGAATTTAAACATGAATATTAATTACATTTTGTAAATTTGAAAAATTATAAGTCGCTTACTCTTTATCAAGCGCTTTTTCCCACTCATTTGGAGCAACTCTCCTTCTCTTTTGTCTTCATCCATTTGATCGTCCCCAATCACCCACCTGGTATGTTTTCGATCTGCTTGATGTACTCACTGGCATAGTAAAAAGACTCATACGATATGTACCCCTCTGCCATATACCCCTCAGGTTTTTCCCTTTGTCGAACAAAACCTTTCAATTTCTTCATGTACCTCTCTAAGAAGAACATCCAACAACAAGAAAAAACCCCAACTAATTCAACCTCATCTACCAGGTGGATTAGAAGATGAACCCGTAAGTCCACGAAACTCGTCGGCAGTTCCTTCTCAAACATACAAACAATCTCAACTATCTCTTGACACCACCGTGGAATGCTAGCCACATGAATCTCCTTTGACGTGATCCAACGTACAAATGCAGATAATTTAGATATGGCACGTCCTAGGTCTTGAGGGAATTCATGTTTCACACACCCATGCACAAACAAAGGATAATGACACTGCAAAGTTATAAACACATGCAATAATATACAAAATTAGCTATGTTTTATGATCCCCGCATGGGATAAAATTTATTAATATAACAAATAATAAAATCATTCTTTTGACATTATATGTACTCTTAGAAGATTCAAATGGTCATGCGATTTCAACCCCGACAAATGGTCATCCACGGTGAAGCAGCACCATAGTGAAGACCCGTATGAAGTTGGCACCCTCACATCCATTATAACTTCCTTTGCCAAAGATAAATCATATTTTTTTAAAATCCATGGGACATCAACTTCTTTGAAAATCCATGAATTAGAGGGACCAGTGCCTGCCTCTGATCCCGTGCTTTCTAATCATCTTGGCCAATATTTCTTTTTATTTTTTTAAGTAATAAGATCTTTCCTAACAGCCAATGTGTCACTTTGTTTCTATGATGTGTGCCTCCATAAAGAAGATGAAACATTTTTAAATATATGCATGGGATCTAATAAGTGGGCAATATTAAGATGCTCCCAATATGGGAGGTCATAAAAGATAGATTTCCTTTTCATCCCAATGGGAAATTTCTCAACATAGGTGTTGAAGAAATCTGAATCATTGAACTTAGGCTCCCCATTTGAATCGAACATTTATATGAACTCCTTCTCCTTATCTCTCTCATATGCTTTAAGCCATTCAGTTGGTGTCATTATTGGAGGCCTTTGGGTTCTCTCTCGTTTACCATTGAAAGCGGATGCTGCTCTTCTGTAAGGGTGTTGTTTTGGTAGGAATATCCTGGAGCAATCATACACTAACTTTCGTAGGTCCTTGGACCATCTAGCTTTTAGAGAAGGTCCACAACATTTACATCCAAAATACCCTTTTGTTACAAGACCTGCAAGATTATATTTGTATACATTAATTAATATGCATGGCATGTTAAAAAATATCATGAAGATCAAAAAAAATATTATTACAATGAATTAAATAACTAATATGTGAAATAATATTGTTACATTATATATAAACAAATCAATAAATTAAACCTGTAATTTACCAGAGAAAACTCCTAAGCCTGGAAAATCATGTGTCATGTAAGCACATATGCCATACAACATAAAACTCCTCTCTGCTGCGATGGGTCTTGATACATCGTATACATTTATCCCATACCATAATTCCTTCAATTCATCTCCCAGTGGTTGTAAGTAGACATCCATATTCTTCACTTGTCTTCTACCAGGGACTATGAGAGCCAACATAAGATGTTCATTCTTCATGGACAACCATGGGGGGATATTTTTATTGATCACTACTACATGCCAAAAAAAATAGTTGGTGTTTTGGAGGGAATATGGGTTGACGCCATCCATGGCTATGCTAAGTCGTAGACTTCGTACTTTATTCTTGAATTTCTCGGGCCATGTATCCTCTATATGCTTCATGGCTATTGAATCATTTGGGATTCGCATAACTCCCAACTCACTTCTGTGTGAGGCATTCCATCCCTGCAACATAGTTAATTATTTGCAATGAAAGAACCTTTGAATCCTTGGGATTATAGGCATGTGCCTCAATATCTTAAAAGGAGGACTAGTACGTGATTTACCCTTCTTTTTTTATTTATCATACCTGTCATGCCCACATTTCAGACACATCTCTTTGTCTGCATATTCTCCTCTATATAGAATACAATCATTTGGACATGCATGATATGATATGTACTAAACACCCAACATTTTCAACAATTTCTTTTCCTCTTCGCAGCTACCAGGCAAGACATTATCACTCAGAAGAACCTTATCTTTGAATAACCTGTAGTTGGTGATCATGGAAAAATATATTAATATTAAATTTACATTAATGTCGATATAATTATTAACGTTCATAAAATTTAACATTTGTAATGTTCATTGCAGTGTACTGATTATATTTCAAATTTATGTAAGGGGAGTACTTTATGGTAACTTACCTCAAAAGTTCCGAGAAACATGCATTCAACAAGCCAAAATTTTCTTTCAAGTTGTACAGTAACATTGTTGTCCCCAACTAGGTAGACTTTGACTGACTGCCAAGTCCAAAGAGAGGGGTGGTGGAAGCAAATTTAAGGCTTTCAAAAAAGGTGTCAGCGATATGAGCATCATCCCCTAGTTGATCATCATTTTGGAATGCATCTAAAAACATTATCTCCATGGTAGTCGTATCCCTTAATTAATCATCCATACCAACCTCTATTTGATTGCCTCCATTGCTAGATTGTGAAGAACTACTATTGTTGTAGTCATTCCTAATTGGTGAATCTGGACGTATCGGGAATTGAATCAGTGGTTGATTAAACCATTCTTGGTATCGTTCCTCTCCGATTTTTTCTCTTAATTCAGTCTTCTCTCGATTTGACATTGTCGTGGGGTGCAACAGAAGATGGTAGGTAGGTCATTCATCATCACTAGAATCCTAATAATTAAAAAAAAAAATTGAACATGATTAGTACAAAATATATGATATCAATTAGTAACCACGTTGACAATATTGCATGATTATAAATTGGTTTGACGTTTAAATAATTACATATTAATCAATATATATACCAAAAAAATATAATTATAATTACCATCATTGTCCCAGGATTGTGGCTAGAAGATGCAATATTGTTACAATTGGCAGGGTGAAGCGGCTGTCCATTTTCATCTACCAAATGCGCCTTGCGGTATGCAGCTCCTGATAAGAACTTCCGACATTTTGGAGCAGTTTGAATATTTTGTGCACACTCTTGAACTCGATGTTTAGTGTTTACAGAACCCTGCAAATTTGTATACATTATAAATTTAATTAAGTTGTGCGTGATTGACTGCATGGATAAAAAACATATATAAATTCAATTAGATAGTGAAAAAATAAAACAAATCTGAAGTAAATATTACGTCTCCACATGGATAGGGAGAACTCCATGATGGACTTTGAGAAATATTATGGAACGAGCTGGATTTTGAAGAATTGTCCATTCCATATAGGATATGATATTTTCTCCCTGCATTTGATAAAAACAACAATAAATTTTGGTGCACAAACTTCAATTCCATTCCGGTGCGTAATGTATAGATAACCGCATTGGTGAGTTTTTTTTATTTTGTGCACTGGTGCCGTTTTATAAAACGACGCACCGGTGCGGTTAAATTAAAGGACGCACCGGTAAACGAATAACCGCAAATAAAAAAAAAGCGCAACCATATTTTCTTTAAGTGAAAAAAAAAAGCGGTAAATTGAAAAATGGGCAGCAAAATATTTTCGAAAATCTAATTTCATAAAAAATTTCTTTAAATACTAAACACTTTTCATTATTTCACTATTTTTGCAAAAAAAATTCAGCCAGAGATTTGCAGGATGCGTACCTAGAGAAAACAGAGCACGAGAGCACTGTGGAGCAGGGAAATACATTCGAACAGAAGTATTCAGACAATCAGACTTCCAAACCTCTAGTTAGTCAAACCCTGTACCATAGAATTTCAAACGATGTGAGTAAGTTTATTGTTTTTTTGTACTTTTTTCTGCAGTTTTTTTAATGCAGTAAAATAAGAAATCAAAGTCTATTGTTTTTTTTTTACTTTTTTCTATAGTTTTTTTTATGAAGTAAAATAACAAAATCAAAGCTTATTATTTTTTTAACTTTTTTTGCTGCAGTTTTTTTTACCTTTTCTGCAGTTTTCAGAAACAAAAATAAAAAAGAAATCTGTTTTTACAAACAAAACCCCAGATTCTTTTTGTTTTTGCCCTTTCTTCTCCCTCTTTCTTTTCAATTTAGATTTATAAGGTTTGTATATTCATAAGACATCCAACCCACGGGACAACTTGCATATTCGAATCCCAATCCATGTTGGCCCTTGCGTCAATCTTAAAAAAATACAGATTTTTTTTCGTCGGTGTGCCCTGCGTAACAGAGTGCACCGGTGCGCTCAGTTATAACAGCACACCGCGAAAGCACAGTGATAAAAAAATAAAAAAAATAAAAAAAATTTGTATCAGTGCGCCATATGTAACATATGGCACCGATGCACTATTTCATTATGACGCACTACAAACGTGTTGTTTTGCAAAAAAAATCATTTTAGAAACAAACCCTACATTCTTTTTGTTTCTGCCCTTTTTTCTCCCACTTTATGTGATTTCAGAATTATGGATTTTCAATTTATATTTATAGGATTTGTATTGCTAAATATAAGCCTAAGAAATCCAACCAATAGAAGGACCTGCATATTCGGATCTCAATCCATGTCGGCCCTTGCGTCAATCTTAAAAAAATACAGACTTTTTTTTCATCTGTGCGTCCTGCGTAACATAGCGCACCGGTTTGCTTGGTTATAGCATTGCACCGTGAAAGTACAGTGATAAAAAAATAAAAATAAAAATAAAAAAAATATGTTTTTATCGGTGCGCCATATGTAACATATGGCACCGGTGTACTATTTCATTATGGCGCACTGCAAACGTGTTGTTTTGCAACGCAAACGTGTTGTTTTGCAAAAACGCCATTTTGAAAACAAACCCTACATTCTTTTGTTTCGCCTTTGCATCTCTCCACTAATGATTTCAGAATGAGGACTTTTCAATTTATATTTATAGGGTTTATATTGCTAAATATAATCCCAAGACATCCAACCAATGGGAGGACCTGCATAGTCTGATACCAATCCATGTCGGCCCTTGTGTAAAAAAAAAAGGGTTGTTGGTGCGCCCTGTACGAAATACCGCTTTTGATTGTGCTCTGTTCTTCGACTGCGTCCTTTTCTCTTTACCTTCGATAAAAAATTGAAAAATCTCAAAAAATTCGGTCGCCATTTTGTATATGGCCCGACGGTATACGCTTTTCATCATAGCGCCACAGTGGCTACATTTCGAGAAAAAAAAAAAAAAAAAAAAAAAAAAAGGATACAAACCTTACATTTTTTTTGTTTCTCCCCTTTCTTCTTCCTCTTTCTGTGATTTCAAAATTAGGGATTTTCAATTTATAATTATAGGGTTTGCATTGCTAAATATAGACCTAAGACATCCAACCGACAGGATGATTAGCATAGTCAGATCCCAATCCATGTGGGCCTTGGCATGAATTTTAAAAAAAAAAACAGATTTTTTTATCGGTGCGCCTGGAGTACGTATCACACCAGTGCTCTTTATTTTACAAGCGCACCACAAAATGTAATGTGATAAAAAAAAAAAAAAAAAATTATCGGTGTGCCATATGTAAAATATGGCACCGATTTCTACTAAAAAAATAACACTGGACAATTTTTATTATTTTATCATGGTTAACCAGTGGGGTCATTGACATGTAACATACCGGTGCTCCTTGTTGACATAGAGCAACGTACGGTCTATTATACTGTTATGGCGGTGCGTTTGGAAGATAGACACGTACCGGAGTCCGTGCGTAAACCATGAATGGCGCACCGGTTTTTTGGGATTTTTTTTTTTACTTAAAAAGTTGACAATTTATTTATAAATATATTATTGAATGATATGGTACAGGTTTTAGATTGATAAAGAAATTAATGACAAGAGATCAAGTAACAAAAATACTGATAACACATCAAGAAAAGCAAAAAAAGGCAAGTTCTTTGTAAATTTTTACAAAAAAATTATTTTTGAACTATATGTAAGTTTAACTAATATGTATTGTTTACTGTGTATCATGCAAAGCCACAAAATGACGAAGCTCAATAAGATTATTTCTGATCTAGGACTAGAAGAGTGTAAAATCTTGATGGAAAAATTGCAAAAAGATGAATCAGGTGAATGAAAAAATACTATCGATCCAATATGAGTTTCTTTTTTTAGTTTTTATTAATAATATAATTAAAATTATTAGATAACATGTGTGAAAAAATCTATTAATTCACATCTATTTAATGTTTTACAAGGACCAACAACTCAGAAAATGAATGTTATTATAAGAAAAGAAAAAAAATAGAACATGCAAATGAAAATGAATTGTTCCTTAGCTCATCTGGAGTGGTGCTGGAGGTTAACAAAAGGGGGAAAAACTTTTACAAAAGTTTGAGGGATCTAGTGGAACGAATGTATAGACGTTCTTTCCACTTACAATACAAAAACCAATCCAATGATTCCAAGAACCAAATTTTATGTAAACTACAGGAAGAGTTTCCAGAGAATTGGTTAATGAGACATGTCAGACTTTTAATAGCAAAAATGTACAACAACAAAAAAGAAGGAATGAAAAAGTAATATTCCTTTAGATGTTTGTCTAGAATTATTTATAAATATCACTTTTGTTATACTTACTTTTCATATATCAATATAAAAATTAAATAGTTTATTGTCATGTTACATTTTCAGGAAGATTATGAAAATCTCAAAAGATGAACGAGCTGATATCAGAAATATGCCAGTAGGAATGTCCAAAAAGGTGTACAAGGAAATGGTCAAAGAAATGGACAAAATTGCATCGCTAGAGGAGCCATCTCAACAACAACTTGCTTCAAATGTAATATGTAATCATTGATTTTTTCGATCATTAGGTAAAATAAATAAACAATTTAGCATTAAAAATTAATTTTCAAGTATTTTCTTGCAAAAAAAAAATGGAACCCATTCAGCACATAAAACAAGACGACAAGGAAGAAAAGGATTGATATCTAAGTTTGTGAGTAATTGTTACTTCCTTATAACAACTTAACTAGATTTCATTTTTTTATTTTTTATGTTGTTTTACAAAAATCATTATTGAATGTCTTCAAACAGGTCCTAACATACAAAGAAGAACCATTAGAGGAATTGATTGAAATTGGGTTAAATATGGGTTGTGCGTATATGTTGGAATATCATAACTTAATTGTGGAATTTGTAAGCATCTATCGATCTTGTTTTACCTAGCTCCGTCTATAATTAATAGAAAAAATAAATCTTTTATATTAAATATATGATTTTTTATGGGGTATATAACTTGCAAGAAACAAAGTATGGAACTACGCCAACAAATCAAATATTGAAAGATGGCATGTTACATGGTTTTGAAAGAATGTGTATAGTTTATGAGTCAATTGTTGCATTGGTACGTCATCTCTTTTCGATTTACATTGATGTATATTATTTAATATTGCAATTTTCATTATTCTCACCAATGTATATACACTCATTATAGTTTATTTTTATGTTTCTAGATGGAAGGTGAAGAAGAAGAAAACAATCAACATCGTGAACAAAACATTTCTGAAAATAACCCAAGTCATGGAAGTAGCTCTAGCAGTGACAGCAGTTCAAGCGAAGAATGATGATCACTATGTTTGGATATAAAAGCAAGACATTGTATTTTTTGAAAAATGTCTGTGAAATCAAACATTTTCTTTAATGTAATGGACATAGTGTCCCAATTGAAAGATAAAGGGATACCAATAACTGTCCCATTTTGTATGACAAAGAATGTCTTATTCATATATATATATATATATATATAAATGTTTTAATTTATTCTATTGCATTCTTTATTGTTGCTATTGCATTCTTCATATTCTTTCTCAAATTCACTAATAAAAATTTAATTCATGTGAATATTGTTATAAGATATATATGTGTCGACTTTTGATGAATAATGAATTTTTAAAAACCACAATAATTTTGATATGATATAACAAATTAATCCAAACATCACATTCAAATGCATTAATAAAAATTTAATTAATACGAATATTGTTATAAGATGTGTCGACTTTTGATGAATAATGAATTTAAAACAATCACAATAATTTCACTGTCATAGGTCGATGTTTCTAAAAAATACAAAATGAAAACCGGTGCGTGTATATTTACACCGGTGCGCTTGTATTCTTAAGCACCCTGGTGCGTTTTTACGACCTATGGGCACTGCACAAATACCAAAACCGGTTAAAAATATCGAGGCGTTTGTGCGGTACGGCTCTCCGGTGCGTTTATGTCTATCTACGCACCAGTGCCTTTTTACGACCTATTAGCACTGCACGAATACAGATACCAATTATAAATCTCGGTGCATTTGTGTGATACTATGCACCAAGGCATTTTTGTGTCTATACGCACCAGTGCATTTAGACGACCTATGGGCACTGCACGAATACTAATACCAATTATAAATCTCCATGCATTTGTGTGATACTGCGCACAGGGGCGTTTAAGAGTCTATATGCACCAGTGTATTTGTATGACATATTTGCACCGCACGAATACTGATACCAATTATAAAGCTTGGTGCATTTGTGTGAAAGGATGCACTGGTGTGTTTCTATAAGTATACGCACCAGCGCATTGATACGACCTATGGGCACCGCTCAATTACCAAGACCAATTATAACGGCCCCATGCATTGTATCACCAACACTACATACGATGTTGTTGTATACCTTAACGGCCTGGTGCATTCTCCTTAGACCACCCCAAGGCGTCGTCCACAGGTACGCACCGGTGCATTAAATCCTGATTAGCACATCGATGAAAAAAACATCCGTAATAACCTTCGGCCGCCCATTTTTTTTGGTTGTGTTGAATTTCTGTTAAAAGCTCCACCAAAACCTCCGTAACCATAAACGGATGTGGTAGCATATGGTTTTTTGACAATTTTGGCCAATTTTATAACACTAAAAACTCCTTTATAACCTCCGCTAGAGGGTCTTTTCCTTGTAGTGAAAAGTGTTGGAAAAATTCTTGGATGTTTCGGGATGCTTATTAAATAACCATAAGAGAAGAATCTACGGCTATAATGCCCCCACCAGGACCCTATAACGAATCTCACAAATTCTAGATGTTCCTCTTCAAGAAAACTAAAATCACTTCATCCATCTGATACTGATTGTCTCTAAAGAAATCATGAAAGCATAAATATGGAATAGTTCAATTGAGAAAATGAAAAAGAAAATACAAACAAGGGGTATACTTTGGCTCAATCTAGCAGGGAGAATAATCTTGACTAAATCGGTCCTTGTTTCTCTGCCTATTTAACAATTCACAATAGTTATTGGCCCTCGCGGGTGTACATAAGCAATTAGAATTAATCATAAGAAGATTCTAATGGCAATGAGGTAAGAATGAATCAAAAAAAAAAATCAATCTTGTCAAATGGGACCAATTCACAACTCCCTTTGAAAAAGGAGGTATCTCTATTCGACTAGACCAAATGGTTTCATTGGGTCATCTTCATCATATCTGCTCCTCCTCCTCATGACTTGAAATGCATCTCATTATCTTGTGTACCTTCCTCCTATTTTTATTTCCATAATCTTCATGAAATACTCGACTTATTCCTCTACCCCGGATTGATTCGCATTCAGGATTGGATCTCCCTGTCTGACTTCTTGGATTATCTCTTTCCTCATGTTCAACATTTGGACACCTCTCTTTTATCTGAATCTTGTTCTCCTCCTCTATTTAAACTCCTCCCCATTCACCTTCATTCTCATTCTCACATCTTATTACAACTTCTCGCTTCCCTCATTTGAAGTACGCTACCCCCTATGAAGTTTCCTCATATGCCCTTTGTGCCTCCTTATTGTTGCTAGTTTCCTTGTGCTGCCCCCTCTACCCTTTCCTCATCTCTATGAATAGAAATACTCACTCTCCTGATCAACACACGTCCCTCCTCATCACCCATGTTTCAGAACCTCCGAGTCTCTCCCTCCCGCACCTTTGGACCACATGGACACACAAAAGTACCAATCATGCATTCATTACAAAGCACATAAGGTGGTCATCAATCAGCTCAAAGCAACAGTTAATCAATTTGTTTCCATACCAAATCAAAATACACATTTGTCATGCAGCACCTAGATGAGCATAGAAAAGAGTTTCAAAAATTCGCTAACAGGTGTGCTCACATGGAAACACCATTACATTTTTGCGGAAGCTCACAACCAAAAATTTAGGGGAAAGCTCCAACTCCTTGGATTGTAACAATAGAATTCGAGACAATGAATAAAAAACAATGAACCAGAATTACATTGACTCCTCATCTGCCAGCCCGAGCATCTTTTTTGCGTCTCCTCGAAAGAGTTTTTGTTGTTAAAAATTTCTCTATAAGTTGTTTATCCTTCTATGAATACCAGATGTAATTTGTTGTTACAGCAGTATGTTAGTATATTCAAACTTGATGTAGTAGGGAAACACAATATTTTCAAGGACAATTGTGTTTTTGGAATGGCGGAATCAAGCTTCTTCTCTGTCCTATCTCTCCTACTTTCTTCTGGAAATTTTGTAATTGGAAGCTCTACTTCCCCCTCCTTCTTTTGGAATTAATACCAAATAATTGACTTTGTAAAAATATATATATATAAATATTCATTTAATAATCAAAAATAATTTATAACAAAATTCGAGATTCAAAGAAACATTTCAAAAACAATTAAAAACCATTTCCTTAGTACTATTTAGCCCAAACGAAAATTTTCATATTTCAAAACACTATTAAAGTTTGAAAATTACAATCATCTTCATCGGTGAATGTTTGTGTCATGTCCACTAGCAAACACTTCAATGCTTACAAAGTTATAAGTTATAGTAGTTCCCTGAAATTTGATGTTGATAATAAATTTGCAACATTCCATTGTGTTTCTCTTTAGAATGATGACATTTTTTAGTCCCTTGATTTTCATTCCCCATCAAATCGGCAACTACCCTATTGCAATTTTCCCAAAATAAGAATCCACATAGATTGCATGAATATATTTGAGATCCAATTTCATTGTCAAGTTTGGTGACAAATTGTAGAAATGGTTTGTTAGCTGGATCCATTTGATTAAAATTGAAAATTGAAACACCTACAAAGTGGACTTGAAAAAAATAAATGTGAGCATGATATTGTGATGTTTGAATGTCATTTTCTTAATGAACCAACATTAATTAGTAAATATAAAATTAGAATTACCTATTAAGTTGGAACTTTGTACGTGAAAAATCTCAAAATATTAAATCAAAATGTTCAAATATTAAAATCAATCTAAAATTTTAATTCATTATATGAATATAAAATTTAAAACTAAAAATTTGAAAATTTAAATGGTTCAAGGGACACTTTTGAATTTAATAAACATAGTGAAAATCAAAGAACTCATCATATTAATATTCATATTGCTAGCATGAACAATGTAGTACATAGTAAAAAAAATGGCACACGCTCAAAGTGGCAAAGTAATACATGGTCAAAAAATGCTCAAAGGCCAAAATATTCATTAAAGTTGAAGATGATCATAAAGTGCAATCTTCGGCATCAAGACTATCCATATAAGCTTGAGCCTCACCATGAAATCCAATTCCATCATCACCATCATCAATACCAAGATCATCTGCAATGTTATCCAAAGGTATACGAACTAAACCTGCATATGGTGAAGGATTATACTCATGGTCATCAATATGAGAAGCATCCTTAGCATCAACGTCTCATTGTGTTGTAGGGCCATCTAAATATTCAGGTAGCTTCCTTGAGTGAAGTCGAAGACTATTGTGCATATAAACCAATTTCTCTGCTCTCTTAGAGGTAATCCTATTCCTATTAATAGAGTGAATGAAACTAAAAATGGACCAATTCCTTTCAATTGTTAATGAGCTAGAAACCTGAGATAGCAAGAATGAGGCAAGATTTCGAAGCTCTTAGACTTTCCGCCCATACATTCTCCAGGATTATTTTGTACATGAATGTTGATGTCCACCCTTGCATCTTGAGATAATGTGGAAGGGTTTAAGGTACCAAAATCAATAAATTGTTCCCACATTACATTTTCTTCATTGGGTGTATATATTTTTCTTATGGCATCAAGAAAGCCTTCTTTTACTTCTTCATCATCAATGGGTGGAACTTTGTTTGGTCTCTCCATGTGCCACTTTGGATTAAGGGCATAAGTAGCCATGTGAAGAGAGGTATTGAGTTGGATCCATCTCTTCCCTATTATCTTGTGAATTTCATTGAAGAACTCCAAAGAGTATTTTATGTCATGAATTATGTGCCTTATCTTGCCTACCATGCTATCAATACATTCGTAAATTTCTCCAAGAGTGGGGGAATCAGAATCTGCATACATAATCAACTCCACAATTGGAGTTGTGAAAGAAAAAAAATATTTACAATCAAATCACCAATCATCATAAATAAGTTGATCTTTTATCTTCTTTGCCTACACTGATATAGATTTATACCAAACATTCCACTCTTGAGAAAAAATAATGGCTTGTAAGGATGCACGCATCTCAACCATACATTGAAGAAGAATAAAGTATGTAGCATATCTTGATTCTATAGGTTTTAAAAACCTCTTCCTTGAACACACCCTATAGATTGCTAAAGAGGCATGGTGGTTGTAAATGTACATTTGTGAATCTCTTTCATCTGAAATGAGTTTTGCAATCCAAGATATTTTTCCAATGTCTCTAAGGACATTATTCAAGGCATGTCACTACAAGGAAAAACATTCTAGCGGAGGTTATAATGGATGTTTTTAGTGTTATAAAATTGGCAAAATTTGTTAAAAAAGAATCTGCTAAAACATTTGTTTGCGGGAATGGATGTTTTAGCAAAGCTTATATCGAAACTTCATCACAACTCAAAAAATATGGGCAGTCGTAGGTTTTAGTGGATGTTATTTTTTTTTTCGGTGTGCTTTATGGAACAAGCATCCCTACTAAACTACTTATAGAAATGGATCATGATTCTATAATATTCCCAAATGGAAATAGCAGAAATATAGTGCATAAAATGTAAGCAGCAGCAAGTATTTAACACAGGAAATCATGAGACCAATATAAATCCATGTTATTGATCATAAATGCAGCAAATAAGTACAAAACAATGAGGCACCAATCATATAATGTGGTCACACAAGCCTCCAATACATAAACATTGTAAAAAGTGAGATGTTGCTACAACACAAAATGCTGAAGAACTGCTATAGCACAGTCATACTAGACATAAATACAACTGGAGATGATACAATGATATAAAAATACTAATATAGGCCCCAATAGAATCTAAACATATAGATACGGGCACTAGATCAGGTTTCCAAGACAACCCAAGAGGGTTTCCGAAAAATGCACACAATGTGCCAATGTAAGTTGCAGCCCTAGGGCTGAAGATATGCTACAACAAATGAAATGAGAAGATATGGCTGAATTTGATGTAGAGAACTACATATCTTCTCCAATAGATCCTTCGGATGAAAGAATGGCTCCTCCACTGAAGAAATCACCTCTCAAAACAACCACTGCAACTACCCCTGCAACTCCTCCCTAAAATAATGCAGATATGGACTGAAACTGCGTTGTAGGGGATAAATCCTCCTTGGCCTAGTGCCAAATGTGTCAATAAAGCCCAAGGGGCTTCTTTACAGGCCTCTTAATGGATTAAAACCTTCATCCACTGAAAAACTAGCTCTGAAGACACCCGATCTAATTCTCCACTGCTGCACCCTGCAACACAGCACAATATCCTACAGAAATTGCGTTGATGAAGAAAGCTGAAGCTTGACCTGAAAACCTGAATGTGGAAATGAAATCCAATGCTCTTCCAAGAGGCCTCTCAAGGAAAGAGGTGGGATTCCCGCTCGGGAACACCTAGTGCTAAACAGCACAACAATCTCAACTAAACAGCTGAAGAATGCAAGAAGTCTAAACAGACCACATACAAAATAATAATCCAAAACATAACCCCATATGGCTGCCATCCTCTTCCTTATATATATTATGATCTTCATTTCCCTTGGCCCCACTCAATTAGGTCATTTCCTTCATGATATCAATCTTCCTCCAAAACTGTGTTATTCCTCATTTACTAACCACTCCTCCATAACAGTGTTGTTGACTTGGTCAAAGTTGACTAGTTCAACATGATCCAACCTTGTTTACACTCAAAGGTGCTTTATTTAGCTGATTAGAGGGTCTCCTTTCACACTTGAAGTGTTTTTATTGCTGCTAAGGAGATTTATGGGCCTCCCTACCCACTTATTCACCTATCTAGTGACAAAATGATCTATAATATTCCATTTAGCTAAAAGCTAAGTTTTAGGAATATTATATTCCTCCCCTCCAAAATGTTACTTGTCCTAAAGAAACTGTAAAACTGGAGAAAAATTCCTCCCCTCATACTCTTGTGGCCTCCTCATCAATAGTCCCCACCACTGCTCAAAATAGTCTACAATAAAACTACCCTCCAATGGTTCCTCCCAAGTATGCAACACCCAATGGCTTACATCATGAGAAAGTGGAAGGTGTAAGTGGAAACCTTCTTGCTGTCTAATGGCCTCCCCAAGGTAGGAGTGATGTCAAACATGGGGGATCTCATTCACAATGAGATACTCCCATACCCAGGCTATCATCCAAATGAAATGACCCATCCTAGGTAGCTCATCAAAGAAATCATCAACCCCCAGTTCATGCAATGTCTTGGGGTTGCATTGAGAGATTAGATTTTTCTACCCAAGTTGTTTCTCTCTCTAGTTATGGTATGTATGGGTTTGTTGTTGATCTTGGGCTGAAATATTATGGCGTCCAATAATGGCCCAAGTTACCCCACCCATTCAAACATCCATGAATTGCCTCTCCCAAGAACTCAAGTTCTCCAAATGGCTCCTCCCACATGAAGACAAGAGATGTATTGTGGAAATCTTGATTTGCCCATTGTTTCTCCTTAAACATGCAACATATGAAGTACTCCCAATGGAAACCTCCAACTCTTGTGCCATCCTCCCAACAAAGCTTCCCACAAGAACAAGAACATCATCAATCTATGGAAGCAAAAAAAAATAATAACAAGTTGCCATATGAGAAACGAGAGGTGGATCATAGTTCCATATGTGGAACCAGCGCAATGCATCCCCTCCCTGCCTCAAAAAAAAGTGTAAAAAGTGTCTTTCTAGCCACTTGTTTGCTGCCACAATCATCCTACAAGATGGGACCATGAAAGTAAAATTTGGTGCTAATGGTGCACACCAAAAACCATGTGGAATCCCCCACAAGCCACTAATAGAATGGCCAACATCAATGTTGCAAATGACCTCACGTACATCACAATACAATATACAAGAAGGAAATTTCCCCCTTGTTACAATATGTTGCTCACAAAAAGTAAAGGGATACAAATCATAATGCATAAGTGTACATCCTCTATGTAATATCCCAAAATGGGAACATGCAGCAATACTTCACATAATATAAGAACTTACAGCAAGATAGACAATAAATCTAAGTACAAATCAGAATATGCAGAAAGAGCTGAGCCATTTTATTATATTTGAGATGAATCAGTTACACAAGTACAAGATATAGGTAGATCTAGCCAAAAAGATGAGCTAAGATCACCTATAAAACATGTGTGAAGAAGGTACAGCGTAACTGTTGAGGCTCTGCAGCAAATAATGCATTGTCTCTTCAGCAGAATTTAAACATGGAATTGCAGGCTGAAAATAGAAATGTAGATCTACTCAAAACTGGAGCTCTGATGATGCCAAGACTCAAGATATGGCCACTGTGATGGATTCCCAAGATAACCCAGAAAGGATTTTCTAGATCTGCAACTTTGGAAAAATCACCTCCCCAGGGTTTGATCCTTGATCTGCTGAGAAAAATAGATCTGAAGCTAGATATGAAGAATAGATAGCTAGAATATGTGCTCAGCTCATATCTATGATTGAAGGGCTGATCCCTTCCTCAGATCTATGAGCTAGGAGCTCTAGATCTAGCTTCTCAATCCTCCAAAAGATGATTGCAGCTGCTGCAACACAACTGCCTCTGAAAACTGCGCTATGAGGGAAAGAGAGACCTTCTACAAGCTAAAAAATTCTGCAATAAGATCCAGGCTGATGGTAAGACTGATGGCAATGTGAAGGAATGATCCTCCACTGGATTGCTAGCTGAAATACTAGCAACTTCCTTCCTCCTTTCAGATCTGCAATATGGACAACGTTATTCTTAGAGAGAATACTGCTACTAGGAGGTCAATAACTTTTGGCCTAATTCTAGATCTGCAATGTGGCTCTGGGAGTGCTGCAATATAATCCCAAGTGATGGGAATAATCCCTCACCTTGTTCTCCAGCTGAAGTACCGAAGACAACTACCACCTTCCAAACTGATCTTCAGAAAAATGCAGTTTTCTGAAAATGAATGTTCTGCAAAGAGTAGGAAATGGAAATGGCACTTAAAGCCTGATGTATAATGAAGTACAAACCTCTTCCTTAGAGATCACTCAAAGAAAGAGGAGGGATTCCCGCCAAGGAACACCCTGTGCTAAATAGCACCTGCAATCTCTGCTATACAACCCAATATTGCAGTGGAATGTCACTTGACAATTCCAGATCTAAAAGATCATACATCAAAATAATCCAAGATGCCTTTCACCTTTGCCTTCATCTCCTTTATAATGATTGAGCCATCCCAAGCCTTGGCCCTAATCTCAACTACGCTACCTCATGTGGACAAGATCCTCCAAGTTGGACAGCGTTGTTTGACCAAATCAACCAAACAGTCTAGGTGCAATGTACACCTCTTCCATCTTGTGTGCTTCATTTGCACATGATCCTCCACCACTTGATCATTAATGCTCAATGACCCTTTATTTTACATCTTTAAGATCTTAGTTGACTAAATCGACCCTCCATGATCTCTCTCATTAAATGAGACATGATCTTCAATCTCATTCACATTAATAGTTGCTCAACTACCTCTTTTTGCAGATTTAGTCTAGATTAATCCACATTCACCCACACAAAGTGGATATTTATTCTTATTGAGGATTGTGGGTCCCTCCACCCTTTTATTTACTTAATTCATTAAGAGAATCAAGGACTCTAATATTCCAAATATGATGTGAAAATTTGGGCATATTATAGTCCCCCCTGGAAAAATGTTGCTTGTCCTCAAGCAACTCCAAAAGTAGATGCAAATCCATCTATTCCCCTCCAAATGGCATCCACATAAGGAAGGCTTCCTCCATTTGCTGCAATAGATTATGCATGTTTGGTTCCAAAGTTGTCTTTTAAAAGTATAAAGGATGACCTCCAACTGTTTGGTTAGATGTCCTCCTCCCATCATGAAGTACCAAGTGACAACCATATGATGTCCAACATCATCATCAATACATGAGGTGCATACAATAAGGTGGTTCTCTTCACAAAGGAAAAAATTAGGGGAATTTTGAGGTCTAAAATGGGCCTCCTAAGGAAAATGTACAATCAAAATTCACTTTATGAGAACCAATCACATTTTAGGGGATGGCATCATCCCTAATGGTTGAGGTGGCATTGCTTGAGTTAAAGGTACTTACTTGTCACATTCTCAATGGTGGATAGAAACTCATGGTTAACAATGGTAGTGCTCTAAGTACTTTTAAAGTCAAAGTAAATTACTCATAATAAATTTCATTTCACACTTTTTGAATAAAATTCATACATAAAATAATATATTACATTTATTATATTATTTTTATATAGTACATTAATTACATGTTATTATACAATTTAAATAATATAAATTTTAATTAATAACATATTATATAATTAATAATTTTTGAATTTATATTTGTATTTTATTTTAAGTTATTTAAGTACAAAGGACAAATGCATTAGTTGTTCAATGATAATGAATTTTTCTTAAAACACTTATTCTTATTTATAGTCACATCAATACAATTATTTTATTAATTTTATTTTGGTACAAATTTTGAATTGAATTTAACCATGGTTACATGGATTGTGGTGCAAAAAGTGAATTGAAAATTCATAAATATTATTTTATTGATTTAGCTATTATTTTATTATTTCCTCGGGAGGCCCATTTTAGACCTCAAAATTCCCCTAATGGCTCTATCACACAATTCATATCTTCATCCCATGTTTCATGAATTAGATTGAGCATTGAGATGCTCTCATACTTAGCCCTATTGGCCTTGTTGGATCCAAACTTCATCATTCCAACGTTATGCAAAAGAATAAGGGAAGAAGTAGTATGGGTAGACAAAGATGTCAAACCATATTCTCCTAACAATAACCACCGGAGTAAGGCCCTTTACTGCCATCCTCCATCTCCTCCATGTAATATGGACAAGCCAAACTCCCCCAAAGCAACCCAAGCAACAAGAGATCTTGCTGCTTTCTCTCCTCATCATGTGCATCATGAAGCAAAAGCATACTAATGGACATATGAGATGTCACATCAGCCCCATACAAAGAAACATCATCAATGCACATCATGAGATTGTTATGCCAAGTTTTACACAATACAAAACACATTGACATAGGAGATGTCATGTGGTGGCCAAAATATCTCAAGTGAAACAAAAATTAACATGCCTTCCCTTGCTACAATTTATCATTGAAAGACAAGGCATGATTCAGAAAATGATGATCTATTGGGTGGTATCCATACTCACCCAAGAGCAGCCAGTGTAGCCATGCCTCCTTCTTCATTTCATACATGTTTTTCAAGGCATGGATCAGAAAAATAGGTGCCTTTGGAGAGTGACATAAATCTCCCCATGGCAACCAACGTAACCAAGCATGTTGGCCCATACAAATATGCAAGTGGATTTGCAACCCCTTACTTATCATCCTTACCCATTCACTCCCATGGGGATGATGAATGAGGTACTGCATAATCATGGCATCCTCCCTTTGTAAAATGCCATCCTTCCCAAACTGTTGAAGAGATTTTCATTCCATGAAATGTTGAAATGCATCTCTAATGAGATCTCTTAATGAGATTCTCTCTCCATCAAAGGCCCTCCAAAACCAAAGAAGTTTTGGATTTAATGCAAGTAGAAGTTTCTCTTTGAGCAGTGAGAGGCTCATTGAGAAAGGGTCATCTAGAAAGGAGAAAAGATTTATCATTTCAAGATGTCTACCATTTGTCATATTTGCTTCCATTGCTTCATGAATGAAGCTACCTCCAGAGTGTTCCAAGAATGATGAAGCCCTTTCTTTTTCACAGCTACTAAGTGACAGCATTGTAGATCTGCAGGGTGATACATATGTTGTCTCAAAGTAAGGCACAATACTGATCTCATAATCAGTCATTGTACATAGGATAATTCTAATCCCATTTCCTGAAACTCTACATCTCAACTCAAGGGGTTGAATGTAGCTCAATAATGATGAACAGGGATAGTTTTCAGTCTCCTCCTTGATTAGATCAAGCGTCCTCTGCGCTGTGATATGTTTCTGCTTCAAATCAACATTTTTTTCTAATCCTTGGTCATGCATTGATCTTGAAACACTATGTGCTGAAATTTTTTGCATACCTTGGATCAACTAATATGTGGGAACCTCTTGACAGAACACAAGAGTCCCCCCAACTAGGACAATAGTATCTCCAACTGTTGGTAAGAGTGATCGCCTCTTTTCTTCAAGTGTACCAACACTGGTATCCTCCTCCTCTTCCTCATGCATCTCATGATCCATGCATGGGACTCCATATGTCAAGAGCTCAAGACTACCTTGCAAAAATGAAAATGTCTCTTCTTTGGATACAAGTACTTCTGCAGTAGGTGGTGAAAGTAGTGACCTCTTGTCCAGAGTGACAAGATTGACATTCTCCTTGGTTTCCTTGGGAGATTCCCCTTTGTAGAAAAATTTTGCCTTCTCCACATCAAACTTCTTTCTCAACTTGTGAAATAAATCTGAATAATTGGTCAACTTTGAATGCTCTAGGTGCTCAAACCACCAATCTTCTACTTCATCTAAGATATGAAATGCTGTAATTTGAACAGCCTCCTCTTCAGCCACAAGATGCAACTTGAAAAATGAATCTAACTCCCTCCTCCAAGCTTTGACATTGCTTGAGGAAGATCCATCAAATGTAGGCAAATAGAATATGTTAAGCCTCTTCCTTCTATTGCTACTATAGGATCCTCTTTCTTCTTTAATCTGGAAGAATTGTTGGAGAGTTAGCTTCTCCTTGAAAGCTCTAGACTGTACTTTGTACTCTGCAAGATATAGACTGAGAGTCTCATGAGTCTCAAGTCCATTCCTTTCTTCACTTCTATACCTCTCACCTCCTTCAAAGAAAGTGGGCATAATGGATCTATGAGGAGATATAGGATTCTCCGGTCTTCTTTGCTGTTGATAGGAAGTGCTTTCCTCATTAGATCTACTTCTTGGATCTTCTTTCTGTTCTTCCTCCTTCATTTGATAGACCTCTTTGGAGAGATCTTGCATGGATCTAAAGAAAGGAGTGATAGATTTTTCATCCTCCATGATAGATCTCATCTATCTGTTCTTATCTCAATGTAAAAAGATGAAGTGTCCACAAGCTGAGCCAAAGATCATGCTCTGATACCACTGTAATATCCCAAAATGGGAACATGCAGCAATACTTCACACAATATAAGAACTTGCAGCAAGATAGAAAATAAATCTAAGTACAAATCAGAATATGTAGAAAGAGCTGAGCCATTTTATTATATTGGAGATGAATCAGTTACACAAGTACAATATATAGGTAGATCTAGCCAAAACGATGAGCTAAGATCACCTAGAAAACATGTGTGAAGCAGGTACAGAGTAACTGTTGAGGCTTTACAGCAAATATTGTGCTGTCTCTTCAGCAGAATATAAACATGGAGTTGCAGGTTGAAAAGATAAATGCAAATATACTCAAAACTAGAGCTCTGATGATGCCAAGATTCAAGATCTGGCCACTGTGATGGATTCCCAAGATAACCCAGAAAGTATTTTCCAGATTTGCAACTTTGGAAAAATCACCTCCCCAGGGTTTGATCCTTGATCTGTTGGGAAATACAGATCTGAAGCTAGATCTGAAGAACATATGGCTGGAATATGTGCTCAGATCAGATCTATTCTTGAAGGGTTGATCCCTTCCTCAGATCTATGAGCTAGGAGCTCTAGATCTAGCTTCTCAATCCTCCAAAAGATGATTATAGCTGCCGCAACACAATTGCCTCTGAAAACTGCACTGTGAGGGAAAGAGAGGCCTTATGACAGCTGAAAAAGGTTGCAATGAGATCCAGGCTGATGGTAAGACTAATGGAAATGTGAAGGAATGATCCTCCCCTGGATTGCTAGCTGAAATACTAGAAACTTCCTTCCTCCTTTCAGATCTGCAATATGGACAATGTTATTCTTGGAGAGAATACTACTGCTAGGAGGTCAATACATTTTTTCCTGATGCCAGATCTACAATGTGGCTCTGGGAGTGCTACAATATAAGCCCAAGTGATGGGAATAATCCCTCACCAAAGACAACTACCACCTTCCAAACTGATCTTCAGAAAAATGCAGTTTTTTGAATATGAATGTTCTGCATAAAGTAGGAAATGGAAATGGCACTTAAAGCCTGATGTATAATGAAGTACAAACCTCTTCCTTAGAGATTACTCAAAGAAAGAGAAGGGATTTACGCCTGGGAACACCATGTTCTAAACATCACTGCAATCTCTGCTATACAGCCCAAGATTGTAGTGGAATGTCACTTGACAATTCCAGATCTAAAAGATCATACATCAAAATAATCCAAGATGCCTTTCACCTTTGCCTTCATCTCCTTTATAGTGATTAATCCATCCCAAGCCTTGGCCCTAATCTCAACTACGCTGCCTCATGTAGACAAGATCCTCCAAGTGGTACAACATTGTTTGACCAAATCAACCAAATAGTCTAGGTGCAATGTACACCTCTTCCATCATGTGTGCTTCATTTGCACATGATCCTCCACCACTTGATCATTAATGCTCAATGACCCTTTGTTTGACATCTTCAAGATCTTAGTTGACTAAATCGACCCTCCATGATCTCTCTCATTAAATGAGACATGATCTCCAATCTCATTCACATTAGTAGTTGCTCAACTACCTCTTTTTGCAAATCTAGTCTAGATTAATCCACATTCGCACACACAAAGTGGATATTTATTCTTATTGAGGATTGTGGGTCCCTCCACCCTTTTATTTACTTAATTCATTAAGAGAACCAAGAACTCTAATATTCCAAATATGATGTGAAAATTTGGGAATATTACACTCTACTATGTACCTTGGTCATTGAGTTGAAATGGCTCAACTGAAAGTTCTACCTCACTCTCAGTGAGTAGGGAAGTGGTTGTGACTGTTAGCCACCCATAAAAATCTGTCATATCATATGGTGGCTAAATGATGTTGGATAGCCTTCAAGAAACAATTTCATTACTAAAATTGCTGATACTTGAAGACTTTTGATAAAATCCTATCCTTGGGTAATATTCACTACTGTTTCCCTTCAAAACTTAGAATCCTGCTGATTTGCAAAGCCAAAACACTGCTGCAAACCCCATTTTTCCCTTTTTTTCCTTCCCAAACTAACTGCTTTTTCTATCCCTCCATCTCCCATGAAATTCCTATAATTTCATTTTTCTTCCCTTTCCATTTCATAAATTCCATCTCATAAGGTCTAAGACCCCTTCTTAGCCTTATCGGAATCTTCATTTCCTTTGGAAAAACATTAAAAAATCATAGAAAATCTGTATTTTTTATGTTCTGGACTTAAGCCCCCTCGCGCTGAGTCCCTAACCCTTTTCATCCATGCGCCCGAGCGCCAGAACCAAATGCTAAACCTGTCGGGCGCTTATCCTTTCCAATGTTTTCTCTGCCCAAAACATTAAAAACCTTTGTAAATTCGTGTTTTTGGGTTTTTAATTTATTTCCAAAGTTTTCTGCCAGTCTGGATTTTCAATGAATCTCCATCGTCGATCTGCTCTGTAGATCAGACGGTGCGGACTCTGACTTACCATGTGGTCCCCGCCGTTCAAACTTAAATCGCCATCGTCGATCTGCTCCACAGATCAGACGGTGCGGTGCGCGCCTCCCTGTGGACCCCCCTTGTCCGTGCGCTGTTTTCCCAAAACCGCGTGGTATATTTCGCACCGCCTTGGGATGAAAGGTGGTTTCGCCCAATCGGCAGCGATTCCATACGCTTGTCGCCACGTGTCCCCTGTACCTTTTTCAAAACCGTCATCCCCGCGCATTAAATTTATCCCCCGCGCATTAACGTTCGGGCCAGGGCATGCAGCGAAATTTACCACATCCGTCCGATCTGGGCCCATTGATCCAATGGTGAACGTTCGCCAAATTTTCTCAATGGATAACAAAGGTTCCCGCGCGATAAACCAGCCATCGTACAGCGGCAATCGCATCCCCACCGTCGATATGATCTGCAGATCGATGGTCTAAAATCCATCACCCAGATTCCCTCCGTTTGACTTTCAACATCCCCTGATTCCATCTTGATCGTCCAAATTGATCAAGATCAACGGTGCAGTTTCAATGCGGGGGCATACCCCCAATATTTTTCCTCCATACACCCGGACCCCCCGCAATCATCCCCGACCGTCGATCTCAGCGCGAATCGACGGCTCTGATCTAATCCTCCTTCCCCCATGCTTTTTCGACTGTTCTGAGATTCAATCCTGACCGTTGGATGATTCCATCCAATGGCCCTGCTTCCTCTGCGCATCCTCCGATGCAGATTGACCTATAAAAGTATGATTTTATAATGTTTTGTTTGTATTTTACAGGTTTTCGAAGGTTTTTATTATGAACGAAGGAAATTCAAAAGAAGAGGGTGACGACTCTCTTGCTTTCGATTTACCAAAGGAAATCGACCTCCGGGTTTAAAATTCACATCTATCAATGTTTCATGAACCATTGATGCATTTCAGACCCTGTGCAGCCCTGCGCAACAGCATGAAAACATGGATTGAACACAGAAAAAGAATATCAGCGCCGAAGACTAGGAAATTATCAGAGCAGAGGATTAATGAATTGTTTACGGGGATTATGGCCTAAAAT
Source organism: Pinus albicaulis (assembly GCA_034641835.2). Taxonomy (NCBI): domain Eukaryota; kingdom Viridiplantae; phylum Streptophyta; class Pinopsida; order Pinales; family Pinaceae; genus Pinus; species Pinus albicaulis. The sequence goes on from CM076569.1 coordinate 970,968,157, forward strand.
TATCATTATAAACCTAATCCCCGGGTTAAAACAGAGTTCAAATCAAATCCAAAAGGTTTCACCGACAAAGAACCCTCCACCGTCACAGATTGAGGCAAATTGATCCCTCTAGCTACCACGTCGCCACCTGTGCCTCAAAATATTCAATCAGGAGCTGAATTTATTGATCAAGCTCAGATATTTTTCCTCGACACAGCCGAAGAAGTTATTTCTGCCAGGGACTTCAATGCAAAGAATATCTGCAGAGTTACTTCGACACCACACATTGCCTCAAAGGTCAACAAAACTCCTACCAAGCTTGAAATCATTATGTAAATCATTTAATACAGAGGATATGTATGTAAGTCTCCTCATTTGAGCCCCTCGAGGGCCAATGAGCCATTTAATTCTGTATTAATTGTAAATGAGATATTTTATCATATCTCCACCTCCTCATCCCTCTATATATACTACAGCAGAAGATGGTTGGTTGTTGGTTGTTGTTTGATTACAAGTTGTAACACTGAAACTCTCTGAATAAATATACAACTCTGTTGAAGTTGAAAAACAAATTGAAGTCTTGGATGTCTTGATGATGTTGTTGCATGCTTGTTCCTGAGAAGGCTCTATCATTAGATCCATGAGCTTGGTTGTTGGTGAAGTATTCTGAATTGTTCTAATGTTTTCTCCTGTTTTCATTATGTTCCATAATTTCTTACTACAGTAGGTTGAAATTTTTAGGCTAAGAAATGACTCCTGGAAGCACCTTAGACCTGTTCATCCTTCACGGTTTTATGTTTTCTTCTGCTGAAGTATTTTAGAGTCTTTAATCTCTCTCTTTAGTCTTCATGCTTGTTTATTTCCTTAATAGCTCAAATAGTTGGTTTCAGCATGATTTATGGTTTTCCCTGCTTGTCTGCTATCACTTGAAAGATTTTATTGAAGTCTCCCTTTGAAGTACCATTGTTTTAAGTTAATCAAAGAGGTCGGTTTTGATCTTGCCCTTTGCCATTGCTTGAACATTTGTTTTGAAGTTCTTTATAGTTGTAAGTATAGATGTTATTTAGGTGTTCCCTCTTCTATGACTACAATTATCAGTGAATCTTTTATGTTTTCTAAGTCCTTTAAAATAAAATATTTGAGGAAATAGGGTGTTCCCCGAATCTTAGATTTCATTTTAAAAGTTGTCTTGAAGTCATTATTTGCTTAAAGAATGTTTATAGAATTTATGGTTAGCCCTGTCTATCAAATATCTCTTTATTTCCAAGTTATGTTTTTCAAGTTCCCTTTGTTGAGAATTAAACTTCTCTTTCCAAATCATTAATGTCCATCTCATTCCAAAAACAAAAGGATCATGTGGCCAAGTTAGATTTGCCCTTTTATATCCCATATCCCTTGAAGAGTTTTTCATGACCTTATTTTGACTCCATTGCCCAATGAACCAGATATTTCTTCTTTCTGTCTATCTTTCCTATACCTTTCATGTTCTGTTGTATCAACTCAATCCAACCAAACAAACATCTGCACTTAATAACTAGTCTAAAATCCATAATCAAAGCACACAAGATAAACCTTTGCAAACAAATATTTTAGAGATCCCTCTCTGAGAACAGGAGGACTAGATCCTGGAACTCTAAAGATTGGTTATGATGTTGCCTTGTCTTTTGATTTTCCAAACTGTCAAAACACGGGACACCAACATAATGGTGATCATGGTGGGACCTTTTGAGTAAGCAAAAATATAAGTACCCTTCATGACTCCAGAAATCCCTTATTTTCAAGAATATCCAATGATTATTAGCCACCTCATCGCCACCAACATAATGGCGATCATGGTGGGACCTACTGAGAATTAGAGGTTTCAAAACCTTCCTTTAAACTTTTTAGGTCCAGTATAATATAAGTAACTCTCTTCAAGCACTACCTAACAAATGGTAATCATGATAAGACTTAATTGGATCAGTGACAAACTAAGTAACCCTTAGGATTCTCCTAAAGCCTTACCAATCCTTGAAGGAACCAGTTACCAAGCCATAAGAGCAACTCTGTTTGTTTGAACACCTTAGCTAAGTGCAAAATCAGACTTAGAACACTCTCTTAACCTATAAAAACAAAAACAACTCAGAAAAACCCAAAAAAATTTCAAGTTTGGCCTCATAATAAACATTGGTAGTGGACCATAAAACCTTTTTACCTCCTCAGGAGCTAAAAACTTCCACTTTGTAGTAAAACACTCATCCTTATATGTCACTTACCTTTTGTTGTATTTTGCCTTATACTCTTAGACAGAGTCTAGAAAGGGCCAGGTAGCCTCCGGATCTCATCCTCTTTTTAAGGTGAAATATCTGGGGAATGCCCTCCCAGTCAATCTCTGGTTAGAGTTTGTTGTGTTTCTGAATATCCTTGCAAAAGGATATTTCACAAATACTATGGTGGACAGTGTATCTCTTAGAAAACATTCTAAACTTTCCACCTGGCGACTCCACAATCCTGAACAAACCTTAAGACTCCACTGGGAAGAACCCTTATCATTATAATATCATTTAAATCCAGTTAGAGGACTGTAGGATTAAAATTTGTGTAAACAAATCAGTTAACCTCTCAAAGATTTTCATACTTGGTTGAACTTTTCTTGTTATTTGTGTCTAAAAACACAGCATAGTGGCTCCTAGAAAGATCCACACTAGAACCCATCCTGACCCTGATCCACCTGAGATAGTTGATGACCCAGAAAGAATCCTTAGGAAGTCTCCTAAGATATAATCTTCAACTATTTTCATATCACCTCCAAGAGCTAATTCAGTCCCTGAAAATCTTTTAGCTCTACAAAAATCACAAGCTGACTTAGTTAATCCCTTTAGGACTAGGTCATTTGGTGATTTAGATCAACTAGATTCTGAGTCTTCACTTTCATCTCCTAAGACAAGTGAACATCCTGGCAGCAGAGAAACAACACCTCCTGATTTACACTTCCTTCATAACCTAGGTGTCTCTCACCCAAGATCAGCTCAGCAATCCACCACTGTTCAAACCACTCCACTTCAGCCCACACCTCCTCTTTTCAATCCACCCCTTGTAAACCCACCCCCACCACATATCATGGCAGCATGGTATGCTCCCTTAGCCCTTCCTGTACCATTAGCCAATCTTCCACAGGAATATCAGTCCAAAATTCCATTATATGATGCTAACAATGCTACAACTGCATCACAACATGTGGATAAGATGGATGACTACTTTGACAGAAATGAGATCGATGATGATTCTGTCAAGCTTAGATTATTTGCTCAGAGCTTAGGGGGAGAAGTAAGAAAATGGTTTAAAGGTTTAGCCCCCCGTAGTGTTAATGATCTCCAAGCCTTCCATCAAACATTCCTAAACAAATGGGAAGTAAAGAAAAATCCTCTCCAAGTCCTTGCTGATTACAACAATCTCCATAGGAACCCTGGGGAAAGTGTACAAGCCTATTGTACTAGATTTAACAGTGTATATAATGCACTTTCCCCAGAACTAAAACCTCCACAAGGCTCAGCCTTAAACAATTTTCCTGAAGGATTTGACTCTAACATGACTTATTCACTAAGAGAAAGAGATTTTGCAACTCTCGAAGATATGAAAAGGGGTGCTCTTTCTGTGGAAGTCAACTTAATAGAAAAGAGAGCAAGAATGAAAACTGAGAAGAGAGTATCTTTTAAAGAGGAATCCCCTCCCTCTACTTCAAGCTCAAAAATGGAGAGAATGTTGAAAGAAATGATGAAAGAGATGAGCATAATTAAGAAAGCACAAGCAAATAAAAACCAGACTGCACTTCAAAACAATCAAAACAGGAATAGAAATCAGAGTTATAGAAGAGATAACAATCAAGATAAGCAAAAAGAAAGTGACCAACAAATTAGACCTCCCTTTCAACAGAACTATGTAGATCAATATGAGGAAGACAGGGAGCTGGAAAGGTTGGGAGAATCACATGTAAACTTGATTGGATCAGACAGTGGGGATGATGTTTTCCTCACTGAGGAAGAACAAGGTTTCTTCTCTAATGATCAAATTACAAACACCTATGAAGATTCTGATGACTATAGATTGGGTTTTGAAAATGAAATCATGGAGATACACAAACAGTATGATCTTATGAGCAAGGGAAGTATAGAGAATTCAAAAGATAAGAATACTAGAACTGTTGTCAAGAAAAACGCAGAAAACCAGCCCAAAAGGACAGCAAAAAAAACCAACATTTCGGCCAAAAAACCAGATTTAAACAAAGACAAGGGAATCCAGCCAAATGTTGAACAGAGTACCCCTAGCACTTCAGCTAGTGGTCCTAATAAAACTATTCCTATCACTAGTCCAAACAAGGTTCAGCAAATCAAAGCTGCTGAAAAGAATTCAATTGAAAAAACAGATGTAAATATTAATAAGTCAATTATTCCTTTCAGCCTTGAGGGAGAGATTTCTAAGATAAAAATTACCATCCCCCTAGCTGAACTAGTAACCCAAGAAGTGTACAAAAACCAAGTTTTGAAAGCTTTAAACTTAGGAAGTGATACTGACACCTTAAACTTGATAGATGACAAACCTGAGCTGTTGTTTGGCCCAGAGGTTGAAGGAAAATATCAAGAAGGACCAGTCCCTCCCTTCTATATTAGTTTTAACATACACGATAAAATTCTACACAATGCCATGTTAGATTCTGGAGCTTCACATAATCTAATGCCCAAGGTGGTAATGGAAAAATTAGGCTTAGAAATTACTAAACCGTACAAAGATTTTTATTCTTTTGACTCAAGCAGAGTCAAATGTTTGGGTTTAATCAAAGATTTATGTGTTAACCTAGCTCAGATCCCTGCCAAGAATCTAGTAATGGATATAGTTGTAGCTAACATTCCCCCTAAGTATGGCATGCTCTTATCAATATCATGGGGAGCCAAACTTTAGGGAAGCCTTCAAATGGACATGTCTTATGCCACCATTCCTGTTTTTAACCAAAACATAAGACTATACAGAGAATCCCACATGAAGTACATGGTGAGTAACATGGACAAACCAAAAAACACTCCAATCTATTCTATTCAATCAAGTTTAGATTCCTTTATCTTGTGTAACGAAGATGAAATTACTCAGCAAGGTAAAGAAAACATGGATCCAATCAGTTCACCAGAACAATCCAATCTTACCTCGAATCAACTTCGAAACATTGACAATCGACAGCAACAAGAAAATGAAAATGAGTCAAATATACTTTGGACAATAAATTTCGATGGATCCTGTAATAAAACCAGTGCAGGGGTAGGTGTCTGGATTCAAAACACAAATCATAGTTTTTCATACAAGTTAGACTTCCCATGCACTAACAATATTGCTGAGTATGAAGCACTTCTCCTAGGCTTACAACTGCTTAAAGAATTAGAAGCCCAAAAGATATCTATTTTAGGGTATTCTGAACTTATCATCAAACAAATCAAAGGAGAATACTCGACCAAGAATCCAAGGCTTAGATAATATCGAAATGATGCCCTTGACCTATTAAAAACTTTTGAAAAATATGAACTCATTTTCATCCCTAGAGCACTAAATCATCTAGCAAATGAACTCGCCTTCAATGCCAGCAATTGCCAAGTACCTGAGATAAATGAACAACTCAGTATAAAGGTGAAACACAGACCTGTTGTTCCTGATAACGAAGATCACTGGCAGGTGTTTGAATCTGACAGACACATAGATGATTTCTTAAAATCAGAAAGTGATTTCAGCATACCAATACCAGAAACTAGCCATAAAGAAAACTGTTTGTATATTGAACAAATCCTAGAGGCTGAAATGACATATCCTGCTAATATAAATCATTGTGAAAATCCGTTTGAAGCAAAGATAATGAACAATGAAGACCAAGAAGACTTGGAAGTCTTACAATGCAAAAACAATAAAATCCCAAGAGGTCTCACACCTTTAGAACACCTGTTTGATCTCAACGATGTAGCCAAAGAACCAAGAATGGAGCCTATGGAAACAAATGTAGAAGAGCATAACATAGGCATTCTAGCAGAACCCAAGATAATTAAGCTATCCAGCACCCTCCCAGCTCACATAAAATTGCAATACATAGAGCTTTTCAAAGAATTCAGAGATGTGTTTGCTTGGGAGTACAAAGACTTAAAATCATATGATACCAGCATCATCCAGCATAAGATCCCCTTGAAGGAAAATCAAAAGCCTTTTAAGCAAAAACTAAGAAGAATAAATCCCCTTTTACTACCTTTAGTTAAGGCAGAAATTGAGAAGATGTACAATGTTGGGATCATAGTACCCATTAGATTATCAGAATGGGTATCAAACTTAGTTTCTGTTAGAAAGAAAACAGGGGAAATCAGGCTCTGTATTGACTTCAGAAATTTAAACAGAGCCTCTTTAAAAGACAACTACCCCTTACCCAATATGGACCATATACTTCAAAGGGTAGTCGGGTCAAGAAGAATATCCCTATTAGATGGGTTCTCGGGTTACAATCAGGTGTTAGTGTTCCCAAGTGATCAAATCAGAACTGCTTTTACCACACCTTGGGGCACCTTTATGTATGTCAAAATGCCTTTCGGATTAATGAATGCAGGGGCCACCTTCCAAAGGGCCATGGACATAGCCTTCTCTGAAGATATTGGCTATTTTATAATTATTTACCTTGATGACCTAACTGTTTTCTCAAAAACTGATGAAGAGCATTTGATTCACCTAAGAAAGGTTTTTGAGAAGTGTAGGAAATTTGGCTTGTCACTGAATCCCAAGAAGACCCTCTTTGGTCTCCAAGAAGGGAAACTTCTTGGTCATATAATTTCAGAAAAAGGAATCAAAATAGACCCTACAAGGATAGATGGCATATTGCAAATTAGCCATCCTAGAAGCCTCAAAGAATTGCAATCTTTCATTGGAAAGATTAACTTTTTGAGAAGGTTTATTCCCAACCTTGTTGAGCTATTAAAAAACATTACAAACATGCTTAAGAAAAACTTGGGTGTAAAATGGACTTTACCAGCTAAACAATCATTCGAACTGGTCAAACAAGCTCTTACCCAAACACCATTCCTGATTAGTCCTGATTTTACCAAAGACTTTTACATTTTTTCTTTTGCATCTGAACATACAATAGCTGCAGTTTTTCTTCAAAAGAATGATTTAGGGCAAGAACAACCAATATCCTTATTTAGTAGGGCCTTAAGAGATGCTCCTCTCAAATATAACATCATGGAGAAGCAAGCCTTACCATTAGTGAAAGCTTTAAAGGACTTTAGGGTCTACATTTTACACTCTCACATAATTGCTTTTGTTCCACATACTTTTGTCAAGGACATTCTAAGTCAAGACCCTGATGGTAAAAGGGGAAAATGGATTGCAACTATTCTTGAATATGACCTAGAAATCAGGCCCACCAAACTAGTAAAGGGGCAAGGATTAGCAAAACTTATGGCTGAGTCTAACTTCCAAGCATTAGACATGAATATGGTAGATGTGTTGGAAGAAGTAGAAGGAGCTACTGCTCCTTTCATTGAAGAAACATTTCTGAATTATCCTTGGTATTCTGACATTATTTATGTGATTTTATATCTAAATGCCCCTCCTTCTTTGTCTAAAACTAAAGCTAGATTTTTGAAACAGAAAGCTTTGAGTTTTTTCATATTAGATGGGGTGTTATATTGGAAAAATACTGTTGGAATTTTTCTTAAATGTTTGCTTGAAGATGATGCAGGAAAAATCATGCATGAATTGCATGAGGGTGAATGTGGAGGACACCTCTACTGGAAGGCCATAGCAAACAAAATTCTTAGATCCAGTTACTATTGGCCTACCCTTTTCCCAGACACTCAGAAATTGGTCATGTCTTTCCATAAGTGTCAAATCTTTGATGGCAAGAGAAAACTCCTTCCCTTACCTTTACATCCTATCAGATTTGAGGCACCTTTTCAACAATGGGGGCTGGACTTCATTGGGGAAATCCATCCATCCTCCTCAGCTCAACATAAGTGGATCCTCACAGCCACTGACTTCTTCACCAAATGGATAGAAGCTATACCTACCAGGAATGCTAATGACTCTGTCATTATCAAGTTTCTTGAAACCCATATCCTATCCAGATTTGGTTGTCCCAGAAAAATCATAACAGACAATGCTGCTGCTTTCAAATCCAAGAAGATGGTTGATTTCTGTCACAAATACCATATAACCTTGGGCCATTCAACTGCTTACTATCCCCAAGGAAATGGATTAGCTTAATCCTCCAACAAGAGTCTCGTCAATATCATTAAAAAATTGTTGGAACAGAATCAAAAATCATGGCACAGTAAGCTGGTTCATGCCTTATGGGCTGATAGATTAACTACAAAGAAATCAATAAATATGTCCCCCTATCAGTTAGTTTATGGCATGGATGCAGTTTTTCCTACCTCATTGGGAGTTCCAGTCATGAAACTCCTTCAAGAAGTGCAGATTGAAGAAAATGATATGCAGAGGAGGATCAACCAAACAATCCATTTACAGCAGACCAGAGAAGAAGTTTATGAACGAACATAATTAGTCCAAGAAAATATGAAGAAACTATTTGATAAGAGGACTAAGGAAAACGATTTCCAGGTTGGAAGTGTTGTTCTTAAATGGGATTCAAGAAGAGAAGAGAAGGGGAAACATGGCAAGTTTGAGAACTTGTGGAAAGGGCCCTATATTATTCATGCTGAGAGGGGTCATAATACATTTTTCTTGAAGGAATTGAATGGAGAAGACCTATATGGAGGTCCTGTCAATGGCAGGATGCTCAAGCATTACTTCTGCCAAGAGTCTTAAGTTTCAAAGCATTTTTGTTTTACCATTGTAAATATCATAATCTAACCATTGCATTCAAAGTTAGAAAAAATCAAAAAATAAAAAAAACAATAGAAAGAAAGAAAAGAGGGCAGAAATAAAAACAAGAAAGGAAAAGCCCCATGCCAAAAAGAGAAACAAATCTAAAAGTGTGCAAGCTTAAATGCCACTCCTACAAAACACACTTCTAGTTAGTCAAACAGTTTAATCTTGACTAATTAGATTTAAATTTTCTGCTGATAGGATAGCCAATTCAATTTTCCAAACTGTTTAATCTTGGCTTATCAGTAGATAGATTAGGTTAGAAATTGAAGGTTCAAACAAACTCAAAATCTGAAACAAAGTTTCCAAAAGGAGATGACTCAAAACTGTTTTATTTTCTGAGTCACAAAAGAGAAAAATTGGTTCTAATTTGCTCAAAATCTGAACCAGGGAACAAGGAAGAGACAGCTCAAACAAAAGCGAAAACAGAGCTGTGAAGAAAAGAGAAGGCCATGATGAGAGACTTTCAGATCTTAGGCCTTCCATTTTGTTTTATTTTTCTGCAAATAATAATCTATGTGCAGCTTGTTTTTATGTCATAGATCACAGCAAGTCAAACAGCTTAATCTTGACTTGATTGTTTTTAAATTTCTGTTGTAGATTTTAGGTAATGGAAGTCTATTGGATAGTTTAATCCCAATAGATAGTAGATTAGGTAGAGAAATATCTGAGCTCAACTGTTTAATCTGAGTTCAGGGAGAAATAAGGAGTAGAATTAGATTAGTTTTTATGCTTTCAAAAGAATAAAATTTTGTAAGAGAGTTTGCCAATCCAAGTGCACTCAGATGAAGAAAAAATGTTAGATCAATAGGATTGGGTAGGTAGAAAGTTTGTTGATAAAATTTCCATTGTTTTTAAATGATTGATAACTTATTTACAGAGAAAAAGAAGATCATTCAAGCAGAAAAAAGAAGATCATTCAAGCAGGAAAAAAAAAAAAAAAAACAGCCCAATGGATGAGGCAATTGATCAGCCTCCCAGAGAATACAAGTCTGCAATTCTTGATGCCTTCAAAAATGCACCATCCCCAAGTGGAGCCACTGTTAGCCACCCATAAAAAATTTTCATATCAGATGGTGGCTAAATGATGTTGGATAGCCTTCAAGAAACAATTTCATTGCTAAAATTGCTGATACTTGAAGACTTTTGATAAAATCCTATCCTTGGGTAATATTCACTACTGTTTCCCTTTAGAACTTAGAATCCTGCTGATTTCCAAAGCCAAAACACTGCTGCAAAGCCCATTTTTCCCTTTTTTTCCTTCCCAAACTAACCCCTTTTTCTATCCCTCCATCTCCCATGAAATTCCTATAATTTCATTTTTCTTCCCTTTCCATTTCATAAATTCCATCTCATAAGGTCTAAGACCCCTTCTTAGCCTTATCGGAATCTTCATTTCCTTTGGAAAAACATTAAAAAATCATAGAAAATCTGTATTTTTTATGTTCTGGACTTAAGCCCCCACGGGCTGAGTCCCTAACCCTTTTCATCCACACGCCCGAGCGCCAAAACCAAATGCTAAACCTGTCAGGTGCTTATCCTTTCCAATGTTTTCTCCGCCCAAAACATTAAAAACCTTTGTAAATTCGTGTTTTTGGGTTTTTAATTTATTTCCAAAGTTTTCCGCCAGTCTGGATTTTCAATGAATCTCCGCCGTCGATCTGCTCCGCAGATCGGACGGTGCGGACTCTGACTTACCATGTGGTCCCCGCCGTTAAAACTTAAATCGCCACCGTCAATTTGCTCCACAGATCAGACGGTGCGGTGCGCGCCACCTTGTGGACCCCCCTTGTCCGTGCGCTGTTTTCCCAAAACCGCGTGGTATATTTCACACTGCCTTGGGGCGAAAGGCGGTTTCTCCCAATTGGCAATGATTCCATACGCTTGCCGCCACGCGTCCCCTGTACCTTTTTCAAAACCGTCGTCCCCGTGCATTAACGTTCGGGCCAGGGCATGTAGCGAAATTTACCACAGCCGTCCGATCTGGGCCCACTGATCCAATGGTGAACGCTGCCAAAGTTGCTCGATGGATAACAAAGGTGCCCGCGCGATAAACCAGCCATCGTACAGCGGCAATCGCATCCCCACCGTCAATCTGATCTGCAAATCGACGGTCTAAAATCCATCACCCAGATTCCCTCCGTTTGACTTTCAACATCCCCTTATTCCATCTTGACCGTCCAAATAGATCCAGATCAACGGCGCACTTTCACTGCGGGGGCATACCCCCAATATTTTTCCTTCGTACACCCGGACCCCCCGCAATCATCCCCGACCGTCGATCTCAGCGCGAATCGACGGCTCTGATCTAATCCTCCTTCCCCCATGCTTTTTCGACCATTCTGAGATTCAATCCCGACCGTTGGATGATGCCATCCAATGGCCCTGCTTCCTCCGCACATCCTCCAATGCAGATTGACCTATAAAAGCAGGATTTTATAATGTTTTGTTTGTATTTTACAGGTTTTCGAAAGTTTTTATTATGAACGAAGGAAATTCAAAAGAAGAGGGTGAAGACTCTCTTGCTTTCGATTTACCAAAGGAAATTGACCACTGGGTTTAAAATTCACATCTATCAATGTTTCATGAACCATTGATGCATTCCAGACCCTGTGCAGCCCTGCGCAACAGCATGAAAACATGGATTGAACACAGAAAAAGAATATCAGCGCCGAAGACCAGGAAATTATCAGAGCAGAGGATTAATGGATTGTTTACGAGGATTATGGCCTAAAATTATCATTATAAACCTAATCCCCGGGTTAAAACAGAGTTCAAATCAAATCTAAAAGGTTTCACCGACAAAGAACCCTCCACCGTCACAGATTGAGGCAAATTGATCCCTCTAGCTACCACGTCGCCACCTGTGCCTCAAAATATTCAATCAGGAGCTGAATTTATTGATCAAGATCAGATATTTTGCCTCGACACAGCCGAAGAAGTTATTTCTGCCAAGGACTTCAATGCAAAGAATATCTGCAGAGTTACTTCGACACCACACAGTGCCTCAAAGGTCAACAAAACTCCTACCAAGCTTGAAATCATTATGTAAATCATTTAATACAGAGGATATGTATGTAAGTCTCCTCATTTGAGCCCCTCGAGGGCCAATGAGCCATTTAATTATGTATTAATTGTAAATGAGATCTTTTATCAGATCTCCACATCCTCATCCCTCTATATATACTATAGCAGAATATGGTTGGTTGTTGGTTGTTGTTTGATTACAAGTTGTAACACTGAAACTCTCTGAATAAATATACAAGTCTGTTGAAGTTGAAAAACAAATTGAAGTCTTGGATGTCTTGATGATGTTGTTGCATGCTTGTTCCTGAGAAGGCTCTATCATTAGATCCATGAGCTTGGCTATTGGTGAAGTATTCTGAACTGTTCTAATGTTTTCTCCTGTTTTCATTATGTTCCATAATTTCTTACTACAGTAGGTTGAAATTTTTAGGCTAAGAAATGACTCCTGGAAGCACCTTAGACCTGTTCATCCTTCACTATTTTATGTTTTCTTCTGCTGAAGTATTTTAGAGTCTTTAATCTCTCTCTTTAGTCTTCATGCTTGTTTATTTCCTTAATAGCTCAAATAGTTGGTTTCAACATGATTTATGGTTCTCCCTGCTTGTCTGCTATCACTTGAAAGTTGTTATTGAAGTCTCCCTTTGAAGTACCATTGTTTTAAGTTAATCAAAGAGGTTGGTTTTGATCTTGCCCTTTGCCATTGCTTGAACAGTTGTTTTGAAGGTCTTTATAGTTGTAAGCATAGATGTTATTTAGGTGTTCCCTCTTCTATGAATGCAATTATTAGTGAATCTTTTATGTTTTCTAATTCCTTTAAAATAAAATATTTGAGGAAATAGGGTGTTCCCCGAATCTTAGATTTCATTTTAAAAGTTGTCTTGAAGTCATTATTTGCTTAAAGAATGTTTATAGAATTTATGGTTAGCCCTGTCTATCAAATATCTCTTTATTTCCAAGTTATGTTTTTCAAGTTCCCTTTGTTGAGAATTAAACTTCTCTTTCCAAATCATTAATGTCCATCTCATTCCAAAAATAAAAGGATCTTGTGGCCAAGTTAGATTTTCCCTTTGATATCCCATATCCCTTGAAGAGTTTGTCATGACCTTATTTTGACTCCATTTCCCAATGAACCAGATATTTCTTCTTTCTGTCTATCTTTCCTAGACCTTTCATGTTCTGTTGTATCAACTCAATCCAACCAAACAAACATCTGCACTTAATAACTAGTCTAAAATCCATAATCAAAGCACACAAGATAAACCTTTGCAAACAAATATTTGATAGATCCCTCTCTGAGAACAGGAGGACTAGATCCTGGAACTCTAAAGATTGGTCCTGATGTTCCCTTGTCTTTTGATTTGCCAAACTATCAAAACACGGGACACCAACAGTGACAACCTCTCCTTCATCATCCGGGCTATGCATCTCTTCATATTCTGATATACATCTTGTTGGATGCCCTCCCAAGTGAACTCCTCCATCAAGGAATGATATGCATCAAAATGCACGGAAAGAAAGTCCACATGTGCTGCATGTAACAGCTTCTCCTTGAGCTCAGAAAATCTAGTCAAGAAGACTCTGCCATAATAATATATGACCCCATCATCCACCATGTATCTATCATCTCCCTCCAGATCATCAAGAATCATGCAAGCACCAAGATCCTTGGAGTACTCTACCAAAAGTTGAGACCTCCAATATGGATCAATTTTCCTAAGGGACAGTGTTGTATATATGAAATGTGCAGTCCCCCACATGTTGTTGTCCTTTCCTTTGACATCCCTCATGCCACAGTCATCCTCCAAAGTGTAGCCATGCCCATCATGCAGCTTCTCATGCTCAAGTAGAAGTGGTGGCCTTTGGAAGTTGGTCTCCATGAGAAGCTACCATCCAAAAAGAACCTCCTGATCTTGGCCAATGTAAGCATGAGTGGCCTCCCTCTACTCTAATTTATGGAGGATTCCTTCCCCAAGGGAAGTAACCTCTATGTATCCAAATCCATTGAGTGGTATCCTTGCACCACGGTGGTGCCATCCTCAATCACTACAGCAACTTTTGTCAACGCAGGATATTTAGGGAGAGTGGGTAATGCTGAAAATGGGAGAATGTATCCCTCCTCCTTGAGTCTAACCCAGACTCTCTGTGTTGTATCAAGACCTCCCAAGGTCCTCACTCCTCTAGAATCAATGAGTGATGCAACCAAATATGAAGCATCCCTCATCATCTCCTGATCTTGTGGTCTCCCCGGTGGAATGCCTCCATGCAATGAGACATCAATATCAAGAGTAGACTGCATATATGAATGGACAAATTTTTCCCTGCCCTCACTACGCAAATTATTCTACCTCTTATATGCATCAACCTTCTAAAATAGATAGAGGTGTGTGCTCCTCATCATATGATGTTTGTCATCCTCCCTACCTTCTCATTTCATCTTCATGGTTTCACAATTTGTTAATAATGGCACATGTTGTTCACAGGGTGTGCCTTGATCTCCACATATGAGATCATTTGGAACTTCTTGCAATGATACAAGAATTCCTCTTGTTGGAGCAAGTGCTCCATATTCCTCTGCATGAGGTGCTAGATATGCTCTATATATGACAGCGTTGTTGCCCCCAGCCTTGTCTCCCTCTTCAATATGAATGGGAGTCACCTTCTCAGTAAGAGGGTCCTCTTTTGAAAAAGGGATCTCCATGCCCTCTTTTACAGGAATATGAGATACAGATCTTGCCTCTAGCAAGGTATTATGAAATATTTTAGCCTCTTTAACAGTTTTCTGAAGTGGAGTTGTGTTTGTAGATCCTTCCAACCAATGCAATGGTTTTGTTTGTTTTGGTTTGTTTATCTCCACCAAAGGTGTTTTAGAATGTTTTTCATCATACCTTTCCATTATTCTTCTAGTGAAATTTGCACAAGTAGATGTATTTGCATTTTTTAATGAAAAGTATTCAAATATCCACCAAGCATAGGCCTTACCTTCAAAATGTAGCGCTGTAACTTTGATGTGTTCATTTTCTGAAACTTAGTGTTGCTGCAAATAGGTGTCTAGCTCCTCCACCCAAGCCCTAGCTGAACATTTAGGTGAACCATCAAAAGTAGATAGAAAGAATCTACCCACATCATGTTGTTTTCTCCTTGTGCTCCTTTCCTCCTTGATATTTCAAAACTCTTGGAATTTGATGTGATCTTTGAACCTCTTAATTTGAGATTCATATTCTTGCAGATAATCACTGAGTCTCCTTCTTTGGCATTTCTTCTTCTTCCATCTCCCTTATAGTAAATCTGGGCATAAGACTACACTGTGGATTATAATTTGTGGCTGCATGCTCACACTCATCATGTAAAAATATGTAATTTTCTTTAGATTCAAACTCCCTTGGAGATTCTCTACACATCTCCTTTCTCATCTTCTTGATATCTCCCTTGATGCTCTACATAGTTTGAAAAAGAAGCTTTGAGAGATCCTCTTCCTCTCTTCCTCCAAATAATGGAGTCATGTATTTGTTTGGTCTGTACATCTCCTCTTCTTGTGAGAAGATTCTCCTTATGGTGACATATTGGCTGAATGCATAAGCTGGGCCAAGATTATGCTTCAATACCACTGTAATATTCCCAAATGGAAATAGCAGAAATATAGTGCATTAAATGTAAGCAGCAGCAAGTATTTAACACAGGAAATCATGAGACCAATATAAAGCCATTTTATTGATCATAAATGTAGCAAATAAGTACAAAACAATGAGGCACCAATCATAGAATGTGGTCACACAAGCCTCCAATACATAAACATTCTCAAAAGTGAGATGTTGTTGCAACACAAAATGCCGAAGAACTGCTACAGCGCAGTCATACTAGACATAAATATAGCTGGAGATGATAAAATGATATAAAAATATTGATATAGGCCCTAATATAATCTAAAAATACAGATCCAGGCACTAGATCAGCTTTCCAAGACAACCCAAGAGGGTTTCCGGAAAATGCACACAATGTGCCAATGTAAGCTGCAGCCCTAGGGCTAAAGATATGTTGCAACAACTGAAATGAGAAGATATGGCTGAAGCTGATGTAGATAACTACAGATCTTCTCCAATATATCCTTCGGATGAAAGAATGCGGCTCCTCCCTTGAAGAAATCACCTCTCAAAACAACCACTCCAACTACCCCTGCAACTCCTCCCTAAAATAACGCAGATATGGACTGAAAATTTGTTGTAGGGGATAAACCCTCCTGGACATGGTGCCAAATGTGTCAATAAAGCCCAAGGGGATTCTTTACAGACCTCCCAATGGATTAAAACCTTCTTCCACCAAAAAACTAGCTCTGAAGACACCTGATCTAATTCTCCACTACTGCACCCTGCAACACAGCACAATATCCTGCAAAACTGCGCTGATGAAGAAAGATGAAGCTTGGCTAGAAAACCTGAATGTGGAAATGAAATTCAATTCTCTTCCAAGAAGCCTCTCAAGGAAAGATGTGGGATTCCCGCTCGGGAAAACCCAGTTCTAAAAAGAACAGCAATCTCAAGTAAACAGCTGAAGAATGCAAGAAGTCTAAACAGACCACATACAAAATAATAATCCAAAACATAACCCCATATGGTTTCCATCCTCTTCCTTATATAGATTATGAGCTTCCTTGCCCTTGGCCCCACTCAATTAGGTCATTTACTTCATGAGATCAATCTCCCTCCAAAACTACGTTATTCCTCATTTACTAACCACTCCTCCATAATAGCGTTGTTGACTTGGTCAAAGTTGACTAGTTCAACATGATCCAACCCCTGTTTACACTCAAAGGTGTTTTACTTAGCTGCTTAGAGGGTCTCCTTTCACACTTGAAGTGTTTTTATTGCTACTAAGGAGATTTATGGGCCTCCCTACACACTTATTCACCTATCTAGTGACAAAATGATCTATAATATTCCATTTAGCTAAAAGCTAAGTTTTAGTAATATTACATATTCATACATAATTAAAAGCACCGAGGCGCTTAATTGGAAGAGCATCAGAACCTAAAATGTATACCACCCAGGAGGATAAAAAATAAAAATTCTCGGTGCGTTCAAATCAAAGAACTCCGGACTTCAAAACGTATACCGTGTTAGTGCTTATATAATAAAAAAATCCCCGATCGTTATTTGATAAAGGAACTTCTCTGGGGCATGAAAAAAAATAATTGCAGTTTCAGTGCTTTCCCTTAAAAATGCAACATCGGCACGTCATTTTTACATAAACACACCGATGTGTTTGTTATATAGAGGGTCGAGTGTTGCTAATTTTAATAGTGCACCGAGAATAGAAATAATATTTTGTAGAACGAGGGGGTGTTAGTTCTATGAAAGCACCGGTGCGTTAAGAGTTACAATGCACTAAGGCATTAATTAAAAACAATATCGGTGCTTAAAGACCTAAAATCCCTGGTGTTGTCGTTTTCATAAAAGGCATCGGTTATGCTAAAAGATGATGTCACAGTGTTTTTATTTAAAGTAAAGCACTGGTGGTTTTTTATGTTATGGATGCATCGGTGTTTTTTTATGAGATTTTCACTTTTTGGAGACATCGACCTGTGACGGTGGAATTATAGTAATTTTTTAATTCTTTATTCATTGAGAAATCGGCATATATCTTATAACAGTATTCATATAAATTAATATTTGATTAGTACATTTGTATATGAGGTTTGGATTAATTTCTTATATTATCATATTTCACATCTCTTCATTATAATATTTAATTATCCATATATTTAATGAGTGGTGTAACATTTCACAATGACATTGGATAAAAAAATAGAATAAATTAAAATCTATTTTATTATATATCAATAAAAGGCTCTTTGTCATACAAAATGAGATTGTTATTGGTAACCCCTTGTCTTTCAATTGGGACACTATCTCCATGATTACATTTAAAAAAATGTCTAATTTTCACAGATAATTATTTCAAAAAATACAACAAGTTGCATTGATATCCAAATATATCATCCTTATTCACTGTAACTGTTGTCAATGCTCGAACTACTTCCATGACTTGGGTTATTTGGAGGAATTTTTTGTTTGATTGCATCGTTTGTTTTCATCTTCTTGACCTTGTTCCATCTGCAAACATAAAAATAGAGTGTAATGAGTGTATCTACATTGGTGAGAATAATGAAAATTGAAATAAATAATATACATCAATGTATATCGAAAATAAATGTACCATAGCAAGAAGTGACTCGTGAATTATACACATTTTTTCAAAACCAAATCTCATGCCTTCTTTCAACAACTGTTTTGTTGGTGTAGTTCCATACTTTGTTTTTAGCAAGTTTTATACTCCGTAATAAATCATATATTTAATATAAAGGATTTTTTTATTCTATTAATTATAAACTCAGAGAAGTAAAACAACATAGATACTTACAAATTCCACAATTAATTTTTGATATGCCAACATATACTCACAATCGTTATTTAACCCAATGACAATCAAATTTTCTTATGGCTCTTATTTGTATTTTAGCACCTATTTGAAGGCATTCAAGGATTGTTGTTGTAAAACAACTTAAAATATACAAAAATAAAACCTTGAGTTGTTATAAGGAAATATTAACAATTACTCACAAACTTTGAAATCTACTATTTTCTTCCTTGTCGTCTTGTTTTATGTGATGAATGAATTTCATCTTGTTTTATTTTCTGCAAGAAAATACTTGAAAATAAATATTTAATGCTAAATTATTTTTTATATGTACAAAATCAATCATGATTACATACATTTGAAGCACGTTGTTGTTGACATGGCACCTCCAGTGATGCAATTATGTAAATTTCCTTTACCATCTCCTTATACACTTTTTAGACATTCCTACTGGCATGTTCCGTATATCAGCATGTTGATCATTTGGGATATCATAATCTTCCTGAAATAAAAAATAAAAATAAAATAAAAATATTTTTATAATGATATATTAAAACTAAATATAATA
The DNA here is from genome assembly GCA_034641835.2 of Pinus albicaulis. Lineage (NCBI taxonomy): Eukaryota > Viridiplantae > Streptophyta > Pinopsida > Pinales > Pinaceae > Pinus > Pinus albicaulis. Next base: position 970,987,025 of record CM076569.1, read on the forward strand.
AAATTGATATTAATACATTAGTGATTCATAGTAATATATATATAATATTCTAGAAAAAATATTATATACAATTAGGAATATTACCTTTTGAATGATTTTTTTTTGTTGTTCTATGTTTTTTCTATTGCAAGTCTGACATGTCTCATTGACCATTTCTCTAGAAACACTTCCTATAGTTTAGATATAATTTAGTTCTTAGAATTATTGCATTGATTTTTGTATTGTAAGGAGGAAGTAATTCTATACGTTCATTCCACTACATCCCTCATAGTTCTATAAAAAACTTCCCCCCCCTTTCTTTAACCTCCAACGCCGCTCCAAATGAGCTAAGGACCAATTTATTGTCATTTACATGTTCCATAATTTTTCTTTTCTTAGGACACTGATCTTTGCTTTCGGTGTTTATCCCTGTAAAACATTAAAAATATCCAAATTAATAGATTGTTTGAAACATGTTACCTAATACTCTTAAGTATATTATTAATGAAAATTCAAAAAAAAATAAAAAAAATCATATTCAATAATATTTTTTCATTCATCCCCCGGATGCAGGTGTTTATTGAAGATCTGACGGCAGCGATTCGGCGGGTTGGCGCGTGGCATGGCCACATGGCCACCCGCGGATTGCATTTACTCGCCCTTGGTTTAATAAATTCACCAAGCCGTCACCCTGCGCAGAATTTATGCCGGTGGGGAGGCCGAGATGACATTTGCTTCAAAATGTATTCACCTGGTTCTTCGTCCCTGCCTTTCGACGTGGTTTCAGGGTTTGTGGTTTGGTTTTGCTGTGGTTTGCAGGTCTCCATGTCGCAGCAACTCCTGCCCGTTGGTTCCATTTTCTCTCCGGAAGCCGACGTGCCCAGCCTCCGCACTTCTGTTGGCAGGCGTTGCCCTCTGGGTTGCTGTGTTAATTTCATCCCTGGCTTCCATCACTCGCACAGTCCCTTCTGCTCCCTACACTTTGCTTCTCCGCCTGGCCTCTTTTCTCCCCTCCCCCCTTTGGTGCCTCCTGTCAATTCCACTTTCTCTCACCATTTCAGTGCTGCAATGCCGAGACTTAGGCATCGTTTGAGATGTCGTCGAGGCAGCTCCCAACCTAGCACCTCTAGACGTTGTCGCTCCCCCTCCTCTTGCTCCCCGTCGTCCTCCTCTCAGAGCCTTAGTGGAAGCTCTCCCCCTTCCCGCAGTCATCGTGGCAGAGGTCGTGGGCGTTGTCCCCCTCCCTCCCCAAGGCGTGGCACCTCTGCCTCGCGGCGCCTCTTGAACCACAGCCTGCTGTCTATGCCTCTATTCGTAACTTGTCCACTGCCATCTTTCATTATTAGTGTAATTCCACTCGCCCCTTGGTTATTGCGACGGTCTCGGTCTCGTTCAAGGAAATACCTAAAGATATCCCTGTCCCCCTTCCTTCAGCGCAACCTGCTAATCTGTTGGCCCCTCCCATCGCTCCGCAAGCCTCTCAGCCTGTGGACAAAGGCTCCTCCCGCAAAGTTGGCGACTGCAGCTCGAGTATCCTCCAGGACCTTGGGATGCAGGTCGGTGTTCGTGAAGCAGGGGTTGCTGCAATTCAAAGTGGCTCGGTCCCTGACGACGAGGATGGTTGCTGGTGCAGAATTGAAGAGGAATCGCCCTCGAGTGACTATGGGCTCTAGCGCATCTGTCTTTGCCCAAGTAATTATGTCTAGTCTCTTTATTATTTTGTTGTTTCTGATCGCAACAAATTTTGGTATGTCAAAGCTGGTTTCCTCTGTCGATGTAGCTCTAAAACAATGTTCAGGTCGGTTTCCCCTTGAGGGCAGCTCAGTTTTTTGGCTCAATTTTGGTATGTCAAAGCTGGTTTCCTCTACCGAGGTAGCTCTCAAATGATTCTCGGGCCGGTTTCCCCTCCAGGGCGGTTCAAGTTTTGTTATCTTGCTGACTGTATGGCGTCTCTGAAGCCTTGAACTCGTTGTATCATATGTTTCATTAATAGATTTAAACTTACTTAGAAAAAAAATATTTTTTCATTCATCTCATTCATCATTCTGCAATTTTTCTATCAGGATATTACGCTTTTCTGCACTTAGATTAGAAATATCCTTATCAACATTCTTCATTTTATGGCTTTACATGACACACACCAACTAATACATATTATTTAAACTTAAATATAGTTCAACATATTAATTTTGTAAAGAATTTACAAAGAACTTGTCTTCTCTGATTTTTTTTGTTGTGTTGTCATTGTGTTGATCGGTATTTTCGTTACTTGAGACCTTCTCAGACATTTTTTTATCAATATACAACTTGTATTATTCAATACAATATCCATTAGATATATTTTACAAATAAATAAAATAATGTGCAGCCAAAAAAAGCTCTATCAACTAGTGCATTTATTCAGATAAACACACCGGTGTGTTTATAATATTAAACGCATTGGGATTTTAATTGTTCAACACCATCTTGGAAAATTAAATTTTAAAAATATTTCCAAATTAGGACAGTGCGATTTGTAAGGCTAAACACACCGCATTGATTTAATGGTGCTATTAGGAACAAACGCACTAGTGTGTTATATTACACTAAGAGTAACGATAAACAGACTGGACAGAATCCAAAGTGTTATGATATATCGGTGCTTTGAAGTACTCAGGTAGCCCCGGTGCATTATATTATAGAGGGTGCACCGTGCAACATATAGTCTTTTTTTTTTTTAAAGGAGAGGGTTGATGGTGTGATTTGTAAGGATAAATGCAGTGGAATGATTTAACGGTGTTTGATCCTAATTTATGAAAGAACGCAAAATAATACACATATAACCATAAATACAAAGATGCGGGGGAATTAACACTTCATTTCATTAATATGAAAGAACTAAAATTTGTTTACACACAGAATGGAAATAAAATAGCTAGGGTGTTGGTAGCTTATCTTTGAGAAGAGATGTGGCGACTACGGGCCTCTACACTTTGTGTTACAATGAGGCTCAAAGGCCTATATATTATTGAGAAATAATGGAAAACCCTAGACATCCAAAAACCTAACCCTAGGAGATGAAATGCCAGACTATGGGCCCCGTCAAGGTAAATTGGTACATCAATTTCCCGAGGTCATAACTTTGGCATACTATATCCATTTGACACACATTATAAATTGTTAGACAAATATATCTGAGGACTACAACTAATGATAGCGAGTATTGATTCTGGAACAAAATCATATTTGTCAGAGGTTTGATGCCCAAAAAATGTCGTTTACGGCCTCAAAACAGCTTCGAAAGTTCAGGACCTGAAAACGGCCAAAAATAGTAAATTGTGCTACAATTAAAGAAACTGAAAAACTAAAAGAAACAATGGTGAGGGTCCAAGTGGAATAGGCAGATGGCCACAATTATCCACCTGGATCAGTGTTATTAGGAACAGGTGCGTTGGTCTGTTATATTACACCAGGAGCAACGATGCAAATACTGGACAGAATCCAAAGTGTTATAATATATTGGTACACTATGTTACTCAGGTAGCCTTAGTGTATTATGTTACATAATGTGCACTGTGAAAAAAATATTCGTTAATTAAAATTCAGAGAGGCTTTCCTTAATTGGAGAAAAATTCCTTTAAAATGAGGAATGAAGGAGCAATTTTAATCATCGTTTTGGTGAGCACGAGTTGGTAAAACCAAGCAATAGGAAGCACAAGTATGTGCGTGGAGCTTGTGAGAGAAAGGTGTGCCAAGAGAAGCTTGTGCATAGGTTGGTAGTGAGATAGTTAGAGATAGTGCAGAGAGCTCTCAAGCCGAAGAGAAGCATTTTATTGTTTCATATTCTTGACTTAATGCAATATACAAATAGCAGGTTTTTTAGCTGAGGCTTTGCTCATATACATATTTATGTTGTGTGATTGTAATTCTCTCTTTCTTGTTCATGTGATTATCCAATCGTAATTGGTTTCTGCAATTTATAAAATAGATTCAAGTATTTGTTTTTATCATATTACATTATCAGTTGAATCTATGTGGATTTTCTACATGGTATCGGAGCAACAATTTTTTGGGCGTCGAGTTTGCAAAGCATATCTGAAATTTTTTGTGCAAAATTTTCAAAAACAAATAGCATATTTGGATTCCTTGTGAAAAAATACTCAAATTCAAAAAACAAATTGGTCGAATCAAAATTTGGATGAGGGAGATATCGTCGATTTAAAATCAACTCTTTTTTCAAAAAAAAATATGAGGACAGGACAGTTACAGCGCGGATCTGAGTTTCCAGAGTGCCTAAAAGATGTGATATTTAGCAAAGGAAAATTTTTCCTTAGACACGTCTCCACGGAACAGATAAAACAAATTGGTGTGAGAATCAAGAACCTGTATTCACTTGAGGTACAAGAAGCATGCAAAGCTTTAAGGAGCAAGGAAAAGGTTAGAGACTTCGTGGTTGAGAGGGAGCATGAATTACCTCTCAACATGCAACCCCAGAAGAAGCCTCGGAAATTTTTGGAGCAACCACAATTAGAGAATCAGAGAGGAGACCGAGTGGAAGCAACCACTCAAGCAGAGACATCTAGTAGAGGGGAATTTCGAGCCAAGTGGGGAGAGGGAGCACATGAAGCCATACCTCCAGGTGAGAGGTCGGGATGTGAACCAATAGTCCCAAGGGTGCAGAAATTTGGGCAAGGTCCATTGAGATGTGTTATCTATGGATGGTACACCCTCCTCTGGGGCCAAATTACAGAATAGTGGATGGATCATTCGGTGGATTGTGCATTCGATTCAGTTGACATATCTTGATTGTAGATGTTCGAATCTTGAGAACCATTTGTAGAGTTACAGCGTGATCTGCTATTGGCATGTAGTGCAAAATTACGTGACAACGTCGTTTTCAATTGGCAGTCTACATTAGCTAGTAGCAGTCAGAGACTTTGGTGACATATGCATCATACTTATTCAGTTTGGTTTCTTTTTAGTTTCATAAGTTACAGTAGCAGCAACACTAGAGGGAAGTGTTGAATGCAGAAATTTCCAAAGGTACCGGATCAGGATAGAGTTGAATTCCTTTCTTTTTGAGAGGAAGTGTTGAAAATGGCAATAAGAAATATTGAAAATGGCATCAAAAGCGCTTCTAATTTAATTTCCCCTTAATTAAATTATAAGTAAATTGTAACTCCACATCACATGACAACTTGTACGAGTTAACTAAGTCGGGAAGACTTAGTTAGCTCAGTCAATTCGAGTAGGGGGTCAAACTAGAGGCATTTAGAGTTCACTCTAAGTTTTAGGGGGTCCAGTTGCGTTTTATTTTGAGTTGTAATTGTTTAACTTAATTTTTTGATTTAAAATCAATTTAACTAGTTCTAATTGATGGATGAGCTAGTGAGAGGTCTAGTGAATTAAATTTGATTTATTTCACATGCAATAATCAATCAAATAACTGATAATTCACTATAAATAGTTGTTGCATGTCATTTATAAGGAAGATTAGTTGAGGTTGGATTTAAAGCGAAGTGTACTATCAGTTGTATAATCATCCAAATTGAACATGTGGTGCATGCAGTTAGAAGAAGGCCTAAAATAAATCACTCCTTAATTAGAGAAAAATGCCTTTAAAAGGAGGAGTGAAGGCACAAGTTTAATCATTGTTTTGGTGAGCATGAGTTGGTGAGATGAAGCAATAGGAAGCACAAGTTTGTGTGTGGATCTTATGAGAGAAAGGTGTGTCAATAGAATCTTGTGCACAGGTGGGTAGTGAGACAGTCAAAGATAAGCATTGTATTGTTTTATATTCTTGACTTAATGCAATATACAAATAGTGGGGTTTTTAGTTGAGGCTTTACCCAGATACATCTTTGTGTTGTGTGATTGAATTTATTTTTCTTTCTTGTTCATGTGATTATGTGATCGTAATTGGTTTCTACAATTTTTAGACTAGATTCAAGTATTTTGTTTTATCATATTACAAGATTAGTTGAATATATGTGGATTTTATACACCAAATTTACCAAGCAGGAATTATTACAATAATAGTATTTCTTCATCACAAGTTGGAAATGGAGGAAATCAAATGGAAGTTGGTATGGATGATTACTTACAGGATACAACTGCCATGGAGGCAATGTTGTTAGATACATTCCAGAACGATGAGCTATGGCATGATGCTCATATCACTGATACCTTATTCGAAAGCCTGAAATCTGCTTCCACCACCCCTCTCTTTGGACCAGGCGACAAGTCAAAGTCTACTCAGTTGGGGAAAATGATGTTGTTGTACAATTTGAAAGCAAATTAAGTTTGGAAATGTGTTGAATGCATGTTTATCGAAAATATTGAGGTAATTGACTTGCATGATCGATCAATATCCTTATATTTTGTCACACAATAAAATTTAAAAATGGTTTATTTTATAAATGTTAATTATTGACATTGTACAATTATATTCCCCACCAACTACAGGATATTCAAATAAAAGGTTATTCCAAGTGATAATGTCTTTTCGGGTAGCTGCAAAGAGGAAAATAAGTTGTTGAAAATTTTGGGTGTTGAATACATATCATATCATACATGTCTAAATGAATGTATTCTATATATAAGATAATATGAAGACAAAGAGATATGTCTGAAATGTGGGCATGACAGGTACCGTAATTCAAAAAAAACGGGTTAATCATATGGTCCTTCTCATAATATATTGAGGCACACGCCTATAATCCCAAGGATTCAAAGACTTTTTCGTTGCAAATAATTGGTTATGTTGCAGGGATGGCATGCCTCGCACAAAAGTGATTCAGGAGTTATGTGAATCCAAGTACATTCAATAGCCATGAATCATATAGATGTTGGGGCCTTTGTTTTTGGATAGAACAGTTTTGGAGTTGCGCAGGGCCGGAAAATAGTTGGCAGAACGCAATCAAGGTAGGTAGGGAGTTGTCACGGTTGCGGAAAGCCAGAAGATAGGTGGCAGGACATCGACAAAGAATGGCGCAAATGGCAGATATGGGAGACAAGAAATGAACAGTAGAACTCCCAATGATAAAAAAGAAATGGAGGGCAACAGAGCGCAAGGAATCAAATGATCACAAAAGAGGTAAAGACTAATAGTGTCAATCGGCGGGAACAAATATGCAGTCAATTTGTTAACTTGGCTAATTATTCCAACGAGAGGCCGACAGGTAGGAGAGCCTTAGGAGAGCTCTGTGTGAAGTTTTTTGTATTGAATTGAATTGTAATAGTATTTGTGGAGTATTTTTATGTTGTTTTGATCCAATATAATAAAATCAGGTTGTTGTTGTGTTGTATATCATGAGTTTGTTGATGCTTAATCGATTATGGTGAATGTATGCCTAGTTTAAATTTCAATTCAATGCTATGAAAATGTTATGATGACTGATAGCTACTTCTTGGATTTGAGATATATATGTATATATATGTGGCTTTTGTATGCTCATAGTTATTTTTTGTGCTAATAATATTTCCTCAACATCACTAATCTAGCCTCTAATATTATCAAGGTCACGGCACGCCCCGGGTGAGACTCCCTGCTCCCTTGAGCAGGGTGAAAATGTCGGCGTTGTCCTAGACTACTGCAGAAACCTTGTTAGCCTCAAATATGAACCTAGGTCTTGCCAGAAATTTTTTGTGAAAAAATTTCAAAAACAAATAGCATATTTGGATTCCTTGTGAAAAAATACTCAAATTCAAAAAACAAATCGGTCGAATCAGAATTTGGATGAGGGAGATATCGTCGATTTAAAATCAACTCTTTTTTCAAAAAAAAATATGAGGACAGGACAGTTACAGCGCGGATCTGAGTTTCCAGAATGCCTAAAAGATGTGATATTTAGCAAAGGAAAATTTTTCCTTAGACACGTCTCCACGGAACAGATAAAACAAATTGGTGTGAGAATCAAGAACATGTATTCACTTGAGGTACAAGAATCATGCAAAGCTTTAAGGAGCAAGGCAAAGGTTAGAGACTTCGTGGTTGAGAGGGAGCATGAATTACCTCTCAACATGCAACCCCAGAAGAAGCCTCAGAAATTTGTGGAGCAACCACAATTAGAGAATCAGAGAGGAGACCGAGTGGAAGCATCCACTCAAGCAGAGACATCTAGTAGAGGGGAATTTCGAGCCAAGTGGGGAGAGGGAGCACATGAAGCCATACCTCCAAGTGAGAGGTGGGGCGATGTGAACCAATAGTCCCAAGGGTGCAGAAATTTGGGCAAGGTCCATTGAGATGTGTTGTCTATGGATAATTACCTCACTACGGGGGCCCACAGTACACAGTATTAGGATGGATCAATGATGGTGGTTGGTCAGTGGTGGTACACATGTTTCTGTTTGGCTTGCATAATATCGAACTACGTTGTTAGAGTCCCAAGTATGTCTGTCTTAAAGTCTTCTAGCACATTTCCAATCTCTGCATGAGTCACACCTTCATTAGAGGTCTTATTTTCTCTTATAATCATATCACGTTCTGCTGATTTTAGCCTTGTATTTCCCCTCAAACTCCTGATACAAAAATCAATGATGTTAGGATAACTATCCAGATATATATCACCTTTTCCCATAATATTCAATGTTTCAACCCATTGATCTTTCATTCCCCTAATTAATGTGGTTTTCAAAACATTATTAGGTAAGGGTAAAAATGTATAAGGGGATCTCTGAAGATTGTATTGAAACAGTTCCACATTTTCTTCCAAGGTTTCATTTGGTTTTGCTGTCATTTGGAATATTTCATCTTTTAATTCTCGAGACCTGCAATAATCTTGATACTTCTTTAAAAATGCAGCTTTCATCTGATCCCAATCAGTTATGACACCCCCACCTAATCCCATAAACCATCGTAAGGCTTCCCCTTTTAATGTTGAAGGAAATAGTTTTAATTTTTGGGGATCGGTGGTATAATCATATCCCTTGCACAGCACATCAAATTCAAACAAAAATGCGTCTAGATCTTCTGATGTTAAGCCATGAAATGTGGGAATATGTTGAAGGGGAATAACCTTCATAGGTGCATTGACTGTAGTATCTACTATAGGATATTGCAGTGTAGAGGTTTGCTGGGGTGTCTGCTGGTTCTGATTTTGATTCTGGGCCATTTGATCGAAGATATGCCAATATCCCTCTAGGATTTCCAAGGAATTTCTAGGTTGACAAGCAGGGACAAGAATGGCTTTGACAGCACTCCCTTTGTCTGGAATAATAAGTATTCCTTGTTGGCCTACTGTTTGAGGTGATACAGGACCTTGGTTTTGAATGTGTTTAACAACACTTCCCTTATCTGGACTACTTATTGTTTGGGCTACTTTAATAGGATATTTTGGGTCTCTGGTTTCTCCTGTTTCCCCTTATCCTTCTCGGAGATTGCTAGAGTTCCCTTCTTGAGGGGAACTTATGCAAGGATTCTCAATTTCTTGGGAATCTTGCTCAATTCCCTCTATTTGACTGTGTATCTCAACAAAGGCTTCGGATGGTGATTTTGTAGCCTGAAGGGAACTAGTAGGCTATCTAGAGATAACTTTTCTAAATCCTACTGATGGCTGAGATTCAGTTCTCTTAAGGATTTCGTCAATAAAATTTGTTCGCCCAAGGGTCACCGGTCCCTTACGTTTTTCAGTTTTAGGAGGAATTTTGTTTTTCTTAGTTGTTCTATTCATTCAAGAAAACAAACCTTCATTCCTACCTAAAGAAGTAAGCTTACCTACTTCTGCTGTGAAGCGGGCTACGAGCAAGTGTGTTTATTGCCCAGTGCGCAGGTTCTTATCTTCCGTCTTTAATACCCAATTCTTCGCAAGCAGAAGAAAATCAGTTGTGCATCACTCCTTTGAAATGGCATACACTCTCCCCGGCAACGGCGCCAAAATGTTGGGTCATAAGAAGGTATCTTTTGAACACCTAATTAGCCTACATTAATCATCAATCCAGGAGCGACTTTTTATTTCAAGAGTGCACTATGTGTGAGGTAGCAATTAACTAAGAGCAATGCTATGAAGATGTAGTACATAATATTAAATACAAGAGTAAACGAATGCTTGTAAAGAATTCTAATTACAGTGACATAAATGCAAATGCTCTGAAATCTTAACTGCATCAATCTGCAAAACATCGATCAGGGATACAGTAGCAATAACTCCTTCCCTTAGAAATCGATGCAAGATAACCAATCTGGGGACTTGGAAGCAATAAACAGTGTCCTCTACAGTTGGTGATCTTTAAAGAAATCGAAATAAAAGCAAACTCAATCTTCGTGCTAATGAAAGGAACAAAATCTGGAAAGGAACAACAACATGTAATTCCTATGCATAACAACTGTAACTCGTCTATTTGATAATCAGAAACTATGAATAAACAATTAACAGAAATGGAACAGCAATCACAACTCTGAAGCAATCAAGCAACTAGATTTCCACACTTCAATCCTGTCGATAGCCAATTACTACACAACAATCAATTATAACAAATCATAGATTAATAGAACAGCAACTCGAATCAGACATAGAACAACAAAGATTTTATAATGATAGCAAGATAACTGAACAGCAAATGTGCTTCTTGTAAAGGATGAAACAGCAATGCAATTTGTTAATGAATCTGTATTCGATTTGAAAACAATCAATCAACTCTGTAATTGGAATAAGCATAAAACACAACTTCACATAATAGTAAGCAAAGATTAAAATACAAACAGCGAAGTAATTCCACCAGAGTCGGGCCCTTAGCGCCAGTGAAATATTGCTGGGCTAATTCAGAACTTAGGAGATAAAACGAAACGCGTGTCTTATATTAAACGAACATAAAACATTACAAAAACTATTCTCTCGAAGCCGAGAGTCAATGAAACATTATAGAGGGAATGTTTAACTGTAATGATTTTCAACCAACTCACTGACCGACTGATTGACTTCCCCCCCTCTTCCCATCACTAAAGTACATTGCTTTATATATCGAATCCTGACGAACAAGACAAGGAATAAGATGAGTTTGAACAGCGATCCCTCGGGATCAAAGGATCCTAAGGGATTCGCTCCCCTTCATTTAGTTATCATCTTGTTTACTCTGACCGAGGCCGAGCTGTCCCCTGCCTTTTCTTGGCAATTCGTTCGGATCTCCTTGCCTTTGGCTGGATGTGGTTCATCGCTGATGGAGCAGCAGTTACATTGATCTCAGCCCCGCCTTTGGTACAGTTGTTCAATTCGTCGAATTCATGTTTTATCAACAAAAAGCAACATTTAGCCATCTTTTTACAATGAACATAAACCTTTCCAATTTTATCATAATTATTATAATAAGTTACCTTCCCAAGGTAAAGAGTATGTCAATAGTAAAAGAATGAGAAGATACATAGTAATTTCATACCTTTTTTCTCTGCCCAACATACCCCCCTGCTTAATCTTTTTCATGTCCTCATGAAAACTATAGTTCACATGGAGAGCAGTCAAAGAATAAGCCGGATAAGGTTTGTCATCGACAGGTCTAAAACCATGTAGTGCAGCTAGTTCCTCAAAAACATGTTCTGTCTGTTCTTCGGGGAGTTCATAAATAGCTTTGTAGTCCGAAGCAGGGTACCATGAAATAGGGCTGCGAAACCTACATCCTAACCAGAATGGTCCTTCTTTTAAAATGAGATGGCTATATGAAATCAAGCGGTCTGCAGCTAGCCCAAAGTTTCTATAATTAAATGGTTCCCTATTTTTCACATTCTGATTGGAGATTCTCCATCGGACCTTAGCTGCTATATAATCTTGGTTTCTAATGGATGAGAAATAATATGTCCCATTCAAGATAATCGATTTGTGGACAGGCCCCAAGGCTTGGGTAACACCTTCCTTAGTCATCAATCTTTTCTGCATAGCCCAAAATTGAAGTGGGTTCTGAGGTTCACTCCTGACCCACAAATCTAATTCATTTTCCTGCCTTTGAAAGGCATTATAGGATTTAAGCCATTTTAATTGATTTACAGCAAAGGAAATGAATGCCTGAAATTGAACATCTCCAACAAAAGGGCTAGGATTTTATTCACAATCATTTTCAAGTATTAGATTATGCAAGTAAAATTCACACAAAAGGTGTTGTACTTTGATCCCATAAAGTTTGCAGCATGATACAAAGTCATCTATAGTTTTTAGCTCTATGGATTTCCCTGCCCTAACTACCTTAATCTTTAGCTGTAAATATCTTTCTAGTAAAAACAAAACATAGTTTTTTGCGGGGCATCTACAGGCTAAGACATCAGTATACAATGAGCAGAGAGTGTCCATTCGATTGTAGGCTAGTTTTAATTGGTTCATTACCTTTTCATCCTTTTCTTCTGCTTTTCGACACTTTTCGTGAGCTTCAGCTTCTGCTTCATGGATAATTTTCATTTGTTGCTGCAACTCCTGATATATTTTTCTTGGGACGGTGTCTTCTTCCAATCTCTTCCTTTCAATTCGAGCCTGTGCCAACTCCTCTTGGAGTTTGGCCAGTGTCGGATCACTAAAAGTATGTTGACTACTAGATTTCACGTTTTCAATTAAAAAAGGTCCCTCTGGAACAGCTTGGGGTGGAACAGTCGTTTGCTGCTCCATATCCTCATAATTAGGCTCAGGCATGGCTTCTTCTGTAACTTGGGGGTTCCTATTAGCGGTCACTTTTCTCTTTTTCGAAATTCTCTTAGTAGCTATGCTTCTTCTCTTCGAGGCTCGCTTAGACATTTGTTTCATTCTTAGAACCCTAATGGTTTTCCTGAGCTGTTCTACGATTTTATGAAGCTTCATTCGTTCCTTGCGAAGCTTCTCAATCTCAGTTGTTTTCCTCCTCTTTCTTAATGGAATAGTTGCTCCTTTATCTGAACCTGTTTGCTCAACAGGGTTTTGGTCTATATCAGTCGTGCCTTCAGTTAAATTCTCTTCTTGATCTTCTTCTTGGGGTTCTTCTTCCACATTCATATGCCTTTGGCTAAATTCTTCAGGAATCATATTCTCAGTTGACTCTGCAATCTCCTGAGGGCTTCCAAGTTGAGCTATTGCTTCGATGTTCTCTTTCTCTTGTTCACACCTTTCAGGGGGAGAAACCCTAACTTCGCTAGGGTTTGTTGTTTCATCCAACATTTCTCTAGTTATTTCTTTATCGATAGCAGAGTACTCTGGCAGCTTATTAATATCAATATTAAGGTCCAAAGGGCTATGAGGCTGTGCATAATCACTCATATTGGCCAAAATCTAGGCCAATTGGTCTTCCTGTAAAGGGCTTACGGTAGCATTTTCGGGAGGCTCTGTTCCTTCTTTGTCACTACTATGATTGTCTTTGTCCTCCTCACAGGTATGATAGCTTCCTTCCTCCTCATCTGAATATCAAATTTCTCCTTCAATTTCTTCTTCCTCAGTATTTCCTTCCTCTACACTGGATTGTTTTTCACCACTGGTGTGGTGACTTATTTCTTCTTCGTCCGAGTAACGAATTTCTCCTTCTATTTCTTCTTCCTCATTGGTACAAGGGCTTGCTCCCTCCAATTGTGGAGGTTGTTCATCCTCTAAGCTGTGCAATTCCAGGGATTGGCTACTACTGCCCGGAAGTCCTTCCAACATCCCCCTACTTCGCTTTGAATGGAGGGACTGTCTGTGAGTTGATGGCTCAACTATTGAGCTAGCCATTCTCTTCCGTTTTGGAGCAGGTAAATCTAACCCTCTGTCAATGGAGAATATCAACTCTTCCCAGATGGTCTATTGCTAGGCGAGGCTACGACTCACTATTAATCAAATTAGAGAATGGTGGCTAACCACCATATCTACATGTTGAGATTTCCTTATGCTACGAGAAATATCATGCAATAAGGAATTTAAAAATGCAGGAAAATTGACAGTGCATTTCTGTTTTAATACAGCTAGCAGCTTAAGGTGGCGAGGTCTTACCACATCTTTCCTCCCGTCACACGTTATATAAGCTTGCACAATCTTGGCCAATTCCGTCCATCGTTCTCCCAATGATGCTGGTTGAACCCCTTTACCTTTGACGACTAATGTCTGTCTGTCATCCTGAAAAATCTTCATGGCTTCTCGAATCCTAATCTTTTTCTGAGCTAACCATGTAGGATCCTTCCTGCAATTTTTGTAAAAATTCGATGGCAACTGCTTCATGGGGTTGTTGCATCCTCATGAAATATGTAATCCACCCCAATCTTTCCAAAATTGCTCGTGCAGCATCAGAAATGATCAGCACCTGTGGTTCGCTATGAATTTTCCATCCTCCCATCGTTTCTGCACTCAGTTGTTTTTTCTCAACACACAGTGATCGTAATGGAACAGCACAGCACGGTGGTTTAAAGTTTTGTTATTCCCTAAAATGCAGGGATTTAGTTTGCATACAAGGTAAAGAAATTTCGGAATTTAGTCTGCATGCAGACATCTGCGCCCCCCCTAATGGATGGTAGGTCACCCTCGACCGTCAATTGAGAGAAACCGATGTGGCACAGCAGTAGTACAGCAGGAAAAAGCAGTCGTAATTATGATACATTCAATCAAATTATAGCAATTACTGAAATAAATGCATGTGATAAATCGGTAATAGATAGAAAATCATTTTTTAATGATTCAAATACGAGGAGAAGGGACAGCATAAGATAAACATAAGTACAATTACATTATTTACCACTTCAAACTAATATGATCGATTTGTAATGATTTTCATGTAAAATATGTTCGGAAGCAAAGGTAAAGGATTCATACTTTCATTTGATATTTAAATAGAGATATAGGAAAAGGGTTGTATATAACTATTGATGTGTATAAATGTGACTCCAATACCATCAGCAGAGCTCTGCTACCCACAGATGTCCATAACCTTGACAGAGTTGCTTTCTTACCCACAGAACAATTGTCCTTTATTTATACTGAGGAAGTGATTTTGTTGAATGTCATGACGGAGGCCATTGTGCTGGCTTGGTGACCAGATAAACCACAATGCCATTCACCGGGAAGAAGTGAATGGTGGGCAGGCCGGCTCGTGATGAGACCTCCTATTCCAAAGACTTCTTGATTTTTTTCAATTGTCTATTGGACCATATCCCTGGTTTGGTGGCCATGATGGGAATGCCACTTCACTGCCTTCCTTATGATCATGTTAGGCTGGCTCTTGATGAGACCCCCTATCATCCATCTGAAAAATCATAAAATTATTAATAAAATATGTAAATATTTTTCTTTTTCATATAGCACTTTTCCTTAGTTATTCATAAAGGATGGCTCAACACTCCTTAAGATTAGGGATGGTGGAAGAAGTCTGAACATCTCAATAGAAAAGAATATGCCATTATTCCTATTCCATAAATAAAAATCAAGGAAAGTTATAGCATATGGGAAAGAACCAGTCATGATAAAGATAATCGATCAAATTAATTCAATGGTGATAAAGTAGAAAAATTATGTTATTGATCATGCCCCTTTTCCCTTTTTTCTTATCATTACTAGACAATTTTCTTAAAAAAATAACGATTTCTTTTGATTTGCTGATTATAGTAAGCTTTAATTTGTATGATTGTATATAAATGATATGTTTTCCTTTATAAGAGTGATAAAAAATTCAAAATGCTAGCTTCAAACAAAAAAAACAATCCACTCAAAAAGGTGTTGTTCCTTTAAAAAGAACAGCAAAAACAATCTGTGGAATTGTTGTTCCTTTAGAAAGGAACAGAAAAAGCACTCTGTAGAACTGCTGTTCCTTTCGAAAGGAACAGCAGAAAACTTAAAACAAACAAAATAAATAGAGTTTTTTCTCCTTAAAAAAAAAAAAAAAACCAGAATTCCATGAAACAAACGATGAAGAAATGAAGAAACGTTATAAACAGAAATTTAAAAACGAATTTCCTAAAACAAAAATCAAGTAAATGAACAATTATTTATGTAAAAAATTTAAAAAAGGAATGATTTAATAAGCTGGTGCCGAGGAGGAGTTATCCCCTTCAGCGATAATTTCCATGGTAGAATCTTCTCGTAACTATTGGTAAAAGGATTCTTGGGTAAGCGGTTTATGATACAATCGTACTTGATGACCGTTTACCTTAAAGTAATGTCCAGATCCGTCAATGGTAGCTAATGTAATAGTGCCATTATCATGCACTTTTTGTATTTCATAGGGTCCAAGCCATCGTGTCTGGAGTTTCCCTGGGAAATCCTGAAACCTAGAATTGTATAGGAATGCCCAGTCTCCTTCGTGGAAGATATTTTCTTTGATAAGGGCATCATGCCATTTGGCTCTCTGTTGCTGGATTAATGCTTTGTGCTGAAGAGAAGAGAGCCTAATTTCATCTAACTCATTAATTTGCTGCAATATTTTAGCCTGGGCTTCATTCAGATCTAGACCCACCTTTTGAGCTGTTATTAATGTTTGAATTTCAAATTATATTGGAAAGATGGGTTCTTTTCCAAATACCAATTGATATGGTGAATATCCTGCAGTAGGTCTCCATGTTGTTCGATATGCCCACAATGCTTCTGGCAATCTGTAGGCCAATCTCGTCTGTGTGAGGAAACAGTTTTTGTTAATATAGATTCAATTACTTTGTTCGTGCTCTCTACTTGGCAATTGGCCTGTGGGTGATATGGAGTTGTAATCTTGTGCTGAATGTGGTAGTTTTGTAGTGTTTTAGCTAATTTATCACCTACAAATTGTGGTCCTCCATCTGTGATTATGTCCCTTGGGAGACCATAGCGCACAAAGATTTGGAAAAGAAACTGTACTACAGATTCCTCGGTAGCTTTTGAAAGTGCCTCTGCTTCGACCCACTTAGTGACATAATTGGTTGCAAATAGGATGTATGTTTTTTGGTTTGAGGGAGGGCTAATAGGGCCAAAAAAATCAAGTGCCCAACATTCAAATGGTTCAATCACTAGTTGAGGGTTCAAATGCATTTCATTAGACTACCCAGGGCGACCTGCTGTTTGGCAGCTATCACAGGCCTGCACAAATTTTTTGGCAGCCTTAAAGATGATAGGCTAGTAATAGCCTGTTCGTAAAACCTTATGGGAAGTTCTACGATCTGAAAAATGTCTGCCACATTGGCCATCATGGCATGCTTTCAAAATATCAAATACTTCGTCCTCCCAGACACATCTTCTTATTTGCATATCTCCCCCTGTGTGAAATAGATAGCCCCAAATCCAAGAGAATCGGGTACTACATTGTATTATCTGTTTTCATTCATTAAGGGATAGATGTTTAGATAATTTACTTATTTCCAAATAGTTTGCTATATCATCATACCATGGTGTTCTGACAATAACAACGAAGAGATGTTCATCTGGAAAGTGGTCTTCAACTGCTTCTGTATCTGTTGGCTTTGGCATTCTTGAAAAAAAGTCAGCTACAGGGTTCTCTTTCCCAGGTCGATCTTTGATTGTGATGTCGAATTCCTACAGTAAAATCAACCATCTTGTCACTCTTCTGTTTGTAACAGGTTTATTTGCTAAAAAATTAATTGCAGAGTGATCAGTATATAGTACTATAGGATACCCAGTTATATAATGTCTAAACTTATTTATAGCATGAACTACAACTAAAAATTATTTCTCAGTCACAGTATAATTTAATTCAGCAGGGGATAGATTTTTGCTAATATAATATATTGCATATGGCTTCTTGTCTTCCTCCTGCCCAAGTACTACTCCAATTGCTGTGTCTGAGGCATCGGATGAAATTTGGAATGGAAAATTCCAATTTGGGCCCCTCAGCACTGGGGCTGTTGAAACAAGCTTTTTCAGATCATTAAAGGCGTTGTCACATTTATCTGTCCAAATGAAATCAACGTTTCCAGTCAGTGCATATAAAGGTGCAGCTATTCGAGAATAATGTTCTATAAATCTTCTATAGTAACCAGAAAATCCAAGAAAGCTACGTACCTCTGTTTGTGTGGTGGGTGTGGGAATTAACAAGATTATTTGAATTTTAGCTGGGTCCACTTGAATTCCAGCTGCTGAAATATAATGCCCTAAGATAACTCCTTCGGTCATCATCATAAGACACTTTTCATGGCTTAAACAAAGCCTAGTGTCAATACATCTTTGCAATACCTTTTCTAGGTTTTCCAATGCAGGCTCAAAATCATCCCCATAAGGTGTGAAATCATCCATATATACTTCGAGGCCTTCATTTATTAAGTCTGCAAAGATGCTGAGAATTTCCCTTTGAAATGTAGCAGGGGCATTGCATAGGCCAAAAGGTAAGACTCGGTAGGAAAATGTCCCCCATGGACAGGTAAAAGTAGTTTTGTCTTGGTCTTCAGGGGCAATCTGGATTTGATTGTACCCACTGAAGCCATCGAGGAAAGAAAATAATTTCTTTCCTGCCAATGTGTCTAATACCTGGTCAATGAAAGGAAGGGGAAAGTGGTCTTTCTGTGTTGCCTTATTAAGTTCACGATAATCTACACATATTCTCCACTTTCCGTTCTTTTTTGGTACCACTACTAATGGAGAGACCCACTTGCTATCAGATATTGGGTAGATGAAATTAACATCCAATAGTTTTTGTAATTCAGCTTTCACAATATCTTTGAGGTGAGGGTTTAGTCTTCTTTGGGGTTGGTGAATGGGTCTTGAATCTTTTTCGATATAGATGTGGTGTGTACACAATTGAGGTTTAATTCCTTTCATATCGGGGTAATCCCATGCAAAGGCTGCTTTTTATTTTCGTAGTAATTGGACCAATTTCTCTTCTTGTTCAGGAGTGAGATTTTTGTTAATGTTTAGAGTTTTTCCTGGCTCAATTTCTACAATCTTGCTATTGTACACAGAAGTAGTAGGTATTACTTGATCAGGAATATCTTTGAAAGGATCTTCTTCTTCTTTATTATCAAATGTTGCCTTGATCATGTGACATTATAAATGAGATCTGGTTTGTGGTTTATTAATGAAACTATTAATGATATCATCCTCTGTTTGATCTTTAAAATCAAGAGAATTTTCTATAGTTAGAGGTGATCTCATATTTTCCATTAGATATGATGCAGGTTGTTTTTTTGTTTTGATTATTGATAGACTTGGCTGGGCTGGGGGATATAAGGCTTAATTCTTGACATAGTTTCCCCTTGTTATTGTCATGTTGCCTTGTTGGCATCCAATATAAGCATCGGCAATTTCCAACCAAGTTCTACCTAAGATCAACAGATGTCCTTCTAGCCGGTTATTTGGATTAATAACCAGGAAGTCAGCAGGGTATTCCCAGGAATCTACAGATACCATTACATCTTGTAATGTACCTTATGGTTTGACTACCGATCGCTCAGCCAATTCCAATAAGGTTGTTGTTGGTTCGAGTGATGTAATGCCAAGTTTTTGACAGGTGGTGGTTGTTAGAATATTAATTGCTGCTCCTAAATCAACTAAGGCATTTGGAAACAATTTCCCCTGGATTTGGACAGTCACTATAGGATTTACTGGGTCTTCATATTTTACAGGTGTTACCATTCCTGATAATAAGTCAGATAAGGTACTGACTATTTGGACAGTTGGATTGGTGGTTGTTCTCCTCTTTGGCTTCTTTATGCATAATTCCTTAATGGTTTTTGCATATGTAGGAATGTCTTGGATAGCTTGGAGGAGAGGGATTTTTATACACAAATTTTTTAATTCTCCTAGAAGATCAAAATTAGGTTGTTCTAATGGACGTGGTATGATTAATCGTTCTGGGAATGGTGAAGAGGAATTTTTTACTTGTTGTTGATTTTGTTGTTGAACTTCCTTCTCATTCTATAATGTTTGTTCTACAGGTAACGGATCTTCAATATGACCATTATTGTTTCTCTTTGTTTCTACTATGCGCCCAGACCTAAATTGAAGGTCATTGCACTCCCTCAGTTCAGTTTCTAATTCTGAGGGTTCCATTATTTGGACAAACTGAACTGGCCTATTGTTTGGGTTTGGGTTGGGCTGGGCTGGGAGTTGTGGTCTTGAGTTGGTCTAGGGGTTTGTATAGGGAGCTGGCAGTGTAGGTTGAGAGAGAGGAATTGATCCAGCTGGCTGATTTGTAGGTTTTTTCTAGTTTGACTACCAGGCTTGACTCTGGGAAGTAGAGGGGGACCATTGTGTAGGATAGTTATTTTTCCAAAATGGTGGGCAGAAAGGAAAGTTAGGCCAATTATTTTGGTTTGTTTGATTTGGCTAGGATGTGGGAGAAAATGGTTGTTGTGACCAATTGGGGAAAGGTGGTTGATTTTGCCACATCCCACTATATTGTTGAGCATTATATTGAGGAGGCTGAAAAGAAAATGGATCATTTGGCATACCTGATTGTCGCAGCTGCCACTGTCGGTGCTGATTAAGCAGACATACCACTTCTGGTTCTTCTTCTGCCTCCTTATAAACTACTTTTAGGCCAGGAAGCGAAGGACATCCCTCTGTAGGGTGGTCTTTCGTGCAAATGGCACAGACTGTAATCACATCCAACGGGCATTCTTTGTGGTTGTGTTTCTTCCTACATCTGGGATAGAATATTGCCAAAATTTTCTCTACTTCTGCTTGTTTCTGTTTGGCTTGCATAATATCTAACTGCGTTGTTAGAGTCCCAAGTATGTCTATCTTAAAGTCTTCTAGCAGGTTTCCAATCTCTGCACGAGTCACACCTTCATTAGAGGTCTTATATTCTCTTGTAATCATATCACGTTCTGCTTATTTTAGCCTTGTATTGCCCCTCAAACTCCTGATACACAAATCAATGATGTTAAGATAACTTTCCAGATATATATCACCTTTTCCCATAATATTCAATGTTTCAACCCATTGATCTTTCATTCCCCTAATTAATGTGGTTTTCAAAACATTATCAGGTAAGGGTAAAGATGCATAAGGGGATCTCTGAAGATTGTATTGAAACCGTTCCACATATTCTTCCAAGGTTTCATTTGGTTTTGCTGTCATTTGGAATATTTCATCTTTTAATTCCCGAGACCTGCAATAATCTTGATACTTCTTTAAAAATGCATCTTTCATCTAATCCCAATCAGTTATGACACCCCCACCTAATCCCATAAACCATCGTAAGGTTTCCCCTTTTAATGTTGAAGGAAATAGTTTTAATTTTTAGGGGTCGGTATAATAATATCCCCCCGCATAACACATCAAATTCAAAAAAAATGCATCTCGGGATCTTTCCGATGTTAAGCCATGGAAATGGTGGAATATATTGAAGGGGAATGGCCTTCATAGGCGCATTGATCGCATTCGCTATAGGATATTGTAGCGTAGAGGTTTGTCAGTGTCTGTTGGTTCTCAATTTTGGTTCTGGGCTACTTGGTAAAAATGTGCCACGTCCGGGATCTCCAAGGACCTTCTAGGCCAACTAGCAGGGACAAGCACTGGCTTGAATGGGAAGATTCTCCTTGAATGGAATAATGAGTCTTCCTTGTTGACCTACTATTTGAGGTGATTCAGACCTTTTGGTTTTGAATAATTTTAACAACACTTATTATCTAGAATACTTATCATTTGGGCTATTTCAATAGGAGATGTGAGTCTCCTATTTCTCATGTTTCCTTCTCCTTTCTGAGATTGCTAGGAGTTCTCTTGAGGGGAAATTATGTCAGCAGATTTCAATTCTCATAAATTTACCAATCTTTGTTTGTTCGTAGATCTCAAACAGTTATTTCAAGATGGTGATTCTCTTGTTCGAAGGGAACTAGTAGGCTATCTAGAGATAGCTTTTCTAAACCCTACCGATGGCCGAGATTCAGCTTCTTTTAAGGATTTCTTCAATAAAAGTTTTCTCAAGGGTCAACAAATTTTTAGGTTTTTCAATTTTATGAGGAATTTTGTTTTTCTTAGTTGGTCTATTCATTCAAGAAAACAAACCTTCATTCCTACCTAAAGAAAAATATTACCTACTTCGCCGTGAAGTGTGTGCTATGAGCAAGTGTGCTCTCATGCCTGCGCAGTTCTTACCTTCCGTCTTTAATACCCAATTCTTCGGCAAGGTGAGAAAATTAGCTATGCATCACTCCTTGAAATGGCATACACTCTCCCTTAAACGGTGCCAAAATTTTGGGTCATAAAAAGGTATATTTTGAACACCTAATTAGCCTACATTAATCATCAATCCAGGAGAAAATTTTTATTTCAAGAGTGTACTGTCCGAGGCTGTAATTAACTAAGAGTGATGCTATGAAGATGTAGTACTTAATGTTAAATCCAAAAGTAAATGACAAGCTACAAAGAAATCTAACTACAAAAGAATACAAATGGAAATGCTTCCGAAAGCTTAACTACATTAATCCGCAAACCATCGTATCGTGATACAAGAGCGTAACTCCTTCCTTAGAAATCGATGCAACTGAAATCACACTGAGGCAAGACAACGGTCTTGGAACTTGGAAGCAGAACTGCTTTTCTATAGTTGTGGTCTTGTTCTTAAAGTAATATAAATGAAATCAAGCTCGAACTATTTGGTCGATAAAGATAACTCGAAAGGAACTACAAAGGCTAGAAAGGAACAACAACTCATAATTCCTATGCACTCACATCAACTGTAATTAATCTATCCGCTAATATGAAGCCATAAATCATACAACAATGAAATGTAAATGGGAAATGTAAACATGAATTGAACAACAACTATAATCCTAAGTGCAATCAAGAAACTAATCTCAATACTCCAATCCTATCGATAACCAATACTACGAACAATCAATTATATAAATCAGCAAACTAATAGAACAACAACTAGAATCAGATATAGAACAAGAAACTTTTATAATAATAGCAAGATAACCGAACAACGAATTTACTTTGCAAAGGATAAAATAGCAATGAAATTCGTTAATGAATCTATATTCACTAACAACAATCATTCAACTTCCGTAATTGAAATAAACATTAAACACAACTTCACACAACGGTAAGAAAAGATTAAGAATAAAAAAAGGTAATCTCCACCGCAGCCGGCCCTTAGTGCTTCTGCAATATTGCTTCGGGCTACTTTAGAATTTAAGAGATGAAACTAAACAATACGTACAGATATTATAGAGACTATTCTCTCAAAGTGGAGAGTCAATAAGACATAGAAGATATAGAGGAAATGTCTTGAATATAAGAAATTTTCGACCAACCGTACCGACTCTTTCACCACTAAAGGCGTTGCTTTATATATTAGACCTTGACGAACAAGACAAGAATAAGATGAGTTTCGAGCAAAGAGATCCCTCGGGATCGAAGTATCACAGAGGATTCGCCTTCCCACCGATTTAGTTATCATCTTGTTTACTTTTGACCAAGGCCGAGTTGTCCCCGCCTCTTTTTAGCAATCCGTTCATATCTCCTGTGTCTTTGTCGTGGATGTGGTTCAATGCTTTGATGGAGAAGCGCTTA
This sequence comes from Pinus albicaulis, assembly GCA_034641835.2. Classification (NCBI taxonomy): domain Eukaryota; kingdom Viridiplantae; phylum Streptophyta; class Pinopsida; order Pinales; family Pinaceae; genus Pinus; species Pinus albicaulis. The sequence goes on from CM076569.1 coordinate 971,010,325, forward strand.
CATTGAACTCATATTTGTCTTTGTCGTACCTATTCACTTCGTCTAATTCCTCTTTTATCAACAAAAGGAAAACCTTTAGTCATCTTTTTACGATGCTTGGCGTAAACCTCTCCAATTTTATCCATAATTCTCGTAATAAATTACCTTCCCAAGGTAGGAGTATGTCTATAGTAAAAGAATGAGAAGATACATAGTAATTTCATACCTTTTCCATCGCCCAACTGCGCAGCTTTTGCATAATTACTGGAGCATGGAACCATATGTAGCAAAAAAGGGTTTCAATACAATGCCATTGTTTGTGATTCTCTCATCACGCGGTAGTCTGCATATACCAATTTTCAGCTTGACATGTTTTAACAACCAATTGGTAGCCGTCAAAGTGTGCTAGATGCTCATTCCACATTTTTTGTCAAACCATTTACCCGGTATCCTAGAGGTCGATGAGATTAAACTCCGGAAGCTGCGAGTACCACTTTTTCGTGTACTTGACCTCCTCTGTAAGCTTCATCAACAAGATGGGGCACTTAATATTTGAAATTTTTACTTTCAAATCCTATAGAACTATGGACTAAGAACATACAAAGCATGGGCCATGATTTCCACCAAAGTCTCTACATCCTTCTATCATGGGTTCCATGCTATCTATGTCACTTAACTCACGAACTTCAATAAAGAATTATGTCGTGGCTTTAGTCCATAGTGTAAATATACTAATTACACCAAAAATACACTAATTACAACAACGGTATAACATCGCGGGCCTGATTAAAGCTTTTCGTACCTCGCAGCTTAACCATCTCGAATAGATGTCAAGGAACGATTTTCCTCCCAACTATAGGCAATCCGTTAGGATAGACCCTCGAGTTGGGGTCATGGAATGACACAGGAAAAAGAGTCTTCTTCAATTTCCACTCTCCAAAACACAACGCTCTAGTATAATGACATTGCACTCATAGTAACACAAGATACCCATGATGTGTAGAGAAAATCCAAAGAGGGAATGCGTACCAAGTGATGGAGAAGAACAATGACAAACACTCCATCTCCAGTACCAAATTTTCAATGTGTATCCCCCTTGCATGGTAGCTGAGTCGTCACCAAATAAAAAACCTAATTTGCATAAATAGCTAGGTATCCTTTCTCTAATTACTGAAATTACTTCATAAAGGGTATATAATGTTTTGAGTCAAGCGGAAAGTCATGCGCCCTCATCTTCACTCTAGCCATTTGTCATCTGTTTCGTCCCATGGTATTTGTTTCCCATGTTCCCCTTGGCTATTCTATGTTACGTATGTTAATTTATAAAGGACACTAAACATGTTCACATCATTATCACAGCGCCTCACCCGGGCCTTATTAACATCATATTTCATGGTCTAAATGATACACATTCACTAGCGTCTTGGCCTTGGCGCCGTCATTTAGAATCATTTTACATGACCACTTTATATTTTTGCACATATACATTACATCGTTTACAAGTCATTGGTACCCTTGACTCAGCATGTCACAGCAGAATTTAATCATATATGCTAAACTACATGCATGTACATATTCAAACACTTCTCTGTGGAAGCATGTTATTAAAACTACGGGGAATAAAACAATTATCTTTATTAAAACAAAGCAAATAGATAAAAGAGAAAGGAATAAATTCACAATGCTCTTGGTTTAAGCACAAGACCCAAGATACGCGTTTAAAAGCTCAAGAGAGTTGAGATAAGATCCCACCCATAGGACGATAACCTCGCGGTTGTTCTTCATAGGTGTAAATTTGAGCTCAAACATCTCTTTCGATGCAAATCGTCCTGGTTCAAAATGCGACACAGACTTTGCAAGAATATTAGCACTGCCTTGGATGTGGGCCAAATCTTGGGTATCTTTCCATAATCTCCGAGCCAATTGCACTTTCCTCTGAATTTCCAGTCTCAGACGCATTTCTCAAATACAGGTCTCTCTCTCAACGCGCTAATTTCCTTTGCATATTCCTAGCAATTATTTCTTTCACGCCTCAAAGCTCGAATAATGCAAAAATCCACAACTTATTGTTCATACGGATTGGTGCAAACACTTGGCAAGATTATTAGAATATCGGGCATATTACATTATCAATATACAATACAATAAAATGTGTGGTAGGGGCTCGTTATAATCAAATATACGGCCCTCGCCGAAAAAAGGGAAGGGATTTACCTTGAAGCCGCGAGAAGTGGTCCGATCGTCATCGTGAGGAAAGGGCATATTACCAACCCTGTGAGAGAAAACGTGCAGCATGAAAGGAATGACAACCTCCTTTAATTCTACCTCCATGTATATTGCATCTAAAGGATCATCATTTGAATAGTAGGAAAAAATGAGTTACTGTGAACTAAGGGAGACGTAGGCGGTGTCCCCGCAGTTCAAATATTTCTCATTCTATGTTTCTCAAATTCCCAAAAGACTAGGACGAAGGTGATTGTACGATTTTGGATGGCTGAGTCGAGAGTTACATCATCGACATTTGTCATCACGCAACATTTCCATTTTGTCTCTAGTTCCATCATCTCACAAAATATACATTATGTTGAAAGAAAGTGACCTTTAAACAAAGTAAAAAGGACTCGTGAACACTGAAAAAAATCAAAAACAAACTGATAATATTTGCATTCCATTTTCTTGGACCAAACCTGGAGAACATTTATGTTAAGTAACTTTATATATGTGAGATCTCTCTTGCTTCAGAGTTGTCTCACAACACCACAAATGAAACATAATACTCTAGCAAAGGATGGGTACATGCGCCGAATTTCACTGAGCATTCGATGTGAACACGTCCTAAAAAGCTTTCGCCGAGATTGAGGAGAAATATGAAATAAATTGTGAAATCGCCTAGCACACACAATGTAAATCAAGCAAGATGTAGAGAAGACCTAAGACCTCGAAAGCGTATATAATAGGATTGTATTTCAAAAGGATCTTGTGCTGAAATTAAGGATAGAAAAAATATAAAGAAACCTTTTAAGTTTTAACCAATCAAATGGAGATTTTTGAAAGTACTAAAGAGAAAACAAGCTTTGGAGTCTTACACGGCAAGCAAGAAGTTTCTTCTTGTATTGAAGCTTGGCCACACGCTCTTTCGACCTCGCTGACATAAGAGTGAATATTATTAATATTCTCTTCGCGTGACAACCTTGAACATATTCTTAACATTATGTCGAAAAAGAAGGACTCATTTCAAGCATTTCGGTGTTGCTGTCTATGGATAACACATTGCCTTATTTACCCTTATTTTTATGGAGAAATCATTCTTCCTCAAGCTCCCGGGTCTCCCATTCCGCATTAGTCAAGCTTTCTAGTGGAGTTTTTTACGTTATGCTCACACTACTATGTCATCCAAGAAGAGGGAGAAGGGATGGTAGGTCTAGTCATTATTTAAGCTATACAACTTTTGTCTCCTTGTTAGTTGCGGGCAGCTCCTAATGAAATACGATAATCTACACTTTCACGGGAAGAGGAAGTATAAGATTTTCGATGGACTCGTTGCACATTTTGAAGTTGCTCTTCCAACGCGGCAATTTGTTTGCATCGACTCTTAGTAAATTATAAACTCATATTATAGGCTAATAAAATCACAAGTCTTCTTGTAGAGTTCTATGTGATAAATCAAGCAGGGTATTATTTTAATAGTTCATGATTCACATTTTGGAGTTGATGGTTTTTAAGGTCGAGGCTCTGAAATTTGAGCATGAAAACAAAATAGATAGAAATATATTATCCTAATATTTCATTTACAAATTATTGGTGATCCTAATATGTCATATGTTCCAAGTGTCAGTTTGAGTCATTAGGATAAACGTGGAACTTTGCTCCAATATTTTTGTATCCTTTAAATCAAGCATTGATAAGCAAGATGCATGTGAAATAACTCTGCTTGGATGCCATTGAGAGGCAATGCGAGAGAATTAATATTCATCATTACTTTTCGTGAGATTTGGGGAGGAGAACGTAAGTGCATCCGTAAGTCTCCAAATATTGGAAATTTCCGAGAACTTCTCGCGAGCGACCGCAGATCATAGCATTGGGACTGACTAGGGGAAAGCTTGAATGTATTACAATGATATTCATCGCTTTTTCTTTCCCACAACGACCACTTGTCTTTTAGAAAGATCCACTGTATTTACCGCATTTTTACTCCTGTTGGTGCAACAACGATGGCAAGAGAGAATGATCACTTCTTGGAAAGCGAGTGGCATTACATCTACTTTGTGTTGCGCTTTTTCACTTAATGATTCCATCGGAAAATAGGGTTGTTGTTGGCCTTAAAATTCTTGTGCGTAATTTTTCCTTAAGGAGATATGTGGTCTTGCTGAGTGATAAATAATTTAGGAAAACAAATGTTTGTTTGAGGAAAACAAATTTTCTTTATTTCATTTCTCCTGTTGTTGGTGGTGATTATGTATTCTCTATTTGCGAGAATGCACTTCTACTATTTCCGCATACGCACCGATTGAGTGTTATGTTGACAATCACTTTGTCGAATTGGCGTGTCCGACATACAAAGCTACTCGGATGAAGCCCGATGGCTCCTTGGAGAAATTAGGGAAGCTCTACATCTTGGGAAGTCGGATCGAAAATGGAAAATGGAACAGAGGTGTGGTGATCTGAAAGGCCGAGGTGTTTCTAAGAATGCATTGGATGCTATCTCCGAGGGTTCTATACAAAATGCATGCGTCATGGTCAAAATTCAAGCAAATTGTATGTAACGAGCTCTTTGTGCCCAAGTATGCGGGAATTGAACACACTCTCCTTGTAGTAAATCCATTTCTTTCACTCCTTTGATCAAAATTATCTTGGATGCATGCATTAACCAAAACTAGATAACAGTGATTTTGTGATTTTTTATCTCGGGGTTCTATGATTTCAATAGACACATATGCGGCACGGTAGAGCTTTCATAGAATTTCTTGGGCTTATGCACACGTGGTAGATACTGCATCTCATGTGGCTTCTTGATTTATGTGATGCTCCTCGAGAGATGCGCTCTTGGGCACTAGCTGCACAATGTGCAATGGATGTTGTTGGGGTCATAATGCAGGTTAGAATCAACTTAATTTGATGCCCTTCTGTGTTCTTACTCAAAGGAGTAAAGAAACTCTATAATGCATTCCAATATCTTGCATATTTACAACGCCAAATCCGAGGAGTGCCGACTAACAACATACACCACTTTATCCAGACGAGCTTTTACATCCGAGTGGTGGCGGCTTATGTTTTTACAACACGTTTATGTTTACAAATAATTTTTGTTAGATCTTAGAATAAAATTGTGCTTGGACCAAAGTTAAAAAATTCTGTCAGCTTTACATAAGCAATTGATGCAAGCATTGGTAGGAAAAAATGATGTTGTCCGGGGGAAAGGTAAAAGCCTTGCATGATATTTGTCCAATGGTCAAGAGTGGTGCGATTATTGGGGAAGCATCGAGCCGTAGAATTTGAAGGGTATGGAGCATCAAAACGCGATCGCCTGACTGCGATCGTTAAATACTTACAACTTTGCTTTTATTCTTTACTGCTCTCTTTTATAGGATGGATTTAGTTTTGAATTTGTGCAGTCGCTTACATGTTTAGAGTGCGCTTTTAAAATGGTGTATTATTTACCATTTTCTTGGTGTGCTTCACTAGAAAAAACTTGTTTCTCACGCCTTGTCGTATACACATTTTTTCTTGGGTTTCATTGTCCCCTCGCCTTTTCTAAAGTTTATTTGACGGGGAATAATGGAAAGGTTTTATATTTGGTTTTTTAGTTTTATCGTGGAGCAATGACTTTTGGCTAGGATGTTGGATGTGCACGGATTTGGCGGAGATATATCTCTGACACTTTTGGTTATACCCGTGAAGATGCTAAGTACGTCAGAAGTGGAGATACCACAGGCCAATTAATTGTATGCTTAAATGCGGCTACACGCTCGATATAAGATTATTTTTCGTGTATGGTCGTACTCATGTAATCATGATCCAAAGAAAAGTAAGTTTGCAATGACTTTCTTGATTACAAAGCTCAACACATAATAGTTAACAAGGACTATTAAATATCAAAGGCTAATATTCACTCTTTCTCACATATTTGAGTGAGTAATGCGTCTTTTGATGGTTCATCACTTTGACTTTTCTTTCTTCTCTGATTGCTATATTGGGGGTATTTTTCGGTGATGTTATTGGAGCTACTTCAGTAAATAGGCAAGTGTAATAACCGGGTAGAGTATTATTAAGCTTTTATTTTGCATCGATTTTGGTTTCAAAATCAATATATTTAACCATATTAAAGCTACATTTAGGCCGGAGCTTGCCGGAGTGACTCCAAATGCTCCATGTCACATAAGTATTCATGTGCAAAGCTTACTATTGGAGATCATATTCTTGGAAAATTGTCTCAAATTTAAAAAGAGAACAAAGTTTTAAAAGACCACATATTTATTTCATAGCCTTCAACTCGGTAGCAAATGTGACATCACAAACACGTAAAGCTCACATCCTTGTTTTGTGCATCCCAACTGCGATGAGGAGTTTGAAATGATACCCTAGGAATGAGGTAAAACGTGGAGATGCTAGAATACTGGAGACAATTTCAAGTGCAAAAATGTGTGTTCCACATAATTTTAATTTATAAAACTTGCTTTCAAAAGATAAGTCCAGATGATAAAACTACAAATTAGCTAACAACATCTGAAGTTAATAGTGCATTATTAACTTAATGGCTTGCATTCTTTCCGAAATAAATTGGCTTAAAAAAACATGAAAACACCTTTTTATTTCAAAAATTATATTTAGTGGCGGATTCCGCAATGGTGACGAGGAACATTTAATGAAAAATTCAAAGTTGGTTCTCGAGGAAATAGAATGGTCGGGAATTGTTTTCAGAAATAATTATTTTTTGTCGCTGGTATTTTTGGCGAGGCCTAGTTTTTATATTTTGTGTCGTCGGTGTCTAACGGCAGCCTATTTCTTTTATTGAAACGTCACTCTAGCGACACTTAGTTTATTTTTAAAATTGTTTTGTTCCATCGGTATTATGGCGTTTACCTTTTTATTTTTAAAATTTCTTTCCATCAGTAGCTCTAGAAATTTTCTTCTCGGACACGTCATTCTATCAATGTTTATTTATTTATTTTAGTTTCTCTTTGACTTCCGACCTTCTCGTATCTTCATTCTAGCGTCGACATTTTGAGGTGTCGAACTAGCGACGCAACCAGGAGACCATGTTTTTGTGCTCCAAAACGTGGTTTTCTCCTCACGTCAGACTTCCGACACTTGTTTAGAGCATCGACTAGCGATGGTTACGATCGCTTCGAAGCTCGCGACTGACATATTGAACGTCGGAAAGTGTGACGAGAAATATGAACGTCGAAATTATCGTCATCGCTATACCAACGTTTAAGCAGTGCCGTAAGTCCGTACATGAAGAGAAACCGCGTTTTGGCGCATGTGAAAAACGTCGCTCTTGGGCTGATATGTGTCGAAAGAGCGACATTTGTGGCCATCGAAATTTGGGGAAAAATGTGCTAGTGAGTGTGGTACATATGCCTGAATCGGGGTTGCGGTGCCGAAGGTGGCACGCATCGAAATGAGCCTTCGCGATCGGAAATATCATTTTCATTAAATTTTACATCTCTTCTAATGATTACATTTTTGGATTTGTGGTGAAGAAGTCTATATCCTTTGACATCTTTAGAATATCCGAAACATGCATTTTTCACTCTTAAGGTTCTAAGGCTTTATGTTTCTCGATCGAATATGGGCCGAAAGTCACTGTGCCAAAAACACGAAAGTAACTTACATTTGGTTTGATTGAGCTCTAGGATTCTTTTGTAGTGGTATTCCTTTGAAACATTAGTAGGAGTTCGATTTACTATGTAGTTTGCACATTTATTTTCTTTTGCCCAAAAATTAAGATTAATTCCTTTTATATTGAGGCATACGATTTAGCCATTTCTTTTTTAGAGTGTGATTATTCCTTTCGGCTACACCATTTTGTTGTGGAGTACACAAAACACTATGTTGCAATTTGAATTCCATGCTTAGTGAAAAAGTGGATAAATTTGTTGTTAACATATTCTCCTCCATTGTCGGATCTTAAATTAAGAATGTGATGACCAGATTTTCTCCAGCAAAGGCCTTAAAGGCGAGAAAATATTAAAAACTTCACTCTTTGAATTTTAAGAAGTATACCCAAGTGCGTATGGAAACAAATAATCAATGAAAATGTTATCACTAAGTTGGTACGGTTTTGGCTGCTCAGCCGAACAGTACCTAGACCTAGTTTCAAAACCAACTTATGGCTCGAAAAAGACTAATTTTCAATCATAAGTTGGTTTGAAAGAGTTACTCTAGGTTGTCTGCAGTGGAGCATCCCATATGTACCAAACTTAGTGATAACATTAACTTAAGAATGTGATGACCATGTTTTCTCAACAAGAGACCTTAAAGGCCAAAGAAAATATTAAAAACTTCACTCTTGAGTTTTAAGAAGCATACCCAAGTGTAAGTCCGGAAAAATAATCAATGAAATTGTTATCACTAAGTTGGTAACAGATGTGCTACTCCACCGTGACAACCTAGAGTAAATATTTCAAACCAACTTATGACTCAAAAAGGCTAATTTTCACTCATAAGTTGGTTTTTGAAAGAGTTACCCTAGCTTTTATGGTGGACTAGCTTACTCCGTACCAACTTAGTGATAACATAAAGTTAAGAGCCACTTGTAGCAGGAGAAATAAACAAGCTAGAAGTGGACCATATATAAATCACCTGATGCTGACAAGTTTCCTGTAAAGGGAGCTAAAGCGTGACAAGAGGTACGTTTTTCAAAAACTATCCCGATGATGTTTTCAGAGTACACATCTAGAAAAAACACCATCTCGAGCAGGATACCATAGGAGAAGACACACTGTCTACCATATTTTCTTTACATAGAGCTTGAAGAGAGTGATAGTTTAAGTGACGTAACTTCTCGCGCCAAAGTTTGCTCACTTCTGTCATTATGAAAGCAGCGTAAATGGAGGGAAGACATGATGACCCAAATTTTTCAAACTTATACAATCTTTGTGGAATCATCAAAGCAATTCCGATGGCTAAAATATGTCTAGGATCTCTTGGGTCCTTAATTACAACATCATGATGAGTGAGAATTCTATTTTTTTCATCACCCGAATGAGTTATCTGATAAACATATAGAATGTTGTAGGACAAGGTAGGAACACATAATACATCATTAAAATGACCACTATATGGATGAACGGCTCCATGCCTACAACACTAAGAGATCTATCTTCTCACCAACATAGATATTTTTGGTGTTACAATCATTTAAAGAAAGAAAGAAAACATGGCTTTACTTTTGGCCATGTGGTAGGAGGCTCCAAAATCAATGAGCCACTCCTTGAGAGCGAGGAAGAAGAAGATACATCTCAATACATAACCGCATCTTGATGCTTTGACAACCACAATAATAAGGTGCCATTCCGCGAAGATGAAGTTGATAAAGAGTTCTCCAAATTGGATGTTTTTCTTCTTCATTGCTCGTCTAAGGCTTCCATCTTCTTCAAACATTTTGACTCTATGTGGCCATCATGACTAGAAAATTTGAAATTATCTATCTATCTTCTACCCTTTGCTTTTAGTTGCCTTATCGGTTTGTGGAGTTGATTTTTTAGTTTGCTTGGTGAAATTTGCTTAAGACCCTTGTCATGGTTCAGTGGCCATTCTTTTTAGGATGCTACTTCTTAGGATTTCTTTGGATATGATTGTTGGTTGGGCGTGGTAAGGCTTTCTTATAATATTTTTTAGTATTATATAAGACCAATGCATAAGATTTTTTCTTGTTCTCTTATCAAAAGAATCACAAAAAGCATCGAAAAGAGGGGGACATGTACGTCGTTCCTTGAGAAATAAGGGCTTCTGCAGCGTTGGAATGGAAGGTGTAAAAAAATATGAGAGTATGCGAGAGGCCAAGCTTAGCAAGAATGGAATAGATAATATTACCATCTTTCCTTTTGAATTTACAACCTTCTAAAATAATTCTTAAGGGTCTTGAATTTGGACATTCAATGGAGGAGAAATCAATGGGGTCCAAAGTAAAGCAACTCATTTTCAATTTGGTGGGCTCTAATTTCATTTTGAATGCCAAAAATATATTTATCTTTTTCTATGGCTTCATGAGAGTCAATTTATTGGATATGAAATATCAGATCTTGGGCAATGGATATTCCTATCAGCTCATGCTTGATCTTGTTTATTTTCCCATTTCTATCTTTTTTATCTCCACTTTTGGTGCGCGTAGATTCTTGTCCACGAGGCTAATCTATAAAGACCTTTTACTTCTAAGTAAGTCTATCATGCATAATAGCCATTGGAAATGGTGGTTTTGCTAAAAATAACCATGCATGCACTTTCCATTTTATAAAATGAGCTGAAAAAGGCTTAAATCAATTGCTCCAATGGAAAGATCTTGAAAAATTTGGCCGATTTATGTACTCGGAAAACGTGGCTTCCAAATGAAGAAGTTATGCCTTTTTGAAGAAAACTGGGAGTAGATCCTGAGTAGTTACGTGACGAGTTTTAAAGTTCAAAATGCAGTTTTTCTTAAAAAAATTATTCTCCAAACTTAATATAATAAGCCCACTTTAAAAATATACTACTTTATGTGACTCACTTTTATAAATAAGTGAGAGTCACTTTTACAATGTTACTTTTACAGCGTGTTTTTAAAAAGACAACTTACCAAAAAGATTTTTTAAGAAATAGTAACTTGACAAAAATATTTTTAGAAAGAGATGCTTTACAAAGAGACTTGAACCCAAGACCTCTATTCTCATAAAGTAACTTTCACACCAGCGCGAGCTAGTAAAAGGATTATGAAATTGTTTGAAAGGAGAAAAAGGGTATGCGCATGTTTTTTCACTGCACACACAAATCCGTGCACACAAAAACAACAACAAAAATACAAAGTCTTACGGAAAAATGTTAGATTTCGAGGTTAGTCTCAGTTCGAAAACTATATATTTTTCTCACTTTTTTCGAATTTCTTGAGATCACACAAAGTCGTGGGGAAAGAGCATACATACCGAGAAAAATCACGTCTTTCTGTTTCCGATTTTCCAAGATCGCACACAATGCAAAGCAAAGAGCATATGCGAGAGAAGAGGGTATAGATCCAACGATAGACTATAAACCGAAATAAATAGAGAGATTAATAAATATGAGCTACAAAAAAATGTTTTATACCTCCGCATCTAAAAATGACATAACTTGGGCTACCGGAAAACCTTTTCGCATGGGACGAAAGGGATTCCTCCAATGTAGCAGAGCACTCTGTGACACAAAAACAAAAGTAGTTCTCCCGGCTCGACAGTGGTCGGAAATAGTAGAACCGAAAAACGACAATCGCATCTGCGCTCAGGCGGCTTTGGATGTGGATCAACGATGGATGTGTCCCTCAAAACAAATCTCGATACCATGTAGGAATTTACGAAAGGTAAGTTCCTTTAGATCAAACACAGATACCACCACTCACGAGACAGATCATAGATTAGTACACTAGTATTTGACGTGGTTAAAACCCTCGAAAGAGGAAACGTACCACCTCGCTTGGGCGAACATGGCCATTTTAGGAAATTTATTAATATAAAGAAAGAATATTTACATACGCTTCTCTCATAAGCAGCTCATCGAAAAATTACCCTCCATGCTCTTTAAATAGAGATTATGGACCAATTCCGAGTGTTAATCCGCCGATCAAGTGTCGAGGATTATACTGAAGGAGAGAATGAAAAATCAAACTTCACTACATGTCAGTGACCTTTGGTGTCGCATCTTCTTGGCAAGAGATATATTCTCGACGAGTGATCACAATGGATTGAGATACTTGTTTGAACAAACTAATATAGAATTCCGCAGGAAAGCTATATGAGTGGCTAACACGAGTGATTTTCGACTTCAAGATTAGATATACCGATGTGAGGAGAACATGGTTATCGATGCTCTTAGTTGGAGAGTGTAGTTGAATCACATTTTAGTTGCGAGTTCTTTATGGGATAGATTCATAGGGGTGTATCTTGCATGTAGGGTAGCATGATGAAAAGTACCGATGGAGTATGAGGCACATGTTACAAGAGCAGGGTGAAGGTGATGGCGATGAGGAGTATCACCTCACGTCGGATGGTTTGGTCACATTAAGGAACATGATTTATATGCTTTGGATAGCGATGTTGAGATCAAGAAGATTATACTTGAGTGGGAGTTTTCACGCCAAGTTATGTTCATGTATTCTAGGATATAAAAAGACAATGAAAATAGTTAAAGAAATTTCTATCATTGCCCAAACTCGAAGAAAGAGGTGGTTGAGTTTGTTGCTAGATGTTTGTAATCTGTCGGAAAGTAAAATTAAAGTGTAAGAATATAAGCGGATTTTATTGCGGCTTTATTTAGATTCTAGAGTGAAATGGGACATTTCCATGACTTTCATTACAATTTACTCTGACGACATCCCGACATCATGATTCTATCATAGATGTGGTTGACGAGGTTAAGTAAGGTAGCTCACTTCATTAGAGCTTAAGGTCTAAAAATTAATCTAGTGGGGTAGCTCCATATCTTTATAGAGAGAAATAGTGATATTTAATGGTGTTCCCAAGACTATCATATCATACGAAGAGATGCCAAGTTCACTTCTGAAGTTTTTTAAGGAGTTATTTTCGAGGCTTTGGGGATGAAATGCTTTTAGTACAACTTATGATTCATATAAAGATGGAAAAAGCAGTAGAGGGTTAGTAGTATTCTTTGAGGACATGTTGAGGATGCTATGTCATGCATCAATAAGAGGAAGCGAGAAGTACCTTCCACTAGAAGAGTTTTCTTCTAATAATGGGTATAAGGAGTCCTTGAGGATGAGTCCATTTTAGGCTATTCATAAGAAGGAGTTGGAATAATCTTATAACCTTGTTGTAAGTAACAACACACACATTAATATTTATTCATAATAATAATGGGGACCCTTTGTTTTGATATTAATGTATAATTTTATCTATAATAATTACTTATGGACTTAATTATGCATTTTAATAATCCAGCTTGCATTTAAGAAGAGCCATCGTAGCCTCGAGCCTAAGCCTTCAAACAATCGGAATAAGTGTGTAAAATACTTCTAAATTACTTGGGTACCACACGCAGAAATCCCGAGAACCTAGAACCCCATAGTTCTTATTCAAATTAAATTCTAAAACCTCCCGATAACACATGATTCTAGGATGTACGTCATCTTTTTCTTGAATAAAAATTTGTCCCACACTTCCAATTATGGTCTAATATTCATCGCTTTATAAGGAAAAAGGCCCTACTTCCTCGCTACTCATCTCTATTAATCATGCTAACCCCCGAAGCTTTCGCAACATTTTAAAATTTATATTTACAAAACCTTATGGGCGTCCGAGTATTCGCGTTCCATGTCACCCTAGCACGTACATGGCCAACATTTCTCGATTATTTCATGTTTTCTACTTTGTTTTACGATATGTGGCAGCCTTTTTTTGCTCTAATGTCCCACCTACCCGAGCAGTAACAATTTCTAATTAAACATTTCTAAATTATTACGGAAATCCCTGACTCTCGGCACTCTTCTCTCCTATCTAGTCATCTTGCGTCTCATTTCCCTCGAACTTTACTTCATTTCATTACGGGATTTTCCCCTCAAGTGCTATTAATTTACTTACGTGTTCCTCACGCCCATACCCGAAACTCCTCGTAACTTTAGTAAAAATTATCTTGAATCCTTACGGGATTTCTACTCGCCGTGCTATGACATGGAATCCTTCATGTGGCCCCCTTCCCTATTCCTTGTCCAAAAAATTAAATCCCGTATTGACGTTATGCGATGGAATATTTATGGTTCAAAAATTATTTAATTTAACGTGTTTAAACCGTTATTTCACTATACTGTTCTATTATGAAATATGTCTCTCTCTGGTAATCCTTCTTTCTCTTTACGGAGTAGGTAGAATTTTATTCCTCTCGTCAAGAAGAGTATGAATAAGGTTAAGGAAAAAAAGTAAAGGACCCGCACAATAACCCACTGAGTCCATTTCAAAGAAACAATAGATGAAAATCTATTAGGTGCGATTATTCTCGGATACAAAGTACGTACTAGAGATTTAGGGCATTCCTCATGGGAAAAGCATCTACAAAATCTCAAGGATGAAAAAGCCCTGGGTGACGGTGAGGACAATTGTGGTTTATGATGGAACACCAACTTTAGAGACAGCTCGGGATGTGGACAAAATCCCTTGTTTCACAAAATTTGAGCGACGACCCGACTTTTTCCTTATATATATATGGTTAGAGTTGATGTGGAGATATCACCAAGAGAAAGTTTTCACACACGTAGAAGGCACCAGCACTGGCCCATGATTCTTAGCAAAGGACCTTCGAGGCCATGTACCATTTACCATAACCACAATGCATTTGCAATAAGCGGTATGTGTAGGACTTCACAAGGAAACATGAAAGAACCAAGTATTTATATAATACCGTGGGAAAAGGACCCAAATAAAGCATAAATAACGGGAGGACGATAAGTACTCATTAGAATTATTGGCTTCTCCTTTCAATCATATTTCCCTCCATGATTTGTAGATTGCATGCCTACCCCAGTGTGTTTGAATTTCTTTGATAGTTAGGTTTCATAATTTATGGGCCTTCTCGGGGTTATATTTTTTATTGGGTCACCATATTATCCATTAACCTACCCAAGAGAGTTTTGGCTTTGTATACTCTCTCATAGCGATGTGTCTAAGAATAAAATATCCCCATTTTACATGACATTATAGACTAAATTTTCTCGTTATTTCACAACTATGAGATGGAAATGGACTATCACCATCCGCAAATTCATATTTATGGCATATAGTTTGGGGAATCCAATTTATTTTGACCATTTTTATCACATTTTCCCACAAGGTCATCATCCCTATCTATGAAATCATATTTGAAACCAGAAACCTCCCAAAATGCACCGGAATCCATGGAAAATATCAAGAAGAATTGGAATGGGTTCGACAAAGGGAGTTATTTACGTATATCGTAGTTTTTGTAGCTTCCCAAAACATGTCCTTCCCCTCTATATTTCGTGAAAATATTTTGTGCGTGGAGAGTGGCTTAGCAAACGGTAGGCCATGGGATTACCAAGGTATTGAAAGAAAAAAACAAAGATTTGGCCTCAATTTCCTCTTCCTTTTGGTATTTTCTCTCTAGCCAATTATGGCCATGCTCGGTAAAGGGATATGACCTCATTGAAGCATTGAAGTTAGCCACCATCTTCGCTAAGGCATATGACCCTAATGGAGTAGAAAAAAAGGTTTCCTTATCCTTTGGTATTAAAAAGTATCTTCATGAGGTACATAAGTTTAATGACTTGTTTTTGTTTTAAGCATCCTCATATAATACAATATTAAGTAGTGTGGATGAGACATTTTTAGTGGGAGTGAGAAGAAATCGCTTTTCGAAATTCAAGATTTTCCTCTTCTCTACCTATACACTTATTTCAACTTCCCTATAAAAATAAGCCTCTGCGAAGCACACTAGGTCTTCTACTTAGAAAGAAGCTTCCTCTCAACTAGTGGTCCCTCCTCCAAACTACAACAAACAACAACAACTATTCCTTCGAAACCCTCGGTGGAGAAATTCATACATTAGATCCTGAGGATGGAAAAGGTTTGGGAAATATTTTGATTAGATCCCGAAACAACCAAACCAAGGGGAACAAGAAAATTTTATCCCTAGTGAGGAGAAACTGTTCTCATTAACAAAACCCACGGGCAGAGTAATCCCTCTTTTGAGAAAACTACCATGACACGCAAGTCAATATCCGAGTAGAAACCAATGGCTACTCATCCCGAGGTATATATTATTCCAAATAATATTACATTTTGACTTCCTTAATGTTTGACGTTCTCTACGAATGGATCCTCTATTTCTCCTACCGAGAGAGCTTGGGAAATTAACTTAGTTTATAGGAGCACATGCCATCTGCAACCATGGATAAATAAATAGAGGCGCAAGAATTGATAAGGAGGAAAAAAATGAAAAGATTGCCACTACTAGGAGAAAAAAATCATGAATGAAAAGGAGAAATTCGGGACATGGTGGAAAAATTAGTTGAACCGTAAGGAATCACATCGAAATAACTACAAAAATATGTCTCAATTGCAAACACCGTTACCGATGAAATAGGTAACCGCACCTGTTACCTACTGGTAGCATAAAAAGCATCCGATTTTGAAAAGTGGGTGATGCGAGAATCACCCCCTGTGCACATTTTATGACACTCTAATGTTTTTATTTATGAAGTATGAATATTTGTTTTAAAATGCTTACGGATTTTCATGCCTAATTTTGAAACGTATTGATGCGACGATCAACTAGGGAGCGGTGATTTTCAGTGCTAATTTTGAAACGTAGTGATGTAGCATCAACCTCCGTAGTGGTGATTTTCATGTTGGTAATAAAACACAAAACTTAGATAAAAATATATATATAAAAACAATAAAGAAAAAGCAATAAAAAGGTACAAAATTAACTCGTAAAAATAAAAAATTTAAACAAAAATAAATAAATAAAACAAAAAATACTCGAAAATTGTATCAAAAGAAATGACAAAATTTGACACATAAATTTAAAGACAAAAATTAACCAAAAATTTACATCACATTTTTTTCTAAGTTATTACCATATAATTAAAAAAAGAAAATTTAAAATAGAAAATTTAAAAATAATTTAAATTACAAAATTAAAATTTAGATAATAATACAAAAAAAGAAAAAATTAAATGTAAAATGTAAAATTAAAAAAAATAATAATAAGAAGAAGAAAAAAATACAAATTTTAAAATTAACAAAAAAAACAAAATTTAAAATTGAAAAAGAAAATTAAAATAAAAGAATTTAAATAAAAACCTATCATTAAAAAACATGAAAAAAACCACATGCAAATAATTAAAAAACAACATCCATAAATTTACTCTAATGAAATAATTTCATAAAATTTAAAAATGAAAAACTAAAATAAACTAAAAAGATTAAAAATTAAATTAAATTAAATCAAAATTTAATAAATTTAATAAAGAAATTTTAAATTTTAAAAAGTAATTAATCTAAAATATTAAATTTAAAAAAACAAAATTAAAACACACAAATTAAATTTACAAATAAAATTTTTGGAATATTTAATGAATTTATATAAAAATATCAAATTATATATATATATTAAAAATTAGAATTTTTTGATCGTCGGTGCCGCCGCCAATCGGGCCCCTCCCGCAGTGTGTGTGCGGCGAGGGCCGGGCTCGACAGCGGCGGGCGAGGGCCGACGTGCGACGCCCGCCCGTGCCAGGCCTGCGCTCGACGCCACCTGGCGGAGGCCGATTTCCGAATCACCCTCCCCGCAACGCGACGACGATTCCGGAGTCGCCCTCCCGCGGCGGGAGGCCACTCGAGGCCAGCGCTCCCACGGTGCGAGGGCGATTTCGGGAATCGCTTCGGCGGCGCGAGGCCCGGGTCCGGAATCGCCCCTCCCGCGACGCGAGAGATCGGAGTATCCCGGGAATCGCTCCGACGCGCAGGAGGCCGAGTTTTTGGGAATCGCCCTCCCGGCGGCGCGGGGCCCATTTTGGGGGTCGCCTCTTCCGCGCACGAGGCGGGTTCCGAGAGATCGCCCTCCCGTGCCGCGAGGCCGATTCTCCGTCGCGTCGTCGGCCTCGGGAATCGCCCTCCCACCGCGAGAGGGCGATTCCCAGGGACTGAAGCCTCGCTCGATCGGCCTCCCACCCCGGGAGGGCCATTTCCTCGAACTGGCCTCGCGCCACGAGGGCGATTCCCGTCGGCCTTTTCGCGTGTGCGGGAGGTCGGCCGCTCGGGCGGGCGGCGGGCTGCATGCGGCCTCCCCACCGCCCCGGCGGCCGGCCTCCACGGCCCACAGAGGAGGCCGATGGCGGCGCCGATCACACGATCAGAAAAAAATTTATTTGTTTATTTTTAATATTTTTTTTAATTTGATAAATTCGAAAAAATTTAAAATTATAATTTAATTTTTTATGTTTGAAATTTAATTTGTTCTAATGTTTTTATTTTTTATTTTAATTTTTATTCGTTTTATTAAATCTAAATTTTGTTAATAATTTTTATTAAATTTTTGTATTTTTTATTTATTTAATTGATTTTATTTTTTAATTTTTTCATATATATTATTATTAAATTTTATGTTTTAGTTTTTTCATTTAATTTTTTAAAATTTAATAAATTTTGTATAAATTTATTTGAATTTAATAATTTTATTTTTATATTATTATTATAATTGCATAAAATTATTATATTTTTTTATTTCAAATTAAAATTGTGTATCTAAAATTAGATAATTAAACTTAATATTTTCAGATTAATTTGTGTTTTTATTTTATTTTTTTATTTAATATGTTTTATTTTAATTTATTTTTTTCAATTTTTCACTTTAATTTTTAATTGAGTTTTTAAAGTTTTTTAACTTTTTGTTTTAACAATGTAGTTTAATATTCAAAATTTATTTGTTTTTTCATTTATTTATTAAAATTTAATATATATATTTTTAATTTAATTTTTTTATTTTAATATTAACATAAATTTAATAAAATCTAATATATATATATATATATATATATATATGTATACATATATATATATATATATATATATATATATATATATATATAATTTAAATTTAATTTAATAAAATTTATTTGTTTTTTTAATATATATTTTTTTACAAATTTAATGTTTTTATTGTATTTTCTATCATTTTTTATTTTTTAATTAAGTTTTTCATACTTTTAATTTAAATAATGTGTCTATTTATTTATTTATTTAAGTTTTTAAATTGTTCAAATTTGATATATTTCTTTAAATTTTATTTATAAATTTAATAAATTAATAAACATTTTCTTTTTCTAAATTTAATTTTCTATATTTTATTTTTTATAATTTCTTCCTGTTTAACTTGTAATTTAATATATATATATATATATATATATATATATATATATATATATATATATATATATATTTTATTTCTATATATTTTGAAATTTTAATCTTTAATATTTTTTATTTTTTATTTTTTTCTTAAATTTTGTATTTTTAATGCTTGAATTTAAATTTTTATTTAGTGTTTTTATTTTTATTTTTTTATTCCTATATAGTTTTTAAATTTTAAGCTTTAAAATGTTTTTATTTTTTTAAATTTGATCTTTTCTTAAATTTTAGGTTTATTTCAATGTTATGAATTTTAAAAATTTAAAAAATGCTATTTCTATTTTTATGTCGAAAAATATAACACAATATGTTTTCAAAGCATCAAGCTCGGTTTTGTTTTGAGGGTGTTTTTTCAATCCTTTTTCAAGAAAACAATTTTGTTTCTAGCATAATTTTATAAAATGTTGAAATTTGACCTTATCATATGCGTTACGGGAATACACGTTTTTTGTTTTTGGGGTGTTTTTTCATGTTTTTTGGAGTCTTTTTGGGCTAGAGTTCCCGTTTTGAGGTCGGAGTTACCTATTTTCACTCCGTAACATTGTTTGCACTTGTTGAACTCTCAAAATCATTTCTTTCCTCCTAACATCCTCTTTACATCACTTCTCCCTACCTTTTCATAAATCCATGACTCCAATCAATGATAAATGACAGTATTTTATCTCAAAGGAGATGAATTTGAATGGTTTCTATTTTGTATTTTTGATGTTTATTGTTACTTAAATGAATTTTTATGTAACTCGGCCTACGAGAACACGCGTTATTCTATAGCTAATTATTGTTTTTCGTGCACTTACTTTGATGGTTTGATAGGTTTTGAGGAGCGAATGAAGAAATGAGTCGCATGGGAATTTTTGGAATAGATCCACACATGCATCCCATCCCTGTCCACCGTTTGAATTCGATAGAAAAATGTGCCTCTATGCTCACGGTCAAAGTTTAGTTAAAGGACGTGAGTCCAGTGAACTGAAAGACTCTCGATTTGCTGCGATGCCGCCAAATCGAGAGTTAAATACTTTCAGGGATTTTTTCTTAGCATGTGTTTCAGCTTATACTCACTCCCATGGGTGGAAATACCTCCGAGAAACGATTAGCATTAAAAATTTGTTTAAATACGGCGGTCGAAAGTTTGAGCGGAAGAATCGAAATATTAACTATCGTGAATGTTGTGTATTCCTCAAGCCTCTTTTGTGATAATACAAAGGCCATGTTTCATTTATTCTAGATACTTTCTTTGATGCACGCATAGTACGCGTTACGATTTCAACTTCCTCGTTCTATTGCAGGAGGTGGCATTTGTACGAGAGAGGAGGTTTCATTAATGATTATTTTAGTTTGAATTTTATT
Organism: Pinus albicaulis; assembly: GCA_034641835.2. NCBI lineage: Eukaryota > Viridiplantae > Streptophyta > Pinopsida > Pinales > Pinaceae > Pinus > Pinus albicaulis. The sequence continues at coordinate 971,030,757 of CM076569.1, forward strand.
TAGCCTCTGTTTTTCCAATTCGTTGTTAAATTTGCATTTCTTTGCGGTTTCTGATTCTTAGATTAAATTTCTTAGTGTTTCATGATTAAATTCATGAATGTTTTTTATAACTAGTTTTAAATTAGCTCGTGCTTAATCCTATGCTTATCGGAAAGCTATCTCAAGGAAAGTAATGTTTCTATGTTTCCACTGGATTGTAAGCTTTGAAGCACTGGATGCAGAAATACGGTTTAATTAATTTTCTTACATGCTTTTACAACACTTTCCTGCTGTTAAAATATTTTCAATTAAATTTATAATCGGATGCTTGTCAAATCATCTCAAGAAGATGGCTTTGGTCATACTCCAAAATTGAATGATATATTTGAGCATTTGGTCATACAGTAGGTTTAGTTTCTTTAAATATTTTTTAATTGCTTTCTCGGATTTAAGTTTACTAATTTAAACATGTAATCAAATACTTGACTTAAATCTATATCAAGAAGATGACTTTCTGCCATTTTCCAAAAGTTGAATGACATTTGAGTATTTGAGTCAAATACAGAGTAGTTACCTTTCAAATTTCCTTTTGAATTTTCTTTTCCATTTAAATTAGCATTTTCACTTTCAATTCTCAATCATAGGATTTATACTTTTAATCCATGGAGTATAATTAGATTATGATATAATAGAATTTAGCTCTAGTCCATAATATCAAAGTCATTCGAACAAATGGTCTATTTTTAGATCGATTCTAACCATTTAAAGTTTGATTCATTTTTATGCAACTTTAGAATAACTAAAGAACATTTCCTTTTCTTCCTTCTTTCAAAACTAGTTTTCACAACATTAGACTTCATTAGATTTAGTTGATCAGAATTTCACAGTTTTCATTTCTTAAGATTAAACCCTTTTCGACATAAAGAAACAAAACAAAACAGTATAAAAACATACACAACAAAGTAAGAAGAAGGTTAACTAAGCATATATAGTGCACCACACTTCATCGGATTACTAACTCGTTGATAATTTATGATATGCAATGAGACATTAAATTGAATAAACATTTTGGTGTCTTTTCCGAGGAAGTGTAATTAGGAAAACCTTATTTCCTTACATCTAAAAAAATGACATGCGTAGAGAAACAAAATTCTAGAAGATTTCATAACCAGAGTGCTGGTGTGTGATATCAAACAACACCACTCACGCCACCTAGACCACGTGGTGCTACACCATTTCAAAACTCATATTTCATATTTCACCGGACATAGAATCCTCGGAGTATTAAGGTTAGAAATCCAACCTGAGGAGGGATATCCAACTTCGTCCAATGAGGCCGTAGAGGAAGAAGATCCTAGATCTCCAACAAAAGGAGTAACATTTTTCACCTCTACAAGAGAAACACATATCTCTGCATGAAGAGTTAGAAATTCCTAGTGAGGAATAAAGAAGCAGATAATTTTCTTCACATCCCATTGATAAGAAGAACCTAAAGTAAGGAGCAATTGACTTTATGTAGTTAGAACCTTATATTAGCTCGGAGGAACCTACGATGGTAGCGAAGGAGAAGGAGGAAATTATAAATGGAGAAATGTAAGAGTGGAGGAGAGAAGGTTGGAGACGTAGGAGGGAGGCAGAGGGAGGAGGTGAAGAAAATAGAAAGAAATAGGGAAGATGATAATTCTTTTGGATTTCCCTATAGCTTGATGAGGATACAAATGCCACAATGAAAAATATTTCACCTTCCATTCTTTCCAAAGGTACCATGGATTAAAGAATGAATATCGTGAAACTTTTTGTTTGAATTTGAAGTTTTTGTAGATCTTATGACCACTTACAAGGCTCTAAAAAACTAAAGCTATTTCGTGCAACACTTAAAGGTGCGATCTTTAAAAAAGAGATTCATGGGTTTAATTACACAATATATTGGGACATGGAATGACATGGAAAGTGAATTTTTGACGAAAGATATTTGGATGATTGCATGACCCATTAATCGGAATGTGTACGAAGTATTCAACATGGTAGAAAGAAAAGAGGATGAGAACCTAGAAGACTCTGAATTTGAAATGATGAAATCACAACATAAAAAGAACTAGAATGGAAAACTTACATCAAGATACTTTAAAAGTCTCCTCTTGTTAAAAGCCATTAGAGATGAATGGATAGACATTCTCAAAAGTTATGGGGAGGAGACATCTCTCAACTCACATTACCTGAAATTGCGTGAATTATGCATTCAGTCCTCTCAAGAGGAGAAAGAACTAGCTGAAAAATAAAAAGAGATCATATTCTCTCTAGAGTGAATAAACCACGCAATCGGAACAACAAGTAGGGCGAAATTGGATATATGCTTGATGGAATTTAAAACACATCTTAGGAAGTATTAGCGAACGTAGATAGACACCCTCAAATTACAAGAAGAAAGTTGAAACTAATGCCTCAGTAAAGCTCTACTGTCCTAAATTACGAGAAGCATGCCTTGAAGAGAGTGTCCTCTTGATTTAAAGGTCATAGAGACCCGTGTTATTTTCTCGAGAAAATAATGAAAACTAAAAGTTACCCTTGTACTCTGAGGTCTGAGTGATGTTCTTCCGTAACAAGGGACTTTCAAATCTAGTAGAACCTCTCTTCTTTGCTCTCTAGAAGACCACGTAGGGGCCAAAAACTCAGGGTTTTAATCAACCAAATGCATACTCTGCCTTCCACCAAATAATTGGAAATTCTGGCGACGAACCTCGGTCTCAACCTCAACCTTCGACGACAAGGAATGAAAAAATCCTATGGATAGATCAATACTAAAAATATCCTCCATCTCTCCTAAATATCCTCCCCAACAATTTTCACATCAAAATCAATAACTCCAAACTCCAAAATCAAAACCCACAACTTTCATTACCATTTCTACAAATACCAAACCAACTACCTGACCAAACTGACAAGCAAACCCAAATAATAAACATTCTCAAAATTCTTACACCATAGAAAGGACAACAATATCCAACTTACATGATTGCTCCACTAGATCTTTAATGATGTTCAACTTAGATCTCGTAGAATATTAGAAAACGAAAAATCCTTCATATATTCAAGAACAAGACATTTGATGAAGAAATCCAGAGAAAAATAAATAGTTCCAAGAAGGGACATCTCTGCAACGAACCCGTAACCCAAATAATAAACATTCTCAAAATGCTTACACCATAGAAGGACAAAAATATCCAACTTACATGATTACTCCACTAGATCTTAATGATGCTCAACTTAGATACTCGTGAGAATATTAGAAACTAAAAATCTCTCCATTGCTATTCAAGAACAAGATAATTTTGATGAAGAAATTTCGTAGAGAAAGAAATAAAAGTTCGAAGAAGGGACATCTCTTCAACGGAACCGAACTTTGAAAATGGAAAAACAAGAAAAATACAGATCAAACTGAACTCCTATCACGGACAACCATCAAAGATCTATTTCTAACCCTCCTTTCCCCGAAATATTACGAGTTGATAGAGGTAGAAAAACAAATACATGTTGCCCTAATTATGATTTTCTAGATAGAATTGAAAAATGTGTGTATAAAAATTCTTGCTACATTCCATTAAATATATTCCAATTTTGAGCCAAAAAAATAAGAGAGTTAAGCATAAAGAAATCAGGGAGAAAAACAAAAAGAAATAAAAATAATTAGTTAGTAGGAAAAAATTGCGTACATTATGATGGGAAAAAATCACACACACAAAATATTTAGATCCGAAGTCTAGTTGTAAAAAGCACACATCAATGGTATTGGAATTCCAAATAAATTTATTGATTTAGGAGAAGCGATCAAAATCATGAGAAAACAAACCATGGAACAACTCAAGCTTCCAAACCTTCAAGATACACCTACATTACCGCAACTAGCGAGATAGACTAGTAATCAAGCCGGATGATGTATTAGAAGACATTTCATTATCGCTAGATTCTTGGGAGTATCCAATTGATTTTATGATTTTAACCCCCAAGAACAACCTAGGAGGACATCCACTAATATTAGAAGACCTTGGTTGGCTACAACCAATGCTTTCCTTGAGTTGTAGATCTCGTGACATGTACATTTATGATGTGTAATTCAAACAAAATAAATTCACTTTCTATATCCTCCGACATCACAAAAATAGAGAGATGAATAATGGATTGATGATGAAAATGATATACAACCTCTCTTTACTATTTCTTGTATTATTTAATATAGTCAAATCTTAAATTCAATAGAAAAATTTGAATCATCCTCGCAAATATGAACATGATAATAGTTTTCAAGGACAATGAAGTATTGAATACTTGTCATCTGAGCAAATGTATTTATACGCTATAGAATAATTTGGTAAATCTCTACGGTGGAAATATTTTGGAAAAATATTTGAACACAAACAAAAACTTGGAAAAATTACATCAAGAAAAGTTAATCAAAACATTACAACAACATTCTTCCGCATATGCATGGGAATTCACTGACATGAAAAGGAATTAGTCCTAGAACTTGTATACATCATATCTACATTGATGAAAATTTTAAACCTATCGTAAAACATCAAGAAGGATGAATCCAAATCTTAGGCAAAATATGAAAGAAGAATTACAAAAATTGCTAATTGTAAACTTCTATTTACCTCAATGAACGTACCAATGGGTTTCTCCCTTGGTGATTGTACCTAAAAATAATGGTAAATTGAGGGTATGCATTGAATATCGAGATTTGAATAAACATAATCTAAAAAGATCATTTTCCTTTGCTCATAGATCATGTATTGGATACATTAGCGAGGAAATAATTATTTCTCATTCTTGGATCGCTTTAGTGGTTATAATCAAATTCAGTAGCACCTCAAGACCAAGATAAAAACACATTCACCTATCCATGGGGGAACCCAGCCTACCATGGTACTTCCTTTTGGATTGTGAAATGCACTCTGCAACATTCCAAAGTGAAGTATTAGGAATTTTTCTCCGATCTAATACATGAGTTGTATGGAAGTATATATGGATGATTTTATAGTTTATGGAATTCATTTGAAGAAGCTCTTGAAAATTTGTCAAAACGTTCTTAAACGATGTAAAGAAGAAAATCTTTCATCGTGTCATGAAAAATTGTTTTATGATGTTTACTAAAGGAATTGTTTGTAGGACATCATATCTATGGAGTGAATCAAATTTGACTCATCTAAGGTTGAAGTCATCTCCAAATTATCCATTTCGTAAGTTGTCAAAAGGATGTTATAAGTTTTCTAAGATTCGAAGGGTATTATAGAATATTTATAGAAAAATTCACTCGAAAAATACCATCCCCACTCTTCAAATGTCTTACCAAATATTGTGAATTCGCTTGGAATCCCGATTGCCAATTGGTATTTGAAACTTAAAACAAAAATTTCTGAAGCACACATCTTAAGAGGTCCAAATTGGGAACTACCTTTCTACATTTCAACGATGCTTAGATACAACTTTATGATTTGTATTAGGAGAATTTTGATCCCTAATTCCATCTATTACACAAGAAAAAAATTTGACTCTGCTAAGTAAATATACTCAGAATTCGAAAAGAATTTCTAGTTTTTCGTTCTATCCTATTAAGTAATTTAGACATTACATCACCGGATCTTAAACCTTTATTCATACATATCATTTGCAATTAGATATTTAATAGATCATTTATTACTAATGGAAGAATCACAAAATGGTTATTACTCTTGCAAGAATTCAATATCACCATTCTAGACCAATCTTGACAAAGTTGTTGATTTCTTGTCTAGAATTCAAAATGATAAAAATGATACTCCAGTAGAATATAATTTTCTCGATACATATCTCTTTGAAATATTTACTAAATATCCTTGGTTGGAAGATATTTCCAATTACTTAGCTACTGGGAAGTTACTCGCATACTTGCTTTCCTAGAGAGAAAAGAAAAAAGTATTCAAAAAAGTGCATTGTACTCATGGGTTAATGATGAATTGTATAAAACAGTCCAAATCTCATCATCAGAAGTGTACGAGAAAATGAAATGTCTAGATTCTGTAGGCATGTCACAATGAACCACTGTGGTGGGCACTGCCAATAAGAGGACTGCTCTATAAAATCCTTCATTTAGGATATTATTGGCCATCCATCTTTAAAGATGCCACGGAGTACGTCAAAAGGTGTGATAGATGTCAAATAATGGGGAGACCCTGCATTCTACGGACAAAATACTCCTCAACCTTCGGTACTCATCGAACCATTTGAAAAAATGTATTGGACTTTTGTTGGGACTCAATCAATCCACCATCTAATCAAAAGAAATATATTCTTGTCTCCTAGATCTGATTATGTCACTAAATGGTTAGAGGCTAAATAAATTTCTTTAGCTAATGAAAACGTGTAGTTAATTTTCTCTTTCTGATGATATTTTCACTGCTTTGGTGTCCCAAGATAAATTGTGACATCAGGGATCTCATTTACATCCAAGTTGGTGCAGAGGCTTGTGGAGGATTACAAGATCAAACATAGAAAATCCAATCCATATCATCCACAATCAAATGGTCAAGTAGAGTATCACCAATAAGGTGATCGAAGAATTCTCACAAACACCGTACATCTACATAGGAAGGATTGAGACAGGTTTCCCGAGGCCTTATGAGCCTACCGGACTACATGGAGAGAACAAAACGAGACATACTCCCTATGAACTTGTTTATGGGAATAAAGTCTTATTTCCTATAGAATTTAAAATTAAACCCTTCAAGATGGCGGTAAAATTGGGGCTTGATTTACTCATAAGCCCCTAGCACGTATTAGAGAAACTTAATGAGCTTGATGAGATCAAGAAAGATGCGGTACCAAATAGCTAGTCTAGTCCAACAGAGAGAGGTCCAAATGGCATGATAAATATATAAAGGAAATAAAGTTTCAAGCTAGGGAGAGTGGGCAGCTTTTTGTTCGATTCAAAGTTCAAATACTTTCAAGGAAAGTTTTCACCTCATTTTCTTGGGCCTTATGATACTGAAAAATTTCTTTGAAAATGGAGTTACGGAGATAAGGAAAAGTTGATGAACAAACAGGTACCTCTTCTTGTGAATGGACATCGATTAAAAGTCTATCATAAGCCAATTGCAAAGAAGATTTTATCAAAATTTTCCGAGATACTATCGATCATGAAGTTGGTGACAAGAATCCTTCTTCTTCCCTAACTTAGTCTTACTTCATATATATATATATATATATAGAGAGAGAGAGAGAGAGAGAGAGAGAGAGAATGATGATATGTATATATATATTATTCAAAAAAATTATAATAATTAAATGAAAACTCAATCAATGATTGGCATCCTTTATACCGTAAAATATAGGATGAAAAACTCAATTATGACATCTATAGTTTTCTATTCCATTCTAAAAATCTCAAAAATCTTTGTTCCTTTCTTTTTTCGAAGTAAATAAAAAGAAGTAGCTATAGAACTACTTCCATTCTCAAGTAACGCATTCTATTATGCGCTTGTCATTCCATTTCAACATGTACGAATATCACATTTTGACAGCTCACATTTTCTTGCTGCACCTCATCAAGTAAACATACCGAAATCATAATAAATTGAGAACTCCATTTGAAGATCATGATGAAGGATACCTAAAGAATCAACATCAAGGAAACAAACAGCATGTTAGCTCTAAAGGTATGTTATCAAAAAATTTGCTAAAATAATAAGATCAAAACATTAGCATAGATAATCTAGATTATCACATGCCACCTCAATATGTCATCATTTGATTTGATTTGGACTCACATCATGTCATAAACCGACTCACATCATCTCGCATCATATCTCATAACGATCCATAATTGATTTTCCCATTGCGATTGAAACGGTCATATCCTACTTCCGTAACCTATTCATCCATGTTTCTTAAAAACATAAAAGTATTCCATTTCACTCATATTTCCCTACAAAACCTCCGACATCCTCACCGCATCCGCAAACTCAATTCATTTCCGCACATGAAGGAACAATTCTAAATGCAAGACTCTTCACGACGAAAAGACATGGGTTGGGCATAGTCGATAATTTCAACCGCGTGTTAAAAATTCATGGAGGGTTATCATCGATGAAAGAGATGTTGCATAAGTTTGAGTGGCTCAGTTTATAAAAAATTGACAGTTTCCATAAGGATATCTACTAAGTATTTTTGTAGGGTATTTCTATGGAACAAAGGTCGAAATAGGAGACATAAAATTTTTCGATCGATGCCTTCATAGTTGAAGCTACAAGAGCTCCCAAGAGTTGGAAAGAGATGGTTTAAAAAATAAATAATTTCATAGTGAACATGGAAATTTATCCTCGAGAATCCCGATGGATACTGATGCATAAGAAAGTTATTCCTAGCTCAAGACTCAAGAAAAAAATGTAGAAATATGCTTTTAATTTTACATAATTTTATCACTTGTGAAGGAAGATTTGGCCGCATATTAGTTTATCATGCTCGATTGTTACTGAACTGTATGGAGGATGATGAACAACCCTCCCTTTCTTTCACTCAGATATTTTTAAAAATAATTTCTAAAATGTACATAAAATAATTCCGTTCATAGACAACACTATGCACCATCATGGGTTAATAAAAAAACTCTTGAATTCCATTTGAAAAGTATAGGAGACTCTTGATAGTTTCCTAATTAGGAAATCATTTCCAGGATGAGCCAGTAACAACCTAAGGAGGACAAGACTGAAAAAATAGAAGAAGGAAGATTGATAGCAAGCATTGATGAAAGAAACCTTCACCCTCCACTACAACAAGAAGAAGAGGAACTCACTCCTATGGGAGTTTATGGGAAAAATAAGAAGACGGTGGAGTCAAGAAAAGAGGTAAAATAGAGAAGAAGAGCAAGGTTATAAGTGAATAAAACTTAAACCCTCCATAGCCAAGAGAAGCTCAAGACTCCGAAAATCGATGAAGAAGACACAATCACAAGGAACATAGTTTTTTGAATCTAGATGAGAAACCTCAGTGCCATACTCATCAATTTCTCCCTCCACATAATCCTACACATTCTCCTGTACATAATTTTGAAGGAATTACAAGAAGAATATCTCTATGCATTGACTCCAATAAAAAAAGAGATATATGAATATATTGAGTCATTGGAGAAAAGAAATGAAGAATTGAATCCAAGTATGCAAGAATAGCCTATGCAATCCACAAAGGGAAACCGCGATTTAACACTCTCAAGCAAGAAATATATGAGCTTGAGTTACCGAATAGGCACATTACACAGTATGAAAGCTTTAAAACAACAAAAACCACTTGGAGAAAGTCATCGGTGGTAAAACCATCCTACATTTGGGATTGTGGTACAAAAATAGCGAGAAGATAAAAAAGAAAGAAACGAATCTTCGAACAAAGGACGGTCATCAACCTCAAGTACAAACTTATGCGGAAGCCCAGGATGGAAATCACCTCAATGAAAAGAAAGGAAGAGAAAATTGGATGTATTAGTAGAGATATTTGAATAAATGCAATAGGAGAAGAAAGCTCACTTTTTTTGGTAATTTCATGAGGACATCCAATAGCTGTGAGCAGGGTATGTTGAACCTCAAAAATTGTTCTTTCTCCTGACATCCTTTTTCATCACTTCTCCCTACCTTTTCATAAATCCATAACTCCAATCAATGATAAATGATATATTTTATCTCGCAGAATGCATTTGAATGGTCTCTATTTTATATGTATGTTTCTTGTTATTTAAATGAATTTTTGTAACACATCCACAGGGACACATGTTATTATGCCGCTAATTTGTTGCTTTCGCAACTAATATGATGGTTTTACAGGTGTTTGAAGAGCGAACAAAGGAATGAGTCACATGGTCATCTTTGGAATGATCCACCCATGGATCACATCCTATCCACCTATTTGAATTCGATGTGAAAAGGTGCCTACACTCGTAGTACAAAGTTCGGTTGAAAGGACGTGATCGAGAACAAAGACTCTTGATTTTTATTTGATCGTAGCAAATCAAAGTTAACTACTTTATATTTTGTTTCTACGTTTCAGCTTATCATTTCCATCCGTGGGAGTAAATACCTTAGAAAGTGACATTAAAATTTGTTTAAATACCGGTTGTTTTGAAATCGGAAGACAATATTAATTCTTGTGAAATGTTGTGTTTTCCTTAAAACCCTTTTGTGATAATAAAAAGAACATGTTGTCCATATCCTTCTTGATGCACGCATAAATACGCTAGGATTTTCACTCGTTTCCGTGCGAGGGCCCCCTATGTAAAGGAGGTTTCATTAGTTATTTTAGTTTGAATTTTATTAGCTCTGTTTTGCCAATTCATAGTTAAATTTTCATTGTTTTGCGCTGATTCTTAGATTAAATTTCTTATTGTTTCATAAATTAAATTTGCAAATGATTTCTTAGAATTAGTTTTAAATTAACCGTGTAATCCTATGCTTATCAAAGAATCTCAATAAAGTAGTGTTTCTATTTTTCCAAAATTGAATTGTGTTTGAAGCATTGGAGCATACAATTATCTTAGTTTTTTCATGAAAATAGAGTGATCTTTATAAAAAATATGATTTGATATACCTAGGTGAAGTAAATAGATTATATTAGTTTAAGTTTGTCATATTAATTTGTCATTAATTTGTCATTTAAATTATCATTTATCATCACCACCTATTCCATCCTACATACAAAAATAGTTTTCACAGTAATCGTACCCAAAATACTAATCAACACCACCAACTTCAATGCAAAAGATGGGGCTATGACTAGGTGGATTCCCCAAATGTTTATGCATTCAATTTTTGGCCATCAAAAATTTTTGGTGCTAGAAGGAGGGCCATCATACTTTGAATGGAAAAAAATGACACATAACAAATCAAGTATACATTGTATGATTCAATCTCCACCCCAACTCTCACCTTCCACTTCTAGATCCTCCTTGCTTCTCCACCTCCTAGATTAGGGAGTTTCACAACCCTCTCATAAATCTCCTATCCCTATAAAAACAATGACTAGTGAGCATTCAAGTAAACACTCATTTTCCTACTCATCTAGTTAAACCTATCGAGATCTAAATCATTATTCTCAAACTTAAAGAGTTTTCAATTTCGAAGAGAGTGAGTGATATACCGAACCTTATAAAGGTAGTATCACATAATCCTTAAAATATTCTAGAGTTTTTACCGTATACACGAGTGTAGAGAAAAAACTAGTAGAGAAATATTTTTAGTTCCATTTACAAGCTCATTGTGAAAGAAAAATACTCGTTGCTAGATCTTATTCATTGACTCTGCTAGTGATAATATCACATTATCTTCACCTCCTCCTACTCCTACTATCCAATTGATTTCCTAATCACAACTCTGTAACATTTTCTTCCTTTTACCTCTTTCTTACCACCATTTATGCTCTTTCATTCATACATCTTCAACCTCACCGTTTCTTCCATTTTCTATGTTTTCATCCAACCAACGCTTACTACTAATATTAGTAGTCCTATAAAGGAATCATCATATACTATTATTTCAACAACCCCTTCACCAAGTACATATCCTTTTGGTCTCATCTCCTCTATCACAGTCCTATTATAAATCCAAGAATGGAAGGAAAACCTTGGAACAACTTAGGAGCTGTAGCCATAAACCCCCTTTGCATCTTCTTCCCAAACATCCATAGAGATGGATACCAAATTATAATTCGGATGATGGTATTCCGAAAAGAAGAAAACCTCCATAATTTCATGTTATATAACAATTTCAATGGTGTTTCTAAGGAGGATGTCATTTGTAGGCTTTTCCATTACACATTTGAAGGATCGCCTAGATATTGGTATTTCTCTCTCACTGTAGGATCAATAAATAATCGTATACATTTGAAGTATAAAATTTATTAATAAATATGGAGAAGACAAAACATGTCAACATTAAATAATTATTTATCTAATAAAAATATCACCCCTAATGAAAAAATTAAATATTTTAACTCCAAATTTAATAAACTTTTGAATAAAACCGTAACCTGGATCTAGGTTGGGTGAAGAAATATGGGTTGATTGGTACATTAGTGCTCTTCCTTAAAAAACTTCTATGTATGTTGATAAAGCACATAAACAATCACTCATTGATAACATGAATGAAGCTTTGGTTGTTGAAAAAACGATTGTTAGCCTTAGAGAATAAGATTCGCTTTGCTAAAAGGAATCCTACCAATAAAATAACATTCAAAGACAAGCCTAAGAAGAAAAACTAAAAAATATCCTTATTACATGGAAGGATTGAAAAATGTCCTTAAAACATCATCAAATGAAATGGTCAAGTTAAAGAATAAAGTTGCTGAAATTTATCCCTCAAAACGATACTTTAGACCTTTTAGAAGGAATCAACTAAGTTGAATCTGCTCAACCACCTTCACAATTATTAGCTATTGATGATGATGCAAAAGAAGAAGGGGAACAAGAAACCGTAATATGCTAAAGAATAAATAGAAGAAGAAGAAGTAGTTGAGGCACATGAACTATAAGATTTTTCATTTTACCTACCTCAAATGAAGATGAAGAAGAAGTTAGTCTGCTACAACCGTATGAAAGGACCTATAGACTCACCCTCAAAGGGTCGTGAAGGTGTAGATGATTATTCAAAGTGAAAAATGTATGAATAAGCAAAACTCTAATCAATCTACATGTTATTCATCTACTATACCTAAAGCATATTCCTCAATTTCACCATCATGTAAAAAATTTTGATAGTATCTAATAATATCAAATATAGCATTATCAAAGAAATGAAGAAAAGTGAGGCTAATATTTCACTCTATGAAGTCAATAAATTAAAACAACAACATAAAAATTATTATTAAATGGTTTGAATGTAGTTCCTACTTCTTCATTTCTCTTTAACTATTGTTACAACAAGGGGCTCCTAAGAGTAAGGCTAAATATAAGTCTTCTCCTTCATCTTTAGGTAAGATCGATCCAACAAATGTTATTCTCATTGGAGATAGGTCAAACTCACACAAATCTCCTTTTCCCTTAACCTTTAAATATTTAGTAAAAATTTCATAATTTTCTAAATGATTCAAGTGCTTCATCAAATATTGTGCCTTACTGCAAAGGGTGCTTAAAAACTAAATGTGAAGCCTAAAAAATATGCTAGACAAATAGTTCAACTAGACAAGAAAAAGGTCAAAGTTTTAGGAGAAATGAATGAAGTTTTGATTATTTTTTTATCTAATCCCAAGGTTTTCCAAATAACTGATATTACTGCTGCGATACATTCTACAATTCTCATAGTCTATATTAAGTTGAGACTGCGTCTCAAACACTAAATGGTTATTTTTATATTGATGGGTCCTCATCTCCGGCTCCCTATATAATGGAAAAACAAAATCATATTAGTATTGACAAAGAGAAACATATGAAGTATACAAAGTGACTCAGATGTTGATGATGAAAAGAAACTCCAAGTTTCCTTTGTGAAAAATATTCGTGTAATTATCTTTCTCTAATATTTCTTTTGGTAATTTTTCTAGCTGAACTCCTCTTCATCCTTATGAATATGTGTCTTCCCAGGGTTGAAAATTTCCACAAATAGATTCATCTAGGTGTATAAATATTGTAGATTCTCTTATAGATAATATTGTAGATAATTTTTTTTGGACACTTTAATTTGATGGATCAAAATCTTATTACAATGCGGGATCAAAGTTGTATTCTGTAGTGCGACAAATACAAAACCATGCTTACATGTATAATAGAATTTGAATTCACAAATTAAGTGGTATAATATGAAGCACCGATATAGGGAATGAAGAAATTAATTATTCTTGACGCTCAATGTTTTATTTTTGAGTAGCTTGGGAGTGCTCAAGCCCTAGGGTTTGGGACGGAGGTAAAGTGCCACAAGGGTCACTTGTGGGCTTGGGAATCCAAGGTATGGGGTTTTACACTATGTTTTTTGGCATTTCGGGAGAACATTTCTACATGTTATGGCATGCCATGATAGAGGGTGGAAAGGATAACCTAATGCCTCGAGAATCGTCAAATTATGAGTTGTAGAAGTGGAGTTATGAATCATTAGATTAATTATGGAGTTTACACAGTATGTTAAGGTTGGCTTGGTGTAAAGTTGACATGCGACAAGTTATAGAAGCCCTTGTGTAACGTTGGAGGAAAACCCCTCTATTTGTGTATAAATAGAGAGTGAATTCATGTCTTTTAGTAGCCCATTCAAGCATCACAAGACCTCATTAATGAAATTTCTCAAGGGATAAAGGAACATTTGAAAGAGGCGCAGACCAAGAAGGACAAAAATGATGGTTTTTAGGGAATATTTGAAGGGGATCAAACTATTTTCGGGAGGGCCAATTAACGGGCTAGCAAAGGTCGAGGGTGGGAGAGGAGAAAATATGGGCTATTTTGGAGGTAATTTGGTGGCTCAAAACTCTGCCTTGTCGACGATATGGGCACTAGGAGCTACCTATGGTAGGCCACATACCCTAACCATGAATAAAAAGGGACCGTGTGGGATTCTCTTTGGGGTTTATTTTGATCCCTAATCAACAACATGGAGGTAGAGGGTTTAAGAAAGGGAAGACCTTAGTTTTTTAGAGTTGTTTTGATGACTTTGTTGAGGGCTATTACAACATTGTTTGGTGCCCTAAATAGTCACTCGATGACAACAACAAAATCCGATTTAGAACATCAATCTTGTGTCTTGTGTTGGGTCACGTATTTTTGACAGTTTTGGATTAGTAGCAGCCTATAATTGCCATGTATTTAGGTCAACTTGGGAATTTGGAGACCTCAATTAGGAGCAAAACTTATAGTGAAAGTATTGTGCATCATTGGTATGGTGGAGGCCGATGCATTGATATCCCAAAGTAGTTGTAGATGAGATATCTTGAAGTGACGAAGAGGAGCTAAAGATTGGGTGAAGTTTGGTGTCGAAAGTGTAGCACCTTGATGGACAAAAGGTTAATACTACCCTGACAATTTGGAGCTCGAGAATTAGGCCTACCTAAAGGGTAGATTAGATCATCCCATGTACACCTTACACAAGTGACTTGCAGTGGTGTTAGGTGGCAACCCTCCTTGAGTCTCGGTCTCTGTTTTCCTTTAAAGGATTATGGAGCTAATAATGAGCAGTAAGGAAGAGAAGGACTCGACATGAAAAGATACAATATCGAGTTTCTCATTGTATATTGTATACCATAGAATGTTTTATTATTTATATTTGGTTTAATATAACTAATATTGGGCTTGTAAATTATTGTACAATTTGTTAAAAATTGTGTATATTTATGCATGTGTGATTTAATTTCTTTATGTTTTCCACTATGCAAAGTAGTTTTGGTTGAGATTAATGGTTTGATAGTGTTAGTGAGTTCAAGACTCTAACTTAGACCCAAGGTTGTGGAAATTTGACATGGTATCAAAGTGTGTTTGAGATACTTTGGAAGTCGATGAAAGTTAGATTTCGTGCATAGCGAAAGTACATCGTGAGAGGGATTTGGTCACATTTTAAGTGAAGGACTCACTACAATATCGAAGCGTGCAAGTGTCCGAGTATGAGGACAAAGTTGGAGGGGTTGTCCAACTATAGTCCTTGGAACAAAAGGATGAAGTTGGTCTTATAGGTCAATTGGATCTAGTATTTTGCGTATAAAGTCATCAGAAGCCAACGTCGAAACTAAGGAGTCAAAACTATGGGAAGACTTGGATACAAAGGTGAGATTGATCATCCTCGATGGTGTGATGGATGCCCTAATACCTAATTTGTTTGAGAAGAACACCACACATGAGATGTGGATGGATCTTCAAAATTTGTTCCAGAATAAGAACAAGAACCAAGTATTGGTATTGGAGGAAAATTTGAAGTCCACCAAGATGATTAAGGGTGAAGAAATGACTTTGTATATGATGATTTTTGTCTCAGTCGAGGAGATGAGCTTGCTACCATCGATGTCAAAAATTTCGATGGAGATATGGTAAGGATTGCCTTGAAAGGGTTCACTAAAGTATGCGAAGCCCTTCATAAAAGGAATAATTGCAAGATAGAAATTTCCAGACCGGAATAGACATTGGGATTACTTCATTTAGGAAGAGTTTCTAAGAGGAGAATCTTCATCCATCAAAGAAAGAAGATATGGGCGTGTCACTTCGAGCACGAATAAAGAAGGTAGGTCAAGAAGGACTTGAGTAAAATAAAAGTGTCTTAACTATGGAGAGATGGGTAATTTTTTCTTCGAGATGTACGATGAAGAACAAGGGAGATGATGAGAAGAGGAAAGAAAAGCAAGTTGTCGTTGTTTCCACTTTAGCGGATATGGATGATCTCATCGTGACACTGGAGGAGGAGGAATTTTCTATGACTTCTCATTTCTCACCTGGGACCTATCAAGGAGGGTGATTTGAGTAAGTGGAAAGTGGTGCAACAAAGTATATGACAGGGTCACGGGGAGGTTTTTGAATCTCTAGCCAAATGGGACTTTAATTTTCACATGGTGTTGGGTGACAAGAGTCGACTGGAGATCCGAGGATCGAGTGTTTTTCCATTCACAATGGAGATAGGATTATTTCGATGTGGGTCCATGATGTATTGTTTATGCCCGTGACTCAGATGTAGTATGATTTTTGTCTCAATGATCGCAGAATAAGGGTTTGAGATCTTGTTCCAGGATGGGAAGGCAAGACTCGGACCCAGAGTCTCTTGTCCGTGTGATCTCATGCTTGGAGTTAGATAGCATGGTATATATAGGTTGACAAGGAAGCTTACGGATCATGAGAAGGCGTGAGCAGGTATGGTACTCCCAGAGAAGGCGGATCAGGTGCGGGTGTAGGATTTAGAGGTGTAGTTATAGGTTTTTTAGAATAAGGTACAAGTTTTAGAGACTCGAGGGGAATCGTGTTTTAACGGGAGCTTGCATATTTAGAGGGAGAATTTTCATCCCAAGAAGAGAATGTGGTCAATGGGGAGCAAGGGTGTTTCCACATCTACCAAGAAGCAATCATGGAGAGACTGGAAAGTGATACATGAGAATAAGAAGATGTATGATGCTTCCATCAGGAGAGTGACACTTCCGATATAGGTGTAGTTCCTGAAGATAGGGACTGTTGTGACTGTGGAGCAACGAGGAGCCGGTAAAGTGTTGTGAGAAGTGATGATGATGATAGGTTACTTCCTAGTCTTAGAAGTACCCTCGCAAGAGGGAGTGTTGATTTTTTATTAGATTTGGAGGTACTCCAAGCCCTAGGGTTTGGGCTTTGGAGGGAAAAGTCCCAAAGGGTTACTTGTGGGCTTGGAACCCAAGTATGGGATTTGCACCAAATTTTTGGGAATTTATGAGAATATATTTCGACATGTGATGGCATGAGACAATATAAGGTGGGAAAGGAGAATCCACCGCTTTTGAGAATCATTGAATTCCGAGTTGGTAGAAGTGGAGATATGAATTTTTGAAGGTTAATTGTGGAGTTTACACATGTGTCAAGGATGGCTTTCGTGTAACTTTGACATGTGAAAATTTATAGAAGCGCGTGTCTAATGTTGGGAGGAAACCCCTCTATTGGTGTATAGAAATAGAGGGTGAATTCATGTCATTTTTCCATCTATTAAAGCATCACAAGAGCTCATTCATGAACTCGTGAAGGGAGAAATGCACCTGAAAGGAGATGGCAACCAAGGAGGAAAAACAATGAGGATTTTTAGGGAATCTTTGGAGGGGATAAAACTATTGTTAGGATGTCCGAGTGGTTGGGATAGAGGTCAAGGTTGTGAGGAGAAAATATTGGTTGTTTTGGAGGTCATTTTGGTGACCGGAAATTATGTCTTAGCAAGATGCATGGGAGCTACATGTGATAGGCCACAAGCCCTAACCCTATATGGGGAGGGACCATGTGGTATTGTTTTAGGGTTAGTTTGATTCCTAATCAACAACATGGAGGTAGAAGTTTTAAGCAAGGACAAACCACATTTTTTAAGGTTTGTTTTGATGATTTAGTTGAGGCTATAAGCACATTGTTTGGTACCCTAAAAAGTCACTGTGGTGACAACAACAAAAAGTAGTTTCGAACGCACTCTTTGTCTTGTGCTGAATTACATTTTGTTTACCATTTTGGATCATATTATTGCAGCCTATAAGTTCCATGTATTGAGGTCAAATTGGGTAGTTGGAGACCTCAATTAGGAGTAGAAGTTATAGTGAATTATTGGGCATCATTGGTCTGGTGGAGGGCAATGTGTTTGTAGCCCAAGGTATCCCTAGAAGAGCTATCTTGAAGTGAAAAAGAGGAGATAAATATTGAGTGAATTTTGTGTCTGTGCTGCGCACCTCGCTGGAAAAAAGGTGAATGCGGCTAGATAGTTTAGAGCTTGTGAATTAGGCCTACCCAAAGAGCAAATTGGATCATCTTGTTTACATCACATAATGACTTGCAAAGATAGTGTTAGGTGGTATCCCTCCTAGAGTCTCGATGTGTTGTCCTTTGAAGGACATAATGGGCGACTAGAGATAAGTACGTAGCAAAGGACTTGCGGGACGAGATACAACACGAGTTTTTCATTGTATCTTGTATACCCTATATTTTTGTATTATTCAAATTTGGTTTAATATAACGAATATTGGGGTTGTACATTATTGTACACTTTGTTGAAAGTGTGTATACTTTTGCATATGTGATTTACTGCTTTTTATATTTTCCACTTTGCAAAGTAATCCGTATCGATATTCTTGTTTTGGTAGTGTCCGTGATTTTAAGACTCCAACCTAGACCCGCTGTCATGGAAATTTCATCAATTAAGTTGTTGAAATTATTTGGGGACTCAAAGATAGTAATAAAGTAGGTACACAAAAGAACATTCATTGTGTCTCTAAGCGTATTAAATGTTATCAATCCTTAGTTTAGGACTTAACATCTGCACTTGTGGCATTTAATATATCTCCTATTCCTAGGTTACAGTAATGATAGTGCTGACTTATTGGCCAATGTTGCATACAAGATCATTCCACCAAAATAATTTAGTCTCGAAAGCTTCTCAATTGAGTTGATTTTACATCCCTCTATTCCTAATATTATCACCAACTATAGATTATTTAATGTTTATGCTAACATTATAAGTTTTCTTACATCCGAAGGGACCTATGATGACGAAATTGTAGATTAGGACGTGCATGATAAATAACATAACAAATATTCTAGAGAAGATAAAATAAATAGCATTTCCTAAATTAGTAGTTAAGTTGGGGGATATTTATGTTTTGAATTATAAATTTAAACGCCCAACTAATTGTAAAATTAAAAATTCTACTTTAAATTTCGAGGTTATCAATATAGGTACATATGTCTTTGCATGGGGCTATGATGACCTAAAAAAATATGATACTTCGAGTAATTAACACATACAAATACCCATGTTCTCATGACGCCAAGCCCTGTCCAACGAAAATTAGGAAAATATGTCCAAACCTTGAGTCTCAAATCAAATTTGAACTTAAAAATCTACTCAAGGCCAAGATTATTTTTCTTGATAGAAATTCTAAATGGGTATCCAACCTAGTTCGGGTAAGAAATAAGAATGGTGATATCAATATTTTTTATAGATTTTAGAAATATGAACAAATAATCTAAGAAAGACAAATTCCCTTTTCCCTCCCATGGAGTAAATTTTTCAATTTGTAGCTGGCTCGGAATTAGTGTTCTTATTAGATGGATTTTCCGGTTAAAATCAGATTTTGGTACACACTTCGAGATAGGTTGAAGGAAACATTTAGAACCAAAATGGGAAACATATGCCTATCAAAAGAGGACCTTTGGTCTAATTAATGTAGGAGCAACTTTTCGTAGAGCCATGGATATAGAGTTTAGAGTTAATATCAAGAAAACAATTTTTTATCTACCTTGATGATATTACCATCTATTCTAAAAAATATGTTAACCATCTACATGTACCTTAAGAAGATCTTTCGAAAGGTGTATTGAGCCTCGAACTAATTTCTTGATAGTTTTTCTCACCTTTTTTCCCTCACTTTCATAATATTACAGACCGATCAATGATAAATGCTATGTTTTGTATTAAGGATGCATTAAAATGATTGCCATATTATATTTTCATGCTCTTGCTATTTGGATAGATTTTTGCAATTTAGCTGACGAATGCAGCCTGTTTCATAACTAACTATGGATTTTGTAGCTACTCTCATGATTTAGCAGGGTTCCGGTGTCAGATCGAAGAAGTTGGCCACATGGGTGTTTCTAGAATCATTCCTACATGGATTCTATCCTATTCACTCATTCCAGGTCGACAAAAAAGCGAGCCTAAAATCATGGTCAAAGATGGAGTCAAAGGACATTAGCATAATCAAGATGGGACTCTTGATTTTCTCTTCATAGCAAATAAAGGGAGTCCAAAAGACCTATTACAATTATAATAGCCACTGTAGCTAGTTTTACTCATAAATAGTTATGTAATTTTTCTTTAAATATCAGCTGCATGGAACCGAGAACACAATTCAGAATTTTTAGTGTTAAACTCAGGGCTTTTTTGTTGATACTCTGTATTCTAAATTCACTCTTTCATAATACAAAGTTTATGTTGCGATAGTTGTTTGATTACATCCTTAATCGCTTAGCAGTTCAACCACATCAGCTTGCATAGGGCCCCCTGCATACGAAGGAGGTTTTTTTCATTTATGTTTTTTAGCTTAATTTCATTATCTCTTGTTTTTTCACCAATTCTTTTTTCTAATTAGGTTTATGCTTCATTTTAGATTTTGAGCAATAGCATAGTGATAAATCACAACTGTGAAACCTTTCTCTTCCAAGATATGTCAAGAATATAGATGAATTTTTTTTCCAATGGAATCAATATTGAAGAATTAAGAACACACAATTGCCTAGTTTCCTTACTATTTTGTCATTCATTTTCTCAGAATAGGATTTTCAATTAAATATGTTCATGGATGTTCCTCAAAGCCATTTCAAGAATGTTGATTCGGTCATACTTCCTAAATTGAATGGTTGAATGTCTAAATCATACATTGATTGAATTTACTCAACTTACATTTTTATTTACTTTCTAGGAATTTAGAAAGTAAGGTGTAATTAACTTCTTAAACAACACTTCAAGAGGGTAATGCTTCATATTGAATGATTGAAGAAACTCAAATATACATTAGTTTTTTATTCTTTCTCATTTTTATTTCGGATCCTCAATTAGTTGTATCACTAATATTCCCTAAAGATCATTCCAAGAAGATTGAATCAATCATACTTCCTAAATTGGATGATTGAATGTTTAATGAATGCAATTAATGAGTTACATTTTGCATGATTTATTTGATTTTTAAGATCATTGAGTGTAATTGGTTTCTTGACACCATTTCAAGAAGATTATGCTTCAAAATTGAATGTTGGAGTAACTAAAGATACATTAGATGTTTTTCTCTGCTTACTGTTTTAGGACATTAGGAGTTAAAGTACAGAAAATTGCTTAATACATCATTTCAAGAGGGTTAGACTTCAAAATTGAATGCTGGAGTAACTTGAAGTACATTAGTTGATTTTATTTTTTGTCTTTAGTTTCAAGCACTGAAATTTCATTCTTAGACTTATATCCATGGAATAGGACTAACAATAAGATCAACTAGACGCTTTGTTTTCCAAAATAGGTTTTTAACTAAGTCAATAGTTTTTGGTTTCTTTTTATGAAAATTAGATTAATTTAGGAACACTTCCTTTTCTTCCTTCTTCAAATTTTATTAGATTCATTTAAATATTTCCATAATTTTAGATTAACATTCTTAGACATCAAGAAACATAAAAACCCCCAAAAACAACATAAAATACATCAACAAAGTAAGAAAAAAGGTTAGCTAAGTACATATAGTACACATACACTTCATCAATATACAAAACCTGGTTGATAATTTATGAAAGCAATTTAGGACACTAAATTGAGTAAACATTTTGGCACCGTTTTCGGGGAAGTGTAATTAGGTGACCTCATTTCTTACATCCAAAAAAAATGATATGCGTAGAGAAAGAGACTTTAGGGGTAGATTCATAGCTAGAGGCAGAATTTTAATCCCTACAACACCACTCACTCAACCAAGACCAATAAGTGATACACCTCCATCTCAAACCCATATTCCATATTTCACTGGCCATAGAATTCCTCAAGTTTTAAGGTTAGAAATCCAATTAGGAGGATCTCCTACTTCATCCACTGAGGCAATCTTAGAGGAAGAAGATCCTAGGACTCCAACAGAAGGAGTAACCTTTTTCACTTCTACAGGAGAACATATTCTAGCTGAAGAGTTAGAAATCCCTAGTGGAGAGGAAGAAGAAGAACATTTCTTCAACATACCATTAATACAAGAACCAGAGGAGCAGTTAACTCTACAGATTGAATCTTCAATATCATCTCTGAAGAATCTATAATGGAAAGAAGAGGAGAAGAAGGAGGAGAAGGAGAAGGATAAATTTTTAATGGAGAAAATGTACTATTTGGAGGAGGTAGAGGTAGAGGAGGAGATAGAGGAAGAGGTAGAGGAAACACAGAAGGAGGTAGAGGTAGAGGAAATAGAGGTACTGAGAGTTTTTTTGGATTCCTTATAATTGATGAAGAGACAAATGCTACCGTGAAAAATATCTCACCTTCTGTTCTCCCAAACTTTCATGGATTGAAAAGTGAAGACCCTGAAACCTTTTTATTTGAGTTTGAAGTCTTGTGCATAACTTATGATTATTTACAAGGTTCTAAAAAACTTAAACTGTTTCCTTCAACATTGAAAGGAGCAGCTCTAAAATGGTTCATGAGTCTAATCACTGGGTCTATTAGGACATTGAATGATATAAAGAGAGAATTTCTAGAAAGGTGTTTGGATTATTGAATACCTATTTATTACAATGAGGAAGTGTTTAAGATGATGAAAAAAGAGGATGAAAATTTGGAGGACTTACTTGAAATATTCAACTATAACATAAAAAGAGAAAAAATGTAAAATCTAGATCAAGACACTTTAAAAGCTCTTTTGTTGAAAACCATTAGAGATAAGTGGATATACATCCTTAACATGATGGGGAAGGGGGAAATATATCAACTCCCATTACCTGATATTAGGGAATTATGTATTAATCTCTCTAGAGGAAAATAAAAAACTGGGAAAGGTCCAAGAGATCCTGCTGTTACTAGGGTAAATAAATCTGCAACTGGAACAATGAGTAGGGTAGAAATTGGAAATATGCTTGATGAATTTAAAACAAACATTTTAGGGAGTCTTAGTGAACAAATAGACACCCTTAAGTTACAAAACAAGTAGAAAGTCGAGACTGATGCTTTAGATATTTTCTGCCCCAAATGCAAAAAGAAGCATGCTTTGAGAGAATGTCTTCTTGAAGAAAAAGTCATAGAAACATGTTTTATTTGTTCAGAAAGTCATGAGACTAAGAATTTTCCTTCAATTCCTGGTCTTAAGGCTGTTTTTCAAGAAGAAAATACTTCAAATCCAACATAATCTCTTTTTTTTTTCTCTAGAATACCATGACAGGGCCACAAACTCAAGGGTTTAACAACCAAATGTATACTCATCCCCCACCAAAATGGAATTCTTGGTAGCAACCTTGGCCTCAATCTTAATCTCAATCTAAACCTTGGGCTCAAGGAATGAAAAATCCCTATGGAATATTCTCTCAGTATTATCAATATCCTCCATCATATCCAAATTATCCTCCCCAAAAAATTCCTCAACAAAGTCAACAACCCCAACTCAAAAACCAAAACCAGTCATAACTCTCCTTTTATTAGTATGAATCTTAATTGCAAGTGTACGAAAAAAGACCACTTTAGCTGTGCATAACAAACATCCCTAACAACAAATATGGCTGCCAATATCTTCATATCTGTAATTAGGTGATCAAGATAAATGCTGCAAAAAATCTAGATCTATACATCAAAAGACATTAAGCAGTAAATAAAAATGAGATTTACTCCATGCATCCAATAGACAAGACAAGAATATGTTCAATGAATTTTATATTAAGGGCACCTGGGAGGAAAAAATAGAATGATGTTACCAGTTCTCCGCAATGGGATGGGTTCTTGTAAGTCTCGTACCTTGAGATCTATAATTCCTCTCTCTTGATGGTGTAGAAAACCCAGACAAAAATGGAACTCAAAGGGAGCTCACAAGAAAAAAGATGGAAAAATATGACAATGATGGTGGATCAAAGTCAGACCAAAAGTGTTGATCCAGAGTGATCTTTAGGCAGCAAAAGGTGATGAATGAATGGAAAAACACTTCTATTTATAACAAAATACTGAGTTGGTCTAGATATTGGTGCATAATTAAAATATTATTTACCAAATCAAGATCCAAATTTTATGGAATATTTTATTATTTTTGTTGGAGGGAAAAGGAATTTGACTTGGGTCAAATCCCTTTATTAGTAAATAATAAATAAATAAACGATTTATTTATCATTTTAAGGATGTGGTTGAGTAATAATTAAATAAATAATGATTTATTTAACTGTTTATGAGTGATTTAGTCAAATTTAACAAGGATTATTATTTAAATAAGGTTTAGATAATTATTCCTAGAAATTAATAAGATAAATAGTGATTTATCTAATTAATTTCCCTGTTTTGGGTTAAATATGACCAGGAATATTAATTAAACTGCTGCTTAACTAATTATTCCTTGAGGAAAATCAAATAAATGTAGATTTATTTAATATTTCCTCATGGGGTTTTCTGTTTAAACCATAAACAACTTAATAAAGGTGGTTTACTAAGTTATTTTTCATAGTGAAAGCAATTTTACTTAGGGTAAAATTGGTCTTACATGGTGTACTTAGGTCCATCTAATAGTAATAGGTTAGATGACCAAAAGATGGTGTAACAGATTACCCCCCAACATGTGAGCATTAGGAGCTAATCATATGACCATAGTACGT
Organism: Pinus albicaulis; assembly: GCA_034641835.2. NCBI lineage: Eukaryota > Viridiplantae > Streptophyta > Pinopsida > Pinales > Pinaceae > Pinus > Pinus albicaulis. The sequence goes on from CM076569.1 coordinate 971,055,712, forward strand.
TGTAAGAACTCAATCAGTAGACACAGAAGGGGAAGTCAAAGAGAGAGAAATATGAGGTAGACCGAAGCGCTAAAGAACTAGACCCTGAGGAGGCGAGACTTACATGTGCGACAAGTCTCTATTATGAGTGAGTACCTGTGCTATAGGCGGCAGAGGAGGCATACCTATGCCGACCGAGACAAATTAAAAATAATAATACATCTAGTAAGCAAGGGACTGAACAATATAGTACATGTTGGCATAAACATGAGCCAGGTAAAAACATGATAATGGATCCCACATACATATTGTGCCTGGGATAACAGCCAGGACTTATACAATATGTCTGAGTACATGAGATACAAATACAACCCAAATGCCCCTGTAAACAGGAAAGGGCTCTGAAAATCTGACCAATACATGTAAAAAAAAAGGCGTTACAAGTGGCTGAGGTCGACTTCATCAAATATATGGAGCTACATCAAAGGCTATAATGAAGGGGTCATCCAGGCATGTAGGGGGCTACCTACAAGGCCACCCCATCATGAGGGCTGAAAACATCTTACATACACCTGGGAATCACCGGTATCATATGCTCCATCACTGAACCATCAAGCATACAGATCTCGATCATGCTGAAAGGAGCTGGAGCTGAGAAACAATCAAGTCAAAGTGCAATAAGGAGTCCCTTTGCCTGATCCAAGGCACCAAAAAAGAGTGGACGTTGGAAACAAGGTACACTGCCCTCTAGAACTGTCTTCTGGAATGAATGATCTAATGTCAATAGAAGGAGGTATGCCATAGGTGAGACAATAAGGGATCCTCAACTAAGGAACGAGAGAAAATAGTAGAGCGACTAACAGATTAACACTAGGGATGATGATGAAATGGGGGGTAATGAGTAGAAGACAGATGAATTCCCTTGTTAGATCATAAATTCCATGGATGACCTGGTAGCTACTAACAAAATGTCATGACGGATAGGGGGCAATGGGATTGAAGGCCATAATGTACGACACGAGAGAGGAACCAAGAAATAAAGGATGGAGGACTATAGCAGGATACAAAAGGGACTTGGGATAGACTCCATGAATGCAATGATGACTCAAATCAGATGCTATAAACAAGGGTGAATTGATGATGCTACCACACAGAAAAGGTCCAATGGGGACCATAAAAACATGAGTACATGATGGTTACTCACAAAGAAAATCGACACGAGCATGGACAAGAATGAAGGAAAAGTGGTGCCCCAAGTACAAGTGTTGCAGGTGAAGAAATTCGTTTTTGAGGAGTGGTGAAGTGACCCTTCTTGGAAGAAATGTGTCCTAGTGAAGTATAAAATCACAAAAAACTAAAAGATACCCATTTGATCGCGTGATGAGAGCTTTCCAACGGTACATATGGTTTTCCAAACTGAGGTACAGTTTGGCTTCAGTAGGCGAAAGAAAAATCAAGGGTTTCTCTTTTAATAAGGCATTTTCCCTCCAAATTCACTCATTTGCATGTGGAGCTATGGTGAATGTAGAGAGGAGAGAAGGCCCTAAATCTTGCGGCGATTGTAGTAAACAAACTGACAGTTGGAATCGAGATCCGTCAGTTGCGGGTAAGAGGCCTAACCCTACTCTTTCATTTCAGTGGATTGAAAGTTCAGTTTAGGTCCCCAGAGCTCAGTAATAGACCCCTACTTCTCTTCACGGTTGGGTTGCACTTTTTGGGGCAAAAACTACGACCTAGGTAGTAGGTTTTGGGCAGAAAACTATGACCTATCCCAGGATTGGGCCTGAAAAGTGCGACCTGACAGAGAGGGGTGTTTTTATGTTGTTTTTTGTCTAAGAACTGCATTTTTTTGTTTGGATACAGTCTTTCCTATCTGTACACTAACAAATATAATGGTTTTGTGTATATATGGCAGAATTATGGATCAACTGGAGAGAGAGAGACCTGGGCACATTACGGTCGAAGATTCGGGTGGATCAGGGTGTCCGCAGTGCATTGGCCAGGTTTGGGGTTCTAAAGTTTGTGGAGAACCCTTTGATGAGGGCTGGAGAGCCCTTATTGGCCTGGATTTTCAGCTATTGGGACCCGGACCATGAGTTATTTATAGAGCAGCACCACCAGATCAAGTTGATGGTCTATTTTACTGTACAAAAACCCTCCCCATTTTAGAATTTTAGAATAAATTTCATTTAGAAATGGGTCCCATTTATTTTTAGATAGAAATAAAAACTTTGCGGAAATCCGATCATCATAAAATAAAACAAAAAAAAATTCATTGATTAAAAAGCACGTATCGCATATCGAATATCTCAAGTGCAAATAAAAAAATGTAACATTAAATTTATTTCGACCTGATTAACTATAAAGCTTATATTGCATCGGGACAAACTATAAAATTCTTCATGTTAAAAATTCCGATGCGATAAAATAAATTGCAATTGCAAATCGATAGAGTGTTATGTTTTCATATTTTCTTTGCAAAACTTTGATGCGATGTAACTCATCGCAATCGCATTTCGAATAAGTTATATTTCATTTGGGTCTATTTAATAAACTCCGATTGCGATGTCATGATCGCAATTGCATTTCAAAAAAGCCACATCACAACTACTTGTTTTATAAAAGATCCGATGCGATGGACCCCACTACAATTGCAATCGCATTTTGGAAAATCACATTTACAATACAATTCCATTGGAAACTTCTGACGTGATAAACAATGTGATGTAACTCATTGCAATCGCATTTCAGAAAATCACATTTACGATACAATTCCATTGGAAACTTTCGATGTGATAAACCATTCGCTATTTATATTTCGCACATCGACAAATCGCAATCGGAAGTTCCAAAAGGTAAATCTTGCATCAAGATTTTGATATCGCCAATCTTCGATTGTACGAGCATCATTAATTCGAAAATCAAACGAATTATGGTAATCGATTCAATTATGAGTGCATGAATGTGACTTTCCTTTAAGGCATTTAATTTTAATACGGAGTTAACCAATTTGGGATCATGAATAAAATCTTTCGTAACATTATCCTTTAATGATTTCCTTTTCGCTTAATGGTGTTTATTCTGACTTGGTTTCTGGCCACTTCTAAGAGGATTTTCTCATTCAAAGGTCTATAGAACATCAAACCCTCTCATTCGTCGAGTTAGTGAAATGATACCATATAAAGAAAATGTCCAAAAACTTAAGAAATCAAGAGTTGCTACCGCCCCAAAGACCGCTGCCATTACCACAATGCCAAAAGAAAAGCCAGCCAAGATAAAGCTAGTTACAGATACTACGTGCCAGGGTCTCGGGAAGCTTTCCTAGGAAGAAGTCTATAATTTTCTTGAAAAAGAAGACCCTATAGTCACATAGGTAAAAGAAAAGGTGCCTGATGAAGAATTAAATTCAGATGATAATCCCCTTAAAGAACTCGCAAATTATTTTCTTCATAGAATAGCAGCTCGGGCGAGTATATTCCCATATCATGACATAATACAATGGGTGATAGACAACACCACCATCAAAAATAGAACATTCGTGACAGTTGGGGGAAAGATGTTTGGGTCCTTTAGAGCAGAAGACATCAAAGCAATGCACCATCTGTCAGATCCTCAAAAGGCCTACAACAAAGCCCTCATAGAAGAGTTCACTTCAAGAAATGAAATTGAATCAGACCCAATTAAAGAATGGAGACGAGCTCCAGAAAAACATAAGAATGAGACCTCAGGTTTATATTATGTAGAGTCTCTCGCACCTCCGTATTGTTATGTTGCTGCCATGATGTGCAGAATTTTTGGGTATGATAAAGCTGCAAGGTTTTTCTATTCAAATGGTACCCCTGATTGAGGTCGTTGTTGGTTTTTTTATTATGGATTGGTCAGTTATTTTATCAGATAAAATAGCAAATAAGATTCTGGATTATAGAAGAAATAAGCATACTAGAAATGTTACCCCATTTCAATTTTGTGCTTATGTTTTAAATGCCTTGTGTTTTGATTCTGAATTTCCTATTCTGCATTGGAAATGGACCCCTCAAGATCCTTTCCCTATACACATCTACCATAAGTATTTCTGGAAAGCCCAATTCAATAACCATGTATACAGAATTTTCCATGGCTACATGTTGCCTATTTACCAGACCATTTTTAACCTACCTCCTCCTTGGCTCTCTGATAAGGCAAAAATTGACTTATCCCAAATTGGAAATTGTTTCGGTGAAGAAGAGTTCACCTATATTAGAATATTTGGAAGCATTGTTGAGCCTCATTTCTTACCTCTATATGTTCCTGACAAACTTTTAGCTCAAGAGATCTCTTACCAGTTGACAGAAAGAGGGATGTCTAGGTGTTTAAAGAATTCCAAAAAATTGATGTGGCCTACCTTTCCTTTTCATTGTGGAACCTATACCCTTAATGATTTTAAGCATGCTGAAAAAGAAGCCCTTAAGATAAGAAATCTTAAGCTTGCGACCATTCCAGGTAGACAATATGATCCAAATAAAGTGGATTTTGATTTCACAACTTTGGTCCAAATTGCTAAGTTTGAGCATGAGCCTGATGACTTTGATGATTTATTTGTCTCAATTGGGAAATTTTTCCAAGTTTATAATCTAGCTAAATCTAAGTTTCAAGCAGAGGATATGAATAAATTTATGCAGTTCAGAACCTAGATATTATTTAAATTTCCCCTTGACCAGCTGAGGATTCCTTCACAAGAAAATAAAAGTATTGAAATAGAACAAAAGAAAAAGGAAGATACATACATCAAAACAAAGAAAGAAGTGACAACCAGCAAAATTGATGTGCAGTCAGAGAAGGAGAATACAGGTAGAAAGCTTGATGTACAGTCTGAAAAAGGAAATATAGGTAATAAGCCCGCTGATCAACTTGAAAGAGAAAATGCCTCACAGAAAGAGGGAAATTCTGCTGAAATGATTATTACTCCCCATTTGCTACAACAATATGAACAATTCACTCAGCAAATAGGAGAACAAAATAATCCTCAAGTTGATAATCTGAACAATCAAGATATTGAGATCATTCCTGAAAATCCATCTAAAGAAATTGTGCTGAGAGTTGAAGACATACCTCCTCTGGATATCTTTTATAGCCCCTAAGCATAGGGCTGTTGTTAGAAAACAAAGAAAGAGAAGGAGGATTGATCAAGGACCACTTTCAACTTCACAAGTTGAATTAATGAATGTTGTTTGGAAGAACACTGAAGTAAATCCTTTAGAGGATCTTACCAAATTATCACAATATGTAGGTGCCTATAGTGGAGCTACTATGGATAAAGCTACTGAAGTCACCCAATTGGTAAAACAAAAAGACTTACAGATAGCATCATTAGAAGAAAGAACAACAGGTGATCAACAAAATATATAACAGTTAGAGAAACAGTTGGAAGAATAAAGACTCAGAGTCAAACAATTAGAAGAACAATTGAGTATTGAAAAGAGCAAGCTTGATCAAAAAGCTTTAAATAAACAACAACATTTGTCTCAAGAGATATCCAATTTGCAGACATTGCTGCAAAATGAAAAGGTTTCCAAAGAAGAGAAAAGTAGAATATTTCAAGCGAGATTGGATAAATTCAAGGATTATCCTAAAATTGATCAATTCAAAACAGAAGCTTTGGAAACAAATAAGTTGTTATCTCAACAATTAGATGATCTGTGTCAAAAAATTGCACAAGCTGAAACTCTATGTGAAATGACATCATCTCTCATCGATGAAGCAGTCAACACAAGAATAGAATTTGAAAATGCAGATGAAAAGATTTCAGAATTTATTTCATGGCAGGACTCAGAATAGGGAAAGATTGCAAATCTTCCCATAATTGAATAAAAGCATAAAGAGATTTTATTTTCTGAATGGGAAGCACAACTGATTAAAGAAAACCGTGCTACATCAAGAGCAAGAACCATAATAAACAATCTGACAAAATTGGTTAATGATAGTCTATATGCAGCTAATTTAATTTCAGATTGTACTCTAGGAAAGCTGCCAAGGGTAAAAGAAACTGATATTAAGTGGAAGCAGGAATCAATCAATCAGAATCAGAAATTTAGTAAAGTATAAGAAATTACATGGGATGTCCTATGGACACATTTGATTAACCACACAATCAACAGATGGAAATCAAATGCCTTTCTAATGCCATCAATTTCATCATTTCAGAACTCTCTGATGCCACATACACCTGTCAGTTGCATTGAAGGCTGAGTCATCCAACCAAAGTTAAAGATATGCTTAAAATTTTCTAGCTTAGCACATTGGGGAGTGAAGAAATTCAATGAATCTATTTTATTGGATATTGCAAGTCTATTCTCGAATCTCCGATGATCATTTCTAGCATAAGTTGTAGTTAATTTGTTTGCTGAATTTCCTATTTAAACCCCTTTCAATCATTTTAGAAAGGGTCCTGAATTTGTAATATTTTTGGGCTTGGACAATACATTTCTGTACTCCTTGACTATATTATTTTTATAAAGGATCAGATCTTGTGATTTCATGGTGAATTATTTTTTAGAGTTGCATTTCTGTACCTTGAAGATTGTTCTAAGTTAAAGCACAAGATTCCTGTGATTTTATGGTGAATTATTTTTTAGAGTTGCATTTCTGTACCTTGAATATTGTTCTAAGTTAAAGCGCATGATCATAATATCAAATTGCATCAGGAATATATCAAATGTATCTAGTATTTATATCTATTTCATTTTATTTTCTTTATGTGATGAAATATTCTCATTAAAATTTTCTATCGCTTATATGTACTTGTTTTCTAAAATATTTCTTTATTATATCATTTCTGAAGATCGAGAGATATCATCTTTCATAGTGTGTGTAAACGATATAAATTTTTGAATGCGATGCACTATTATAACTCTGTTTAATTTCTTAAATAGAGTTATCGTTATATGATACTGCATATTTCTTTTAAGTAAATAATACATTTTCATGGTTATTTGTTAATTGAAACAATATTTAATTCGTATTCATATTTAATACCCGGGTTAGTTTTTGAATTATTTGCACGTCATAGATTAAGTTAGACAAATTAGCTTAGTTAGTTAGTTCCATTATTCACTTGCACAAATAGCCCATTACCAATCTTTTTCATTACTAGGAAATTGGTCCTATAAATCCAATCGGAGCCACCATTCCAAACAGATAAGGCGTTGTTCTAAGGTCTGGATCAGGTGGTTTTCCCCCAATGTTTGAAGCAACGATTTTTGAGGCTTCAACATTTTTGGCACTAGAAGGAGGGCCTAAGCTATGAATTGCAAGTAAATCAAAATCTACAGGCCATTCCAAGAGCAATTCACCCTCATCACCTTCTTCAATTTCCTCTACATCTCAAATATCTAGGGAATAAATTGAGAAGAATATAAATACATCCACTACCAAAGCTTTAGATCTGTCAGACAATCAACCTCTTAAGTCCCCTGAAATACAAGCTTTAGTTCATAAACTCCAAGGGTTCTCATTATCTTTAGAAGAGTCTTAATTATCCGAAGGTAGTGTTACGTCACAATTCATATCTTCAAAAACCTCTTACTAGGTCACAAAGTAAAAAACTTTGTATTCGTCTAAAGGAATTTCCTTTACCTAGTCGATTTAAAACCAAAAAAACACCGTCGGAAATCAGGTAGTGATATTATTTTTTCATCACAAGCTCATTCATCTGCTTCCCAAACTCAAACCCAGAAGAGTACAATTATTCCAACAACCTCTACTCAAACACCAATTGTCTCTTCAAGTCCCTCAACCGTTATCACAATAATGGTACAAAGACCATGGACTAATCCAGGAGATATTGAAATTCCTGCACCTTTGCATGATTTTCCAGATCATCCTAAAAATTGGTTGCCAAAATTTAGTCCTGACCTTGGTATACAAGCAGAAGAACACATTAATAACTTTATGATATCTGTAAATTTAAATGCAGTACAACATGAAGATGTTGTCGTTAGGTTATTCCCTTATACTTTACAAGGGGAAGCAGGATCCTGGTATTTTTCATTACCATCAGGATCTATTACAAGTTGGGATATTTTCCAGGAACATTTCTTAACCAAATTTGGAGATGATAGATCAATAGCAACTCTAATTAACCATCTCTCTTATTTGAGAGCAGAATCCAAATAACCCATCAAAGATTTTAATTATCGATTCAATAAACTTTTGAATAAAATTCCTACAACCTCAAAACCCAGTGAGAAAGTTTGAAGTGAATGGTATATAATAGCTTTGCCTTCAAATATAGCCATTTTTGTAGATAGAGCTTCTAAACCTACTTTAGCTGAAAATATGAAAGAAGCAATTGCAGTAGAATGACTGATCATTGCTTTGGATAAAAGGAATGCTAATGAGGAAAGAAAATCCAAAAAAAATATTTTTAAGGATGATTCAAAGAAGAAAACACCTAGGGATCCTTATGACATGGAAGGCTTACAAAAATTTCTGAATACTTTGTCCAATGAAATGATCGAAATCAAAAAACAAGTAGCAGAAACTTCCACCAATAGATCTTTTAGGAACTTCAAAAGGAATCAGAAAACTGAATCTAAACCACCCAATTCAATATCCAATGCAGAGTGATATCTAGAAGAAGATGAAGAAGAAGATACACCCCCATTATCAGAAGAAGAATAAATAGCTGAATTACACGGGATGTGGGATTTCATTTTGCCTAACTCAGACAGTGAAAAAGAACAAGAAGCCTTTCCAGTAAGTACTAGAAGTAAATCTACAAAAAAACCTGTTCAAATAGTCCCCAAGAAGAAAATTTCAACTCTGAATATCAACGATAAAACCCCTGTACAGAAAAATTCTCCTTTTCCTACTCAAAATCAACCATCGTCTTCTAATCCTCCTACAACAACATCTAAGACCCTGGTAGTGTCTGATTCTATGGATTATAACATTGTTGAAGACATGAAGAAAACCAGAGAAAATATTTCTTTACAAGAACTCAGCAAACTCAAGCATCAACAGAAGTTTTTATTGAAAAAATTAAATGCAACACTTGTTTCTCCTTTACCAAGTGGTGTAGTTTCCAAAGCAACCAAAGGATTAGGTAAGTCACCAGATAAAGTAGATGCTACTGATACTGTTCTTATTGGAGAAAAATGCAATTCTCAGACACCTTCTTTTCTCTTGACTTATGAGATCTACAACAAGAATTTACATAACTGCTTGATAGATTCAGGGGCATCATCAAATATAATGCCTACTTCAGTCTGCTCAAAATTAAACATTGAACCCCAAAAATCCACAGTACATATTGTTCAATTAGATCGGACTAAAGTGCAAGTTGTGGGAGAAATTAATTTGGTCACTATTAGGTTAGCCTTTGATCCCAGGATAGTCCAGAGAATTGATATTCTAATTGCAGATATTCCTGAGTTTTATGGATTAATATTAAGCATGGATTGGTCTGCAAAACTAAATGGTTATATCGGCACTGATTATTCTCACATGTGGCTTCCCCACAAAGGGAAACCGAATCAAATCAAATTTGAAAGACAAAAACACATGATGCATATTGTGACAGAATTTGAACAAGAAAATGAACCAGTGGCTTTTAATAACAACATTCTTGGAGGTTATTCGGCTGAATCATTCCTTGGAAATTTCACAGCACCTGAATCACCTTTTTCTGTAAATACATTTACTTCACAAATTGAAATTTTTTCACAAACTTATTCTTCGAGATGCGTTAATTTTTCTTATCAATCTGTAAATAAAACTGTTGATGAGTCTTTGTTTTGGTCTTTGTATTTTGATGGATCAAAATCCAATGATGGCATAGGAGCTGGATGCATTTTAGTTGATCCAGAGGGAGAAAAAACTATGCTATCATGCAGACTAGAGTTTGAGTGTACAAACAACACTGCTGAATATGAAGCCTTGAACCAAGGGCTTTATAAAGCAATAGGGTTGAATGTTAAATACCTGAAAGTGTATGGTGATTCCGAAATTGTTATTAGACAAGTAAGAAACGCTATCCATTGTCTTTCAGATCATCTTAAACATTATAAAACCCTTGTTCGAGATCTTACCACTCAATTTCTAGCATTCAACATCTCTTCTATCCCTAGAACTCAAATTCATCAGCTGATTTATTAGCTAATGTCACTTCCAAGCTTCTCCCAACTGAGGATTATAGTCCAGTTAGGTTTTCGGTTGAATTAATTTTTCGACCTTCTGTACCTGATAATGTCACCAATTGGAGAGTATTCTATCATGATGAAGATATCTTAAATTTCTTGACTTCAGAAAAATCTTATGATGACCAAATCATTGATGAAAGTGATCATGATCTTCAAAGCACATCAAAAGACAATGAAAATTCTATTCCTAGGTCTGTGGTTAAACTTGAAGATCTATATGATATCAAAGATAGATTCAAAAAGGTTACCAATGCCAAACTCCAAAGTTCTACTTTGAAGTTTGAATTAGTAAATCTTGGTACTGAGTCTAAACCACGAAATGTTAATTTAGGACTTGAGTTAACTTCAGAGGAAAGGATTTCTTTCATCATGCTTCTAAATAAGTACAAAAATTTCTTTTCTTGGAATTATGAAGATTTGAAAACTTATGATACTTCTGTCATTCAACATACAATTCCAATGCTTTCCGATGTGAAACAAGTGCAACAGAAGTTGAGAAAAATTCATCCCAATCTAGAAAGTCAAATCAAAATAGAATTGAATAAACTTTTGAAGGAAAAAAATATTTTTCCTATAAGACATTCTAATTGGGTCTCAAACATGGTGCCTGTCAGGAAGAAAAATGGAGACATTACAATATGTATTGATTTTAGAAATCTGAACAAGGCATGTCAAAAGGATAACTTCCCATTACCAATAATGAAACAAATACTTCAAAAAGTAGCTGGTTCTAAACTAATGTCTTTTCTTGATGATTTTTTAGGTTATAACCAAATATTGGTACATCCGAATGATAGGCTTAAAACTACATTCAGAACCAAGTGGGGAAATTATGCCTACCAAAAAATGCCTTTTGGTTTGATCAATGCAAGAGCTACTTTCCATAGAGCCATGGATATAGCATTCAAAGGGTTGATTAATAGGTTAGTTGTTATCTATCTTGATGACATAACCATCTTTTCAAAGAAAAGAGCTAATCGTTTGCATGATTTGAAACAGATATTTGAACAATATAGAAGGTTTGGCATTTCTTTGAATCCAAAGAAATCTTTCTTTGCTCTCAATGAAGGAAATCTCTTAGGATTTGTTGTATCTAAAGATGGCCTATATATTGACCCCGATAGAGTGAAAGAAATTTCTAATATTTCTTTACCACATAAAAAGAAATCCATGCAATCCTTTTTGGGACAAATCAATTTTGTGAAGAGATTTATTCCTGATTTTTCTCAAATAGTTTTAACTTTGCAGAATATGATAAAGAAAAATTCAATTTTCAAATGGTTGCATAAAGAAAAAGAAGCCTTTGATTCAATCAAACAGACAATAATTAATGCACCTACATTAAATACTCATGATTTTTCTAAACATTTCATTTTGTATGCTTTGGATACTAAAAAATCCTATGTTGTTGTTTTGACACAACCCAATGATCAACAAGCAGAAGCACCAATCTCTTTCTTTAGCTTTAATCTGCAAGGAGCCGAACTTAATTACTCTGATGTAGAAAAATAAGCCTTTGCTATGTTTAAATTAGTCAAACATTTTAGACCATTCCTCCTAAAGACACATACAAAAATAATTGTCCCATTCTCCACAGTGAGACAATTGTTAATACAAAAGGAAGTAGGAGAAAAGAGAGCTAATTGGGTAACAACTTTACAAGAGTATGATATTGATATTAAGCCAGCCAAAATTGTTAGAGGAAAAGGTTTTTGCAGATTGTTAGCAGGAGCTTCCAACATACCAGAACATCAAGATCAAGATAATATTGTTCAAGTAAATCAGATAAGTATTATAGATTCTAAATCTCAATATTGATCTGATGTTTTATTTGAAAAATGGGTATGCTCCTTCTAATATCAGCTATAAAAACAAGCGCGCTTTAATATTAAAAGCTAAACACTTTGAAATCATTGATGATGTGTTATTTAGAAGAAATTATGATTCCATTCTATTAAGATGTCTTGAAAAAACTAAAGCACACAAGGTATTAGAGGAATTGCATGATGGACCAGCAGGTGGACATTTTGGAGGAGACACTACAGCTCACAAAATAATCCATGATGGTTACTATTGGCCTACCTTTTTCAAAGATGCACATGATTATGTAAGGAAATGCGAGACTTGTCAAACTGCTAGTGGGAGACAAAGGAAACCAACCTTTCCTTTACAACTAGTAAATATTGAGCAACCATTTGAACAATGGGGACTTGATATTATTAGATAAATTGTTCCACATTATTCGAAAAAAACATAGATACATCCTTACAGCAACAGATTACTTTGAAAAATGGGTAGAAGGAATCCATTTAAAGGTAGCCAATTCTGATGCAATCATTGAATTCATTGATCAGTTCATCATTACCAGGTTTGGTGTACCTAATGCCTTTGTTTTTTATAATGCATCTTATTTTTCTGGAAATAGTATAATGGAATTTGCAATCAAGAGAGGTTTCAAATTGAAATATTCAGCAAATTATTATCCACAAGGTAATGGTTTAGTTGAATCAACAAATAAAAATCTCATCAAAATAACAATTTATCAGAGTCAAAAGAATTGGCATAAATCTTTAATTTTTGCACTATGGGCTGATCGCATAACTCAAAAAGCTTCAATAGGAACTTCACATTTTAATATAGTCTATGGAAAATAAGTTGTTATACCATCAAACCTAGTACTTCTATCTCTAGCCCTACTCCAATTCATTGAAGAGAATCCTTCATCATCTCTTCAATTGAGATTTGATCAAATTCTTAAGTTAGAAGAAGATAGAGAGAAAGCTAAAAGTATTCATACTAAACATCGACAACTCATAAAATCTTCTTTTGATTCAAGTTCTACCGGATCCAAAACTTTGCAAATTGGTGATCTTGTTCTGAAATGGGACAAAGCACATGAAGATAAGGGTAAACATACCAAATTTCAAAAGATGTGGCTTGGACCATTTCAGATTGTTGAAAATATAGGCTCATCGACATTCATATTGCAAGATTTAACAGGAAAGAGAGAATCGCTTCCTATGAATGGGCTTATCTTGAAAAAATTATTTTCATAAGAAGGTAACCCCTTCTTACCTGTACATATTCTATTATGCAAGTTTTTTTTTTTACAAATAAGGTTGTTAATAGTCTTTAACTGAATTTTTACTATTTGAAAATTTCTTTGAGAAAATATTGTAAATACTTATTTACGTAAATAAGAATTTTTAAGGAAATTATTACAGTTTTGGAAAGTTAAAATAAAATATTAAACTTTGAGAATCTGTTTAAAACATTTGCAAAATATTCTGAAACCTTGAAGATACTGTAAATAATTATAAGTTTGTTAAGATGAGAAAGTTTATCTATAAAAAGTAAAGACTTCTCCAATTTTGGCACTTAAAACTCTAAAAAATTGTCATCTATTGACTCCTAAGGAGAAAATCATTCACCCCATCCATTAAGGTTGTGATTTTTTAGAATATAATTCTAAAAAAATATTTGTCTAATAATAAAAGATAAGAGGTCTCATCACGAGCTTGCTTACCATGATCATAAGAAGTAATTAAACTGACAGTATCACTACTGCATACTAAAATAGGGTAATGGATTATAATCATAAGACAAGGGGTCTCATTACGAGCCAGCTTGTTCAGTTTGATTACAACTAGTGAATGGCATTGTTATCAACAAGCTACCAAACCAGGACAATGGCTTTTAAATTAAAAGAAAAGGAGAAAAAACACAAGATAGTATATCTTATGAATTTATCTTTTAAAGAGTCATGCTCTTAGATGGATGGGACAATTAATGATTAATGGTTAAAAGGTAACCCTGTCAAGACTATGAATGTTTGCAGGTAGCAGAGGTACTACCTATGACAATAGAGTAAATCACAAAGCTAAGAACGGAGAGGCCCCTTACTTTATCTTTATCAACCAATCAAAGCTTGATTAAACCAAAAAAATGTTTTTTATTTTTGAGAAATTAAAAAGAGATTGTAAGTGACTTTTATTTCTTTTTCAGAGTTAGATTTTATTTTTCTAAGATAGTTTTCATTATCTTTAAAACTTTTTACTTCCTAAAAATTATAGTGTTCAATTTATTTTTCAGAGATAACTGTTTCTTCCAGTGAATCACCAATTGTTTTACTGTACAACAACCCTCCCCATTTTAGAATTTTAGAATAAATTTCATTTAGAAATGGGTCCCCTTTCTTTTTAGATAGAAATAAAAAACTTTGCGTAAATTTGATCATCATAAAATAAAACAATAAAAAAGATTCATTGATTAAAAAGCATGTATCGCATATCGCATATCTCAACTGCAAATAAACAAATGTAACACTAAATTTATTCCGACCCGATCAACTATAAAGCTTATATCACATCGGGAAAAAGTATAAAAGTCTTCATGTTAAAAATTCTGTGCGATAAAGTAAATCGCAATCAAAAATCGGTAGAGTGTTATGTTTTCATATTTTCTTTTCAAAACTCCGATGCGATGTAAATCATCGCAATCACATTTCGAATAAGTTATATTTCATTCGGGTCTATTTAATAAACTCTGATTGCGATGTCATAATCGCAATCGCATTTCAAAAAAGCCACATCACAACTACTTGTTTTATAAAATATCTAATGCGATGGACCCCACTACAATCACAATCACATTTCGGAAAATCACATTTACAATATAATTCCATTGGAAACTTCCAATTCAATAAACAATGCGATGTAACTCATCGCAATCACATTTTGGAAAATCACATTTATGACACAATTCCATTGGAAACTTTTGATGCGATAAACCATTCTCTATTTATATTTCACACATCAGCAAATCGCAATCGGAAGTTCCAAAAGGTAAATCTTGCATCAAGATTTTGATATCGCCGATCTCTGATTATACGAGCACCATTAATTTGAAAATCAAATGAATTATGGTAATCGATTCTATTATGAATGTGTGAATGTGACTTTCCTTTAAGGAATTTAATTTTAATACGAAGTTAACCAATTTGGGATCATGAATAAAATCTTTCATAACAATATCCTTTAATGATTTCCTTTTCACTCAATGGTGTTTATTCTAACTTGATTTCTGCCCACTTCTAAGAGGATTTTCTCATTCACAGGTCTATATAACATCAAACCCTCTCATTTTTCGAGTTAGTGAAATGATACCAGATAAAGATAATGTCCAAGAAACTTAAGAAATCAAGAGCTGCTGCCGCCCCAAAGACTGTTGCCATTACCACAATGCCAAAAGAAAATCCAGCCAAGATAAAGCTAGTTACAAATACTACGTGCCAGGGTCTTGGGAAGCTTTCCTAGGAAGAATTATATAATTTTCTTGAAAAAGAAGACCCTATAGTCACAGAGGTAAAAGCAACGGTGCCTAATGAAGAATCAGATTCAGATGATAATCCCCTTAAAGAAATCGCAAATTCTTTTCTTCATAGAATTGCAGCTCGGATGAATGTATTCCCATATTATGACATAATACGATGGGTGATAGACAACACCACCATCACAAACAGAACATTCATGACAGTTGGGGGAAAGATGTTTAGGTCCTTTATGTAGAAATTATATAACTTATGTGTTATATGTCCAAGATTCTCCTGATCTCACACTATTTTAACTTCATGCAAAATACAGAATCTATTCCACCATTGATCATTTGTGGAAATTAAATCAAGATTGCAATGCACACATGAAACAATAAAAAATCACACACATTAACACAGTTGTTTAATGGGAAAGCCTGAAGCTGAAAACCCCAACTATCTGTATATAATATATGTCATAGAGATCATGTAACAATCCTCATTCAAATCTGATCATATCAAGATCTCAATACAATAAAATCGCTACACAATAATCAAGCCCAATCTTGCAAATCCATGCACAAATCTTTGCCACCTGCTATCCTGCCTCTACTACGCAGTCCCTGTTGAAGAATGGCTCTGACTAAACTTGAATTTCTCCATCCTTTCTCATGAAATCCTCATTGCCATCTCTATTGAGTGTTGGATGCAATCAATGCATCACTATAGTCACAACTGATAGTCACACTTGCTCTTTCACCTATCTCTCCACTGGTCTCCACTGAAACTTCCATGCACTGTATTTAACTGATGTATTCTTCAGTTGATTAATGAGTTATTATTTAGTGAATTAATTAACTAATTAATTCACACCACTCTCACTAGTGTATCAATCAGTTAGACTAGATATAACTAGCTCAACTGAGTCTAACTGAGTTAAACTAAATACAAATCCACCAACTACTTCTCCAACTCCACCAAACTATGTCACATGAGTTCTAACTGAATTCCTCCATGCAATAGCTCCAGTAAACCCTCAGGAATAGCGTAATTCCTTTTGTCAGCTGATGTGCCACATCTGTGCACTTAACTGAAGTGCTCCAAGAGAATAAGATAATGTTTAGAGTCCAAATATTATTAAGAGCTAATAATATTCGACATATCTATTTTTAGACTGGAAATCTAAAAATAGATTCCGCCTAATATGTCTAAAAAATGAAGTCCATCTATTTTTCCAACTTGACCAACCATCCACAAATAGCATCCTGCAACTCATAGAATATGATCGACGTGTCTAAAAATAGACATAGTCTAAAAATAGACTTGCGCCAAAAATAGCCTGCGGGCCCACTTAGTGAAGGCGACTCTTTTCACTAAGCTCATCATCTTGTTGAATCTCAACACTTCCTCTCAACAAGATAGGGATTATCCTTCACCCTGATCCTGCCTCTATGGTATTCGAATTCACTCCTGGTGAACACCTTCATCAGAATACTCTTGCATCACAGTCCTCATGGGAATGTGAAAACAACATGATCTTCCGGCGCACACAATCTCTAATATGATGGTACGAGATGTCAATATGTTTAGATCTATCATGAAATCTTGGATTAACCAAGAGTTTAATGCAACCTCTGATTATCTATTATATCATTAGGATCTAAATGATAAGCCCGAACAAACCAACAAGGATCTTCAACATCATATAGCCACGCATGCGGCCAAACTTACTGCTATGTAGTCTACCTCCAGCAGGCCCAGGTGCCACGGATCTTTATTTCCCTCTTGTACCAAGAAAATGTTGTAGATCCGATGTTGAAAATCCCTCCATATGTGCTCTTTACGCCAGTTGGGCTTCACGCCCAATCTGCTGCACGCCCAATCTGCATTCGTGAAACCATGCATCTTCACCTCACACTTTCATCCAAGCACTGTACCACTGCCCCGACCCAGATGTGCCCACGAGATACCTCAGGACATGTACTGCCAAAGAGCTTGGTAGGCTTCACCATCGCTTGTGAAAGCTAGTTCACAACATAGCATATGTCCGGTCGTGTATTGGCTAAATACATGAGCGAACCAACCAACTGTCGATAAACAGTGGCATCCACTACCTCTGCCGATGTAGCATCCTCTTTCCTCCAATCACCAGGAAGAGGAGTGTCGATAGGCTTGCAACCTTGCATATGAAACTTCTCTAGTATCTCCTAGGCATACTTGCCTTGAGACACAAACAGTCCACCCTTTCGCTGCCAAATTTCCAATCCCAGGAAATAATGAAGGAGGCCCAAGTCCTTCATCTCGAACTCCTTTGCAAGATCTGCCTTGCATGAGTGTATCAACAGTTCATCACCCATTAGTATTAAATCATCTACATAAAGCACAATGATCAAAAGCTTACCCTCCACCACAATCTGGTATAGGTTTGGATCCACCTCACTTTTGGAGAAACCAAGTCCGGTGAAATAATTGTCTATCCGTGTGTACCAAGCACGAGGTGCTTGTTTCGGCCCATACAAGGCTCTTTTGAGCCTGCACACATGCGACTCATTGCTGAAGATTTTGAATCCTTCAAGCTGCTCAATGTACACCTCCTCCTCAATGATTTCGTTGAGTAACGCAGTCTTCACATCCATCTGATGAATGTGCCAACCCATCTGCGATGAGAGAGCAAGGATGGTCCGTATGGAAGAATACCTTGTGACAGGTGCAAAATTTTCTTCATAGTCGATCCCCTCAATTTGTGAGAAGCCCCGAGCAACAAATATTGCCTTATACTTCTCAACGCTCCCATCAACAACTTGCTTCACTTTGTAGATCCATCTTGAACCTACCACTAATTTCCCTTCCGGCCTTGGGACAATCTCCCTTGCACTGTTTCTGACAATCGAATCATACTCTTCCACCATGGCATCTACCCATGTGGGATCCTCCACAGCTTTCTCGAAAGAGGATGGATCCGTCACGATACACTTGCTCATCGAGTGATGTATCTAGTAAATCAATTGAATTATTTGTCTCTTGTCTCTTATTTTAATGATGGCAGGACTCCTACATTCTATGCGCATCAAGCTTCAACCCTCGGCTCATGATCTTCCTCCCTCGATGTTTAGCCTTTGCCATGGTGGTTTCCTTCCCTCCATGAACCTCCTCTTGTGGGTGATCCACATCTTGAGGCTCATCTTTAGGAACATTAGCTCCTCCTCTTTTGCATACAAGTCATAGCTCCCTCTCAAGCGACAACTTCATGGCTTTCTCCTCATGAAATTTGATATCCCGTTGCACGACAGTCGTCCGACTGTCTGGAAAATACACGTGATAATTGTGGGGTGTTTCTGTGTATCCCACAAATATCCCAACCTCTGTGGTTGGCTCCAGCTTCTTCCTGGCATCCTTCGTCACATGAATGTAAACAGGTGAGCCAAAAATCTTCAAATGAGAAATATCAAGCTTCTTACCAGAAAACGCCTCTTCGGGTGTACTTATGCCAAGTACTCTATGAGGACAACAGTTTTGCACATAAACCGTAGTGTTGCATGCTTCAGCCCACAAGTGTATGGGAAGGCCCTGATCATGCAGCATCGCCCGTGCAATATCCATGATCGTTCTATTCTTTCTCTCCGCGACCCCATTTTGCTGTGGGTTATGAGGCGCTATGAGTTCTCTTTTCATTCCTTCTTTGGTACAGAAGTCTTTGAATTCGCCAGAGATGTATTCACCACCATTATCGCTCTGGAGAGCTTTCACTTGCTTCCCAGACTCTTTCTCAACCAGCGCCTTAAACTCACATAACTTTGAGTATGTCTCGCTCTTCTTCTACATGAAGAAGATCCAGCACTTACGATAAAAGCCATTAACAAATATCACATAATACCTGTGCTTTGCTGTTGAAGCAACCGAGAAAGGTCCAGACACGTCTGTGTGAATTCTCTCAAGGATCGTCGAAGCACGACTATCCTTCTCATGAAAAGTGGTCTTCACAAATTTTCCCAAAGTACATCCCTTGCACTGATCTGACTGCGCAAGTGTACCTTTGGGAAGCCCGGTAGAAATCTGCTGCAAAATTTTCAAAGCGCCATGGTGAAGATGGCCCAATCTCCTGTGCCACAATTCGCCCTCATACCAGCTCACCACTCCTTCTGCTTTGCCTGCCATTGCTGTGTAGCCATCTACCTGCAATTGATAAATATTCTTAACTCGAATCCCTATCCTCCTGGTTTGACTAGTTGTTTTATGCCGAAGGAAAGCTTTTCCCTCACTGAAAACAACATCATAACCCTTGTCTTCCAGCATCGCCATGGAGATCAGATTCTTCTTCAATCCAGGAACATTCATGACATCCTTCAAGATGAAAGGTTCACCAAACTCCCTCTCAAAGGAAATGGTCCTGATACCAGTCGCATTGTATCTACCATCATCGCCCATCTCGATGTGAACTCCAAGATCCTTTTCCTCCAGATCACTAAATAAATCTTTGTCTCTGGTCATATGGAAAGACGCACCATTGTCAAGAAACCACACCGATCCCATCACAATTGAAACCAAGCATGCGATCAAAGAAAAATCCAGCTCAAACTGTGAGGCTAATGCCTCTCCAGCTACAGATCCAACAACCTGCTTATTCTTCTTCTTTTGTGGACAATTAGTGGCGAAATGCCCGTGCTGGTGACAGTGAAAACACTTCACCTTGGACAAATCCTGTTTCTTTCCTTTCGCACCAAATTGAGAAGGATTTTTCTTCCCCTTCCCTTTCTTTGCTTTGGCAGCCAAAGCGCAATTTTCTTCATCTTCATTCTTCGATGAAGATCCATCCTTGGTACCCCGCCTTATCTCCTCATGCACAAGATTCGACCAAAGTCGCTCCCATCCTGGCAGTTTCTCCCGTCCATTAACAGAGTCTTCGTAGCTATGCTAAATCTTCGAAAGCCCAAGGAGAGCCAAGCTCACAAATTCTTCTTCATCAACAATAACCCCCACACTTCCCAACTCATCCTTACAGTGGACAAACTTTGTGAGGTATTTTGGTATACTGTCGCCTTTCTCCATTTTTATTTTTCTAAGCTTGTCTTTAAGTGCTAACTTCCTCTGGTCACTTCCGCTTTGGAACAAGCTTGTCAAAGCCTTCCACATTAAGAATGGAGTGGCTTTATCGTGAAGGCTAGACACAATGTGGTCCTTCACACCTTCCAACAGAATCCTTCGACACTTTTCTACCTTCCTTTGCCATGCGTCAAGTGCGGTTGCATCGCTAGGCCGAGGCTTGAAATATCAACATCTATAAACTCCTTCCTTCATTATCATCATTTTCGCCTCCATCCTATCCTTCCATGCTATGTAATTCGAGCTCCCATCAAAGGCATACACCAATCGCAATCTATTGAAATACATTTCAATGAATGCTCAACTTCTACACTAAGAAAACACTGCAGCAAATTCGAATTCCACCAGCACAAAACTCAATCGCTTCAATAATTGCAATCTCCTATGATCAATACTCTCTGATACCATGTAGAAACTATATAAATTATGTGTTATATGTCCAATATTCTCCTTATCTCACACTATTTTAACTTCATGAAAAATAAAAAATCTATTCCACCATTGATCATTTGCGAAAATAAAATCAAGATAGCAATGGACACATGAAACAATAAAAATTCACACACATTAACACAGTTTTTTAACGGGAAAGCCTGAAGCCGAAAACCCCAACTATCTGTATATAATATATTTCATAGAGATCATGTAACAATCCTCATACAAATCTGATCATATCAAGCTCTCAGTACAATACAATCGCTACACACTAATCAGGCCCAATCTTGCAAATCCATGCACCGATCTCTGCCACTTGCTAGCCTACCTCTACTGCACAATCCCTACTGAAGAATGGATCTAAATGAACTTGAATCCACAAAGCTTGCATTGTGAAATACTCATTGGCATCTCCATTGAGTGTTGGATGCAATCAATGCATCACTATAGTCACAACTGATAGTCACACTTGCTCTTTCACCTACCTCTCCACTGGTCTCCACTGAAACTGTGATGCACTGTAGTTAACTGATGTATTCTTCAGTTGATTAATGAGTTATTATTTATTGAATTAATTAACTAATTAATTCACACCACTCTCACTAGTGTATTAATCAGTTAGACTAGATACAACTAGCTCAACTGAGTCTAACTGAGTTAAGCTAAATACAACTCCACCAACTCCTTCTATAACTCCACCAAAATGTTTGTCCCACATGAGTTCTAGCTGAAGTCCTCCATGCAATAGCTCCGGTAAACCCTGGAATAGCGTAATTCCTTCTGTCAGCTGTTGTGCCACATCTGTGCACTTAACTGAAGTGCTCCAAGAGAATAAGATAATGTTTAGAGTCCAAATATTATTAAGAGCTAATAATATTCGAAATATCTATTTTTGGACTGGAAGTCTAAAAATAGACTCAGCCCAAAATGTATAAAAATAGAAGTCCATCTATTTTTCCAACTTGACCAACCATCCACAAATAGCACCCTACAACTCATAGAATTTGGTCGACATGTCTAAAAATAGACTTTGCGCCAAAAATAGCCTGCGGGCCCACTTAGTGAAGGCGACTCTTTTCACTAAGCTCATCATCTTATTGAATCTCAATACTTTAGAGCAGAAGACATCAAAGCAATCTACCATCTGCCAGATCCTCAAAATACCTACAACAAAGCTTTCATAGAATATTTTACCTCAAGCAATGAAATTGAATCATACCCAATTAAAGAATGGAGACGAGCTCCAAAAAAACATAAGCATGAGACCTCAGGTATGTATTCTGTAGAGTCTCTCGCACCTCCATATTGTTATGTTGCTGCCATGATGTGTAGACT
Source organism: Pinus albicaulis (assembly GCA_034641835.2). Taxonomy (NCBI): domain Eukaryota; kingdom Viridiplantae; phylum Streptophyta; class Pinopsida; order Pinales; family Pinaceae; genus Pinus; species Pinus albicaulis. Next base: position 971,078,050 of record CM076569.1, read on the forward strand.
TTTTGGGTATGATAATTCTGCAAGGTTTTCTATTCAAATGGTACCCCTGATTGAGGCCGCTGTTGGTTCTGTTATTATGGATTGGTCAGTTATTTTATCGGAAAAAATAGCAAATAAGAATCTAGATTATAGAAGAAATAAGCATACTGGAAATGTTCCCCCATTTCATTTATGTGCTTATATTTTAGATGCCTTGTGTTTTAATTCTGAATTTCCTATTCTGGATTGGAAATGGACCCCTCAAGATCCTATCCCTATACACATCTATCATAAGCATTTGTGGAAAGCCCATTTCAAGAACCATGTATAAAAAAATTTCCATGGCTACATGTTTCCTATTTACCAGACCATTTTTAACCAACCCCCTCCCTGGCTCTCTGATAAGGAAAAACTTGACATATCCCAAATCGGAAATTGGTTCAGTGAAGAGAAAATCACCTATATTAGAGTGTTTGGAAGCATTGTTGAGCCTCATTTCTTACCTCTATATGTCCCTGATAAAATTTTAGCTCAAGAGATTTCTTACCAGTTGACAAAAAAAGGGATTTCCAGGTGTTTAAAGAATTCCAAAAAATTGATGTGGCCTACTTTTCCTTTCCATTGTGGAGCCTATACTCTTAATGATTTTAAGCATGCTAAAAAAGAAGCCCTTAAGATAAGAAATCTTAAGCTTGCAACCATTCCAGGCAGACAATATGATCCAAATAAAGTAACTTTTGATTTCACAACTTTGGTCCAAATTGCTAAGTTTGAGCATGAGCCTGATGATTTTGATGATTTATTTGTCTCAATTGAGAAATTTTCCCAAGTTTATGATCTAGCTAAATCTAAGTTTCAAGCAGAAGATATGAATAAATTTATGCAGTTCAGAACCCAGAGATTACTTAAAGTTCCCCTTGACCAGCTAAGGATTCCTTCACAAGCAAATAAAAGTATTGAAATAGAACAAAAGAAAAAGGAAGATACAGCCACCAAATAGAGAAAGAAGTGACAACCAACAAAATTGATGTGCAGTCAGAGAAGGAGAATACAGGTAGAAAGCTTTGTGTATAGTCTGAAAAAGGAAATACAAGTAATAAGCCCGATGATCAAGTTGAAAGAGAAAAAGCCTCACAGAAAGAGGGAAATTCTGCTGAAATGATTATTACTCCCCATTTGCTACAACAATATGAACAACTCGCTCAGCAAATAGGATAACAAAACAATCGTCAATTTTATAATCTGAACAATTAGGATATTGATATCATTCCTGAAAATCCATCTGAAGAAATTGTGTTAAGAGTTGAAGACATACCTCCTCTGGATATCTTTTACAGCCCTAAGCATAGGGTTGTTGTCAGAAAACAAAGAAAGAGAAGGAGGATTGATCAAGGACCACTTGCAACTTCACAAGTTGAATTAATGAATGTTGTTTGGAAGAACACTGAAGTAAATCCTTCATAGGATCTTACCAAACTATCACAATATGCAGGTGCCTATAGTGCAGCTATTATAGATAAAGCTACTGAAGTCACTCAATTGGTAAAACAAAAATACTTACAGATAGCATTATTAGAAGAAAGAACAATAGGTGATCAGCAAAAGATATTACATTTAGAGAAGCAGTTGAAAGAAGAAATACTCAGATTCAAACAATTAGAGGAGCAATTGAATATTGAAAAGAGCAAGCTTCATCAACAAGATTTAAATAAACAACAGCAGTTGTCTCAAGAGATATCCAAATTGCAGACATTGATTGAAAATGAAAAGGTTTCCAAAGAAGAGAAAAGTAAAATATTTCAATCGAGATTGGATAAATTCAAGGATTATCCTAAAATTGAACAATTCAAAACAGAAGCTCTGGAAATAAGTAAGTTGTTATCTCAACAGTTGGATGATCTGTGTCAAAAAGTTGCACAAGCTGAAACTTTATGTGAAATAACATCATCTCTCATCGATGAAGCAATCAACACAAGAATAGAATTTTAAAATGCAGATGAAAAAATTTCAAAATTTATTTCATGGAAGGACTCAGAACAAGGAAAGATTTCAAATCTTCCCAGAATTGAAGAAAATCATAAAGAGATTTTATTTGCTGAATGGGAAACACAGTTGATTAAAGAAGAACGTGCTACATCAAGAGAAAGAGCCATAATGAACAATCTGACACAATTGGTTAATGATAGTCTATATACAGCTAATTTAATTTCGGATTGTACTCCAGGAAAGTTGCCAAGGGTAAGAGAAATGATACTAGGTGGAAGCAGGAATCAATCAATCAGAATCAAAAAATCAGTAAAATACAAAAAAATACATGGGATGTTCTATGGACACATTTAATTAAACCACACAGTCAGCAGATGGCAATCAAATGCCTTTCTAATGCCATCAATTTCATCATTCCAGAACTCTCTGATGCCACATACACCAGTCAGTTGCATTCAAGGCTGAGTCATCCAACCGAAGTTAAAGATATGCTTAATATTTGCTAGCTTAGCACATTGGGGAGTGAAGAAATTCAATGAATCTATTTTATTAGATATCTCAAGTCTATTCTCATATCTCTGATGATCATTTCTAGCATAAGTTGTAGTTAATTTGTTTTCTGATTTCCTATTTAAACCCCTTTCAAGCATTTTAGAAAGGGTCCTGAATTTGTAATATTTTTGGGCTTGGACAATACATTTTTGTACTCCTTGACTATCTTATTTTTATAAAGGATCATATCTTGTGATTTCATGGTGAATTATTTTTGAGAATTGCATTTATGTACCTTGAAGATTGTTCTAAGTTAAAGTGCAAGATTCTTGTGATTTCATGGTGAATTATTTTTTAGAGTTGCATTTCTGTACCTTGAAGATTGATCTAAGTTAAAGCACAGGATCAGAATATCAAATTACATCAGGAAGATATCAAATGTATTTGGTATTTCTATCGATTCTATTTTATTTTCTTTATGTGATGAAATATTCTCTTTAAAATTTGTTTCTCAAATATTTCTTTATCATATCATTTCTGAAGATAGAGAGATATCATCTTTCATAGTGTGTGTAAACGATATAAATTTATGAATGCGATGTGTTATTATAACTCTGTTTAATTCCTTAAACAGAGTTATCATTATATGATACTGCATCTTTCTTTTAAGTAAATAATACATTTTCATGGTTATTTGTTAATTGAAACAATCTTTAAGTCGTATTCATATTTAATACCCGGTTAGTTTTAGAATTATTTGCAAGTAATAGATTAAGTTAGACAGATTAGCTCAGTTAGTTAGTTCCATTATTCACTTGCACAAACACCCCATCACCAATATTTTTCATTACTAGGAAATTGGTCCTATAAATCCAATCGGAGCCACCATCCCAAACGGATAAGGAGTTGTTCTAAGGTCCGGACCGGGTGGTTTTCCCCCAATTTTTTAAGCAACGATTTTCGAGGCTTCAAAAATGGGAAAGTATACTTCTCCATTGAGTTGGTACTAGGGGCAACACCAACATCAAAGGCACCGTACAATATGATCACTCCATATTTAGTAGAGTTGAAGTTGCAGCTAAAGGAAATGCTTGAAAACGGATACATTCGTCCAACTGTATCACCATGGGGTGCACCGGTATTATTTGTGAATAAAAAGGATGGTACTCTTAGGTTATTAATTGATTACAGGTAGTTGAACAAGGTGACCATCAAGAACATGTATCCATTGCCGAGGATTGACGAATTTTTTTATCAGCTAAAGGGAGCAGAAATGTTCTCAAAGATTGATCTGAGATTCAGATATCATCAGGTACACCTTGAAGAAGAGGGCATCTACAAGACATCTTTCTGGACCAGGTATGGGCATTATGAGTTTATTGTAGTTCCATTTGGTTTGACTAATGTTCCACCTACCTTTATGTGCTTTATGAATAGTGTGTTGTGTCCTTATCTGGACCAGTTTTTTATTTTGTTCATTGATTATAATTGGTATATTCTAAAAATGAAAAAGAGCATGTCGAACACTTAGCAGCAATATTGAGATTGTTGAGAGGGCATCAGTTGTATGCCAAGTTCAGCAAGTCCAGTTTCTTTCAAACTAAGGTACATTACTTGGGACATGTGGTTTCCAAGGAAGGTGTTTAGCCAATTTAATGTCTTAAATTTCTTATCATAAATCATCAACCGATGTTAGTAATCTGATGAAGTGTGGTGCACTATATATGCTTAGTTAACCTTCCTCTTACTTCGTTGTGTATGTTTTTATATTGTTTTGGGGGGTTTTGTTTCTTTATGTCTAAAGGAGTTAATCTTAAGAAATGAGAACTATGAAATCAATCAAATAAATCTAATGAATTTTAGTGTAAAAAATTAGTTTTGAAAGAAGCAACAAAAGGAAATGTTCTTTAACTATTCTAATTTGCATAAAAATGAATCAAAATTTAAATGGTTAGAAGCTGATCTAAAAAACAAAGTATTTATTCTAATGACTTTGATCTTTTTGGAACTAAGATAATTCTAATCTATCTTAATCTAATTCTACTCCATGGATTGAAAGCATAAATCCTATGATTAAGAATTGAAATGACAATGCTAATCTAAATGGAAAGCATATTCAAAGAAATTGAAAAGCAATTAATGTTTGATCAAATACTCAAACATCCAATTTTCGAAGAATGAAAAAGTCATTTTCTTGATATGATTTAACAAGCAATTGATTATACATTTAATTTAAATATTTAATCTAAAAAGGCATGTAAAGGAAACTCAACTACTACATGACCAAATACTCAATCATCCAATTTTGGAAGAATTACAAAGTCATCTTCTTGATATGATTTTAGCAAGCATTTAATTATACATTTAATTGAGAATTTAATCTAGGAAAGAAATATAAAAACATGTAAAGGAAACTCAGCTACTGTATGACCAAATACTCAATCATCCAATTTTAGAAGAATGACAAAGTCATCTTCTTGATATGATTTTAGCAAGAATTTAATTGAGAATTTTATCTAGGAAAGCAGTATAAAAACATGTAAAGGAAAACTAAGATAATTGTATGCCCTAATGCTTCAAACACAATCCAATTTTGGAAAATAGAAGAACTACTTTCTTGAGATGATTTGGGTAAGCAAAATATGACACAGTTATTCTGAAACTAATTCTAAGAAAGCATTCATGAATTTAATCTACAAAACAGTAAACAGTTTAATCTAAGAATCAGCTGCAAAGCAATGTAAATTTAACTATGAATTGACAAAACAGAGCTAATAAAATTAAACTAAAAACAGCTAATGAAACCTCCTTTCTGTGCAAGGGCCCTCTATGAGAGAATGAGTTGAAATCCTAGTATACTATACGCGCATCAAGAAGGAACTGGAACAAACAAACATGGTCTTCGTATTATACAAGAATTAAGTCTCAAAGCATACACAACATTCACAAAATTAAGATTGTCTTCCTGTTTCAAAACGAACGGTATTTAAACAAATTTAAATGTAACTATCTCGAGGTATTTATGCCTACATATGAAAATTACAATTGAAACATAAAAGCAAAATCTAAGTAGTTAACTCTCGATTTGCTTAGTCAGAGAAAATCGAGAGTCTTTCATTCTCGGATCACGTCTTTTGACCCAACTTTGACCACAAACATAGGCACCTTTTTCTATCAGATTCAAATAGGTGGATAGGACGAGATCCATGTTTGGATCATTCTAAAGATGCCCATGTGACTCATTCCTTCATTCGCCCCTCAAAACCTGTCAAACCATTAAAGTAGCTGCGGAAACAACAATTGGATGCAGAATAGCATGCGCTATGTAGTTGAGTTACAAAATTTGTTCAAATAACAAGTAACATCAAAATATAAAATAGAGACCATTGAAATGCATTCTCTGAGATGAAATATGTCATTTATCATTGATTGGAGTTTTGGATAAGGAAAAGTGATGAGAAAGGATGTCAGAGAAAGAACAATTTTGAGGTTCAATATACCCCCACTAAGAAGCCATTGCATGTCCTCATGCAATTATAAAAATGTGGAATTCCTTATCCTATTTCATTTCTTCAGACACTTCTGCTAATACATCCAGTTTTCTCTTCTTGTTTTTCCTTGAGGTGATTGTCATTTTGGGCTTCCTCATAAGGAGTTTGTATTTGAGATTGATGATTGTCCTATTCAGAGATTTGTTCTTTATTTTTAGCTTTCTATTCTTTTATACCACAATCCCAAATGTAGGATAGCATTATCACTGATGACTTTCTCCAATTGGTTATGTTGTTTTAAAGCTTCATTTTCCTGTTTAATGTGCATATCCAGTAACTCTAGCTCATATATTTCTTGCTTGAGGGTGTTAACCATAGGTTCTTGTGGACTGATAAGTTGTTCTTGCATGCCTGGATTCACTGCTACATTTCTTTTCTTCCATGACTCAATATAGTCATATATCTCTTGTTTTGTTGGGTCAATGCCTGGAGATCTTCTGCTTGGACTGCCTTCAAATTTATGTACAGGAGAATTTGTAAGACTTTGTGGAGGAGAGACATTACTGGGTGATGGCACTTGAGGTTCCTCCTCTAAATTCACAAACTCTGTTTCTTGTGATGGTGTTTTCTTCATGGATTTTCGAATTCTAAAGCTTATCCTTGGATGTGGAGGGTTTAAGTTTTCTTCACTTGTAACCTTGCTCTTTTTGTTTGTTTTACCTCTTGTCTTCACTCCACCCTGTTTCTTATTTTTCATCAACTCTGCAAGGGTGAATTCATCTTCATATTGTTATGGTGGAGGTGAAGGTTTGTCCTCAGTGCTTGTATCAATCTTCCTTCTTCTACTTTTTCTAGTCTTGTCTTCCTTAGGTTGATCTGGCTCATCTTGGAAATGGTTTCTGATTAGAAAACTATCCCAAGAGTCTCCTGTATTTTTCAAATGAAATTCAAGAAGTATTTTTACCAACCCATGATGGTGCATAATGTTTTCTATGAACTGAATTATTTTTTTTACATTTGTGGACATTCTTTTTAAACTATTCAGTAAAAAGAAAGGGAGGTTTATTTCTTCATCCTCTAAAAATTTCATCAACAACCGAATATGATAAACAAGCATGTAGCCAAATCTACCTTCACAAGTGATAAAATTTTGTAAAATTAAAAGCATATTTCTCCATTTGTTCTTGAATGTTGAGCTAGGAATACCTTTCTTGTAAACAGAAGTATCCATACCTAGATTTTTGACGAAAACTCTTCATGCTTCACTGTGAAATTATTTATTTTTAAACCATCTCTCACCAAATCTTTGGAGCTCTGTAGCTTCTGCTATGAATGCCTCGGTCACTGAAATTTTTATGTCTCCTATTTCAACCTTTGTTCCATCAAAAGACCTCGCAAAATTCTTAGTGATATCCTTATTGAATCCATCAATTTTTTCTATAAACCTAAGCCACTTAACCTTCTACAACATCTCTTTGATCTGAGGATAACCCTCCATGTATTTAGATCCCACTAGTTCAGTCCTGACTATCAAACCCATGTATTTTGTCATGAAGAGTCTAGCCTTCAGAATTGTTCTTTTCTGTGTGAAATGAATTGGGTTGCAGATCTAGTTAAGGAAGTCGAGGGTTTATATGGAAATATGAGTGAAATGAATTCTTGATCGGGTTTTAAGAAACGTAGATGAATAGGTTACGGAAGTAGGATATGACCATTTAATCATAAATGGGAAAATCCGTTATGGACCGTTATGAGATATGATGTGAATGATGTGGTCAATTTATGACATGATGTGAGTCCAAATCAAATCAAATGATGACATATTGAGGCAGCATGTGATCACTCATATTATATATGCTAATGTTTTGATCTTGTTATTTAGAAAAAAATATGTAACATACCTTTAGAACTAAAATTTTGTTATTATTTCCTTGATGTTGATTCTTCAGGTATCCTTCAGCATGATGATCTTCAAATGGAGTTCTTAATTTATTGTGCTCAGTATTCTTGCTTCAGTAGGCTGTGAGAAAAATGTAAAAGAGCTACAAAATATGGTATCAGCTACATAATGGAATGTCAGCTGTAGAATGGAATGTCAGTTGCATAATGGAATGACAGTTGCAGAGTGGAAGTAGTTTTGAAACTACTTCTTTTACTGCTTTAAAAAAAAGAAAGGGAACAAAGATTTTTGGGATTTTTAGAATGGAATAGAAAATAAAAGATGTCAGAATTTTGATTTTCATCCTATATTTTCTGTATAAGGATGCCAATCATTGATTGGTTTTCATACTTATACCAAAAAAAAAAAAAAACATTTTATATATATATATATATATATATTATTTTATTTTATTTTTTTAGATATGAAAAATAAAAAGAAGACTAAGTTGGGGAAGAAGAAGGATTCTTCTTCACTAACTTCATATCAGTATTATCTTGGAAATTCTTGATTAACTCCTCCTTTGTAATTGGCTTATGATAGACTTTTAATAGATGTCCATTCACAAGAAGAGGTACCTTTTCTTCATCAATTGTCCTTATCCTAACTGCTCCATTGTCAAACACTTTTTCAATATCATAAGGCCCAAACCAATGAGTCTGAAACTTTCCTTGAAAGTCTTTGAATATTGAATTGAACAAAAGTTCCCAATCCCCTGCTTGAAATTTTTTCTCCTTTATATATTTATCATGTCGTTTGGAACTTTGCTGCTAGACTAGACTAGTTCTTTGAACTGCATCTTGCCTGATCTCATCAAGCTCATTAAGTTGCTCCAACCTATGCTTTTGGGCTTCTGACAAGTCAAGCCCAAATTGGACTGACATCTTGAAGGTTTTGATCTGAAATTCTATAGGAAGTAGGACTTGCTTCCCATAAACAAGTTCATATGGAGTATGTCCTTTTGTATTCCTCCATGTAGTCTGGTATGCCCATAAGGCTTCAGGAAGCCTATCTGCCCAATCCTTCCTATGTAGATGTACAGTCTTGGTGATAATTCCTTCGATCACCTTATTGGTAGACTCCACTTGACCATTTGCATGTGAATGATATGGAGTGGATTTTCTATGTTTGATCTTGTAATCCTCCACAAGCTTCTGCACCAACTTGGATGTAAATTGGGTTCCCTGGTCTGTCACAATTTCTCTTGGAACACCAAAACGAGCGAAAATATCCTCAAAGAGAAAATCAACTATAGCATTTTAATTAGCCAAATAAAGTGGTTTTGCCTCTACCCATTTAATGACATAATCAGTACATACCATAATATATTTCTTTTGATTAGATGGTGGATTGATTGGTCCAACAAAATCCAGGGCCCATTTTTCAAATGATTCTATGAGTACCTAAGGTTGTAATGTAATTTCATCTGTAGGAACAAGTTTCCTCATTCTTTGATAGTTGTCACGCCTTTTGACATACTCCCTGGTATCTTTAAAGATGGATGGCCAATAATATCCTAAATGAAGGATTTTATAGGAAGTCCTCTTATCAGCAAACTGTCCACCACAGGGTTCATCGTGGCATTCCTTGAGAAACACAGGCATTTCATCTTCTCGAACACACCTTCTGATGATGAGATCTGGACCTGTTTTATACAATTCATCATTAACCCATGAGTATAATGCACTTGTTTGAATAATTTTTCTTTTCTCTCTAGGAAACAAGTATGCAGGTAACTTTCCTATAGTTAAGTAATTAGCAATATCTGCAAACCAAGGAGATTTAGTAGATATTGAAAAAATATATTCATCAGGAAAATTATCTTCTACTAGAGTATCATTTTTAACATTTTGAATTCTAGACAAGAAATCAGCAACTGTGTTTTGTTTTCCAGGTCGGTCTAGAATGGTGATATTTAATTCTTGCAGGAGTAATAACCATCTTTTGATTCTGCCATTAGTAATAGATTTATTCATTAAATATCTAATTTTGGAATGATCAGTATGAATAAAGGTTTCATAGCCGATGAAATAATGTCTAAATTTATTGATAGCATGAACAATAACTAGAAATTATTTTTCAGTTACAATGTAATTCAACTTAGCAAGAGTCAAATATGTGCTTGTGTAATAGATGGCATAGGGGATCAAATATTTTTGTCCTAATACAACTCCCAAAGCTGTATCTAAAGCATCTATTGAAATGTGAAAAGGTAGTTTCCAATTTGGACCTCTTAATATGGGTGCTTCAGAATTTTTTTGCTTTTAAAGTTCCAAATGCCAATTGGAAATCAGGATTCCAACTGAATTTACAATCTTTGGTAAGCAATTTAAAGAGTGGGGATGATATTTTAGTGAAGTTTTCAATAAATATTCTGTAATACCCTGTGAATCCTAGAAAACTTCTAACATCCTTTTGACAACTTGGAATTTATAATTTGGAGAAGACTTCAACATTAGATGAATCAACTTTAATTCCATCTCCCGAAATGTGATGTCCTAAAACAATTCCTTCACTAAACATCATAAAACATTTTTCATGACTTAATGAAATATTTTCTTCTTTACATATTTTAAGAACCTTTTCCAGATTTTCTAAAGCTTCTTCAAATGAGTCCCCATAAACTATAAAATAATCCATATAACCTCCACATAATCATGTATTAGATCAGAAAAATTCCTAATACTGCCCTTTGGAATGTTGCAGGTGCATTGCACAAACCAAAAGGAAGTACTCGGCAGGCATAGGTTCCCCATGGACAGGTGAATGTGGTTTTATCTTGGTCTTCAGGTGTTACCTGAATCTGATTATAAGCACTAAAACCATCCAAGAATGAGAAATACTTATTTCCTGCTAATGTGTCCAATATTTGATCTATTAAAGGTAATGGAAAATGATCTTTTAGAGTAGATTTATTCAACTCTCGATAGTCAATGCATACCCTCCACTTTCCATTCTTTTTAGGTACAATCACCAAGGGACAAACCCATTGACTGCCTGAAATTGGGTAAATGAAGTTTACATTTAGCAATTTTTGCAATTCTTCTTTCACAATTTCCATAAGATTTGGATTCATCCTTCTTTGAGGTTGTCTGATAGGCTTACAATTTTCCTCAATGTAGATATTATGTATACAAGTATTAGGAATAATTCCCTTCATGTCAGTGTATTTCCATTCATATGCAAAAGAATGTTGTGGTAATGTTTTGATTAAGTTTTCTTGTTGTAATATTTCCAAGTTTTTGTTTATGTTCAAAGATTTTCCCGGAAAGATTTCAACCGTTGAGTTACCAAATTCTTCCATAGAATATAGAGACATATGCCTAGATGACAGGTATTCAATATTGCATTGTTCTTGAAAATGATCATGTTCATATTCTGAAGATGATTCAAATTTTTCTATTGAATTTAAGATTTGACTATCTTCACTAATACAAGAAATAGTAAAGGGAAGTTGTATATCATTGTCATCATCAATCCATTCTTCATCTTCCATTTTTGTGTTTGTTTTTATGGAGGATATAAAGTGAATTTCTTTGTTGAATTACCATCAAATATATACATGTCACCAAATCTACAACTAATGAAAGCATCAGTTGTAGCTAACCAAGGTCTTCCTAATATTAGTGGATGTCCTCCTAGATTTTTCTTGGGGGTTAAAATCATAAAATCGAATGGATACTCCCAAGAGTCTAAGGATATTGAAATGTCTTCTAATACACCATCTGGCTTGATTACTGATATGTCTGCTAATTGCAGTAATGAGGTGTATACTGAAGATTTGGAAGTTTGAGTTGTTACATGGTTTGTTTGCTTGTGATGTTTATGGTTGCTCCTAAATCGATCAATGTATTTGGAATTTCAATACTAGTGATATGTGTTTTTACAACTGGACTTCCTGGATCTAAATATTTTTGTATGGAAATTTTTCCCATCATAATTTCTAATATTTTTCCTACTAATTGAATTATTTTTATTTCTTTTGTTTTTCTTCCTAGTTTCTTAATGTTCAACTCTCTTATTGTTTTGGCTAGAATTGGAATCTCTTTAATGGTCTGTAGCAAAGGAATTTTGATACAGACATTTTTCAATTCATCTAGAAAATCATAATTGGGCAACATTATTTGTTTTTCTACCCCTCTATCAACTTGTAATCTTTCAGCAAAAGGAGGGTTAGAAATAGATATTGATGGTTGCTCTATGATAGGAGTTGAGTTTATTGGTTTTTCTTGTTTTTCATTTTCGTAATTTTGGTTCTGTTGAAGAGATTTCCCTTCTTTAGAATTTTTATTTTTATGTAGAGAAATTTATTCATCAAAATTATCTTGTTCTTGAATAACAACATAAGGCTTTTTCCTTTCTAATATTCTACCAGATCTAAGTTGAACATCATTAAGATCCAATGGAGTAATCATGTAAGTTGGAAATAGTTGTCCTTCTATAGTGTAAGCATTTTGAGAATTTTTATTTTTGGGTTTGGAAATGGCTGGGCAGGTAGTTCGTTTGGTATTTGTGGAAATGGTAATGAAAGTTGTGGGTTTTGGTTTTGGAGTTTGGGTTGTTGAATTTGTTGTGTAAATCATTGGGGAGGATAGTTTGGATAGGATGGAGGATATTGGTAGCATTGAGAATATCTACCATAGGGATTTTTCATTCCATGTGCCCAAGGTTGAGGTTGGGACAAAGGTTGTTGCCAAGAATTCCAATTATTTGGTGGGGGCTGAGTATAAATTTGGTTGTTAAAACCTTGAGTTTGTGGCCCTGCCATGATCTTCTAGAGACAAAGAAAAGAGGTTATAATGTATTTGAAGTTAATTCTTCCCGAAAAAATAGCCTTAAGACCTGGAATTGAAGGGCAACCCTTAGTTTCATGATTTTTTGAGAAAATAACACAGGTCTCTATGACTTTTACATCAAGAGGACGTTCTCTTAAGGCATGCTTCTTTCTGCATTTAGGACAGAAAATAGCTGAGGCATTAGTTTTGGCTTTGTACTTTTTTTGTATTTTAAGGGTGTCTATCTGTTCACTAAAACTCCCTAAGATATCTATTTTAAATTCATCAAGTATATTTCCAATTTCTGCCCTATTTATTGTTCTAGTTGCAGATTTATTCACTCTAGAGATTGAAGGATATCTTGCACTAAACTAAACTATTGTATGACCAAATACTCAATCATCCAATTTTGGAAGAATGAAAAATTCATCTTCTTGATATGATTTTAGAAAGCATTTAATTATACATTTAATTGAGAATTTAATCTAGGAAAGCAGTATAAAAGCATATAAAGTAAATTCAAGTATTGTATGACCAAATACTCAATCATCCAATTTAGGAAGAATGACAAAGTCATCTTCTTGATATGATTTTAGCGAGCATTTAATTATAAATTTAATTGAGAATTAAATCTAGGAAAGCAGTATAAAAACATGTAAAGGAAAACAAAGATAATTGTATGCTCTAATGCTTCAAACACAGTCCAATTTTGGAAAATAGAAGAAATACTTTCTTGAGATGCTTTTGGTAAGAAAAAGATTACACAGTTATTCTAAAACTAATTCTAAGAAAGCATTCATGAATTTAATCTACAAAACAGTAAATAATTTAATCTAAGAATCAGCTGCAAATCAATGTAAATTTAACTATGAATTGACAAAATAGAGCTACTAAAATTAAACTAAAAACAACTAATGAAACCTCCTTTCTATGCAGGGGCCCTCTACGACAGAATGAGTTGAAATCCTAGCAAACTATATGCGCATCAAGAAGGAACTGGAACAAATGAACATGGTCTTCGTATTATAAAAGAACAGAGTTTCAAAGTATACACAACGTTCACAAAATTAAGACTACCCTCTGGTTTCAAAACGACCAGTATTTAAACAAATTTAAATGTAACTGTCTCAAGGTATTTCCGCCTACATATGGCAATTACAAGTGAAACATAGAAGCAAAATATAAGTAGTTAACTCTCAATTTTCTACGTCGGAGCAAATCGAGAGTCTTTCCTTCTTGGATCACGTCTTTTGACTGAACTTTGACCACGACCATAGGCACCTTTTTCTGTTGAATTCAAACATGTGGATAGGACGAGATCCATGTGTGGATCATTCTAAAGATACCCATGTGACTCATTCCTTCATTCGCTCCTCAAAACCTGTCAAACCATTAAAGTAGTTGCGAAAACAACAATTAGTTGCATAATAGCATGTGTGTTGTAGCTAAGTTACAAAATTCATTCAAATAACAAGAAATGACAAAATATAAAATAGAGACCATTCAAATGAATTCTCTGAGATGAAATATGTCATTTATCATTGATTGGAGTTATGGATTTATGAAAAGGTAGGGAAAAGTGATTTGAAAGGATGTCAGAGAAAGAACAATTTTTAGGTTCAACAAAAGGCATAGTTGTGGATCCAGAAGAGATAACAATTATCATGGAGTGGGAAGCTCTTAGAAATGTGGATGAGGTAAGGTCCTTCATGGGGTTGGTAGGTTATTATAGGAGGTTCATCAAGAAATTCTCACACACTGCTTATCATGTTACATCATGGCAAAGGAAAGGTAAGAATTTTGAATGGACAGAGGAATGTGCGACAATATTTGAGCAATTAAAGTTGTTGATCCAGGTGGATATCGGTGGCTACCCACCTATTCCATTTGGACCCGCGACATCAATTCTTGCATCTTTTCACTTCCAGCAGCTTACTATTTTTAGCAAGTTTTCAAGTCCTGCACGCCCTAAGCCATTTTGGGGCATTAATGATACAGGTGGATATTGGTGGCCTCCCACCTATTCCATTTGAACCCCCGCCATCAGTTCTTTCCGTTTTCAGGTTTCAACACAACTTACTATTTTTAGCAGTTTTTCGAGTCTTGAACTTCCGGAGCCGTTTTGAGGCCCTAAATGATATTTTTTGTACTCCTCGGATATATCTTTATAACGAGCCATTGAGCACATCAAATGAAGATCGGATGCCAAAGTTACGTCCCCGAGAAGTTGAAACACCAATTTACCCAAACGGGGCCCACGATTTTGGCGCTTCATCTCCTAGGATTAAGTTTTTGGACGTTTCGGATTCTACATTGTTTCTCAACAATAAAAATGCCCTCGAGCCTCATTATAACACAGTTCAAGGGCTGGTATCTTTCACATCTCGTCTCAGAGATACGATGCCAGTACCCTAGCTCAACTATTTCCATTATTTCTGTAATAGGCTTTCGAGCCTCCATGTAACACAGTTCAGAGGCATGCGTACGCCACATCTCTTCTTAGAGATATGCTACCAATGCCCTAGCTTGTTTCCATTATGTTTGTAAGCTTATTTCAGTCATTCTTTTATTAATAAAATGAAGCATTATTTCCGTTGCATCTCTGTGCTTATGGTTATATGTGTATTCTATTGTGTTCCTGCATAAATCTGGATCAGTGGTATCAGAGCGGTCTGCTCTTTCTCTGTTTTTATTTTCATGTCCTCAACGCGGCCAGGATATAAGGAGTTCAACCTCACAACCTCGACGACCCCCCATGGTAGAAGGAAAGAAAGACGAGGGAGCAAGAGATCCTATCAAAATCTTCCTCGAGGAGGCCTTCGAGAAATAGAGGAACGCGATGATGGATAAATTTTCCTAGATCCTTCAACGGCTGCCCACCGGTAGCACATCTACATCCAGCACATCCACCAACAGGTCCGCGACATCCTGGACAAATCCAACACCAAGTTTAGTAGAATTTCCCCCACCCCCATGGAGGAACTTAACGCAATGGAGACCATTGCTTCCTAAGGAGGGAGGAATGATCCAGGTGAATATTGGTGGCCACCCACCGATTCCATTTGGACCCGCAGCATCGATTCTTTCAGTTTTTCAGCTTCAGCACAACTTACTATTTTTAGCAGGGTTTCGGGTCCTGCACTCCCGGAGCCATTTTGGGGACTTAATGATCCAGGTGGATATTGGTGGCCACCCACCGAGTCCATTTGAACCCCCACCATCAGTTATTTCAATTTGTAAGTTTCAACACAACTTACTATTTATAGCAGTTTTTCAGGTCTTGAACTTCCGGAGCCGTTTTGAGGCCTTAAACGACCCATTTTGGGCTCACTCAAAAGTTGTAGTCCTCGAATACATCTTTCTAACGAGCTATTGAGTGCGTCAAACGGAGATTGGATGCCAAATTTACATCCCCAGGAAGTTGAAACACCAATTTACCCAAACGGGGCCCACGGTTTTGGCACTTCATCTCCTAGGGTTAGGTTTTTGGACGTTTTGGATTCTACATTGTTTCTCAACAATAAATAGGCCCTCGAGCCTCATTGTAACATAGTTCAGGGGCTGGTATCTGTCACATCTCTTCTCAGGGATATGCTGCCAGTACCCTAGCTCATCTATTTCAATTATGTCTGTAATAGGCTTTCGAGCCTCAATGTAACACATTTCAGAGGCCTGCGTACACCACATCCCTTCTTATAGATACGCTACCAATGCCCTAGCTTGTTTCCATTATGTTTGTAAGCTTATTTCAGTCATTATTTTATTAATAAAATGAAGCATTATTTTTGTTGCGTCTCTGTGCTTATGGTTATATGTGTATTTTGTTGTGTTCCTGCATAAATCTGAATCAGTTGCTAACAAATGCTCCAGTGTTAAAGATTGCAGATTTGGACAAAGTGTTTGTAATGTGTACAAATGCTTGCAAGAAAGGGCTTGGTGGAGCCCTTATGTACTAGAGATAGGTATAAGTACATGTACAGGCACAACTAGTGGTACAAGTGAAGGTTTAGGTGCACAGGATGTGGACTATTGTCTAACAGCATATGGATTGGTCAGGTTTAGAGACAGGATATATGTGTTAGACAGTAGTTAGCTTAAGAAGGTGATATTGAGGGAGTTTCATGAAAAACCATATTCAGGTCACCTAGGATATTAGAAGACATTAACCGCAGTAAATAAATTATACTATTGGTCAAATATGAAGCAGGATGTGGAAGAGTTTATGGATAGATGTTTGGATTGTTAGCAGGTAAAGGTAGAGTGTAGGAATCCAGGTGGACTACTACAACCAATTGTGATTCCAGAGTGGAAATGGGAGTTCATTTCCATGGATTTCATCACATTTTTCCCAAGACATCCAGATAGCATGATTCCATCATGGTTGTCGTGGACAGGTTGACTAAGGTAGCACACTTCATTCTAATGAAGACTATGTATTCAGCTAGTGATGTGGCATAGGTGTTCATCAGAGATGTGGTCAGATTGCATGGTGTTACAAAGAATATTGTGTCATATATGGATTCAAAGTTCACTTCCAAGTTTTGGAAGGAGTTGTTTGCAGGTTTTGGCACAGAGTTGGCCTTCGGTACAACTTATCATCCGCAGATAGATGGACATATAGAGAGGGACAACAAGATATTGGAGGACATATTGAGTATGTATGTGGTGCATCAGCAACGGAAGTGGGAAGAGTATCTTCCACTGGTAGATTTCACTTACAAAAATGGGTACCGAGAATCACTAAGGATGAGTCTGTTTGAGGCATTGTATGGGCAGAGTTACAATACTCCCATCATTTGGAGTGATCCATTTAACAAGGCATTGATTGGACCAGACATATTGGCGGAGATGGAACAGGAAATGCAAGTAATAAAGAAGAATATAAAGGCAGCACATGATATAAATAAAATTTATGCAGATCAAAATATTTTGTTTAAGGAGTTTCACGTTGGGGAACAGATGTACTTTCACATCAAGCCAAAGAAGAGATCCTTGCGGATTGGATCATGTGCCAAGTTGGAACCTCAGTTTTATGGACCTTTCAATATTCTTGAAAGGATTGGGCTAGTATCCTATCAACTTTCACTGCCTTCGACAATGAAATTCCATGATGTTTTCCATATCTCATTGCTTAAGAAGTATTTAAAGATGTTGATCATGTGATTGGTTTGTTTGTATTGTAGGTGACTCAAAAAGGAGAATTTCAACCAGAACCATAGTGTATATTGCAGAAAAAGGTTCTCATGCTCTGGAACTAAGAAATCGAGCAGGTTAAAGTGCAGTGGAAGCACTTTGGGCCTGATGAGGCTACATGGGAGATGGCGGATCAGATGTGGGCTATGTATCCTTCATTGTTTACTAGTTGAGGCAAATAAATTTTGGTATGGTGTCTTGCTATATGTTTTGGCATATATTTTGGTGTGATGTTTTGGTATATGTACATATGTGTATGGATGCAAATACTGACATGAGCTATGTTATAAAGCTCCAATAAGAAGTGTGGGTGTCATGTCATTATGGTTGTCATGTGTTATGTTGTCATGTTGATTCGATTTTCAGCAAGGTGATCATTGTAAATACTGCAACGAGCTAAGTTATAAAGCTTCAAGGGAATTATGTTGTTCTTACAACAGTATTGTTGGTTGTAGGTGTCATTGAACACCGAGGACGGTGTTTCCACAAGGGGGAGGGTTCTATAAAATCCCTGGTGAAAATTCCATGTAAATAAAGTTAATTAAAGCAAAATAATAACCATAGTTATGGGACACGTATTCCAAGATAAATGTAGGGAAAAAAAATTCTAGTGTGGGTGTTCATTTCAGTTATTATTGCTAAGGAAATTGTCAAAGGAAATGACAAAGGCTTTGGAAAGGCAAAGTGGCATTCATTGGCATTTTTTTTAATGAAAATAATGGAAACTAGGAGAAAAGGAAGGTAAAAGGTGAAAAGTTGCATGTGAGGAGTAAAATAAAAGAAAATAATGGAAAATGAAGAAAATAGAGGTTTAATTGATAAAAAAATTTATGGAGATCAGTTGGTACCTTTTGTCAGTTCAATTTTGGATTTCTCACTCTCTATTCTCTCACACACACACACTCCTGGACACTTAGATTTTTCTTGGAGAATTTCAACAGTGGATCAAGAAAGGAAAAGAAGGAAAAGAGGAAGCAAAGATAAAGCAAGGAAGAGCAGGATCAAGCAGCTACAACAGGATCCTTTGCAGGTATCAATTTGCATGTGTGGTTTCCTTGCTATTTTTGGCATGCATGGTGTTGCATGTATGTTTTTTTTTCTCTTGTTGTCATTGGCATGGGTTTTTCCAGGTGTGACAATTTTTTTCAGCCTAGCCTTTCCATTTCCAGATAGCCATGGTGTGATGGGGTTCTCATATTTTGGTTGAGTTGGATTTTCGATGGATTCTAAGGTGAGTGAGGTGGATCTCTGAATGAAAGAACACATGGCCTAGTAACCCTTGAACCAGATTATGTGTTTCGGTAAAGCTAGATTTTGTGTTTCCTCAGTGGGCCTAAGAATCCTCGAACAGTGGATGATAGGATATACGGTAAATCCTAGAGCTATTTGGTGCTCTCCATTAGGCCTAGGAATCCCAGGATGGGATATATAGTAAATCCTAGAGGGTGGAGTCTCGATTAGGGCCTAGTGATATAGTATGGATTTCATTATAGATTAGAGACTTAGAGACATGAAAGTTCTTCACAGTGTAGGTGGAGAAATCCAGTGGCATCCATGGTTGTTCTGGCCTAGTGATCTGGTGGAGATCATGGGAAATCCTCATATTACCTGTTTATTGTGTGTGCCTAGTGATCAGGTGTGGATTGCAGTAAATCTTAGTTTCTATTGATGAGGGTGAGGTGGTTTAGCCTCGAGAATCCATGGTTGGTTCTTTTGGTTTAAGTCCCACATTCATGCTTGGAATATGGCACGGGGATGATTCAATGGAGAGAGATTTGGCTTAGCCAATCTATGGTCAGGTGGAACGTGGTATTCCCATACCAGGTTGACTTTTGAATTTAGTAATAAGAGTTCCTTTCCTTGGTAATTTATGTGTAAATGTACTTGATTCTATGTATCATTTATGGTTGTTGTATCCTCATTATTTATGTTGTTTATATGTTGGTTATGAATGTGTTTTATGACGGTGAAAATATATGGTTCTCGCCATGTTTTGATTTGTAAATGAATGAGAAATGAATATATGACCTAATAGATTGTATTGCAGCTAATGTGATAAGGGAGCAATGCTTCTTAATGATTCTTAGATAATTATGAGACCTCTATGCTCAGTTCTATTATTTAAACCTATAGAATGCATATTTGTGACATGTTTGATGAAATGTCTGTCATGACTAAGAGGGGTCCAGTCAAGTCCTTGTTCAAGTGATTACATTTGTATCATTATTTTGATGTTATATTTCAGTTCTGGAAGTGTCATGGAATTCTGGGCAGTGACCACAGTCCTGGGCCTTAATAAGTGGCACATAAATCGGGGTCGCAGGCTCATAACTACTTGGAATGATCCCCAGTCACTCGCATGCATGTGCGAGCGACTGGAGGTTTCCAGTCACACTCTTTGTTGAAATTTGCAACAAAAAATAATGAAATTGGCATCCAGAAAGGAAAAAAAATTGACCACATAACTGGTGTGGGATTCCAGTCACACATGAGTGAAGAATTCAGTTATACACTAGCACTAAATGTGGGCATCTAATTTTTTTATCCCTTAAATAAATTGGAAATTAAATTGTAATCCCATCTCATAACAACTTGCATCAATTAACTAAGTTAGAAAGACTGAGCTAGCTCAAGAAATTCGAGTTGAGGGTCAAAGGTGAGGCATGTAGAGTGATTCTATTATTTTGGGCATCGATTTGCAGTTAATGCATTATTTTAGTGCATGTGTAATCAGTTAACTCAAATTAATTGAGTAAAAATTAGTTTAACTAGTTCTAACTGAGTGATGAGCTAGTGAGAGGTCAAGTGAATTAAATTAGATTTAATTAACAAGTAGTGATCTATCAGATAAATGATTATTTGCTATTATTAGGTGCATGCATGTCAATTCTTATGATGACCCAGTTGGGACAGAGGTTAAAGGGAAGTTAACTATCAGTTATATTATTAGTGAATTTATTGGGCGCAATTATAAAGTCAGAGTAAGGCTCATGAAGGATTGCACAGTCAAGGAAGGTTGATTATCCTATTTAATAGGGATTAATTGCCTAGGGATTCCGTGAGCAAGGTAAGGCTAAGAAGGGGCTGAGAATTGGCTAAGTGTTTGTCAATTTTGCCTAAGAATTGCTAGTCAGTTTTGAGCAGGATGAGGGTGAGACGATCGATAGAGTGCAGGATTTTATCGGTGTGAGAAAGCATTATACTGTTTCATGATTCTTTGACTATGTAAAATATATGATAGAGGGTTTTTGAGAAGGTTCTTTCCCCTGATACATATTGTGTTGTGTGATTGATAAATTCCTTTCTCTTACTTGCATGTGATTGAGCGATCGTTTTTTAGATTCCGCAAATATAGTAGAAGGATTTAGCTTTTTTTAGTGCATTACATGATCGGATTGAATCCATTGGTATAGAGTTTCTATATAATTTCTTCATGGTATCAGATTGATATTTCTACATGGTATCAGAGTGATATTTC
Source organism: Pinus albicaulis (assembly GCA_034641835.2). NCBI lineage: Eukaryota > Viridiplantae > Streptophyta > Pinopsida > Pinales > Pinaceae > Pinus > Pinus albicaulis. Next base: position 971,099,383 of record CM076569.1, read on the forward strand.
TACATGGTATCAGAGTGTCAGGAATCACAATAGAATAGAAGAAATTCAGTTTTTCTTGAACATGTTCAAATTTGCATATTTATTCTTTAGGATCCAGCAGCAGATCAAGATGTCTTTCAATGGCTTGAGACTTGAATTTTCACTCGAGGGAAATTAAAATTATATTGCATGGAAGGACATGATGGAGGCAGTGTTGGAGGAAAGCGAGTTGAAGGAATTCATATATTTTGATATTCCCAAGCCCGCAGCAGTAGATGCCCAACTTCTTCATGCATGGTAGAAGAAGGTAGCAAAGGTGCGAAGGATCTTGTTAGAGGGAGCTGGAGATCATATTGTCTCGAGTCTCCATGGGAAGGCAACTCCATATGCTACGTGGAAGACCTTGACAGATTTATTTCAATATAGCAGTGACCAAAGGAAGTTGGCATTGAAGGAAAAGCTGAGAAAGATCAAGAAGGAGGACGGCGAGACGATACCAACATACTTGGCGAAGTTCACTCAATGTCGAAATGAGCTTGGAAGTGTTGGTGTGACCGTAGATGATGATTAATTGTTGAGCCTAGCACTTTTAAGACTTCCCAAGAGCTGGCATAGTTACAATGACTTTGTGAATGGGAGGGAGAAGTTAACATACTAGGAACGTTTATGGTCCGACTTGGTAATAGAAGAGATAAGGCGGGTTACCAGAGATGAGACCTCCATAACCAACAAAGAAGAATATTATGCTCTAGTCAGAAAAGGAAAGAAGGCCAAGGGAAATAAATCCCAAGGTGAAGAGGGCAAGAGATACTTTTCCAAGATCAGATGTTTTCACTGTCATAAGCATGGGCACTATGCTTCGAATTTTCCACAGAAGAAGGCAAGCAAGATGGAGCTTGCAGTTGCAGCAGGTGAAGCTCTGGCTTCATAGTTCGAGCTTGATTTTACTCTCATTTCATGCATGGCCAACACTGTAATTGAGTGCATGTGGTATCTCTTCAGTGACTTGGAGGAGAAGGACCTCCAACAGAACATAGAGTTTGTAGATTACGGGAAGTATAGCGCGACCGGCATAGGTACAGTTACATTTCATAGGTAGTCTGGCTCCCCTATCAGACTAGCAGATGTTTTGTATGTTCCAGGCCTAAGGAATAATATTGTCTTCGTAGCAGTATTGGAAGACCATGGTTATGAGGTGATGTTTAGAAAAGGAAAAATTCTCCTTAAACACATAGCCACGAGATAGGTGAAGCAGATGGGTTCAAGAGTCAGGAACCTATATGCTCTCGAGGTTGAGGAGGTATGCAAGGATTTGAGGAGAAAATTAGTGGTTAATGACTTGGCGGTTGAGAGGGAGAAATTATCTCTCAACATGCAGCCTCAGAAGGTTGTGGAGTAGCCACAATTGTAGAAGCAAAGAGGAGGCCGAGTGGAAAATTCCAATCAAGAAGATACCTCCAGGAGGGGGAAATTTCGAGCCAGAAAGGAAGAGGGAGTACATGCATTTATACCTCCAGGTGTGAGGTAGGGTGTTGTGCATAATTAATCCCAAGAATAAATTTGGGCAGGGTCCATTGAGATGGTGTGTCTCATGGATCGAACCTGGCTACGAGGAGCCCATAGTACATCAATGGCAGGCAAGATCTGTATATTGATGAATTCAGATATCAGGAAGACAGAAATAAGAGTGATAAATGTCGGATATTGAAGCGCAGATCAAAGTTGGCTAGAGTGTAGAGGGCACAGATGCAGATGTCAGCAGCAGCGCAGAGAGTCTAGTAGACAGGTGCAGTAACAAGTAGCATTCATAAGACTCTGATGATAGATGCATCATATTGATTTAGTTGTTCGAAGGTTATTCAGTTTCAGGAGTTGCATGTGCAAACACTAGATAAGTGTTGCATGCAAAACATTCTAAAGGTACCGCAGTAGGATAGATTTAATTCCTTTTTTGTTGAGAGGCAGTGTTGAAATTTGCAACATGAAATAGTGAAATTGGCATCCAGAAAGGACAAAAATTGACCACATAACTGGTGTGGGATTCCAGTCACACATGAGTGATGAATTCAGTTACACACTAGTGCTAAATGTGGGTGTCTAATTTATTTATCCCTTAAATAAATTGGAAATTAAATTTGTAAGTTCATCTCATAACAACTTGTATGAATTAACTAAGTCAGAAAGGCTGAGTTAGCTCAAGAAATTCAAGTTGGGGGTCAAAGGTGAGGCATGTAGAGTGATTCTATTATTTTGGGGCTCTAGTTGCAGTTAATGCATTAGTTTAGTGCATTTGTAATCAGTTAACTCAAATTAATTGAGTTAAAATAAGTTTCACTAGTTCTATCTGAGTGATGAGCTAGTGAGAGGTCAAGTGAATTAAATTAGATTTAATTCACAAGTAGTGATCTTTCAGATAATTGATGATCTGCTATTATTAGATGCATGCATTTAAATTCTGATGACACCCAGTTGAGATAGAGGTTAAAGGGAAGTTAACTATCAGTTGTATTATTAGCAAATTGCACGGGCGCAATTATAAAGTTAGAAGAAGGCTCATGAAGGATTGAGCAGTCAAGGAAGGTTGATTATCCTATTAATAGGAATTAAATTCCTATGGATTGTGTGAGCAAGTCTAGGCTAAGAAGGGGTTGAGAATTGGCTAAGTGTTGGTCAATTTTGTCTAATAATTGCTAGTCAGTTTTGAGCAGGATCAGGGTGAGACAATCAGTAGAGCGCAGGATTTTCTCGGTGTGAGAAAGCATTGTATTGTTTCAAGATTTTTTGACTATGTACAATATATGATAGATGGGTTTTTAGTAGGTGCTTTCCGTAGATACATCTTGTGTTGTATGATTGATAATTTCCTTTCTCTTACTTGCATGTGATTGAGCGATTGTGTTTTATATTTCGCAAATATAGTAGAAGGATTCAGCATCTTGTTTTAGTACATTACATGATCGGATTGAATCTATTGGTATATAGTTTCTATATAATTTCTAAATTGTATCAAATTTATATTTGTACATGGTATCAAAGCGCCAGGAATCAAAAAGAAGAGGTGAAATTGATATTGTCTTGAACAAGTTCAAATTTGTAGATTTATTCTTCAATATCCAATAACAGATCAAGATTTCCTTCAATGGCTTGAGACTTGAATTTTCACTCGAGGGAAATTTGAATTATATTGCATGGAAGGACAGGATGGAGGCAGCATTGGAGGACAACAGGTTGAAGAAATTCATAGATTTTTATATTCCCAAGCCCGCAGCAGCAGTTGCCCAACTTCTTGATGCATCGCAAAAGAAGGTAGCAAAGGCGAGAAGGATCTTGTTAGAGGGAGTTCAAGATCATATTGTCTCGAGTATCCATTGTAAGGAGACTCCATATGCTATATGGAAGGCCTTGACATATCTATTTCAGAACAGCAGTGAACAAAGGAAGTTGACGCTAAAGGAGAAGCTCGGAAACATCATGAAGGAGGAGGGCAAGACGGTACCAACATACTTGGCGAATTTCACTCAATGTCGAGATGAGCTTGGAAGTTTTTGTGTGACCGTAGCCAATGATGACTTGGTGAGCGCAGCACTTCTAGACCTTCCCAAGAGCTGGCATAGTTACAAGGACTCTGTGAATGGGAGGTAGAAGTTACCAGACTAGGAGTGTTTGTGGTCCAACTTGGTAAAATAAGAGATAAGGCGAAGCACCAGAGATGGGAACTCCAGCACCAACAAAGAAGAATATTGTGCACTAGTCGAAAAAAGAAAGAAGGAAAAGGGAAAGAAATACCAAGGAGAAGAGGACAAGAGAGACTTGTCCAAGATCAGATATTTTCACTGTCACGAGAATGGGCATTATGCTTCGAATTGTCCACAGAAGAAGGCAAGCAAGAAGGGGCCTACAGCTACAACGGGTGAAGCTTTGGCTTCATAGTTCGAGCTTTATTTTACTCTCATTGCATGCATGGCCAGCACTGTAATGGGATGCATGTGGTATCTAGACAGCGGTGCCTCATTCCATATTGTTACACCATTTTTTGGTCATCTAACCTACTATCATTAGATGGACCCAATTACACCACGTAAGACCAATTTTACCCTAAGTAAAATTGCTTTCACTATGTAAAATAACTTAATAAAACACATTTGTTAGGTTGTTTATGGTCTAAACAGGAAACCCCAAACGGAAATATTAAACAAACCTATATTTGTTTGATTTTCCTGGTCATGTTTAACCCAAAACAAAGAAATTAATTAAATAAATCTTTATTTATCTTATTATTTTCTAGGAATAATTATTTAAACCTTATTTAAATAATATTTCTTGTTAAATATGACTAAATCACCCATAAATAATTAAATAAATCATTATTTATTTGATTATCATCCAACCACTTCCTTAAAAGGATAAATAAATCATTTATTTATTTATTACTTACAAATAAAGGGATTTGACCCAAGTCAAATACCTTTTCCCTCCAACAAATATAATAGAATATTCCATAAAAGGTGGATCTAGATTTGGTTAATGTTATTTTAATCATGCACCAAGATCTAGAATGACCCAATATTTTGTTATAAATAGGAGGGTTTTTCCTACCATTCTTCACCTTTTGTTGCCTATTAGATCACTCCGGATCTATACACTTGGTCACATTTTTCTACATTATTTGTTGTGTGAGCTCCTTTTGAGTTCTATCTTTGTCTGGGTTTTCTACACCAACAAGAGAGAGAGATTCTAGATCTGAAGTGCTGAGGACTTCCAAGAACCCATCCCATTGAGGAGAATTGGATACACCTTCTTGTTTTCCTCCCAGGTGCCCTTAATACAAAAATTCTTTCAAAAAACATTGTTCTTGTCTTGTCTATTGGATGCATGGAGCAAACTCTTGATTTTACTGCTTAATGTCTTTTTATGCATAGATCTGGTTTTTTGCAGCAATTGTCTTGATCAACTAACTGCAGATCTGAAGATGTTAGCAGCCACATTTGATTTTAGGGCTATAAGTTATGCGTAGCTAAATTGGTTTTTTTCGTACGCTTCGACAAAAGATTCATACTAACAATTGGCGAGTCCACACGGGTTTTCAATTACGACCGTTATCGTTTTTCCTATTCCTGCATATCCAGCTACTTCAGACCCTAGGGTTTCTTTTCAGCCTTTTGTTTTTCCTATTTTTATGTTGTTTTTCTCACATAAAACCCTAAAACATTAAAATTTCTAACTTCCGCGTGTTTCTGGCCCTATTGCGCAGGTGACAGACATCAGCCGCAACTGAGACGGCAACTTTTCCGGAAATCTACCGCCGAGACACCCGGAGCTTCAGGTCGCACTTTTCAGCCCAGTATCTGCGACCTGCACAGAAAACAGGTCAGAACCTGCGACCTGCCAATTTTTCTGCTCTTTTTCTGCAATTTTTCTGGGTTTTTCTGAAAATCCTGTCAGGGTTTTCCAGCCTCTGTCTTAGCCCGTTTAGACCTGTTTTTGATCTGTTTTTCTCATATAAGTGGGAACATAGCCCCTAGGGTTTCAGTACCCTCCACTTTTGGTGGAAGAGTTTTAACTGTTTCAGGTGTCTGTTTTTTCATAGTTTCAGCCGCCCCTTTTTCAGATCTGATACCTCCTTTTCAGATCCCTTTTAATCAGCTCTTCCCCCTTTCAAAACACCTCTTGAATTTTTGTTTGGATCTACCTTTAGGGCCTCCTCCTTGTCCCTTCTGTTTTTTGCTGATTTCCTCCTTTTTTCCAGCCCCCTTGCCTCTGCCTCTTGGCTATGTTCTTCACCTCTTTTCAGCAGATTTCTCCTTTAGATCCTTGTCCCTTTCGACCCTAGAACTATTGGCCTCTTTTTTGTGTGTTTTCACTAGATTTTTTCCCCCTTTTAGATTAGTTTTGAGAGACCCGGCTTCTTGGGTTAGATTGATGCACTAGTAGCTGTTAATTTTCTGTTATTTCAGCATTATCTACTGTTTTTTACAGCATTATTTTCAGTTACGCAGCACACTTTTTCTCTTGCTCTCAAAACGAAAAGGGTTTAAAAATTAAAATTAACGCACGCCACACACTCACCCTAAGCGAAGAAGAGCCTGGTTTGCACCGCCAGGCAAAGACTTTAAAATCAATTGACACTGCACCTATCTGCCCTTGTTTCGACATTGTAATCTCTTGATTCTGCACCTCCCTGCCTTTGTTGATCGTTCTTCTTAACCTTGTGTCGTGTTTGTGTGGTCACCATTGCGCCCCCAAGGCGCACATCCCAGAGACTTCTTGGCCTTCACCCTCAGTTTCCGGTCGGTCGACCTACTCCTTCCCGTCGTCGCTGAGTTAGTCCTCCTCTGAGTCCGCACTCTGACTCCTCTTCTGATTTCTTGGGTTCTCATTTTACTTCTGGTTCTCCCCCTGTCACCTTCACTATGTCTGGTCCAGGGCCTAATGCTAGCAGTAATCTTGGCCCTAATACCAGGACTACTACTAGCAGAACCGCCATAGGAACTACCTCGGCCGCGCCCTTGCTCCCCTTCATGGCAGGCCTCAGCCTCCCCGATTTGGACCAGTTGATAAACGACCCTATACACCATGACGCTAGTTGGCCTGCTATGCCGACAAAGCTCCCTTCTGACATCCCAAAGTTTGAAGGCCTTTCTGGAGAAGATCCTTCAAATCATGTTCGATCTTTCCACATGTGGTGTTCATCTACCTCCATTACCAATGACTCTATCCGTCTTCGGTTGTTCCAACGAACGCTTACATGTGCGGCTTCTAAGTGGTATGTTGATCAACCCACTTCCTCTCATACCACCTTTGCGACTCTTGCCCGGGCTTTTTTATCTTACTTCCAGCTTCCCCTTCGTTATGACACTGGTATCGAACTTTTGACTTCTTTCCGTCAATCATCTGCGACCCGCCTATCCGATCATGTCCAGGAATGGCAGAGAAGAAAAAGCCTATGTCAATCCCCTACCTTCGAAGACCGTGTCTACATGGACTGGTTCCTTAGATCTCTCTTGCCTCCTATCGGGAAAGATGTCGCATCGCATTTTCCCCAAACCGAAGAAGCCGCCCTCCAACTGGCGTTAAAATATGACTTGATCTACGCTCAGACAGGTTATGTTTATACCGTTCTACCTGATCTCCCCAGACCCAGTCGTGTCAATACACCGGGGGCACCTCATGCCGCCGACAGTATCGTTGGAGCTCTCTCTCATCCATATGCCCAACCTCCCATGGGTTATGGTTTTCCTGGGGGAGGGGGCAGCACCTCCCGCACTTGTCCCCCTCCTGGTAGCACGTATCCAGGATACAACATACCTCCTCTTTTGGCCCAACCTCCTACTCACCATACTATTACCCAACCCCCTTATTATTCGTATCCACAGTTTGGTGCTCTAGCTCCTCCAGCATCAGCACCTCCGCCTCCCTTGCCTTCTCAACCCCTGCAACAACAGTCACCGCCCCCTCAAGCGCAGGTGGATGCACAGCAGGGATTCGTGGCTACCCAACCACCTGACGGACAGGTGGCCACTCAACCTTCCCCTTCTGGTTCCTCCAATTACCAGATCCTCATGATGAACTCTGATCCACCTCTAACCGTCGACCTTAACCTTCAAACTTGGTCTCGCCAGTACCCCACACCTTCCGCTTAGTCTGCCCCCGAGTCCCCTTCTTCAGGTTCTATAGAGCCTCTTTCGACATCCAATGGTCCCTTGCATATCCCTCAGCCCAAATTTGAGGTTCATACAAAGATTCCTAAGGGACCATTACGCCGAAATGCTACTTCTGGTTGAGGTGCTCATTCGTATAGCATAGTAGATGATTTGGCGCAGTCTCCTGCTGCCATTTCCACATTGGAACTCCTCCGGTCATGCCCTTCCCAAAAGAAGGCTCTGCTATCTTCCATGGGTGCTGTAGATCCCACTGATGACCAAATTATTGTTTTCGACGCCCATCAATCAGAACATCCTCCTCTTCCTGCTTCCATCGCCTTCCAAATCCCAGTCAAAATCCGGAACGCTAACGTTTCCCGGTGTATAATTGATGAGGGGGCATCCACCTACGTGATGTCCGCTTCGGTTTGGAAGCAACTCGGATCTCTTGAGTTGGCCCCTTCCATGATCACCCTTCGAGCGTGGGATGGCCACGCCTCCCAGCCCATTGGCCTCTTCCGTAATTGTCCTATCACTCTTGCGGGCAAGACTGTTTGCGTTGACGTCGAAGTCATCGACGCCCCTCTAGATTACAACATTCTCTTGGGGCGGAGCTACACCTATGCTATGTCTGTTGTCCCATCCATGGTTTTCCGCAAGATGTCTTTCCCTCATAATGGAAAGATAGTCACCATTGACCAGTTGACATATCATGAGCCAAAATCTCAGACCTCACCTGAGACGACCATCTCTTCTGTAGCCAACAAGAAAACCGTCGATTCCTTGACCAGTGTCTCTCCTGGCGTCGACAAAGACTCCTCTTTGCTCAGAACCTTCCCTGGTCTTCCTCCTCCTCCTATCTCTGACCCCAGCTCATCGAATGTTTGCATGATGCAATCGTCTCAGGCTGCTCTCAAGCAACCTGCTTCGGCTAGTTAGCAACCACGCTCTTCACAACCTGCTCCTAGCCCTTCACCTGCAGCTGGTATTCATGAGCCTCTTTATCCTCCTGGCACGGTTCCTCCAAGCTTTAGCCATTTAAGAGCCGTAACACCTAGCCATTACCCCTCTGGTCAGATACCGTTCCTAGCTCCCCCACCAGGAGTGTACACGGTACCAGTCATGGCCACCCTCTCTCTTCCTAACTTGACCCTTGGGATTCCCGTCTGGTACCTTGATCCTCCAGCCCCCACCTTGCCTGGTCAACCCAAACCTTATATTGCTTTGACCCTGGTTCAACCAGTCCCCATGACTTCTCCCGCTGAAACAGTGCCTCAGTCACCTCAACAGGAACCACCTCCTGTTGCGACCACTTCGGGTAAGAAGGGAAAAGCTCGCAAGGGGGCATCAAAGGACAAGGCTGCCCCGACAAACCCTGCCCTTCATCAGCCTCCAAAGCATACCATCTAGTGTGCTTTGCGTGATGTTGTCGGTCATGCCTCCCATACCTGTCCTGAATTGCTTCATCTCAAGCCCATGGTTAATGTCACGTTCCCTGAGTCCACGGTCCTGGAAGCCTCTGTTCCTTCCACAACCGTGGCCAAGAACCCCAAGACTATTCACACCAACCACCCCTGTGCTTTGTGTGATCTCCATGGCCATCACACCCACCTTTGTCCCCGCCTCGAGGATTTCCACACCTCTCTAGCCGCGGTCCGCCAATTCGAGGCCAAGCGCAATGAGTCCACCTCTCCCATATTTGCGCATTTTGCTTTGGAAAAACTACCAGACATGACTGCTCCCATTGACATTCCCCCTCCTGATGTCGAGATGACGGAGCCTTCGTCCAACATTTTCTTCCTATCATCATCCATGAGACTCTTGGGGAACATTCCCTCTGAACCCTCCCCTATTGTTTCGCTTGACCCTACTTCAGCAATCACCTTGGGCTCAACATCGATAGATCCTTTATCTACTTACTCTTCTGTCACCCCTTGTGACGATGCGCATGTGAACCTCTCTTCTCATGATGATGAGTTGGGTAGCTTCGCCGCGTCAGGTGGTCTTTCTTCCACCAGTAACCCCATCTTCTATCACGATGACTACATTATGGAAGAAATCCCCACCCCTGACTTTATCTATTCCCCCTTGCACCACATACACCTTGTGGCCATTACACTGAAACCCAATGTTTGGGTAAGGGGGCACCCACATTTGAGAGACCAAGAGAAGCAATTCTCCACAACTCTCCTAGTGTATATGGTCATGTCGACTTTAGTACCATTATTCTTCCACCTTTCAAAGAACCTCTAGAGTCCCATATCACTTCAAATCACTCTAGGGATGATACCCCTTATCGTTCCCTCATCTTCCATCAGCAACCCAATCTCTTAGACATGGTTGTTGACCAACCTATGGGTTTTCTAGGAGAGCATCAGTTCATTATCTCCAAATCCTCTCTTTGGGATAGTGACACCAGGTATGCCACCCCGAAAACTTAAAGTCCATTTGCTTCATATATGCAGTACTAAAAGAGATTGGTAATCCTCCATTTCCTTTCTCAAACTGCATAACCATAACGAAAACAAATGGCACACCACATCATTAACATGTGTTTAGATTCCCCTTTTTCTAAATACATTTTGGCATGACCACACCATGCTTGGGGGCACCTATGCCCCTCAACCATAACCCTCCTCAAAATCGAATTTCTTCACTTGCAACACTCATACTAGGGGCAATCATCTCACCCATACTTCATCCATGTTTCCTGCGTGTCGACTTTCATCGGGAGTTACCATCTTGACTCATGTTTTCATGGCACCCCATTGACCTTTACCGTGGCAAGACCATCAATTCGCCTTGTTTCGAGCAACTGTTGAGTCATCATCGCATTCATGGAGTCTATCCCGAGTCCCTTCGTACCCCGCTATAGTCCTCCATCCCTCATTGCTTGGTTTCTCTCTTGTGTCGCACATTATGGCCTTTAGTCCCACTGTCCCTTATCCCTGATGATATTGTGTCAGTCACTGCCATGTCATTCATGCCCTTTATGCTCTAGCAAGGGAAGTTGTCCATTCGCTACTCAGTCCCCTCCATTCCACCATCATCATTGGTATTAGTCTGTCCATCGCTCTACTATTTTCTCTCGTGCCTTAGCTGAGGATCTCTCATTGCCTCACCTATGGCAGACCTCCTTCTGTCGACTTTAGCTCCTTCATTCCAGAAGAGAGGTCTAGAGGGCGGTGTACCTTGGTTCCAGCTTCCACTCTTGTCCGGTGCCTCAGATCAGGCAAAGGGATCTCTCATTTCCCTTTGACTTCATTGTTTCTCCACTCCAGCTCCTTTCAACATGATCGAGATCCGTATGCTTGATGGTTCAGTGATGCAGCAGTCGCTTTTGGTGATTCCCGGGTGTGTGTGAGATGTCTCAGCCCTCATGAGGGGGTGGCCCTGCAGGTAGCCCCCCACATGCCCGGATGACCTCTTCATTGCAGCCTTCGATGCAGCTTCATATATTTGATGATGTCGGCCTTAGCCGCTTGCAGCGCCTCTTTGATTTGCATGTATCAGTCAGATTTTGTGAGCCCTTCCCCGCTTGTAGGGGGCATTTGGGTTGTATTTGTATCTCATGTACTCAGATATTATTGTATAATTCCTGGCTATTATCCCAGGCACAGCATGTATATGGGATCCCCCATTGTATTTCTATCTGTCTCATGTTTATGCCGGTTGTACTTTATGGTTCGGTCCCTTGTTTACTGGACACACTATTCTTTTGTACTTTGTCTCGGCGGGCATAGGTATGCCTCCCCCGCCGCCTTCAGCACAGGTACCCTCTCATCAAAAGAGACTTGTTGCACCTGCGAGTCTCGTCTCCTCAGGGTCTAGTCCTTCAGCACACTATCTACCTCACATTTCTCTCTCTGACATCCCTTTTGTTGTCTAGTGATTGTGTTCTTACAACGTACTTCGGTCATACGATTTGCTCCTGACACTCGCACGCTGGGGGGCAATCTGTTACACCATTTTTGGTCATCTAACCTATTATCATTAGATGGACCCAAGTACACCATGTAAGACCAATTTTACCCTAAGTAAAATTGCCTTCACTATGTTAAATAACTTAATAAACCACATTTATTAGGTTGTTTATGGTTCAAACAGGAAACCCCAAAAGGAAATATTAAACAAACCTATATTTGTTTGATTTTCCTCATGGAATAATTAATTAAACCATAATTTAATTATTATTCCCAGTCATGTTTAACCCAAAAACAAAGAAATTAATTAGATAAACCTTCATCTATCTTATTATTTTCTAGGAATAATTATTTAAATCTTATTTAGATAATATTCCTTGTTAAATATGACCAAATCACCCACAAATAATTAAATAAATCATTATTTATTTGATTATCTTTCAACCACTTCCTTAAAAAGATAAATAAATCATTTATTTATTTATTTTTGACTAATCAAGGGATTTGACCCAAGTCAAATACCTTTTTCCTCCAACAAATATAATAAAATATTCCATAAAAGGTGGATCTAGATTTGGTTAACATTATTTTAATCATGCACCAAGATCTAGAATGACCCAATATTTTGTTATAAATAGGAGGGTTTTTCCTACCATTCTTCACCTTTTGTTTCCTATTAGATCACTCTGGATCTATACACTTGGTCACATTCTACATTATTTGCTGTGTGAGCTCCCTTTGAGTTCTATCTTTGTCTGGGTTTTCTACACCAACAAGAGAGAGAGATTCTAGATCTGAAGTGCTGAGGACTTCCAAGAACCCATCCCATTGAGGAGAATTGGATACACCTTCTTGTTTTCCTCCCAGGTGCCCTTAATACAAAAATTCTTTCAAAAAGCATTGTTCTTGTCTTGTCTATTGGATGCATGGAGCAAACTCTTGATTTTACTGCTTAATGTCTTTTTATGCATAGATCTGGTTTTTTGCAGCACTTGTCTTGATCAACTAACTGCAGATCTGAAGATGTTAGCAACCACATTTGATGTTAGGGCTATAAGTTATGCATAGCTAAAGTGGTCATTTTTCGTACGCTTCGACAAAAGATTCATACTAACACATATGACGGGGAATAGTGATATCTTCAGTGACTTGGAGGAGAAGGACCTCCAGCAAAACATAGAGTTTGGAGGTGACGGGAGGTATAGCGTGACCGGCATAGGTACAGTTACCTTTCAGAAGGATTCTAGCCCCCCTCTAAGAGTAGTAGATGTTTTGTATGTTCCAAGCCTAAGGAACAATCTTGTCTTCGTAGCGGTATTGGAAGACCGTGGTTATGAGGTGATGTTTAGAAAAGTAAAAGTTTTCCTTAAACACATAGCCACGGGACAGGTTAAGAATATTGGTTCAAGAGTCATGAACCTATATACTCTTGAGTTTGAGGATTCATGCAAGGCTTTTAGGAGCAAATCAGTGGTTAATGACTTGGTGTTTAAGGGGGAGCAATTATCTCTCAACATGCAGCCTCGGAAGCAGTCTTAGAAGGTTGTGGAGCAGCCACAATTGGAAAAGCAGAGACGACACCGAGTGGAAGATTCCACTCAAGCAGAGACCTCTAAGAGGGGGAAATTTCAAGCCAGAAAGGCAGAGGGATTACATGCAGCTATACCTCTAGGTGTGAGGTGGGGCGATGTGCAGAATTAATCCAATGAATAAATTTAGGCATGGTCCATTGAGATGGTGTGTCTCATGGATTGAACTTGGCTAAGAAGAGCCCACTGTACAACAGTAGCAAGAAGGATCGATTATATTGATGCAGTTAGATGTTAGGAAGACTAAAATCAGAGTGATAGATGTCAGATACTGGAGCGCAGATCAGAGTTGGCAGCAGTGTAGAGGGCACGGATGCAGATCTCAGCAGTAGCGCAGAGAGTCCAATAGACAGGTGCAATAACTAGTAGCAGTCAAAATACTTTGATGACAGATGCATCATATTGATTCACTTGTTCAAAGGCTATTCAGTTTCAAGAGTTTCATGTGCAAACAAGACTAGAGAAGTGCTGCATGCATAACATTCCAGAGGTACCGGATCGAGATAGATTGAATTCCTTTCTTGTTGAGAGGGAGTGTTGAAATTTGAAACAAGAAACAGTGAAATTGGCATCCAAAAAGGACAAAAATTGACCACATAATTGGTGTGGGATTCTAGTCACACATGAGTGAGGAATTCAGTTATACACTAGCACTAAATATGGGTGTTTAATTTATTAATCCCTTAGATAAATTGGAAATTAAATTGTAATTTCATCTCATAACAACTTGTATCAGTTAACTAAGTCAGAAAGACTGATTTAGCTCAAAAAATTCCAGTTGAGGGTCAAATGTGAGGCATGTAGAATGATTCTATTATTTTGGGGGTCTAGTTGTAGTTAATGCATTATTTTAGTGCATGTGTAATCAATTAACTCAAATTAATTGAGTTAAAATCAGTTTAACTAGTTCTAACTAAGTGACAAGCTAGTGAGAGGTCAAGTGAATTAAATTAGATTTAATTCACAAGTAGTGATTTGTCATATAACTAATGGTTCACTATTATTATATGCATGCATGTCAAATCTGATGATGACCCAGTTGAGATAGAGGTTAAAGGGAAGTTAACTATCAATTGTATTATTAGCAAATTTCCCAAGCACAAATATAAAGTCAAAGGAAGTCTCATGAAGGATTGTGCAGTCAAGGAAGGTTGACTATCCTATTTAATAGGGATTAATTGCCTAGGGATTGTGTGAGCAAGGCTGGGCTAAGCAAGGGATGAGAATTGGCTAAGTGTTGGTCATTTTTCCTAAGAATTGCTAGTTAGTTTTTAGCAGGACCAGGGTGAGACGATGGGTAGAGTGCGATATTTTCTTGGTTTGAGAAAGCATTGTATTGTTTCATGATTCTTTGACTATGTACAATATATGATAGAGGGGTTTTGAGTAGGTGCTTTCCCCAGATACATCTTGTGTTGTGTGGTTGATAATTTCCTTTCTCTTACTTGCATGTGATTGAGCGATCATGTTTTATATTCCGCAAATATAGTAGAAGGATTCAGTATCTTGTTTTAGTACATTACATGATCGGATTGCATCCATTGGTATAAATTTTCTATATAATTTCTACATGGTATCAGAGCGATATTTCTACATGGTATTACAACACCAAGAATCACAATAGAAGAGAAGAAATTGAGTTTGTCTTGAACATGTTCAAATTTTTAGATTTATTCTTCAAGATCCAACAACAGATCAAGATGTCTTTCAGTGGCTTGAGGCTTGAATTTTCACTCGAGGGAAATTTGAATTATATTGCATGGAAGGACAGGATGGAGGAATTTTTGGAGGACAGTGGGTTGAAGGAATTCATAGATTTTGATATTCCCAAGCTCGAAACAACAAATGCCCAACTTCTTGGTGCATGGCAGAAGAAGGTAGTAAAGGCGAGAAGGATATTGTTAAAGGGAGTTCGAGATCGTATTGTCTCGAGTCTCCATTGGAAGGCGACTCCATATGCTATGTGGAAGGCCTTGATAGATCTATTTCAGAACAGTAGGGACTAAAGGAAGTTGGCGATGAAGGACAAGCTCAGAAAGATCAAGAAGGAGGAGGGTGAGATGGTACCAACATATTTGGCGAAGGTCACTCAATGTCGAGATGAGCTTTCAAGTGTTGGTGTGACCATAGTCGATGATGACTTGGTGAACCTAGCTCTTCTAGGCCTTTCCAAGAGTTGGCATAGTTACCAGGACTTTGTGAATGGGAGGGAGAAGTTACCAGATTGGGAGCGTTTGTGGTCCGACTTGGTAATAGAAGAGATAAGGCGAAGTACCAAAGATGGGACCTCCAGCACCAACAAATAAGAATATTGTGCACTAGTCGAAAAAGGAAAGAAGGCCAAGGGAAAGAAATCCCAAGGAGAAAAGGGCAAGAGAGACTTGTCTAAGATCAGATGTTTTCACTATCATGAGCATGGGCACTATGCTTCGAATTGTCCACAGAATAAGGCAATCAAGAAGGAGCTTGCAGTTGCAGCGGCTGAAGCTTTGGCTTCACAGTTTGAGCTTGATATTAATCTCATTACACACATGGCCAGCACTGTAATGGGATGCATGTGGTATCTAGACAGTGGTGCCTCATTCCATATGACAGGTAATAGAGATCTCTTTAGTGACTTGGAGGAGAAGGACCTCCAGTAGAACATGGAGTTTGGAGATGACGGGAGGTATAGCGCGACTGTCATAGGTACAGTTACCCTTTAGAGGGAGTTTGGCTCCCCTCTCAGACTACCAGATGTTTTGTATGTTCCATGCGTAAGGAATAATATTGTCTCTGTAGTGGTATTGGAATACCGTGGTTATGAGGTGATGTTTAGAAAAGGAAATTTTTTCCTTAAACACATAGCCACAGGACAGATGAATGTTATGAAACCAGCTCCAAAAATAGAAGAAAAGAGAGATCAACACCTTAGAAATAAACCACTTCGGGGGGGCAACCTCCTTTACATTACATAAATGAACAATTCTTGGATGATACAAATGACAAAACCTCCTTCTATATATATGATTCCATGGGGTCATAATATAATCCTAGTCGACCTAACTATAATAATGAGAGGGCACAATAATAACAATATTGGGGTTACAGGGGTACAATAATAACAATAAGGGGGTTACACTAACAACAATAAGGGACTATACTAGTAATATAGGGACTTAACATGCCCCTCTCCTTCAAAAAAGTGTTGTCCTCAACGCTTGAGTAGCTATGGATGCTTTTGTATAAAATTCTCATCCTCCCATGTAGAATCTTCAGTGCGTAAGTTCTTCCATTTGATGAGATACTCTGAAATTGATCGATTTCGTAGCTGTCGAGTTCTTGAGTTATTTCTGTGACTACTTCAGGTTCCAATATGTTTTTTCCTTCCTCATCAAGTTCTGGCAATATTGTTTGAACTGGAAGGCTTTCCCCTATAACCTTCTTTAAGCATGAAACATGGAAAACTGGATGCACTTGCGAAGAAGCAAGAAGCTCCAATTTGTATGCCATAGTACCAATATTTTGCAACACCTTGTAAGGACCATAGTACTTTGGTGATAATTTTTATCCTTCTTAGCTTGTTTGAGGGACATTTGTTTGTATGGTTGTAGCCGCAAAAATACTCAATCTCCTACATCAAAACATCTCTCGCTGCGATGTTGATCTACCTGTTTTTTAATTCGATTTTGTGCCAAATTTAGGTTATCCTTTAAGAGTCGGAGAACTTCTTGTTGATGCTCGATGTGATCTTCCACTGATTGAACCTTAGAATTTTCTCTTAAAGAAGATGTGATGGACGATGGATGATATCCATAAAGTGCCATAAATGGGGTCATTTTTGCTACAGTATGGAAGGAAGTGTTATACCACCATTCAGTGATAGGTAACCACTTGACCCATCGTGTTTGCCTATCATATGCAAAACAACAAAGATATCCTTCCAAACATTTATTCACTATCTGAGTTTGACCATCGGATTGAGGATGATAAGATGAGCTATGAGCTAGTTGAGTACCCAAATAAGAAAATAATTCCGTCAAAAATTTCCAATAAAAATGGGATCTTTGTCACTTACAATAATCTTTGGGTTTCCATAAATGCAGTAGCAATTATACTTGCTTTAAATGGATGAGATAATGCACAAAAGTGTGGATACTTGGTAATTCTATCAACTACCACCATGAAGACACTCTTTCCTTTGGACTTAGGTAAACATGTGATAAAATCCATTGAAATCTCCTCCCAAAATTGACTTGGAATGGATAAAGGTTGTAGAAGATGCGGGGTCTTAATTGTCTCAATTTTATTTTTCTAGCAAACCAAACATTCTGCCACAAACTTTTGAACATTAGATTTAAGGCCATCCCAAAAAAATCTTTCTTCACCCTATGGTAAGTTTTTTAAAATCCTGAGTGTCCTCCTAAAGGAGAAGTGTGCAATTCCAAAAGAATATTTTGTTTTAGTTGGGAATTCTTGCAAATATATAAGCAATCTTTGTACCATAAGGAATCATTTTTCCAACTAAATGTATCAGATGTACTAGGATCTTGCTGCAACTTTTGAATGAGTGTCCACACTTCTTCGTCTTTCTTCCATTCATCCCTTGCTTTGGTTATCCAATCTGGTTGGATAATAGAAATGGCACAAAGCAATGCTTCCACCTATTCATCCTTTCTTGAGAGTGCATCTGCAACAACATTTAGCTTCCCTTTTTTGTAGATGATTTCAAAGTCGTAACCCAATGTCTTTGTGACCCATTTTTGTTGCTCTTCTGAAGATATTCTTTGTTCCAAAAAGTGTTTAAGACTATCATGATCATTTTTTACCTTGAAGTGTCTTCCCATTAGGTAAGGTCGCCATTTCTTTAGTGCATGTAGTATTGCCAACATTTCCTTCTAATAAATAGCTTTCTATAAATACTTTTCTTTGACTGGACAACTTTCAAAAGCAATGGGCCTTCCTTCTTACATTAAAAAACACCAATTCCATTTCCTGAGGCAACACATTCCACAATAAAGGTTTTTGTGAAGTCTAGAGTAGTTAATATTGGTTATAGGCACATTTCCTCTTTAATATGTTCAAAGGCCTTAGTTGCTTCAAGAGTCCATGAAAATGCATCTTTCTTCAATAATGGTGTTAGAGGTGCTGCTATTCTCCCATAAATCTTAACAAACTTGCAATAATACCCTATTAACCTAAGAAATCCTCACAATTTCTTTATGGTTGTGGGTACTTTCCATTCCTTAATGGCTTTAATTTCGTTAGGGTCTACCTTAACACCCTCGTGAGATACAATATGACCCAGATATTCCACCTATTGTACTCCAAAGAAACATTTGGATGTTTTTTCATATAATTGTTTCTCCTCCAATATTTTGAGCACCCTGTCAACATGTTGAACATGATCCTTCCAAGACCTGTTGTAGATTAGTATGTCATCAAAAAATACTGGCACAAATTTTCTAAGGAAGGGTTTGAAAATGGAATTCATCAACCCTTGAAATGTTGAAGATGCATTGGTAAGGCCAAAAGGCATGACCAAGAATTCATAATGACCCTCATGAGTTCGAAATGTTGTTTTTGGAATACCTTCAGTCTTCATTCTAATTTGATGATATCTTGAACGAAGATCCAACTTGGTAAAATAAATTGCTCCATGTAATTCATCCAATAATTCATCAATCAAAGGAATGGAAAAATTATCTTTAATAGTGAGCTTATTGAGCTCTCTATAATCCGAACACATGCGCCATGATCCATCTTTCTTGTGCACCAATACTACTAGAGCAAAGAAAGAACTTTGACTAGGTTGAATTATACCAGCCTCTAACATTTATGCAATCATACGTTCAATTTCGCTATTTTGGACATAAGGATATTTGTAAGGCATTATGTTTGGAGGAACACTTCCTGGAATCAAATGAATATCATGATCATGATCACGAATAGGTGAGAGTCCTTTGGGAGTTTCAAACACCTTGGAATGATTGTCCAAGACTTTTTGGAGATCTAGAGAAATAGATGATTTTGATGTTCGAACTTTTAGTGAGCATAATTGTGCAATTATGCCTCGTTTTTCTTTCTTCGGAAGCTTTGTCATGACATTAGAGCTTATTATCTTTCCTGGCTTCCCTGCGATACCTCGTAATTCGATTTCCTTTCAAAAAAAAAAAAAGTTCTTGAAAATTAAAAGTTATTGTCCCCAAAGATTGTAACCATTGTACTCCTAGTACAACATCAGCACCTCCCATTGGAATGGAAATCATTGGACTATTCAATACATATTCCCCTATGGTTATCTTGATATTATGGCATTTCCAGAGCAAGTTTAGTTCCTCCTTTGGCAACCATCACTTGACATTCTGGTGCTAGGTGTAGGAAACAATTCAATTCCTTGGCTACCTTACAATGAATAAAATTATGGGTACTACCCGAATCAATCAACACTATTACCTTTTTCTTCTTGATATATCCTTCTATTTTGAGAGTTTGAGGAGTGATAATTCCTGCCAATGCATTACACGTTATGGTCAGACTCATTTCTTCTTCTTCTAGGGTTGGTTCCTGGTGTATATCCTCTTCTTTTGAAGTTTCTTGTTCATTTTTTTCCTCCTCTTCACAATCTATGTAAAATAATTTCTTCTCGGCACACTTATGACCTTTAGTGTATTTGCTATCACAATTGTAGCAAATCGTTTTTGGTTTTTTTTCTTCCAATTGTTGTGGTGTCAACCTTGTATCTTGTGGAAGTCTAGGAGTAGCAACACTTCCATCTTTATAGATGTGAGTGGTAGTCTTCCTTGTCGCCATAATTTTACTTTCAATTTTTCTTGCCAACCCGAATGCCTTCTCCAATGAATCAATGTTCCCAAAGGCGAACCTCATGTTGGATGTTATCCTTTAAAGTCCATATGAAGACATCAATCCTGTACCTGAATATCACACTATATCCACTTTTGAAGTCCTCAAGGTGCTCCACCACTGAACCCTTTTATTTGAGATTTATAAATTGGCTAAAGAAGGTGTTGCTCTTTGTATCCTCATAACGTGATATCATTTCCTCCGTAAAAATTGACCAAGTGACAATTTTTTTACGGGAGCAAAGCCATCGATATCATGCAAATGTATTTTTTTTTAAATGTAAAGTTTCAATGTGTACCTTTTGTGTGTTTTCCACATTATTGGGATCAAAATATTGCTCCATCTATAGTATCCATGTTATGGGATCCTTACCTTCAAACTTCCTCATATCCATCTTTGGAATATGGTGGTTCTTCAATCCAACATTAGAGTTTATGAAATCATGATTAACATTTAGTTTGTTCTCATCATGAGTTTCCTCTACTATATTTCTGCCATTAGGAATAATTTCTTGTATTAACCTTGTCATAAAAACTTCCATGTCTACTTTTAGATCATTCTTCATGTCTTCCATGTTGTCTTTCATTTTTTCATCGATCTTACCTTCCATGGCATCCATCTTAGCTTCCATGCTAGTTTCCATGCCATCCATCTTAGCTTCCATGACATTCTTCAAACCCTCCATCTTAGCTTCCACGCCTTTCTTCAAACCATCCATCTTAGCTTCCACGTCTTTCTTCAAAACTTCCATTTCATTTTTTGCTGCTCTTTGCGAGAGCGAAATTTGGTGCACTTGCTCTTGTAATTTTGATATGTCATGTTGCGCTTCTTCCTCTTCATGAGTCATAGTAGAGCCTTCTGAAGGCTTAATGGGTGTTTAATTCTTTTTAGGTGGCATTTTAGAACCCAATACTGATATCTATGCTTCAATATGCCCTTGGAATCACTTCAAACTGATTTTTCACACAAGACACATGCAATTCGAAAAAAACAATACACACATTTTTCTTGCTTTTGAGGAGCTCAATATTGAAACTGAATTATCTCTGTGATTTCGGATCTTCAATATCTTAAATTTGGCCCTTCAGTAGCCCTCTGAATATTCTTTTGAATACCACAGGTCTGACCTGATTTGGATTCTTCAAGGCAAATTTATGCCCAATCTTCCACAATGACCTAATTATGGAAAGGTTCAGTAGAGAAAAATTGTACGACGTACCACGTGTCATTGTTTCCTCCTTCGGCCCTAAAATTGATACACAGGAAGCTACAGTCTGTGTACTTGTGGCCACTTTTTATAGAATTCCAATCTGATGCTCAAAGAGAGAGTTATGATGATTTTCCGATAGTCACCTCTTTGAGATGAAATTCGGGAACCTGAAAAAACCCTAACTTCCACAGATCGTATCTCCGCAAATATTACGAATCAAGATCTAAAATTTTTACAGAAATTTCCTAAGGATTATGGCTTCACTTTGTAAAAATTTCAAGTTCTGAACCTTCGTAGAAAAAATTATAGCGAAAATTCCACGATTACATGTTTAGGTGAAATTTGGGAGCCTGAAAAAACCCCAACTTCCACAGATCATATCTTCGAAAATATTGCGAAGCAAGATCTGAAATTTTTACACAATGTTCCTCAAGATTTTGAATTTGCTCTGTAAAAATTTCAGCTTCTGATATTTCATAGAAAAAAAAAAATTATAGTGAAAATTCCACGATGACCTGTTTGGAGCAGCGAAACCCTAGAATCCAAAGCTCTGATACCAAATGTTATGAAACTAGTTCCAAAAATAGAAGAAAATAGGCATTAATGCCTTAGAAATAAACAAATTCGAGGGGGGAAGCTCCTTTACATTACATAAATGAACAATTCTTGGATGATACAAATGACAAAACCTCCTTCTATATATAGGAGTCCATGGGGTCACAATATAATCCTAGCCGACCTAACAATAATAATGTAAGGGCACAACAATAACAATATTGGGTTACAGGGGTACAACAATAACAATAAGGGGGTTACACTAACAACAATAAGGGACTATATTAGTAATATAGGGACCTAACAGTGAAGCAGATCGATTCAAGAGTCAAGAACCTGTATGCTTTCGAGGTTGAGGATGCATGCAAGGCTTTGAGGAGCAAAGCAGTGGTTAATGACTTGGTGGTTGAGAGGGAGAAATTATATCTCAACATGCAGCCTCATAAGCAGTCTCAGAAGGTTGTGGAGAAACCAAAATTGGATAAGTAGAGAGGAGACCAAGTGGAAGAGTCTACTCAAGCAGAGAGCTCCAGGAGGGGGAAATTTCGATCTAGAAAGGCATAGGGAGTACATGCAGTTATACCTCCAGCTATGAGGTGGGGTGATGTGCAGAATTAATCCCAAGAAGAAATTTTTGCAGGGTCCATTGATATGGTGTGTCTCATGGATTGAACTTAGCTACGACAAGCCCACAATATAGCAGTAGAAAGAAGGATCAGTTAGATTGATGCAGTCAAATGTTAGGAAGACATAAATCAGAGTGACAGATGTCAGATACTGGAGCGCAAATTAGAGTTGGTAGCAGTGCAGAGGGCATGGATGCAGATGTCAACAACAACACAAAGAGTCCATTAGATAGGTGCAGTAACTAGTAGCAGTCAGAAGACTATGATGACAGATGCATCATACTGATTCAGTTGTTTGGAGGCTATTTAATTTCAGGAGTTGCATGTGTAAACAACACTAGATAAGTGTTGCATGCAGAACATTCTAGAGGTACTGGATCAGGATAGATTGAATTCCTTTCTTGTTGAGAGGGAGTGTTGAAATTTGCAACAAGAAATAATGAAATTGGGACCCAAAAAGGACAAAAAATGACCACATAACTGGTGTGGGATTCCAGTCACACATCAGTGAGGAATTCAATTACACACTAGCACTAAATGTGGGCGTCTAATTTATTTATCCCTTAAATAAATTGGAATTAAAATTGTAATTTCATCTCATAACAATTTATATGAGTTAACTAAGTCAAAAAGACTGAGTTAGCTCAAAAAATTCAAGTCGAGGGTGAGGCATGTAGAGTGATTCTATTATTTTTGGGGTCTAGTTGAAGTTAATGCATTAGTTTAGTGCATGTGTAATCAGTTAACTCAAATTAATTGAGTTAAAATCAGTTTAACTAGTTCTAACCGAGTGATGAGCTAATGAGAGGTCAAGTGAATTAAATTATAATTAATTCGCAAGTAGTGATCTATTAGATAAATGATGATTCTCTATTATTAGTTGCATGCATGTCAATTCTGATGACGACCAGTTGAGATGGAGGTTAAAGGGAAATTAACTATCAATTGTATTATTAATGAATTTCCTAGGCGCAATTATAAATTTAGAGGAAGGATCATGAAGGATTGCGCAGTCAAGGAAGGTTGATTATCCTATTTAATAGGGATTAATTACCTAGGGATTGTGTGAGCAAGGTTGGGCTAAGCAGGGGTTGATAATTGGCTAAGTGTTGGTCAATTTTTCCTAAGAATTGCTAGTGATATTTGAGCAGGATCAGGGTGAGATGATCGGTAGAGTGCAGGATTTCTCGGTGTGAGAAAGGATGGTATTGTTTCATGATTCTTTGACTATGTACAATATATGGTAGAGGGATTTTTAGCAGGTGCTTTCCCTAGATACATCTTTTGTTGTGTGATTGATAATTTCCTTTCTCTTACTTTCATGTGATTGAGCGATCGTGTTTTATATTCCACAAATATAGTATAAGGATTCAGTATCTTGTTTTAGTACATTACATGATCAGAATTAATCCATTGGTATAGAGTTTCTATGTTATTCCTACACTCTTTCCCATATCAAGGGAGCGACTACGGGATTGATGAACAAAAGGGTCTATTTGTCTAAGGGGATAGCCACCTGGAAGGTTTGGATGGATCATGGGTGTCTTGTAGCAGGTGTAGAAGGTCTTTGTGGTTGTGTGGTGACCTAGGAGGTTGAATCAGGTCATAGTAGTCTCTCATCACATATTTACCCCAGTGGACTAGGTAGCTTGGGTGAATGTGGGAAAAGGGCGTTACATGTCGGCTCAAGCTTCTTCCTCGAATATTTGGAGACATGGAAATAAGCAAAGGCTCGAAAAATTTTGAAGTGAGACACATTTTACTTTCTCCCGGCTTTATTCCTGAGAAATCCTCCTTCGGTTTAATCATACAAACAATCCAATGAGGACTTTGATTCTGCAAGTAGATTGTTATGTTACATGCCTCTACCTATAAATGTAGTGGCAAGCCTTGGTCATGTAGCATATCTCTTGCATTTGGTACAATGTGCTGGTTCTTTCTCTCGACTACCCCATTCTGTTGTGGGTTGTGGGGTGCTATCAGCTCTCTTCGAATCCCTTTTTTAGCACATAAATTCTTGAGGTCATTCAAAACATACTCACCTCCATTGTCACTCTCGAGAAAATTCACCATATTGTCAGTCACTTTCTTAACTAGTGCCTTGAATTATACAGAATTGGAGAATGTCTCATCCTTCTTCCGCATCAAGAATATCCAACACTTCCTTGAGAAATAATCAATTAAAATAACAAAATATTTATGTTTGGTAGTGGAGGTTATCGAGAAAGGTCCACAAACATTATAGTGGACTCTTTCCAAGACTACATATGATTTATTGTCTCGATCATGGAATGTGGATTTTAAATACTTCCCCAAGGTACAACAAACATCCTACTTCTCAAGTGATTCTTTAGGGAGGCCAGTGGTTATTTTTTGCATAATCTTTAAGGCGCCATGATGCAGATGGCCCAATATCCTATGCCAAAGTTCATCGACATCGCGGCTATGCACTTTCTTTGCATTACTGCTTAATGCAACACAATCTTCCACATCAATTTTATATAATTTCTTCACATTAACCCCAATATTCTTCACATGTCCAGTGGCTATGTGTCTCGAAAATTCTTTCCCATTGTTGAAGATCACATCATAACCAGGGTCTTCCAAAACATCTATAGAGATGAGATTCTTCTTTAGGCCTGGAAAAAACATGACGTCTTTGAGGTGAAGAGGGGATCTTGACTCCTTCTTAAAGGTTATTGTACCAATCTCGGTATCATTGTGCCTTTATTCATCCTAAATCTCAATATGCATTTGGAGATCTTTCGCCTTCGAGTCACTCAAAAAATCTCTACACCCTGTCATGTGGAACGAGGCACCTAATTCCAAGTACCACACACTCCCCATCACAGTGTTGGACATGCATGTGCTAAGGGTGAAATATAGCTTGAACTATGAAGCCAAAGCTTCACCGGTTGCTCCTCTTGAGTTCTTCTTGTTAGACCTTTTGTGTGGACACTTTGTAGCATAGTGCCTGAATTCATGACAATTGAAGCATTTTATTTTTTACAAGTCTTTATTCTTTCTCCCTTCGTTGGATTCTGGTTTGGTTTGAGATTTCTTCCTCTCCCCTTCTTTCCCTCTCCAACTAATCCAAAATTTTCTTCATCCTCTCCCTTGGATGAATTTCCATCTCTAGTATTCCACCTGATCTGTTCTTGTACCAAATCAGATCACAAGTGTTCCCAATTTGGTAATTTCTCCCTCTCGTTCATCGATTCCTAGTATATATGCTAGCTTTTGGGAAGGCCTATAAGAGCTAGGCTCACTAGGTCATCTTCTGCAACATTCATACCAAGCCCTCGAAGCTCAGTGTAAATCTCGTGAGATACTGCAGAATAGTGTCATTCTTTTACATCTTGATATTTCGAAATTTATCTTTGAGGGTCAGTTTTATATAGTCATTGTTATTCTCAAATAGCTCTGTCAGTGTCTTCCACATTGCGAAAGGAGTTTATTTTCCATGGATATTTGAGACAATGTGGTCTTGCACTCCCTCCAATATTATTCTCCTTGCTTTGGCTACATATTTCTTCCATTAGGATAGGTTTTGGGCATCAGTTGATCCTGGTTTTGGAATGTCTACCTTGACATATTCTAGAATTTTTTGTCATCAAGCATCACCTCCATTTGATCCTTCCATGTAATGAAATTCGAGTTTCCTTCCAAGGCATACTCTAATATCAGCCCATTGAAGGTCATTTTCCCAACTCTAAAGAGATCCTGCTACACTGAAGCTGCAAATTCGAACCTCCTGAGGAAAAACTTTGAAATTGTTGTTCTAATGTGAATCTTACTATGATAACATGTAGAAATATGGTGATAGAATTGCACCTTCTCAAGAATTTTAATCTAAAATCAAGAGACACAATTCTACTCTACTAATATGTGGAATTTAATTCACAATTTAGAACAACATTCGCAAACCTGCAAAAAGAAAAACCACGCAATGCACAATATTTTTCTAGGGGAAACCAACCAGGAAAAACCCATCAAGCCTCTTTGTATTAATCGAGTGAATAGAGAATTTATTACAATTGATTTCATGCTTTGATCACAATCTGCAAGTGAATAAAATATCTCTCTGCTCGATGAGAAGCTCTGACCCAGACTTAGTCAATTTCTAGCTTTGCTTTAACCCTTATTTCCTTGTGCAATTCCTTAGGAATTATCCCCTATTTTTTAGAAATTTTCCTCTAATTTATTTTTGCAATTACCAAGGATTGATCATATAATTGCATGCAACACCTGTACACTCAAACTAGTTTACAACTGCTTATTACACTACCTTGGAATCTCCACCACAGTTGAGGAACCCAAATTCCTTGCATGCACTAGCTATTTTGAGCTAATTGATCAATTATATGGATGATCTTTGAGTTAGATTGTTGTCCCACTGCAAAATTGACCTTCCACTAGTTCCATTAACTATTATAACTAGTTTAACTGAACACAACTGGAAATAACTAACCTTGATTACTAAAATTAGTAATCACACTTGCTTAACTGAACTCCAAGCCCTATAACTCGGATTTACTAAGCTAACTGAGTGACAAGAGCCATGTCAACCCAGTTAACTACCTTCAAGTTGCTTGTTGATGTGGAAATTCAAATTTTCTCAATTTGACGAAGGCAAAGTCAAATTGAGACTTTCTTGCTACCCTTCTCAACAGCCCAAGCACATTGAGATTAGATATCGCTATATCTGGGATATGGTGCAAAGAGGATTCGTAAGGCTCCATCACCAAGCCTTTCCAAAAAGGGAATTTCTTGGTCTATCTTCAGAGAGTATCTTGTATTGATGGATGTGACCCTCCTGGGTAAGTGTCATGATTGATCAAGAACATTGAGTTATGTTCTTCCCCACTGTTTGAGATCCCAGGGAGAGGAATTGAGTCAGAGAGCTCCTGGGGTTGAGGGAACTCTTAGACAATAGGATAGTTGTGATCCTTACCTCATGGTAAGTAGTATCATGCCTCTTGTCTAGCAATAGGATAGTTGTGATCCTTACCTTTCATGTTAAGTAGTATCCTACCTATTTTACGATAGGGTGTGTGTGATCTTTGTCACTCATGAAAAGTTGAGTATCTACCCCTACAGTCAAGACTGGGACTTGACAAAGGGTATACCCAAGTATGCATCCTACCCTCAAGCTGGGCTTGCAGGGATTGCCACCCATCTAGCCAATAGGTGAGGAAAGTTGCGTGTTTATGTTCCTTACCTTTTATTCTAAGGGGTATCTCTCCCAGGTGATGGGATGTAGGTGTTCTACGACTTGACTCTTGAGGGTCAAGGTGGGAATATTAGTAGACAATATGATGTATGTGATCCTTACCTCATGGTAAGTAGTATCTTGCCTATTTTCATTGGATATACGGTGGCATATTTATCTCCCCTGTGATGATTCTTCTTCTTTATATTTGGGAGTGACGTTCAACATATGAGCAGAGCCGAGATATGATATGATACAACGATGATGATGACGAGACAATTGAGATGATACGTATGATGCAATCGGTAATTCCTCCCTAGCTGAGAGGGAGTGTTGAGATTTGGCAGCTCAAGGAGAAATTCCCTCCTTTGGGAAGCCCTCCTCATCCTCTGGAGACCCTACTAGCCCTTGGAAGAATTTAATTTTCTCAAGGAAAAGTATTATTTTTGACATGGAACCACATCATCACAAAAGTACAAGTCGGCCTAGCTAAGGAGGTGTGACAAGGGAAGCTTTCAAGGCATTCAACTTCTTGCTCATGTAAAATACTAGTAGAAGGGAAAGGGTGATCCAAAGAAAACATATACTAAAACATTGAATGAAGCAACTTACAATATTACCAAGTGCATGAATCCAACCTAAAACACCCTGACACTTAGTCCTCGTCCCAACCATTATCCCACTTCAAATGTACCAAGACATAAAGAAACATACAATTGTCATGAACCAAGGTTGATTTCACATGAAGAGGAGGATGATATGCACCCTTGGGTCACCCTTCCCAAGGCTTTTCCATCTATTAGTTAATTGTGCATCCATTCCAAATTTAATGTGCACTGAAACCCACTTAAACAAAAAAAATTAGGATGACCCGAAAGTCATGAACCCATTTTTACCAAGATGCCAAGTCTAAACTCAATCACTCATTTAGCCCATTGGTTTGCCTTCTGGTTAATGTCCCTCTTTATATGAGAAGGAGACTCTAACAAAGTAGCTAATATTTTGCTTGATTCTATAGATGGTGTTTTTAATTTTGATCCTTCATGAATGGGTTTACCAATCATTGCTTTAATGACAATTATTGGATATCCACCTCCTTGACTATAGAAAGACCAGAAAATAAAGCATTTACTTCAACCAAATTGTTTAATATGTTACCTAGACCTGTTATATAAGAAATTAGAAGTTTTTTTGGGATCATAAAAACTTTCCTCTACTCCTACCACCCCCAATATATAAAATATCATTTTTAACTAACAAATAACTACCTATTTATAATCCGTAAAAAATAATAATAATAAATAAATGATTCAAATTAAACCTTCATAATCTAAATATAGAATTCAATAAACATATAATAAAAACACGATAGGATGTGGGGTGTGGGATTAATAGAGATCTTCAAAAATAAATAAATATATATATATATATATATATATATATAACGTCATGAAGGAATACATTTAATACATTTTTCATGAACCCCTAAAGTCTAGGCACTCATCACGACCACGATTGCATCAAAACGTTTTGTGGTGCTTAAACATGGAGGACGTCATATCTCGTAGAAATTGGTTTTTTTATAATTAAGAACCACCCGAAAGATTTAAAATTGAAGTGGACCTCTTACCATCCATCTTTATGAATCATCAAACAATAATTTTATTATTTTCGTACATTAAAAAAAAAAGCATACGTACATTATCCAACTAGCCGACAGTAAAATTAATAAATAAATAAACCAAATAGAACCTTCATGAAACTAATAAAAAAACCATTCTACAACTTTACCTTTCATTGGGAGAAGAACCCTCCAACGCTTAGAATAAGTACCCAACGTAATGACCATTTCAAACAAAATTGATATCGCGGGAATCTCTCTCTGGTTTTATTCAAGGAAACATCAATACTACCTTTGTGAGTAAGTTAAGTTACCCTATCCCTAATAAGCTTTGAATATAGAGATATATAAGCTATTTCTTTGGTTTTATTCAAGGAAACATCAATACTACCTTTGTGAGTAAGTTAGGTTACCTTATTTCTAATAAGCTTTGAATATAGAGATATATAAGCTACTTCTTTGGTTTTATTCAAGGAAACATCAATACTATCTTTGTGAGTAAGTTAAGTTACCCTATCCCTAATAAGCTTTGAATATAGAGATATATAAGCTACTTCTTTGGTTTTATTCAAGGAAACATCAATACTACCTTTTTGAGTAAGTTAAGTTACCCTATCCCTAATAAGCTTTGAATATAGAGATATATAAGCTACTTAATAATTGATTTAGTACTCCTAATTTTTTTAAACTTCTACTTATATTCTCCATTATTTATTTGAGAATCGTGATCCAATCGTACATATTAGTTAGTTTACTACTATAAGCTTTGAATTTGTGCGCATATAGAGATACCTCCCCCATTTAATAATGACTCCTCCTATTTTTCATTTATATATAATTTCAATGACAAAAGTGAGCCCATATTTTATATTTAGTTATATATTTTAAAATATTATTTGTATTTATTAATTGCAAATATAATATTATAAATTATAAGAAAATGAATTTTATCATTATTTAGTTAGAATATATAATACTTTATTATAATTTACAATTAATTGTAAAATGTAAATATAAAAGTTTCAATCATTAAAAAGGAGATTATATAGTATATTTTAAATTCAATACACTTTCACATTTATTTTTAAAATAATCTATAAAATAATTTTATATATATATATATATATAAGTTGGTATATATATTTACATTATTGACTTGAGAAGCTTGTTTTATAACTGAGAGATATGTGTAAGTATGTTGTGTTTTCAAAAAATAATAAAAATATTTTTTTGACCAAAACAAAAATTAAATAACCATATAAATAAACAATTAATAGAGTGATTAATATTTCACTTTCATTCTACTTGGTTCTTTGATATTTCACTTTCACTCTTCAAGTAATAAATAAAATATTCTCATATCTATCTTAAATAATATAATTTTATATAACTTTACAAAGATAAAGTAAATTAGTAGAAATTCTTTCGGGTAATAATCACATGCAAAAAAACGTGGTCGACGCGTTTCGAACCAACCAGTGTGGTTCATCATCAGGACTATGTGAGAGATCAGATCCAGACATTAAGTATAAATAGATGTAGAAATGGCTCAACTAGCCGTTAGGATAACGGCTAGTTTGACTTAGAAAAAGTAAATATTCCATTATTTATTTATTTATTTATTATTATTATTTTAATTTATTTATAAAACCTTTAATATATTTATACAACTAATTGACCAATTAATTAATATAATGGTAAGTAATTAAAAAAAGAAACCTATTTCACTTATAAATATCTTAATATAATATAAATATCTTAATATAAAATATTAGTATTAGTATCTTATATTAAATTCAAATTTTAATATAAAATATTAATAATGATAAAATATTCAAAAATATAATTTAAATAATAGAAAAATATCACTATAAATTTATCTTAATTACATATTTACCAAGTACTAGAAGGGATTAAATATCTTGACGTGTTAATTTTTTTAAGTTTGAGATTTATCTCTCTCAGCTTTTGGTAAAACCATAGTTAAAATAGATCTATACTGATTTAAAATAATCATAATTTAAATGGATTTTATTGAAGAAAAATAAAATAGAAAAAAGTTATACAAAATTCTAATACTAAAAAGCAACAAAACAATTTTAAAATAAGTAATTTAGAGTCTTAACATCAACCATAATGTCATTAAGTATTATTAGTGAAACTTAATTGTGCACTTCCTAGAAAATAAGGTTGAGAACTGAAATCTATGCAAAAAAACCCACAATTTGTAAGATAATTTAAAAGACCATAATGATCAAAATTGATTTATCACTTAACTTACTCATGTTAAAATTCTCATTTCTATTTTAACTCTTTCTAAAAATATATATATATTTTTAAACTTAAATAAAATTCTTATAACTCTATCTTTTAGAGAATATCTTTTTAAATTTAAATAAAATTCCTATAATTCTATTTTTTGAGAATATTTTTTTAAATTTAAATAAAATTCTTATAACTCTATTTTTTAATAAACATGCTATCTCATTAATTAAAATTATATATTAAATATTTTTTATTAACTAAAATTATATATTAAATATTTTGAATAAACCAGTTATTTAACCACATTAAATCATATTCTCTTTAAAAAAAAAAAAAAAAAGGTGTTATTTTGTGAATCACCAAATACCCGTATTATAAATATTTTTTTTAAAACAACTTGCTTAGAAATCTCCATAAATATTTCCGTTTAAAATCACTTTCTTATCAAATCTCTTAAACAAGAATAGTGGCAGTGGCTAAAGTAGAAAGGTATCCTTTCCAAGACTAAATAACAAACCAAATAACTTTCTTAGAAAGCCACCCATTCTAATAATAATATTCTAATGCAAACAAAGGATTAGAATTACCTTCTTCCTAGTTTCCCGGATACTTCATAAAACCAAAAAACTAGATACTTCATAGAATGTATAAGCCATTAATTTTAAAGCCCCAAAGGATTAAATAACATCATAGTGCATAAATAGGTCTCCGCCATATATTTGTTGAATTCCATATATATTTTTATGTATAATCAATGTCTTCCAACGTTCACCATAAAAGAATATCTTACAATTCATTTGGCGAAAGGATAGCTCCTTCAACCATGATAACAATAAGGAATAAGGTCTTAATTACCATTTTGCTTGTAAAGTACACCTCAATAGGTTAATGAAAGAAAATATTCACCTTCAAACATAAATTAAAAGAAAAAAAAAAACTCGCCGTGGTTGAGTATGCGTTCTCATGATTAATTGATGTAAGTTTCTCACTATTGAGTTTCACTAGACATTTCATTGACATGTTATTATGGAGTTTTAATAATGACATGCATTAATATTAATAATAATTTGTTATTTTTCTTAAATTAAAACAAGAATTTATATTAATCGGAATTTATATTAATCGAAAAAAGGTTGTAGGAAGGCTATATAGATAATGGTTTTATGATAATATTATGATTGAACAAAACAATGGACAAAATACTAAGTTCAAACACATGAAAGTGACTTAATTTTGGTTTAATTTTACTCCATGTTCCTTATGGTGTTGTATGTTTCAAAGCTTTTGCAAAGGTGTGATTAACTGCGGAATTTGCATAATTAATAGTTTTCACTTAATTATGAGGACTTAATCTTTTAGATTGAATTATATAATTTTCCACTCCTTTAAGTGTGTGTTTTTTCTCTTGACAATGCCATTTTGTTATGGTGTATATGGAATAATATATTACATTTGAATATCACATGTAGAACAGTAAGTCGTAAAATTGTTGTTAACATGTTCACCTTCATTATATTTCCTTAACCTTTGAAGTTGATGTCCAAATTGTTTTTCTACAAGGGCCTCATAGGGAAAAAATATGTTAAAAGCTTCACTTTTAAGTTCTAGGAAACAAAGCCAAGTGCATTAAAAAAATCTATCAATGAAAGTCAAGAAGTACTTGAAGCCATGGACATAAGCAATAGGAAGTGGACCACACAAATAA
This sequence comes from Pinus albicaulis, assembly GCA_034641835.2. Taxonomy (NCBI): domain Eukaryota; kingdom Viridiplantae; phylum Streptophyta; class Pinopsida; order Pinales; family Pinaceae; genus Pinus; species Pinus albicaulis. Next base: position 971,132,551 of record CM076569.1, read on the forward strand.
CTATGAACAAGTTGCAAGGGAGCCAAGGCATGCTTGTCAAAATTGTCTCGATGATGATTTTCAAGTACACAAATGGGAGAAATACCATCATCACAAGAAATAAGAGGAAGACTAGTCATCATACTCTAATTACATTTTTTGCAATAAGCAATGGTTTAGATGACTAAATCGCTCATGTCAAAGTTTACTCAAGTTGTTGCTATAAGCAATAAAAATTGATAGAAGAATATATGAACTAAAGTTGTCAAATATGTACAACCTGGTAATATCATGACCAATTCTAGTTATTTTTGTTTTCAAGGAACAAATAAAGGTTTATATATTAATAAAAGTTGGAATTTGTGTGAGATCCCTTACAGCATTCCTTAGAATTTTGACATGCATCACTTTCATGTGAAAAATTATGAATCTACACCAGATATCCTACTGCAGTAAATCTGATTTACTTCTCCTACTTGTTTTCTTTAAATTAACAAGTTATCTTCTCAATACTTCAGGAAAACATCAAAGTAAATACACTGCAGCCTACACAATTATACAAATCAAGTACTCAAAAATAAGTAAAGCATTCAGACAAAGGACACGCATATTTTTCGGACAAATGTCCAGGAAAAACCCAATGCGAGAAAACCGGTGCAACAGTTATGAGGGTTTATATTATTATGCAGATTTCTGAATACAATCTAGGGTTCCAAATCCAGCTCACCCAACAGAGAAAATCATTAACAAAAGTACCTCTATCCAAAGACAGATATTTTGGCGGATCCAGTGGCAGAATGAAGAAACCCCACAGGTGACTACGTAGTCCCCAGTGTTGGACAACAATGGTTGCAACTAGCTCTGTGCTGAGACTGCATCACCTCTCCTAGTGGCTACATCACCCTCTCTGTGAGCCTTCCCAGCTTAGCAATCAATTTTTTGAATGGCTGCTCGATCTTCCCCACAGAAACCCCATTGCAATTGCTCAAGTGACTGTGTCACCCTCCTGTCTCTGTGTCACCCTCTCTGGGTTGAATTGTCCCTCCTAGAGCTGATCTTCCTCTCTGTGATTGTATTCTCGGCCTTGGACGAAAATTTTGTTGTCGAACTACCCCTCACTGCACTGAATTACTCAAATCTGATCTTCGTCTGGGCATTGCTCTGTCAGAAGAATTCAATCTCTAAATTCAGTCTCTGTGTGTATTCTCCAACTGACCCTCAAGCATTCCTTTATACTTTTCATGTTGATGAATCAATGGTCGTGATCTAATCTCTAATCGACGGCTAAGATTATAAAAGACTTTATCTTTTTCACTTAGAACATTCTCATCCACATGTTAAATTAATTCACTTTAATTATTTAAATTCCCTAAGTTTAGACTTAGGGTCCCCATTAAAATAATTAATTATTTGAATAACTTAAGCTCTGGGTGGAATTTCTCCAAACTATTTCTGAATCTTGGAGATCTCATGTGTCCTATCCCCTCCACAAAGTTTCAGAGCTAGAGCACATCTGATGTTACCCAAAAATCATCATTTCAATAGTCCTCAAAATGAATATTCTGGTCATGTGACATATTTTCCTTCATATTCTAAATATACATCTACTAAATATTCGACAAAAAAACCCTAATATCACAATGTACTTACACAACAATATAATTCACCAAAATTTACAAAGCTATAGACAAAGAGACTATCAATTTCAAACATTGAGGCCAACCATTTTTCTCCAATCTTGTCATGAGGTTTTAGACTCCATGGGAAACGAGTTTTCTTCCTTACAGGAGTTGCGCTAGTCTCGACTGCCTCTGCACCATGTTGATCACCGTGATTCTTCACTTCCTCTAGAGCAGTCACCCTAATGCTTAGGGTTTTTCCCCCGTAAGGGTTTCCACCTAAAAATATTTGGTGCATTGTCTTGATGTCATGCATTGTTGAATGGTGTTGTTTAATGATGTGTTGTTGATTTATATTTGAACTAATGCTAATGTTAATCTGAATGCTATGAAAATTAAAATTAACTAATTAAAGAGAAATATTGATTCACCCCGCTCTCAGTATTTCCAGCAGATCCCTAATGGTCCCTCCTCCACGCGTCTCGATGCTACTGGTTACTGTAGCAAGCTTGGTGCTCTACTAGTGTCACCTCACTTGTTGGGGCCTTTGTTTTGGAAAATAATAGTTTTGAGTTGCGAAAGGTTGGAGAACAGGTGGCTGAGCGTAATCAAAGTAGACAGGGAGCTGTCATGGTTGCGAAAAGCCGGAAGATAGGTGGCACGACAGTTGTGGAGAACAGTGTAGATGGCAGATACGGGAGACAAGAACAATCAATAGAACTCCCAGTAATCAAGAAAAAGCAGAAAGAAGCATAGCAGGAAAAGAGGAAGGACTGACAGTCACACTAGCGGAGGAAAAAATAGGCAGTCAACCAGCGGAGGGGAGTTAGTTAGTCAGTACGGCAGAAGGCCAATGGAGAGAGCAAAGCCGTAGGAGAGCTCTATGAGAACTCTCTTGTACTAAATCAAACTGTAATAGACTCTGCGGAGTAGATGTATGTTTTTCTGATATTGATAATGAAATCTATTTGTTGCTGTGTGTAATGTGATGAGTTGAGTGTTAGTCATTTGCTTACTATTTATGTATGCCCAGTTTTAAATTTCAATTCAGCATTCTGAACATGCTTTGATGAATGATAGTTCATACAGAGCGGCTAGATTTGTGTGTTGTTTCCAAGTTTCTATAATTGTTCTTCGTGGTTGTATTTGCCTTATACATGATATGTCTCCTAATCTTACAAAGGTGACGGCACGCCTCGGGTGAGATGCTCTGCTCTCTGGAGTAGGGTGAAAATGTCAGCATTGTGCTAGACTACTACGGAAAACTTGTTGGCCTCTATCCTGAACTTGGGTCTTGCCCAGAGACCTCCTTTTTCACCAACAAATGGTTATGTTTTCGGGACCTGAAAATTCATTTAGGAGTTAGATCATGGTATCGTGGATCTGTGAGAGGGAACTACGAAGTTGGTGGTATAATCATTTAGACCAGTTCATATCGCAGCAAGCGGAGCTGCAACAACAGAGGGAAAAGGTTGTTAAAGATCAGGTCATGTTTTCTGAATCTACAAGTGACCTGTACGAAATTTTTCGGGGAAAGTTTCCTGAAGAAATTTATAATTGGTTGCGGAGACTGCAAATCAAGTCACTCCCAGGAGGATCGCGTAGAGTCTGTCGCAAGTGGATGCACATGGATCTAGTAGCACTCCATCGGTTAGATACCGATTTGACCCGAGTAGTATATTTGTGAGTACAATCTACCTTGGAAGGATACATTGTGGAATTTGCAGCTAAGTGTTACCAATCCTTTACAAAAGCTGAAGATATATTCAAATCTGGATTGCGGGGAGAACTGTTGAAGGAAATCTCGTTGTGGATCAAAGATTTAATGGTGGACAAGGGCTTGATGGCATCTCAAAGTTCTGAGATTGAGACTTAAACCTCCAGTACTGGGGGCAAGAGCTGAGGGAAAGATGCTACAAGTAAGAAGGGGGAATAGGGATATGGATGTCAGAACCTCCAATAGATTGAGAGAGCGACGAGCACATCGGAGGGCGCAAATTGCTGAGAAGTGGCAGGAAAGGGTGATGAAATAATTTGAGAAGCAGGAGAGTAATCGACAGGACAAGGAAAAGGCACCACAGATGATACAAGAAAGGGAAGGTCAGATGGGATCCCAAGGAATAGGAGGGACCATCAAAGAAGTTAGGCAAGTGTATAGGAGCCCAGCCCGAAGAGAAAAGGGAGAAAAGTCCAATATGGAGGATGCGCGCCCCAAGGAGACATCCGATGTGGAACTGCATGTTGTGATGGAGCAACTATTTCGAGAGAGGTCGACACCCGTAACACAAGGTAATCCTATTCCCCAAAGTTCAAGTAGCTCTAGTCCCAACCTTCCCCTAGTACTCTATCAGCCACCTGATAATTTTTTTGTTAAGTTATGAGAGTTTAGCAAGTTGAATAGTGTTAAGTCTACAGTACATATATATACTAGCTACAGTGCTAGTAATACAATCTCTCAGCCAAGAAGTAGAGGTTTTATTTTAGTACCACCCATACAAGGAAATATGGCAGGATCGTTCACCCGATACCCAGAATTCTCCGGGAGGGGTAACGATGATGTGGAGCAACAATGGTATCTCTACAAAGCGATATGGAGGGCTCGGTAGACACCAGAGGCAGTTAAGTTGATTGAGTTCCAAACTACTAGAGCTCTTCGCTGGTGTAGGTTTTAAACCTATACAGAAATTATCTGCAAACGAATCTTAAAAACAAAAAATAAACAATAGCGAGAGCATAAAACATAAAACACATAAACACAAAGATTTTCCCTTGGATCCCAAATCGGGACGACCAGCTTGATTTTTCATTATATTCCTTATAGTGTTACAACACATATATATATATATATGCCGAAGCATACATAAACCCCAATCCATTAACCTTGGATTAGAACATAATCGTAGTTCCCTTGACCGGATCTACAAAATACCAGGGGCCGAAAACCATCATGCCCCAAAACCACATGCAAACCCATGCACAAAACCATGGGCAAGTCCGCCCACCGGAAAATAAGGACCAAAAAAAAATTTTGGGGCGCTCTCCCAGACCCATACAGGGGGGGCTACCGCCCCCCCTGTGGCCCCCCCGACGTTGCACCCAATGCAACATACAGGGGGGGGCTATTGCCCCCCCTGTTACCCCCCTAGCGCATGATTAGTCGTGGAAAGAATATAACACAAACCCAACAGCTGGTTCATTAAATGATCATAAGCTCATCCAAACCCAGCAATAGATGATGTGAAGAAAGAATTTAAATTACCTCAAACAGGTCAGCAAGGGTTGTCTGAGTTGTGGGAAATCAAATAGCGAGAAGGAGAAACAACTTAGGACCTGATGAGAAGGTTCAAGGATGCGATTGGGAAGCTGAGTTACCCAATCGACCCAAACCACCAACGAGATTGGGCTATTAAAGCACTCCTCCCATTGACAAGAACTCCACTAACACAATAGAAGATTGATACCCTACAAGATGCCCTGGAGCAAGCCATGAAGATCGATGTTATAGCGGGGTATCTGCAAGAGTTCAGAGGAGGAGGATCAGTACAAGACCCTTCTATATTAGGGATCCAACATCAGATAGCCAGTCTAACGGAGAATTTGAAATTCATTAAGCCAATACGACCTGTAAGGCCCAATGTGTGGTGTACCTATTACCTGATGGAGGGACACGTGGCCACAGAATGTCCGAGGTTGCGGGGGAAAATGCAGGAACTTTAGCAAAAGGGACATAGGGGGCTCCACTAGTTGGGGGATTTGCACAGAAAAATACTAAGGGATTATACCAACCGCAACCCCACTTCCCAGGGTTCCCCACTCAACAAAATCAGACCGCAACTGACTGCTGTGAAATATGCAAAGGCATTGGTCATCCTCCATGACTGTGTCCAATTTTGCATAAATATTCCAATGTTCCAAATAATACATATTGTGAATTTTGCGCTTCTACAACGCATAATACAGAGCAGTGTAGAGCCCTCGATGCACTGGCAGAACAAATGGACAGACCATCTTATAGAGTGAATGAAACTCCAAGGGGCTGAGGAGAAGGAATGAGAGGTGGCATAACCAAAGGAAGAGAACCCGTAAGGTGCTATAATTGTGATCGAGAAGGACACATGGCAAGGGAATGTCCACTACCCAGAGGACCATGGTTCTCTCAGTGCAAATTCAATACACACGCAACTGAAGACTGTCCAGAACTGATTAAGAGATGGGAGGAAAGAGCCAGACAAAGAGGAGCTAATCTATTCAATGTAGAACCGAGAATAGTAGAAGCTCAGCCCATGCAAAGCGTAGCCATAATAACTCGGGGAGGAAAGAAAACAGGGGAGGATGCACGAGTATGGACCCGGTAAAGCTCATCAAGCCCGCATCTCCAAAGGACGCTTTCAGACCGGATAGATAGAAGCAATATTTTAAGGAGGCAGTGGAAACATTTTCCCAAATAGGGGGGAGTAAAGGCATTGACCTTCCAAAACCGACCTTAAAAAAAGAGAAGGAAACTCATACAAGTACATTGATTGAGGAATGGTTTCGACTATTCCTGAAAATTGTAACTAATGCACCAATGTTGGAACACCTAAAGAAAAATCTAGAGTTGGTGGTGTAGGAAAATGCAGAACCGGGAGAATCAAGAAATTCAGCAGAAAAATACATAATAAGGATAAAAAGAAACAAGAGAAGAACTGGAAAGTAATTATGTGTGAATACTCAAGTCGCAGGATTCCAAATCAAAGACATAATGCTCGATCTAGGATTAGATGTCAACATTTTACCTAGAAAGACATGGGAAGCATTGGGGAGGCCAAAGTTGACGTACTCACCAATACAGCTCTGAATGGAAAATCATAACATTATTGTACCCATAGGAAGGCTAGAAGAGGTCAAGGTTGATGTCGTGGGAGTGAAAACATATACAAATTTTGAGGTGATAGACATCATGGGGGACAAGGATCCATATCTTGCTTTATTGGGGATAGATTGGACCTTCAAGAATTATGCAGTTATTGATTTGAAAAAAGAATTGATGATTTTTTAAGACGGGGAAGTCAGGGTAACTCAGCCACTTGACCCATATCAAGAACCCCGATATACAGAGACAGTTGACAATAGGGAGGATTCTCAACTTCTCGATCACCTTTACCAGATGACAGCAGGGAAGAGAGAAGAATATATCAATCCAATAGCAAGAGGGACCGTAAGCTAGAGAAGTGTTTAGAGTTCATATTTGGGCTCATAAATAGCTTGGGATGATTGGCAATAGGGAGGATATGATACCAACACTAGAAGATGTGCTAATATTCGGGGAGTCAACTGGATTGGAACCGAGGTAAGAGGATATCTGACTCTACCAAATATGCATGTTGTAAATACATTTATTGCAAGAAAAGGTACCAATAGAACATAGAGTCCCTCTTATGGATGTAGCACTACAATCCACGTCAGCAAGATGGTGGGTCAACCATCGCAACTCACTTCTGCAATGGGAAGATGTTGCAATAGCATTAAGAGCAAGATTCCAAGAAGCTTCGGGACCACAATTTATTGAAAAGTACCAAGGGGAATCTGACCCCATAGAACATTTAAGGAATTGTGAGTATAACTGGAAGAAAGAAGGGTATCCAGAATCTTTGTGGATGCACAATTTCATACATTCACTAGACACAGTTCCACAGGCTTGGTATTTAACAGAGGAAAAGAAGAGAGGAACTTGCACTTGGCAAGTAGTTACGGAAAATTTTACACAAAGTTTTTCTTTTAAGGGAGAAACAGAACCAGTCACGTATTCACTCCAAGCTATCAGAAGAGTACTATTTTTTCCATAGATTCAGGGAGACGAAGAATTACCACTCTTAGAGCGGAAAACCATAGAATCAGTAGCATGCAAACGAATAGATCGTGAGATGGATGATGACAAATTATAGAATCTACAACACTTATATTTTGAAGAGAAAGAAGGGGAGCAGGATGTATAGGAGGAACCAACCACAGAAGGAATGCACCTGTTACCCTTGAATACTAAGAAGCTTAACATTGGAAGCACAGAGAAACCCAAAATCACGTCTATCGAAGATTACTGGGATACATAAACAACCAAGGAAATCTTCGACCTATTACAGGAATATGAAGATTTATTCCCATAGTCAATAGCAGAGTTAAAGGGAATAAAAGGGGACATGGGGGAAATGCGTATAGTCTTAAAGCCAGACACAAGACCAGTAAAACATAAGCCTTACCGCCTAAATCCAAGAGTAAAGGAAAAAGTCAAAGCATAAATAGATAAAATGTTGAAAGCAAGGATGATTTTTCCAGTGGAGGAAGCAAAGTGGGTCAGTCCCATTGTAATACAAAGCAAAAGGGAGAAATTCGAGATTAGAGTATGTGTGGATTACAGAATCCTCAACAAAGCATGCATTCATGACCCATTCCCCGATCCGTTTAGCGATGAGGTTCTTGACAATGTGGCAGGAAATGAAGCCTATTCATTCACATATGGATTCTCAGGATATAATCAAGTGAGAATAGCTGAAGAAGACAATAGGAAGACCACTTTCACAACTGAATGGGGATCGCTTGCATACCATGTCATGCCCTTTGGACTAAAGAATGCGCCAGCGGTGTTTTCACGAATAGTGATAGCAGCATTTCGGGACTATATCCATAAGTTCCTAGAGGTATACATGGATGATTTGAAAGTTTACAGCTTACTGAAGAACCATGCAACTTTACCGAGAATAATGTTTGACAGATGCAGGCAACTCTAAATCTCCCTCAACCTTAAGAAATGCATCTTTGCAGTACCTTTTGGGACACCTCTGGGACATGTAGTTTGTAATCAGGGTGTTTGTGTAGATCCAGCAAAATTAGCGGTCATTATTAATATAGAAGCACCAGAATTTGTGAAACAGTTGAGATCACTACTTGGGCATATAGGGTACTACAAAAGATTCATCCACAACTATGCAAAGATTACAACACCATTAGAAAAGTTGTTGCGGAATTCAGAGCAATTCATGTGGAGTGACGAATGCACTAATGCCCTCAATACATTGAAAGAAAAGTTAGAAAGTGCACCCATATTGGTTCATCCTCACTGGGACAAACAGTTCCATGTCCATATTGATGCCTCCAGTATTGCATTAGGAGCGGTGTTAGCTCAACAAGGAGAGACTTATTTTGATCATCCAGTATACTTTTCAAGCAGGAAGTTGTCTACCGTTGAAAGGAACCATACAGAACGAGAAGCTCTTGCGATGGTGTATTATCTTCTGAAGTTTCATCATTACCTACTAGGAGGTACGTTAAAATTATTCACAGACCACTCAGCATTGAAATATTTGGTTAACAAACCTGTTCTTGAAGGAAGAATCTGTAGATGGCTCCTACTATTCCAGGAGTTCACTTTTGAAGTGATTGTTAAACCAGGAAGGTTAAACGTGGGTCCTGACCATTTATCAAGGTTAGAGAATGGGGAGAGCAGGAGATCCCTTGATGATTAGTTGGCGGATGCTAATCTCTTCATAGTAGAAGCCATCCCAAATTACCTAGAGTAGATAGCAGTGTATCTGGCCATAGGACAGTGCCCAACAGAATACACGGCTACTCAAAGAAGGCATTTGGTGGTGAAAGAAGCTGAATATCAATTGATAGTAGGATAATTATATAAGATGGGATTGGATCATGTCTTACGGAGATGTGGCATGGACCATGAAAGAGAGGATATCTTGTGGGAATGTCATAGCAGAGTTGTGGGAGGGCATGTTAGCGCAAAACCCACCGCAAGGAAAATATTACAAGAAGGGTTATGATGGCCCACAATTCATAAAGATAGTAAAGCATATGTAAAAAAATGTGATTTCTGTCAAAGAACGAGATGTCCCTTACACCAGGATGAGTTACCACTGCAACCTGTAAGAGCACTACAGCCATTTGGAAAATGGGTCGTTGATTTTGTAGGGCCAATTGCACCAATGGAAAGACATTCACATGCAAGGTACATAATAACCGCAACAAATTATCTCACAATATGGGCAGAGGCAGCATCAGTAAGAGACTTCACAGCAGACACAGTAGCCAGGTTCATTTTTGAGAAGATCATTAGTATATTTAGCTGCCCCAAAATCCTAACCAGTGATCAAGGTACAAACTTCATTAATACAACAATCAAGTCTCTGTTAGATAATTTTATGGTACAAAATCACAAAAGCATCCCGTACCACCCTCAAGCGAATGGAACCGTTGAAGCATTCAACAAGATCTTAGAAAAAGGACTAACCAAGATATGCAATGCCAAACGAGATGACTAAGATGAGAGGATACCAGCAACATTATGGGCATACATGACAACTGTAAAAAGGTTGCACAATCAAACTCCATTCCAGCTGGTTCACGGGAGAGAGGCAGTGGTACCTGCTAAATTTATCATACCGAGTCTATTAATCGCTTCAACCGTACATATGACAGATGAAGACTCAATCACTGAATGCCTCCATGAACTATAAGAGCTTGAAGAAGAGAGATTCCTCATAGAATTCCATCAGACAGTGTAAAAGGAAAGACAAAAGGCTTAGCATGACTGTCACATCAAGCATAAAATGTTCACTATCAGAGGGAAAGTATTGTTGTACGACAACAAATTTCAAAAGTTCCTGGGCAAACTCAGAATGCACTGGATGGGACCATACCATGTCATAGAAATTAAAGATTCAGGTGTGGTTCGATTGGCGCAACTAGATGGCCAAATATTGCAAGGATGGGTGAATGGTGCACGCCTAAAGCCCTATCACAAGTAAGTTCCACTATTTATTTATTTTCAATTAACTCTCGCAACTGAGAGAAATCAGTAGAGTAGAATATAAATAGATAGAGTCAATAAATCTCTTGCACCTGATATGAGATATAGAATAGGAATCCCAATAAAAATACATCACAATAACGCAGAGAGTAATTCCACCTGTTGCGATGCGGAGACCACATCGCAACCAATTGTGGTCCGGGCTGGGGTTAGCGTCTAACGTGTCATCTGTGTTAGAAACCCAAGTGTGTCAAGTATCATTCCGTCATAATAACCCATCATACCGTAATAAATTTTCCATATTGAGCCATAATTATTACCCATCACGTTTACCCAAATTCCTAGACCACAGTCAGCAATGTCAGAATACATCTCACTGCGGTAACTAATCGCATGATTATAGCCGCAGGAGAGACAGAGAAAAAAAAAATATATATATATATATATATATATATGGTCATATCAACCTCATTCGTGCCTGTATATATATATATATATATATATATATATATATATTTCTGGCATTCTGGTGCTTTTCTTCTTTCATGCGGGTTAAGTAATGTAACAGGCACGAATGAGGTTGATATGACACACACATACATACATACATACATACATACATACATACATACATACATACATACATACATATATATATATATATATATATATATATATATATATATATATATCTGTGTGTGTGTGTGTGTGTGTGTGTGGTCATATCAACCTCATTCGTGCCTGTTACATTACTTAACCCGCATGAAAGAAGAAAAGCACCAGAATGCCGGAAAATTCCGAGTTAGAACAAAAATAAACAGCTACAGCAACAAGCAAAATTTCATCAGAGGAAGTTCAAAGAAATAGTCCAGCAGTAGGAATTCACAACAATAGATCAGAAACAACACTCCAGGTATACAGAAGAAGAATAAATATGACGAAGGTAGAAACAACAGTCGTCGAGCCCGAGCTTGATGAGAGAATTCAAAGGATAGAATCACTGATTGGCAAGTATGACAATGCTTCGTTAATTGATATAGATTTCACAGACTCCTATCAATTCTCAGCTATGAAGCGACAAGTATACCTAGAAAATTATGCCACAGAGGGAGGAGGGGAAGCAGCAAGGATGAATCCAGAGTTCAGAGTTATCCAAAGATCGACAATACTGAACCTCAGGAACCTCGCAGTGTTTGGAACAACGGGAGCGGCAATGCAGTGTACAAAATTCCTGTTAAGCAGAGTCCAGAATGGATCATTGTGGCTGGGGAGATAAATACCTATACATGCAGAGGACATTAGTAGACTTATCGGATTATCAGCAGAAGGGAATGACATTTCAACGACATTCCAGAACGTGTCCAAGAGAGCCAAGAAGTCAGGGGACTATGATTATTATAAGAAATATGAGACCAGAAGAGGAGGGAAGGGAGCGAAGTTAAACCTCATCAACAATCCAGCAATGAAAATTTTCTGCTATCTAATAGCGGGTAAGAAAATGAGGCATTACATCAAAGGCGAATGCACCCTCGACACCATGTCAGTCACGGAACACTGCATCCAGGGAGCCCAGCTAAACTGGTGTACCTTCTCAATGAACGAATTGTTTAAGGCCTGTGAGGATAATTACAGATGAGCCACAGGATTAATTTATGGCTATCTCGTTATTTCATTTTCAATGGGGAAATGGACTCATCTGGGGATAAGGCAGCTCACCAAGATCACTCACGACTAGCCAATGGCGTTAATATTTACGCCCTGGAGAATATCGGGAGATCCCAGCACCAAGGAGGTCAATAAGGAGGCTTTCTCATTCTGGTACAGGCAGATGGTAGATGTGGTAGCAAGCCAACAAAGGGTTATGGGGGACCTCTTGGACATATATTCTTTGCAAATATGGTTTGGGGTAACCCACAAGCAAACATATATCAGACCTAGTTGTGTGGATGAAACCACATTCCAAATGCGGCCGTTAAAGTTTCAAGTAGAAGAAAAATCCTTCCACACCGAAGTTTGTTCGTGGCTAGCAGCTGCGATTGAGGTTAGAAGCGGAATACCCCACTATTTGTTCGAGGCAATGCTACCAAAAGCATTCCTATGGGAGACACCAGAGGAGAAAACGAGGAGGATTTCCCAACTGTAGCTAGGACCTTTACTGGACCAATTGGACACGATGGTGAAGGACTTCAATCTGGTAATACAAATTCTCACAAGTGCCTCTACTGTGTTCCCTTCTTAATCTGATTTCCAGTCTTCAAATTCTGCATCACCATCCATAACAACCCCTATTGTTACCTCCCTACCTTCCACCATGTTCAACTCACCCCCAGTAACCACAATCACCCCAATCCGTAAGAGCAAGGCATCCAAACCCCCGGTAGCTGCACCCAAGCCCAAGAAAGCAAGAATTATGGTGCCCAAGAAAATAGTTGATCTTACAGGGGAAGATCAGACCCAACCTATGGATACAAGAGTACCAGTTCAAGAAGAGCCAGAGGTTACTACCCAAGTAACCTCTGCGCTACCTATGTTTTATCCATCCTCGGTTCTAAACATTCAGACATTGTCTCCATCTCATACTCACAACTCATCACTGCATACTTCATTCACTTCTAAAGACAATTCCATTCACACTCCTTCCACCTCAGCAACTATCTCAAACCCAATAAAGCTAGCCAACAAGACGAATGGTGACACTGAGGTAGAATTTAACTCGGGTACGAGTGAAGTACCCAAGGTTAACCAACCTTCACTGGGACAAGGCACTTTCATAGAACTATTAGTTCAAGGAGGGCTTTTACTTCAAATTCAACGCCCTCACCAACAGAGTTGAACCCATTTCAGCAAGCCAACCTAATATTGCAATAGATTCTACTGAACACTAGTATGAATAACCTAGAACCTCAGCTGCCACAAGAGAACCAACCATCATCCCCACAAGAGCATTCAGAGAGATAAATCACTAGTGGGAAACCCCTCAGAGAAAGACAACCAACCCAGGACATGTCAGGCGTCGAGAGCATGCAGAGCTGGGGGGTTGGCTAGTTATACAAGTTCATCTAGCAAGTAGCACAACAAGCAAAAGGATTGCACAACAACCTCCAACAGAGGTTCGAGCAGCAACAATAGTAGGTCATCGCGCTTAATGAAGAGCGAAATCAACTAAAAGGGGAAAAGGATAATTTACAGGAGCAGCTGGAAAAGGTAACAAAAATTTTCAAAGATCTATGGCCGACAGTAATTTCCCAAGATAACAAAATGCCGAAGGACATATCGGCTTGCTCAATGGTTGAAAGGTCTATCCGAGTGAAAATGGCATGTGCAAATATCAGCAGAGCGAACCAAGAGCTCAAAGAAATGCTAGCTGCCAGACCAATGTTACCAGACCCTACAACGATATATTTTGAGAAGGTTACTGAGAAACAGAAGCAGGTAACCGGCATGAAGGAAACCTTGGGGACAACAATCAAAGAAACCTATAGCCTATTGAAGCATTTACATGAATGCTTGAATTCGTTAACAATGAAATCCCAACCAATCTCAGCACAACTTCAGCAAATTTCCCAACAGATCAAAGAAGCCACTGATCCAGTCGGCATAACCCAGCTATACAACTAAGCAGAGTTGCTGGAAACCAAAATCTAAAAAATAGAAGAACACTCCACTACCACAAAGAAGGTCTTGAGAGAGTTAAGGAAATCGGTCAAGCAGAAAGTAGAGGTGATCCAACAAATGGTGGCCGAAGTCGCCCGAAGATACAGGAGTTATTCAGCAAGCTGCCGCCAGTATCGAGTGAAACTGAGGCTGAAAGAGTCACCACCTAGATAGAACAGTTAATTAAAGAGTGGAAACAGGAAATCATTGAGTTCGCAAAACTCAAGATCTTAGCATTGAACAAGGTTCCAGAGTTAGGGCCTTTGTTTGGACAGAGCGAAGAAGCAAAAAAGACAAAGTCAGCCTCTAAAGTCGACATACCAATGGAAGCCGCAACAGTAGGAAAATATTGACTTAGGACGAGTCAATATTGTGTGGTCGGGGCCTGTTAGGGCCTTTGTTTTGAAAAAGAAACAATTTTGAGTTGCGGAAGGTTGGAGAACACATGGCGGAGTGCAATCAAGGTCGACAGGGAGTTGTTATGGTTGCAGAAAGACAGAAGATAGGTGGCACGACATTTGCGGAGAACAGTGCAGATGGTAGATATGGGAGACAAGAATAATAAGTAGAACTCCTAGTAATCAAGAAGAAGTGGAAAGAATCAGAGCAAGAAAAGAGGCAGGACTGACAGTCACACTAGTGGAGGAACAAATAGGTAGTCAACCAACAGAGGAGATTTAGTTAGTCAGTGCGGCAGAAGGCCGATAAAGAGAGCAGAGCCGTAGGAGAGCTCTGTGAGAACTCTATTATACTGAATCAAACTGTAATATACTCTGCGGAGTAGATGTATGTTGTTCTGGTATTGATAATGAAATATAGTTGTTGTTGTGTGTAATGTTATGAGTTAAGTGTTAGTCATTTATTTACTATGAATGTATCCCCATATTTAAATTTCAATTCAGCATTCCGAACATGCTTTGATGAATGATAGTTCATACAAAGCGGCTAGATATGTGTGTTGTTTTCAAGTTTCTGTAACTGTTCTTCATGGTTGTATTTGTCTTATACATGATCTGTCTCCTAATATTACTAAGGTCACGGCATGCCTCGGGTGAGACACTCTACTCTCTGGAGTAGGGTGAAGATTTCGGCGTTGTGCTAGACTACTGCGAAAAACTTGTTGGCCTCTATCCTGAACCTAGGTCTTTCCCAGAGACCTCCTTTTTCGCCAACATCACCCCACTAATTGAATCCTGAGAATCTTTCCTTAAGGTTTCCTATTAAAGGTCCAAGGTGCCTCTTGCGAAAGTGTCAAAGTGACATGTTAATGCACCTTAGACTCCCCCTTAACCTGTAAATGAACATGTTCATGTCACACAACATTTGTCCCCAACGAACGAGCCCCACGCACCATGGCACCTCGGGACTTAAAGCTTGAGAGTTCTACCATGTCCTCCGTTATAAATCTTCGGGGTCCAGGGTAACATCATCTGTCGTCATACCCTCCATATGGCATGGGTCCCACATAAGTCTTGAACCCCTATGATTTTATTTATTTCATGTTATATGTCATTCGGGAGTCTTCCACCTTGTCACACTAATATTTAATATCTAACCTCGGTCACCACATCGTCCTGACATTTTAACCCCGACGGGACTTGCCTAGGCTCCCATTGAATTCTCTGGGTACCAAACTTCTGATGCATGTGGACAGTTATATAGTGCTTCGCTCAAATTGATGATCCAAATACCTTTTTCCTTTGTGCTTGGTTATATTGCTTGAATTCATGGTTGTTTCGAGGCTTAATACCTTCCTCCAAAAGTATAGGGGATTACCATCCCACGAAAATACATGGGCTTACACCTATTTTTGTTTTGCACGGCTCTTTAGAGTTATTACTCCTGGGCTTGATATCCTTTCAAACCCCGCTGCCCTGCGACATATATATGGAGTACCTGTGGTGATTTC